>HG995320.1:7667519-8339953 GCA_905333045.1 Lysandra bellargus | reverse complement strand
TACTAAAGTGCCCCCCTGGGGGGGTACTTACAGTTCGATGTCTACAGGCGCGAGTGGGATAAGCCTGGTTTGGTTATATTTTAAAAATAGCATATTACTCTTACTTATATTAGGCTCAAATGTAAAGAATAATAACAATTCATCTAGCCAAAATAACTGCCTAGTTTCAGATTGTATGTATGTTATAAAGGTTTCTTACAATCAAAAATAATTTCCTCAATTAATATCACTTAACATTAAATCAATAACGTTCCCTTGTTAACATAATAAGATCAAAAGATCAACACTTTAATTAATTGAACCACGAAATATCACGTATACTTACTTAATTAAATATTCCTAGTAAATTGATACTTCAAAGCGTCTTCGGCGTCAATTTATTGAAATAATCAGCCTAGTATATTCTGTTTCAAAAATTAATAACTTGAGAATTAAGGTTTTGGTGATGAATACTAGTGAAGTAACTTCGTTGTCTTTGAAAATAGATTTTTGGATTAGTGATGGGCCGAATGTGGTTTGAACCGAATTCGAACTTCGGCCGAACATTCGGTAAAAATGAAAAATTCGGCCGAAGTTCGGCCGAACTTCGGTTCAATTTCGCCGCGCTTTTTCGTGTTGTGACTTGTGACTTGTTTACGCACTTGCTGCAAATATTGGTAGATGTGCCCGCCCGCACTCCGTACTTCCCCGCGGCCGCGGGGCCGTTAGCCAGCTAGTCATTAATTGTAAAGTAAAACTAAAAACAAAATATTTGTTTTTTGAATAAGTATTTTTTTTTTATTTATTTATTTTATTAAAAAATACATAATTCTTTATAGTTTCTCTCCATAAACCACGAAGCTGGTTTGGTTAGTAAGAAGAGCGGTTTAATTTTGTGTTTTGTTTGTTTAAATAACCAAACATTTTTGAGACTGGTCGTTAAAAAGACCAATTTAAGTTTTTTGTGTAATAATAATAATATGTGATAACATATTATTATTATTACTTTTTCTGATTCAAATAAGTAAATGACTATGAATGAGTATAGTTATTGTATCAGACTTATTTTATTTCACTGTTACTACAGATATGTTTTTTTTTTTTTTTTTTATTAATTTCTATTATGATAGTGCAAATATATTTAGTGCCGAATGTTCGGCATTTTAACCGAAATTCGGCCGAATGACGAAGTTCGGTTAAACGGTTAAACCGAATGTAAAACGAATTTCGGCCCACCCCTATTTTGGATGTCTTTACAGTGTAAAGTTTACACTGATTATCTTCTTATATATAAAATTCTCGTGTCACAATGTTAGTCACCGTACTCCTCCGAAACGGCTTTACTGATTTTTACCTGTATGCATATTCAGTAGGTCTGAGAATCGGCTACTGGGTACTTTTTATATTGATACTAGCGACCCGCCCCGGCGTCGCACGGGTATAAAATATGAAAAAATGATTAAAATGGATAGCCTATGATCCTTCACGTGGTCTACTTCTTATCTGTGCCAAATAACATAAAAATTGCTCCAGTAGTTCGCGAGAAGCCCTTTCAAATAATTTCCCCCGTTTTTTCCACATTCTCCTATTAGTCTTAGCGTGATAAAATATTGCCTATAGCTGGGGTTCCCAAACTGTGCGCCGCGGCGCCCTGGTGCGCCGTGGAAAGGCAAGTGGGGCGCCGTGAGTCGATCCTCCATTATCCATAACCACAAATATTATAAAATGAAATTATAATATGAATTATACAAAACAGGTAGATGATCAAATTTATTTACTTGCTTAACCGAACTATAATAATTAAAGGTGTTTATTTATGTATCTCTTTGTAACAGCTAGGTAGAGTAGGGCGCGGCGCCTTGACAAAAATAATATATTGACTTGTAAGTGCGCCGCAGGCTGAAAAAGATTGGGAACCCCTGGCCTATAGACTTCCTCAATAAATGGGCTATCTAATACTGAAAGAATTTTTCAAATCGGACCAGTAGTTCCTGAGATTAGCGCGTTCAAGTTAGCCCTTTCAAATATTTTTTCCCGTTTTTTGCTCATTTTCCTCTATTTCTTCGCTTCTATTAGTCTTAGCGTGATAAAATATAGCCTATAACCTTCCTCGATAAATAGGACTAAATTCCTCGATAAAAAATCTAACACTGAAAGAATCATCAAAATCCGTTGCGTAGTTTTAAAGATTAAAGGGAACAAAGGGACACGAGGGAAAAAAGCGACTTTGTTTTATAATAAGTATAGAAGTAATGCACTTAATGTTGAATATATATAGTAAATAATTACAACTCGAGACTGAAGGCGACCATTGTTTGTGCGACGCGATGGGATAGCGATGGACGTTGCTATGGTGCCATATTTATTTAGTCACTTCAATAAAATAAAATAATATAGGCGAAATACTTTATTTAAGTATGGCAAAACAACGTTTGCCGGAACAGCTAGTTAATATAATTATATAGTACAATAATTGTAGTTATATTTAAAGCACAGTCTTAGAAAAAAATAATCGGGCGGATTTGAACTGAACACACGTCGCTTTCAGTCAGTGACTACACACTGTGTAGTACACAGTAACTCCACAATAAGTGACAGTCTGTTACTTATTGTGTAGTAGTGTAACTACGTGTAAGAAAGAGAAAAACAAATTACCCAAGCTGTGAGGGGACTATGGCTTTAGTTCGTTTTACCCCAAAAACAACTCTTTAAAACTTAATAATGCACCTATGTTAAAATCGTATAAAACACCTTTAATTATTCTACGTCGCAACACGAAAATTAGTTGGAAGTTTGTTAGATGAAGTATTCATATATTATGATGCCCGAATAATGCCTTTTGAAAGTTTTTGTCTATACCTAAGAGCTATCCCCAACCCGCGGCCCGCGGGCCACATGCGGCCCGCCGGGATTTTTTCTGTGGCCCGCTTGCTATTAAACCATTTTGAAATTTACGCCCACCGGCAAAATAATGTAGTCTGCGTGAAAGTCGTAGATTTTTGTACACTTTTAAATTGATAATTTTAAAGCTAACGTTATTTTTTCACCCTAAATTTTTTTTGCGGCCCGCGACACCAAGACCAAAACATGTTTGTGGCCTATATGAAAAAAAGGTTGGGGACCACTAGTCTATAACGTACTATAATAATATTATGTTCAGCGACTTGGTACTTTGCCAGACTCGTTATAATGTCGGATGGAATCTATATTAATAATGTTATATATAATATATTATTATTTGAGATTATATCTGCAGGTTATACAATATCAAGACTATCAGGTCACGTAGATGGGTCAGTGTAGTCGATCTTTGGTTGTGATATTCTATCAAACAAAACAAAATCCTTTGAAAAATTCCGTTTTAGGATTCCGTAACCAAATGGCAAAAATGGAACCCTTATGGATTCGTTATGTCTGTCTGTCTGCCCGTCCGTATGTCACAACTCACAGCCACTATCTCCGAAACTATAAGAGCGCTGAGCGATACTATTGAGACTTGGTAAGTTACTAGGTGTAGGTTGTGAACCGCATTAAGAATTTGATACAAGAATGGAAAAAATATTAAAAATTTTAGGGGTCCCCATAGGTACAACTGAAACAAAAAAACTTGATTGCTGCTGCGGAACCCTTTATGGGCGAGTCCAACTTGCACTTGGCCGATTTTTCGTTCGATCCTGTAGACTATGTTAAAGTGAAAATGAGGAGACGAAGCACCAGCAGTCATGTTACTAATATAGAAGGTTTGTGCTTCAGTTATAAATCCATACTAATATTGTAAATGCCTAAGTGTGTCTGTCTATCTGTTATACTTTCACGCCCAAACCGCTCAACCGATTTTGCTCAAATTTGGTATGGAGATACTTTGAGTCCTGGGAAAGGACGTAGGATGCTTTTTATCGCCGAAAGAAGATCCCTCGATTAACAAATTTTGGCGCAACACCGTTGCAGGCGTCGTCTTACTATCGTAATTAGAATAGGTATCAAAAATAAGTGGACGAAAAGTGACATAGCAAAAATGCCAGTCAGGTCGGCCTGCCGACATTTGGTGCCTAATTTTCGCTTTTTCTTTATACTTATGGCCGTGTTTAAAACAAACTGACTGTAAGCCGAATGTGAGCAGGCTCACTATGAGCTCCAGTGTGAACGTGAAAATATACGATATCGAATGTCCGCGCCTACGCCTAGCGTATAATAGCGTATTGTCGGTTGGGTGTGAATAGAAAAGTGAATATGTATGGAAATACAATAAACTGCGTAACGTTCGTTCACATTCGGTGGCTGACAGTCAGTTTGATTTGAGCACGGCCAACATGTCTTAAGCACAATATCAAAAATTCTACACCAGCCTTTAAAGCTTCCTTTCCTTTCTTAAAGCTTCTCTCAAATGAAATATCTCTCAGAACGAAATAAAACAAGTAACAGGTTTACAGTATTGGTGTAATTAAAAGTTTTCAGTGCAAGTGCCACAATATTATCTGCGCGGGTGGAGTTATAACTTGCACTAACAATATTCTCATACGAGCGCTAAGTGGACTTTACATTGGAGAAATAGATGCAGCGGTTGTCGCTGCGATTGTTGCGTTTATTACGATCACTGCTAAAAGTACAAAAAGTGATTATTTATTTGTACAAAAGATAAATAAGCACCTACCTTAATAATTAAGTAAGCACATATTACATTAATTATAGATTTAAGTTAACTATAAAGCTGTCACGTGACGTCAACTACTGTTAAGAATCATTAGTCTGAGGTAGATAAAAAATGGATCCAACTGCTACTGTTCGAAGCTGTAACTTTATATTCTATTCAGATAAAACTTTACAAAGGTAATATAAATAAAAAAAATCACTTTTACCGGCATCTTAAAAGCCTTATTGTGCAAGCGAACTGGAACGATCTGTATTGTGTAAGGCTCTTAACAAGAAGCCTATTGTAATGAATAACCCGAAGCGCGAACGAAACTGTACACTTACGCTTTGATAGACTTCACTTTTGGATTAGTTGCATAACAACTTGGAGCGTGCATTTAACTATTGCATTTTCTCACCGCTTCATTATAACGGGAAATTTTCGATCCGGAAAATAGTTGCGAGAAACTATCTCGATTTATTATGGTATACCTTAGAGTCAATAAGTATGAAAAATTCAAGATATTATGTACGTATGCGAAATAAAATCCTCTAAAGATAGCATAGAATTGTTAAATATTATACATAATTTGCATTCGCGATACAATCTTATTGTTTAGAAGTAGTAAAGGCTGGTTCTCCTCTAAAGAAAGCAGGGAAGAAGAAAGAAGGGATTTAGATGACAATCAACATGTATGACAAGGAAAACCGACAGAAATGACATCACTCTTGTTTGGTTATTAAATAGTAATTCTGAATATTTAAAGTGCATAATTTGGTTGTTCTGCAGTTGTGGTGGATCGAAAGGAGTGAAAAATCTTTGGGGGAGGCCTTTGCCCAGCAATGGGACAAAACAAGCTCTTACAAAAATTGCTGCAGTTTTTGTCACGTCTAATTATAATCACCAGAATCGGCCTTCAGTATATAATGTGAATACCCCTTTACATAGCAACTCGCTACATACTACAATGTACATACAGTAAAACAATGAAGATGCCTCTCGCGTTGTCGTGTTTGTAGTGAGTTCGGGCTATCTGGACTAGATACGAGAATTAGGCATGCGGCCAAACGTCCTGCACAATTATATAGTTAATACCCGGGTAGGGTTGGCACAAAAATTAACAAAAAAAAAAACAACGATAACATTTTCATTAATCTCTCGACGTGTCATAATATTATAATACGACATAACGTAGTATGCTTAATTTAAATATTTTTGCTTCCAAACATATCTTTGTAGGTATCTACATAGTATATCTAGTAGGTTTTAAACTTTAATGTGTATGTGTTATTTTTTACACCAATGTTGTTTTTAAACAACACACGTGTAATAAGTGCCCTGGAGGAAATTAAAAACCGTTATATTTTACATTTACCATACCTTATATTATTTCGGTACAATAACAAAAAACAACATCCACGAATTTTATAACGTAAGTTTGGTACAAAATATTTTTCGAGGTGGAAATTCTTCTTACAAAGTTTTACCGACATTTTTCGTACATAATGATTTCTGATCAATTGACTGTGAATTAAGTTTAAACAGGGGAAGAATTTTGTGTAATTATTCATTCAAACGAAAGGAAAAAAGGTATGTTTTATTATGGTTTCAATTTTATTCCTGAGTAAAAGGCAGTAAAATTTTCTCTATGTCGCAGCAAAGTATTTTAAGATTTTGGTAAACACATCAATTCTGACTGTCGCGGTCATAGAAAACTACAATATAGTGACCAATGAGTATAATGACCATCGTACACATCGGCATATTATATTTGCATATTATGCAAATGCATATAATGGGGCTTTTTAGGCGATAGTGCATATAATGGCATTATTTAGTTGATAGTGCATATTTCGACCATATTATGCTCTCGTAGTCTCCAAACTATTTATCATATACACACCGAGGCTACGAAACAGAGGTATGATAGATCAAAATATTTCAAATATGTGGTTCACCCGATAGGTGCAATATCATTCTAGAAACAAAATGTTTGTTTGTATTTTGTACATGGCCGCATTTGAAAAAAAAAAAAAATAAAGTGGGTACCTAATGAACTTCCATGGGCACTAAGATTGTAATCGGAAAGAAGAGAAAAGTCCTGGATTAAACGGAATAATTGTGAAAATTGACGCATTTATTATGAGCAACACCGGAAAACTCTTCCAAAAATAATACATTTTTATAATAAGTGACTTTTGATTGTGCATGTTTTGTGCATATTTCGGCTATTTATGGTGCATATTTGCATGCATATTTCGGCACTTTGATCGTGCATATAATCCGATGTCTAGTCATGACTCATGGGCCATGGCATATCTAACGTTCTTGTGATAAAATACTGAAAACCGTTATAGCCTACAAAATGTCCCCACACATTTCATTTTCATTTTTATAACGGATAATACAAGGAAGGTCAAAAATGGAAATACTAAACACCGCAAACCACCCTACTTAACATTCGGCACGATACAATATCATAGTTCTGGAATAAAAAGTATTCCCTCTATGATTCTTATTCAAATATTTGTAAATAGCACTTGTTTCAGACGGAAAAGTGGGTCAAAAGTATCCACTTTATATGCTGACCCTACCCCGACTTTCGGGGAGCTCTAGTGTTGCCACCCTTTTCGTAAAGATATATTTTTCTATCTATTAAAATATTTTTTAAGTTATCTATACTTATAAAACAAAGTCGCTTTTTTCCCTCATGTCCCTTTGTTCCCTTTAATCTTTAAAACTACGCAACGGATTTTGATGATTCTTTCAGTGTTAGATAGCCTATTTATCTAGGAAGGTTATAGGCTATATTTTATCACGCTAAGACTAATAGGAGCGAAGTAATAGAGGAAAATGTTGAAAAAACGGGGAAAATTATTTGAAAGGGCTAACTTGCACGCGCTAATCTCAGGAACTACTGGTCCGATTTGAAAAATTATTTCGGTGTTAGATAGCCCATTTATTGAGGAAGGCTATAGGCTATATTTTATCACGCTAAGACTAATAGGAGAATGTGGAAAAAACGGGGGAAATTATTTGAAAGGGCTTATCTCGCGAACTACTGGAGCAATTTTTATGTTATTTGGCACAGATAAGAAGTAGACCACGTGAAGGATCATAGGCTATCGATTTTAATCATTTTTTCAGTGGCTATATATTTTATACCCGTGCGACGCCGGGGCGGGTCGCTAGTAATTAATAAGAAATAATTTGATTTGTTGATTAATAAGTACCAAACATAGTAGAAATATGGCAACGTAGGCCATTAAATAAATTATTCAATACTGGAATATTACCTGTATTGAAAATTTTCGTCTCGGCGTAATTAAAAAAAAATTATATAGGAAACTTTCAACAGTTCAAATTAGGGGAAAAAATCTATACTTTTTCTACGAAAAAGCACTTTCGTTAACATTACGAGCATGCCAATCAGCAATAATTGAAGTTAACCGGGGGGACGGAAGTACAATATTAATAACCCCAAAAGCCCAAAGAAAGCCCAACTTTGGGCTATTGACCCACTTCAGCTTAATTAAAAGGAGCAATATTTAAATATTTTATTTTTCTATCCCCGTGGGATTTCGTTGTTAAAATTACATTTTCGCGGTAATGCCTACTTATTATGAAAATGTTTGTCATTATGGACTACCGCTCGGGCTTCCACGAAATGTGCTAAAATATAATATCTACTAGAATCTAGATCAATTATCCACCTATGCCAGGGATGGCGAGCCATTTTTTTTTCACGCAAGCGTAGACTCCTGTCGGGCTCCCATGGTCCCCTGGGGGTCCACCTGGACCGCTTTGGGAATTATCAATGATCTAGATTATGTAATTAATCGTGCGGTAACCGTACAATTTTCCGGGATGAAAATTATCCTATAATTTCCCGGTACTGAATATCAATCATCAAAATCGGTTCAGTAAATTAAGAATGAAGTGGTAATAGAGAAATGAGAAACGGACAGATTGAAAGATAAATATCAACATATAGATATACAACTGACAGGGATGGACAAAAAGACAAACGCTTTCGCATTTATAATATTAATATAGATGACAGTCATACCACGCAACTTGACGCGACACAGCGTGAAAAAATGCTTGAACATTATAAATAAACTAGCTGTCCCGGCAAACGTTTCTTTGCCATATTATAAAGTAGGTGTATCGCCCATATATATATGAAGTGACTAAATAAGTATGTCACCATGGCAACGTCGATCGCTATCCCGTCGCACAAACAATGGTCGCCGTCAGTCTTAGGTTGTAATAATTTACTATTATTTATTCAACAAATCAGTGTTACGAATTCTGTCAGATAATTTAATTCCTAGCATACTTCTCGCCGTAGAGGCGACTACTACCAAAAATAAATTTTATATTATTTTGTTATATTTAGTTAGTAAAAATTGTGTTTATTCTCTAGTATACTTCTGTAAATTGGTGGTAGGAAAATAAAGGCTATATTTATTTTATTTTATTTATTTTATGCAACAAATGCACTTATCAATATATAAAGTACCCAGTAGCCGATTCTCAGACCTACTGAATATGCATATAACATTTGGTAAAAATCAGTAAAGCCGTTTCGGAGGAGTTCGCTGACTAACATTGTGACACGAGAATTTTATATATTTACTAGCTGTCCCGGCAAACGTTGCTTTGCCATAATATATTTGCCATATTATTTTATTGAAGTGACTAAATAAGTATGTCACCATGGCAACGTCGATCGCTATCTCGTCGCACAAAGAATGGTCACCGTCAGTCTCAGGTTGTAATAATTTACTATTATATAATCAACAAATACACTTATCAATATATAAAGTACCGAGTAGCCGATTCTCAGACCTACTGAATATGCATATAAAATATGTTAAAAATCAGTAAAGCCGTTTCGGAGGAGTTCGTGGACTAACATTGTGACACGAGAATTTTATATATAAGATAAATAAACTATGTATTCTTCGTGTTTCGTCGCATCACCTCAAGTCAAGTTTGAAATGATGAAAAAAATATTATCGTGTTTTAAAGTTATCTAGTAATGTTATTTTTCATTATTATGCGTCCTTAATCAAGATTAAATGATGTAATTATCCTAATAGACAAATTAACCTCAATTAATAGACAAAAACCTCGACAATAGACCGTCGTAATGATGTCGATCGTAATCAAATCCGTAACAGTAGATTTGTCGTAGCCTATTAAGACGAATTCTTTTCTCTTTGGTTTCTATAGAATTGTCCTAATTTTTGAATATTTTGAACCTTTTGCAAATTGTACAAAAATAGCACAACATATTAAGCATTAAAAGTACTGTAAATAGAAATAGCTGATCTTTTTGTCACAGTTTTTTTAATTTATTGGAAGGAGACATCAGCAGACTTCGTATAAAATATATTAGCTATGTAGTTCGATGCGTTAGCAGGCCTGTCCCACTCGCGCGTGTAGGCATCGAACTGTAAGTACCCCTCTAGGGGGGCACTTCAGTAGGGACTCACAGGCGAGCGGTGACGCGCGCGCACGAGTTTTTAGTTCGTTGTAGATCGTTGCATGCGGCATGCCTACCTGCGTACTTATTCATTCGTTGCCACAGAATTGGTAAATTAATCTGATCATAATGGACAATAAAAAAGGGCAAAGAAATATTGCGCAGTGTTTAACTGTCTTAACACGGAATGTGGACCAAATTTAACTTTCTTTAAGCTCCTTAAGGACAATGAGAGATATTAGAACTTTTTTAAATTGTTATTATTATTTATTATAGATTTAAATTTTGTACAATTTATTATAAAGTAAAATTACAATTACTTATGATTTAAATAGTTTCAAATACTAGTTGAAGTATATTAGTTGGGTTACCTTAGTAGGTAGGTACCTACCTTTATTAGTAGACGTATAATTAATAAGTAAAGATATTTCATTGTTGAAAAAACACATTAATTAATAAGGTTATTAGTTATTATTAATAGTAAGCATCGTAGGTGTACTATTCGAAACCTCATTTGTTTACAAAAATAAGTAAGTTATACAAACACTTTAAGTAGGTAATATACGACGGGTTTCAATTATTAAGAATAATTAAGATTAAGAATAAGTAACGGTTTACGGTACTTATCGAATCTAAGTACGCGTAACTAGTGACACGCGAATTTATCATAATTAAATCTACGTAGTACTGACATAATATCTTAGATTATTTCGAGTTAAATAAAATGTACTTATTTAAATATATATTATTTTTAAAAAGATTATAATATTATTTTTAAAAAGAGACAACCCTGATTTCTTCAGAAAAGGTACGAGTTATGCGATAGAAAGAGAGCGGAGATGTAGGCAAATATAATTGTAGGCACCTAGCGCGGTCTAGCGCGGTCGGAATTTGAACTTTATAGTATCGTAGCATGAGTCGTTAATTCTTCTTCTCACGCAATTTTATATATATATATATATATGCATAATTTTCTCCGTGCTTAAAAAAATAAGTCAAAATTTGTAAGTTCACAATTTACCTAGAAAACACAGTGCAAACTCGCAAACTCTTCACCCCATTATTTTGAACAAGTGCAAACCTGTTATAAACCTTTCCCCTGTTTTATGGTGTAGTTAGTGTGATGGATCTGCCGTAGTTGATATTAATCGCCCATCGTTGTACCTGGGGTGTTATGGGTTTGTCTGGGGGGAGTTGGGGAAGGGGGGATGACGGTGATCGGTGAAGTGATTAAGTGTAAAGAGGAAATAGGATGAATAGTGATTTCTGAAGTCTTTCATTGGGCTTGAAATGTTGGCACACGCTCCATGGTCTTGGATGAAGTCTACCAATAATAATCCTTCAAGTCAGCATCCTTTGAATTATGAATAGCTAGGTTAGATGATGCTTTTGTGCAGGCTATTTTTAAATTTTTTGGATCATTTGAGTTCTTATAATAATTTATGGATATAAAGGAAGACATTACATAAATTATTTAGTGAATTGATATTGTTAATTTAACTTTCGGGTGGCTTAGCTTAGGACTAGATGACGTTTATCGCGCGGGAACCGTAAATTTTTTCACGATATAAAGGATTCCATGTTCTTTCCCGGCAAACAAAGTATACCTATATTAAATTTTTGCAAAATCGGTTTAGCGGTTTGGGCGTTAAGATATAACAAACAGACAGACACACTTTCGCATGTATAATATAAGTATAATATTAGTATTCGTATTTATAGGTATATTAGTGAGGGAGCCTTAGAACAATTTTTTTTGTGATTACTAACAAGCAAATTTTTTGTGAGTAGCGACATTTTGATAAGACGAACAACATTTTTATTTTAGAAAAATCTCGAAAGTGGTAGCTAACAGAGATATAAAGGATTTCATACTTTGACTTGATGGTCCTAAAATATGAATTGGTTTATTTGTAGGATAAGGTTACTCTTAAATTATATAACTATTAACCTACAAATATACAAAAAATCTGCTGGTTAGGGTTCCGTTTTAGGGTTCTGTAATCAACAAAACTTGGTTGACTACTGTTATTATACATACAGGATCGGCTGTCTGCCGAATGATAATATTTATTAAGGCGACGCCTTGATAATTTGGTTGTAGCGATGCCGATTTTTCTCAGCAATGACTAAAGCTAAGAAACTAAAGTTCATTGTCAGTATTCATCATGTCTTTGTCTTTGAATTGCCCATAGCATAACACGATTGGACAACTTTTATAACACAGAATTATCAATCGAAAAGACCTCTGTAAAAAAAGGGATTCCTATTTTTCCAACAGAGGAGAGTGATTTAAGGTTCCAAAATTTGTACATAAATTGGTTGAAGCATACACTTTAATATGTGCATAGCTTATATGAAATGTATTTATGGTTTTTAAATTACGCGACAAAAGCCATTTTGTCGCTTACGCCCTTTCCATTTTTTGCTGTTCCATTGCTTGTTTTCTATGAGAGGCCGGCCCGGCCTCTCATAGAAAACAAGCAATCTAAAACATATCCAACACGGTTTCTTACTTTAACGCGGCGTCACCTTAAGTCGTATTATAGCATTTATAGCTTCACATATTTTATACTTAGTCCTTTCTTCTGTCAGCCTAATATCTTTACCTAAGCTAGATCCATCACTATATGAACACAGCAACTACGCCCGGTACACCACTTTTGACCTAATCACTGGGTACTAAAGTTCAAAACTGTTAAGCTGATCAGGCGCCTGTACTTGTGGTTATCAACTAATGCTCTACAGGCCATTTTAATTAACCTCGGTCTTTGTAACGCATGTATTACTTGAATTGTACTGTTCCGAGCAATGACGATGAGTATTAGAAAACTCTCAGTTGTCGTAGGGTTGGCGCTTGAAAGTTTATCTTTAATTTTTATGTTTTAGTGTTAATTCAGACCGCAACGCGACGCGTAGATGCATTTCTAAATTTTGTATTGAATTGACAGATTTGTCTTCCACAATTGAAATCTGTCAAATCCATACAAAAGAAATGCATCTACACGCCACGTTGCGGTCTGAATTGACCCTAGACTGCGAGAGAGGTTATTGGCTGTATAACTAAATTCAACTTGGCATCTGGCGGGAACCCTACATTTTTCTGAAATATTTGTCTCGTGGATTGGGTTATATCGCCGCAAAAATGTCAGCAAAATCGGTAAAGTTTTTTGAAGCCTTTTTAAAGCAAACATTATACACTTGTTTAAAAAAATATTGTAATGGTTTAAAAAAAATACCATTAATTAAGTTATTTTACTTTTTTGTTAAAAGTATCTCTAGAAATATTTCTTGTGTCACATTTAACTAATAAAATACTTTTTTATTTCAGGTAATTATTTTTCTTCGTTACATAATACTGATAATGGTGAGACAATTTTACATATTAGCTGTAATATAGCTGCTAGCTATACGAAAACTCATTATTTGCCACTTACTGAAATAACACTACAATTACTTAGATACCGTCGTACATTAAATATGCATACATTAATTTGTGACAACCCTATGCATACAGCCCCTCTATTGTCATGTTCTGCTGAAATAGGAAATAATTAGATGATCATTTATTTATACAGGAACAGAATAATAAGCTAAGGTAAAGGAAGAATATGCCCAAATTTTACAATGTACATAGGTATTATTAGTATTTCATTCCTTCACATAATAAATAATAAATAAATATGTTGTTGTTGTTGTTGCTATTTTATTAAATAATTCGATATAATTTAAATTATTAAAATATTGTCAAACCAAATAAAAGTAGAGACATAGCTCCACAAGCAACTAAATGAAGCCGATTTTCAGTCATGTGTGAGTCGAACTAATGCACGACGAGTCGCCCAATCACACTACTAAAAGTAGCGCAGCTTATGCATATGTGTGCGTAAGCACGTGTCAATAAGATAACTTCACTTATAAGTTATAAGTAACTTATAAGTTATAACATATAGGCCGTGCGTTGTCTATGGCTGGCCGCATACACACGTTTTCTGTATTCGAAAATCCGAATGCATGGAATCGGTAAAAATCACCTCCTCCTTTTTGGAAGTCGGTTAAAAATACATGAGCTTCCGAATGGAACGAATTCCGCACACACGTTTCAAGTGCAAGTAGGCGCGTTTGCGCGTGAAAAAAACTAACTTTTGCGCTAGTCTCATAGAATTTCAAATCGTAATTCCACATTACGAAATCAAATAAGAAAAACTTGTGTATGCGGCCGGCCTATGTTGACCTGATGAGTTTTAACAGTGAAAGCATTCATTATTCTGAACATTATTCATAGAAGCCTCAGAAATTTTGAAGAACCTTCTATTTCTGAAGCCAGATTAAGGCGTCAAGCGTCTCTACGACGTATCATTGACTTAATGAATAGTTTTTAACGGCGCCCTCACTGTCATTACAACGTGTGAAATCCCATCTGGCAAATTGTGAACTACTAACTACAAATTATACTAGTTTTATTAATGGCTGCAAATGCTCTGAATATTCTAGATATTTGCAGCTTTTTATTAGCTAAGCTATTGTTAAGCTGTAATTTAAAATTATGTGACTGGCAAGAAATTGTAGCGTTATGTTTTGAATAGTAAATTTAAATTTACTTATTTTATTAAAAAGTACATTAGATGTTCACTTCGTCAGCAAAGTACAGAGACCGTGAATAGCGGGAAAGAGACGAAAAATCGATAGAGTGAGAAGTAAACACAATGTCTTTGACATCCATACATGCAATTTAACTGTGTCTGTCTAATTGTTACCCCTTCACGCTCAAACCATTGAACTGATTTTGATAAAATTCTGTTTAGAGATACTTTTGAGTCTCCGGCCCTATGTCCTTTATATAGGAAAGTTTTCATCCTGGAAAAATGTACGGCTCCGGTGCGATAAACGTATTTTGGCGCAACGGAGTTGCGGGCATGTTGATGCCAGAGATGAGATGAGAATAAATCTGTATTTTCATCACATTATTTGCGACTGCAGCTGCACCCAATTGCCCACTGAGCAGGGGCCCGATTCTCATCCCTAGAACGTCGCTTCTCTAGGTTGCACGTGATTCGTGATGGAAGTATCGAGACACTCGAAACGAAGCATTGACAGGAGTGGCCGAAAGTGTTCTGGCGCTGTGTCGCTGAATATACTTGGCTGTAATGTCACAATAGACAGAACTAACCAGTAGGCCGACTTCAAACAATACGAATCGGCACGGGTACCGCTGTAATTAATATAATGCTATGAACGGCTGAGCAGAACCAAAGCGCGTGCCGGCTGATATGACATAGTACTACAATATTAGAATAAACATATCGAGAACTCTTCTAAGTCGGCCTACTGGTTCGCTCTGTCTCTTGTGCTAATGTTTTATAAATATTTATGTCGTCAATTCATTATCATATTATCATAATTGTCGGGCATATTCCGCTGAATACATCAGCATCTTAACGCCTACTTTCTCATTACTCATTATGAACCTTCGTTTTCGATAGCGTCGATTTATAATAATGATTTATGTAGTGTAGAGGCGGCTTTATTTTCAAAGAAAATGACGACTTTTTTACCGAATTACACAAAAGTGGCTAGACATACAGATGGACAGACAACGAATCCATAAGGGTTCCGTTTTTTGGCATTTGGTTACGGAAACCTAAAAAGAACCAAACATAATTTCAACTGTATAAATTATTTTTATAGTCTGTGACTCTTTTTGTCCAGGCACAATGTGCGGTTCCGGGTAGTTTTAGTAAACAAAGTTGTGGTAAAAGCTACCGTTGAAAAACAAAGACAAGGGGTCGCCAAAGTCAGCAAGCCTCTAATTTCCACGCCATTTAATTTGAGTAGTCACGCGAGGGTATAATATAACGCTGCACTCACACGTTAGCCAAGCTGTTTGTCAAGCATAGTTGCTACGCATAGAAGTTATAAAAGTATATTTTTGGTTAATTAGACTATTTGTGGTCCTGGGGTAGCCTGTTACAATCATCCAGCTAAAAACTTGTCATTATAAGCGAAACACTTACGATAATTAAGTAGTATTATTTTGTTTGCGTAAAGTCTACTATAATTGAGTATAGGCTGCACAAAAACTTGAGATCACTCGGCAAAGCTGAATGTTGAATTTTTATGACTTATTTATTTATTTATTTATTTAATAATTTATGTACACATAACCAGTTTACAAAGAAAACTTAAAACTAGAGATACATTTTAGTACAAAGGTACTACTTATTCCAAATTGGAATCTCTTCCAGTAGACCTGTTACAGGAAACATTAAAAAAAGAGGTAACAATAGTATTAGTGCACACGACAATTTAATTGGTCGCAAGTAAAATTAACCCTTGCTTCCTCCGCTGCTGTGTCATTGACATCACGTCTCTAGTTGCCAAACTGCTTCTCTAGCATGTGTGAACACCATTACGCAGAATTTTGACGTTTTTCGGCCATTTTGGGCCATGTGGTGGTCACGGACGGTGACCACCAATTGATCTAATCTTATATATAAAATTCTCGTGTCTCAATGTTAGTCCACGAACTCCTCCGAAACGGCTTTACTGATTTTTACCAAATATTATATGCATATTCAGTAGGTCTGAGAATCGGCTACTGGGTACTTAATATATTGATAAGTGCATTTGTTGAATAAATAATAGTAAATTATTACAACTCGAGACTGAGGGCGACCATTCTTTGTGCGGCGGGATAGCGATAGAGGTTGCTATGGTAACATACTTATTTAGTCACTTCAAAAAATAATATGGGCGAAATAGATACTTTATATTATGGCAAAGCAACGTTTGCCGGGACAGCTAGTAATTTTATAAAATGCGCCTTACGACGGTTGCAACCACTATGAAATGGTTGCGTGCGGTTTTCATAAAAACAATATTAGGTGATTAGGGCCAAAAAAATATAATGATGATATCAGAGAATACTTTCGATTCACATTGTTATTCACACATTATGTATTTCTAAAATTACTTAAGAGTCCGTATACGAAATTTTGCCGATTTCGCTCATTTAACAGACGTGATTTAACAGTTAATAATACAGTATTTCTATAAGTTTTAATGCACAACATGTAAGATCATTTCAATTATAATATAGTGTTGGAGCTAGATTTTTTATTTTTTTTAGTTATCTTTAAATAATCCAACTCAAACCCGCGACAGTTTTGTGATTTTTGCTGTAAAAGGTTTAGAATATCACCTTTTTATGGATTGTGTTGACGTCTTAACGGTATGAAAAAAATACAATGTACTGTTGAGAAAGTCGTCTATAAAGTGTTGGAATTACTTTTTACCACTTCAATATAAAAAACCCTTTAAAAACAGAAAACCTCTATCTACCCGCTAACTTGGCGATCGTCCTTTTTCACCTGGCATATGAAAGACGGGCGTGAGTGTGAAGAGAGCAGTAGAAAAGAGAGGACGGGCTCTTAATAATTAATCAATGATATTATATAAATTACCTACAAAAATACTTTATGAAGTAGCAACTCACATTTTTATTATAAACTGTGAGCCGTGAGGTTATTGAATCGTTAAACAATCAAATACCTCGGTATTCTTGTTATAAAACGTCCGTGAAATCAAATAAGACTTTGCAAAGACCCGACCATGTCTAGACAATAAATATCATAACAATATTGAAAACAAAACAATCAGACGATAAGTTACTTGAAATCGTAAAAAGATATCGAGAAATTGAAACTCTATTTCCCTCGGAATATTTTTAATAAGTTAACAAGAAAACATTATGTAAG
The DNA here is from genome assembly GCA_905333045.1 of Lysandra bellargus. Taxonomy (NCBI): domain Eukaryota; kingdom Metazoa; phylum Arthropoda; class Insecta; order Lepidoptera; family Lycaenidae; genus Lysandra; species Lysandra bellargus. The sequence continues at coordinate 8,322,093 of HG995320.1, read as the reverse complement.
ATCCCCGTTCTTATACTTGAAGCGTCAATAAAGCTAAAAAATAACGTAGTCGAGAAAAAGAGCTCGGAAAAAATCTTACGTAGGTAGCCATTCTTATAACACTTCTGGGAATAGTGTATTAGTAATAAGCTTTCATACTGGATAATAGTTGTTACTTGTAGATAAAATTAGCATTCTTATACACTAATACGCTTGTTATGAAAGACTTAATTATTATTATAACTTAGAAATAAGAATTTTTAAGCTCGATTTCAGGTTTTCTCTAGCGCGTTTGATTGGTTTACATCAAAACATTCAAGAAAAAACGTGGTTTATTTAATCAATTCCAGCCTGAAAACCTCAGAAATATGTATGTTTATTAACTACTAGATGACGCCCGTAACTCCGTTGCGCCAAAATTCGTTTATCGTGCGGGAACCATACAATATTTTTCCGGGACAAAAGTATCCTATAAGTTATAACCTTTCCCGGGACATAAAGTATCCCCATACCAAATTTCAGCAAAATCGGTTCAGCGGCTTAGGCGTGAAAAGGTAGACACACACACAGACAGGCACACTTTCAGATTTAGATAATACTAAAGTACGCATAATATTATAACTTCGAAATAAGAATTTTTATGCTCGATTTCTCAGGTTTAATAAAAGAGGATCTGTACTCTGGTGCTTATATGATTGGTTTACGACAAAACAACGCGGTTTATTTGATTAATTCCTGTCTAAAAATCTTCGAAACATAATATTAAATAAGGACAACATTACATAACTTATTCGTCATCGTGTGTATGCAAAGTGTAGGGTTTATTAAGGCTCTATGCATGTAGACAAAACTGATTACTACACAATTTTAAAACAGCATTATAAACCCGCACTAAATCATAAAAAACTTACTCCCCCATAAAATTAATCCATCATAAATTGTCCTTTATAATGGGGTCCCACGAAATAAGTAACGGTTGGCCACACTAGTTATCAGTAGCCAAGCGCCGTGGAGCGGAAAATGAAAAGCGAGTAAAATCGCCCCAAACTGTCATGTAAGGTGTGTCACACTACACAGGTAAGGGTATCGATTAATCTAGTGTCGACTTTATTCATTTTAAAAATGCTTAGAATAACTTGTTACATTCTGTCCAAGTTGAACTGAGTGCAGGCCGATCTTAAGGGACTGTGCATAATATTATGCACAACTTGTAGAGTTGGTAATTAGTAAATAAAAGATTCATAGGCGTCACCAAAAACGAGGAACAGTATTGTTTGGGCGTTTTCATCAATCTTATTTTGTCAAACATAATTTTACGTTCTTACGTATTTGTGCAGCACATGCAAGGACGTTGACACTTGACAGAACGTAAAATTATGTTTGACAAAATAAGATTGATGAAAACGCCCAAACAATACTGTTCCTCGTTTTTTGGTGACGCCTATGAATATTTTACTAATTGCCAACTCTAGCCGTATAAAAGTATACCTAAGCTAGAAAATACCTATTAGATATAATTCTTAAAAATGTCATAAATCCTTATCAAAATTATTCTCTAAATCAATCACTTAGGTATCAGGTAGCTCTCTTGATATTATATTTTCTGGCGACTTTTATCCCTAAAAAATGTCCCCGGCTGAAATTTGGCAAAACATACGGGAGGCGGCCCTTGAGAATATATTAATCCCCCTCATGGATTTACTAATATAATTATGCATTAGATATTAAAAGTGCCCCAAAGAGCCCCACTTGTTATTACAACAACTCATTGTATACGGACCCCATATTTTCCGAGATTCGATGAAAAATTGCCCGAAATCGTTTTTATGAGATGCCGTGGTTAATTCGGATATTCGTAATTCAATAAGTGCGCCATTTTGTATGATATTTGTTAAAGGGGGTATCAATGTCCAGTTTTAGTGCTTTTTCGGTTGTGTCAGGTGAAAGTTGTGTAAGAAAACTTGAAAATGTAATGCAATGGCGTTGCTATTAAATTATATGAAACAATCAGTACTGGACAGTATTTAATTGCAAATAATATGTATAGCTGGTCTACCCAAGGTCTACCAGAATTTGATGGCAAATTTTGACGGTAGATTAAAAAAAAATACAAATACAAATCTTTATTGTCGTAACTTAATTAACAAAATGTTTTAAAAAGTGGCAGTCCCCCAAACTAGGCGCAGCCTGTGCTATGGGGGAATTCTTAACGAATTACAGCAAAAAATAACAGAAAATTAAATTTAAATTAACAAAAATGTTCTGGATATTAGTAAAAATAATAATAATACTTAATAAAATTTTTATATAGCAACAAAAACAAAAATAAAATTCTTAGGTTAAATATTATATTTATTATTTAATAGGTAACCATATTAACATAATGAAGTGTATGAAAGTGCGTGTGTAAAATTGTGTGTGTGTGTGTGTGTGTGTGTGAGTATGAAGTAGAGTATGTCTTAATATTATGATGTATGAGTTATTTATACACTTTCATTAAATTTTCTGTTTCCATGTATGACCAGGTTAGTATGGATTTAGTTAGTATTTTTTTAGCCTTTTGTACCGAATACTGTTTATTGGATATATTGGATATATACTATATAGGATTATAAATATCCTTGATCATTGGATAAATTTATATATTTGCATGTTTCACACACAGAATCAGCCGCTATAGATAAAAAAGGATCAAAATGTTTTATTCCAAGAGATTAGTATTGCTAGAGTCAATTTACTTTCTCACTTTTTGCCATCGGATTCTGGTAGACCTATAGTTTCATTTCTGTTTTTTTTTTCTATCAAACAGCAAAATAGCATTCTCATATACCTCTAATAAACATTAAGTGCCAGAGTAAAGTTTTGAGTAATCATTTAAGCTGGTTTGACTATTAATGAGAATAGTATTTCATATTTTCATCATCGAAGGATCGACCAAGGAAAGCTGCATTGATTTTGCGTTTCAATTAAGAGGAGGTAAATATTTGTGATCACCACAATATAAAAAAGGCTCTTACAGTTTATACGCGATTTACAAAGTAACTAATAAAAATAACGCAAACCATTTACTTTGCTCCATAAATTTATGAAACACTACGTTATTTCGTAAACGTATATTCAATTACGGCCAAGTTTCTTTGGGATGTTTGTAATTTGCAATTTATTTTCACATTAAAGCCTTATATTACAGAAGGTGTGCATGTGTTGCCATAATTCGATTATATTTTCATAAAATACCCCGTATATTTCTCATGTTCTTTCGCTGGAAAATGGTTTCTTATTAAAGGTTCCCATTCGTTTCATATTCGATAAAATTTACACATCTTGTGTTATATTTAAATTGAAACTATTATGGTATTATTAAAAGTGCATAATGAATATTGCTATTGAGCAATATTCACTCTTAATGATACTTTCAATTTAAGTAAATTCAATTTAAATACTTTCAATTTAAATCGATGCTTATTATAAAACAAAGTCGCTTTTTTTCCCTCATGTCCCTTTGTTCCCTTTAATCTTTAAAACTACGCAACAGATTTTGATGATTCTTTCAGTGTTAGATAGCCCATTTATCGAGGATGGTTATAGGCTATATTTTATCACGCTAAGACTAATAGAAGCGAAGAAATAGAGGAAAATGTGGAAAAAACGGGAAAAATTATTTGAAAGGGCTAAATTGAACACGCTAATCTCAGGAACTACTGGTCCGATTTGAAAAATTATTTCAGTGTTAGATAGCCCATTTATCAAGGAAGGCTATAGGTTATATTTTATCACGCTAAAACTAATAGGAGAATGTGGAAAAAACGGGGGAAATTATTTGAAAGGGCTTATCTCGCGAACTACTGGAGCAATTTTTATGTTATTTGGCACAGATAAGAAGTAGACCACGTGAAGGATGACAGTGAGGCTATCGATTTTGATCATTTTTTCAGTGGCTATATATTTTGTACCCGTGCGACGCCGGGGCGGGTCGCTTGTACTTATTATAAAACAAAGTCGCTTTTTTTCCCTCATGTCCCTTTGTTCCCTTTAATCTTTAAAACTACGCAACGGATTTTGATGATTCTTTCAGTGTTAGATAGCCCACTTATCGAGGAAGGTTATAGGCTATATTTTATCACGCTAAGACTAATAGGAGCGAAGAAATAGAGGAAAATGGGGAAAAACGGGGAAAATTATTTAAAAGGACTTGAACGCACTAATCTCAGGAAATACTGGTCCGATGTGAAAAATTCTTTCAGTGTTAGATAGCCCATTTATTGAGGAAGTCTATAGACAATATTTTATCACTCTAAGACTAATAGGAGAATGTGAAAAAAAACGGGGGAAATTATTTGAAAGGGCTTATCTCGCGAACTACTGGAGCAATTTTTATGTTATTTGGCACAGATAAGAAGTAGACCACGTGAAGGATCATAGGCTATCGATTTTAATCATTTTTTCAGTGGCTATATATTTTATACCCGTGCGACGCCGGGGCGGGTCGCTAGTAATGGCTAATGGCTCATTATTATGTATTCTGTTTTTCTTGCGCTTATTTACAAATATATTATGTTTGTGTAAAAAACTTGGTTGATAAGTAGCATGATTTTGATGCCATATTGTGTCATGAGTCATGACTCATGACCCAAATGAGTCATGACTCATGACCCAAATAAATAAAAGCTACGAAGGTAGAAGTGATGATGATGACGAATAAGATATTTTACTAGATGAAGCCCACAACTCCATTGCGCCAAAGTTTATCGCGCAGGAACCGTACATTTTCAGATAAAATGAATCCTACGTACCTACAATGCAAAATCGGTTCAGCGGTTTGGTTGTGAAGAGATAGAACAGATAGACAGACAGACAGACGGACAGACAGGCACACTTTCGCATTTATAATATTAATATGGATAAATCGATCATTGACCACTATAGATAAATATATAGACTGGGAATAAAACTGACTAGACAAGACTAGGAAAACGATCCTTTATCCGTATCACGAGCTCGCAGACGCATAATATAAATAGCCTAAATACATAAAAATAAATCATATCAAAATCGACTTAAGGGTCCTACTGGAACAAATCTTCCCTTCGCCCTAATCCCTGCACTATACTTATGTGTGTTTGCCCAGGGCCTAAATCAACGGGGCTCTATTGTGCTCCTGTTTATATTCCATTACACCATGTGCCAATGCAGCTAAATTACTAACGCAGATGTTTTGGGCGTCCAATTCATTTTTATATGATTTTAATTTCGGTTGTGCTATGTATTGAATGGTCTATAATCTATATTGTTGTTCAAGAGACCAGTGCTCTGTTGAGTTGCGGCTAAGTAACGGAACGCTTAAGACAGTAACAAATCAACGCGTTATTCACAATCCTACTTCATTTTCTGTCCGCTGTTTCTAGCAATGCGTTCGAAAACTCAATAAGGCCCAACTTCAACAACGCTTGTTAGTATTAACAGCTTGTTAAAATGTCATGACTCATGTCTTCTCTTAAGCGAGAGCGTAAAGCGAGAGAGGTAAAATTATAATAATTCGATCTTTAACTTCAATAGTCGTTGGTGAAATTGGGTCTAAGTATGAGAAATGTCGAACCGTCGCGTCGTTGCGATGACGCACGACAACCCAACGGAGGAATGTGGCCTTGTTCTTATTTGCTGCTGATAACAGCATTACTTATTAAAATGGAAGAAAAACCAAAAAAAAAAAAAACATGTGACTTAAAAAAATCGCACCATTTAGATTTAGAAAGACCGCTTCATCGCTTTTACAAGAAATTGTTTGCGAGTCCGATAGTAAACAGAAACAATAAAATAGTTTCCAACTTTATCTAGAACGTAAGTTCTCGATCATTTCCCAGCAGGTTTTCATTTACAGTTGTGGACGTGAGTGTGAAGTGGATAACTAAAATTTTATAACATAAGGGCAAATACTCATTTTACCCTTATAATATAAACAAATCTTGTAACTTACCTACTTCATCTTGCCAATAATATCTGTCTATACATAAAATTCACACTTTTTTGATTTAAAAGGATTTTCCGGTTCTAAAACCAGATTTGTTGCAAAAAAACGAACATTTTCAAATTGTCCTTCCTTCAGCAACATTTTCAAAAAGTCCTTCAGGTACTTAGCACGGGGCCAGACTGACGTGGTGTGAAGCGTCCATAGATATTATTATTATTATTATTTTCAAATTGTTAGTTACCCACTTTACTTACATTTTCAGTTGTGGAATAGTCCCGTTGTTTCATATTCGATGAGACTCAATCGAATCTGCCTGTGGTCTGTAACGGCGTCTTAATTTGGGCCTGCGGTGGACGATTACGGCCGAAGGGAGCCGTTACTTCGTTATTTGGAGGAAATTGTATTACTTTTCTGCGGATTGTCGAGCTAGATGCCCGCTGCGTTGGCGCAGAAGTTGATTAAGCTAGGTGTTATTACCGAGTTATGATTGGACAGACTGAAAGTGTTGGCAGACCGCTTTTTCTATACAAGTTTTGTGACATAGCGCACACTGGGTTATGCAGCCTGCCCCGCCCCGTCTTCACCCCGTCATAATTATTTTCGCGTACCTACCTAATAATGTTGTAAGTTATTAATTATTGGTACTACCAGAGAAGTTGATTCAGAGGCAGGTAGCGGACCTAGGTAAATTGGTCGCGTTTTGTCAAACCATTGAATTGACATTAATTCGACCAAATGACGTTGGTTTGTCAACTGCCTGTGAATCATTTTCTTCGATGGTACCGTCGAGGAAATTGATTCCTATGCAGTTGATAGACCAACGTTATTTGGTCGAATATGTCAATTCAATGTTAATTGTGATCTGTCGGCTGGGTTTGACGTAAGGAAACCAAACTACGTAGGTCCCCGATCTGCATAGGAATCAACTTCTCTAATAGTACATTAAAAATACATTTTTTTTTCTTTATCCTTTCTCGGGAGTCATACCGATTTTATGCAAATCGATTCAGTTAAACTGAAGAGGTAACAGATAGGGAGGCAAGCAGGCAGCAGGCATACGCACGGGGTCACGGAAAGAATCAAGTTATACGTGGGAGAGCCATGCTTCGGCACAAATGGGCCGGCTCGACCGGAGAAATGCCACGTTCTCACAGAAAACCGGTGTGAAACAGCGCTTGCGCTGTGTTTCGCGGAGTTAGTGAGTTTACCGGAGGCCCAATCCCCTACCCTATTCCCTTTCCTTCCCATCCCTACCCTCCCCTATTACCCTATTCCCTCTTAAAAGGCCGGCAACGCACCTGCAGCTCTTCTGTTGCTGCGAGTGTCCATGGGCAACGGAAGTTGCTTTCCATCAGGTGACCCGTTTGCTCGTTTGCCCCCTTATTTCATAAAAAATATATATAAATCCTACTCTATTTCACTATAGAATTTCAATTTTTGGATTAAAATATATGTAAAATAAAACATATTTGCACATACATCGATGGCGTCAGCGTCCGCGTTATCTCGTGTATTTATGTCACCCTACTGCGGCGGCACGTCATCGCCATGATGCATTGTGGCGGTGGAATGGTTTTTGCCGTCATCGTTATCGAAATTGCTTTAATTTACATTAACAAAATAACCGGAAGAGTTTTCGCGTGCTCTTAATTTGAGCTGTGCTCGTAGATCACCGCAATTCCACTATTTTAATGCATTTTCATCGTTGTTGCCCGTACGATGCAGTCAGTTTTCTATCAGAAAACGAAACAGTATTCTCTTAAATCTTAACCGACAATCTAAGCTCGATTACTCAATAAGCTGGCTTGACCAGAAATCTTCATGAAGTCAAGTCAAGTTTCATAGGACTACGGTGTGTCAAAGGAATTGCGACCTCAGAATCCAAAATGCCAGAGGTGTTATCGTTTGAGTGTTCTATAATTTCTCTGGTATTAGGGGTGTTGTGGGGAGGAATGAGGATTACGAACGCTTATTAGTGCCGCTGAATCGGGTGCACGCACACAAATGTAATGTGTAGCAAAAATAATGTAGTCCAACCACTTCTGTAGAAGAAGCCGTCTTTGGGACTTACCGATAAATATTTGCGTTCTAGTCTAAAGGTTTAGAAGTCGTGCAGATTTTTGTTTATTTATACTTCGGTCTTAATCCTCGTGATTCGTGTGAACCTCATTAAAATTCACCAACAGCAGAGCGCAAGTGACGGAATCAAATCACGTGTTGCGAGCGCGGGCGCAAAATGCAAACGGAATAGATGTTGACTGGCGACCGCGGTGATGTGCCGCGCCTGTGCTGCGTTTACAGGTTATAGCTGCTCGGACAAGTAGAAGCAATGAAAATAACATAAGATTGTTATGAAAATGACTTGAAAAGACGCGCAAAAGAAGTGGCTAGCGGGACTAATATGGTCGCATTTTGCAATTCCTCTAAAAGCAATTCAAAAACGAAATCGTCAAAACAGTCAAACTGACGAATGTCAAATTAGCAAGCAAGTACGAATTACTAGACAATATGAATTGCAAGCAGAGTGACCATTTTGTGATTTTTTAAATTAATCATATTATGGTTCTCCAAAGTGACCATTTTAGCCCCGCTGGTAACCAACAAGTTTGACATTAATTCAATTGTCAGACGAATTGCGTTAAAGTGAGCATTGAGATTTTAAATGTTTCATTAGGACAAGTCTCTGAGCATGTTAATTGTCAAAGTTGTTTTTAAATTAATGGCTATATTACAGCACAGCATGTATATAGATTATGTTGTATGATATCACTGCAGTCCATCAGGCTTATGCGAGTAACAATCCTCATGTAAACGCAGCATGGATGTCCGTCAGGAATTGAGTGCGATTTTGAGCGGCTGCAACTGAATCTCATTCTAATTTACTGGGCTGTCGCGTTCGCTATTGTTTGCCAGTTAATGAGATATGCCCGTGTCACTTGTATGCGAATCGATGGGATAATGGAATATGTCGTTTGTACACTTGATTAAAATTCTATTATCGCACAAAGACGCGCTCAAAGCAACGATCAAAGTTTGCTCAGAGAAATGGATCGTCTAAGACCGCGATCTATATGCTCTAATATAATTTTCTAAGACTCACGCTGATAAAGGAATTCCTCCTTTATTTTCTGACTGGCTACAGTCTTTGTCTTTGTCTTCCGGGTAATTTACCGAAGATAGTCCGTTTCATATTTCTCAGAATATGACTTTTAAAAAGCTATTTAAAGGAAGTGCGATATTCTCACGCCTTTGGGATTGGTTCCCAAACCGGTAGATACTAGGCACCATTTCCCCTCCAACAAAAAAGTCACCAAATAAATTCTGAAAATATTACCTAATCCATCCATCATCCATCCATCCATCTATTTAGTAATATACCTTATATACCTTGACCGTATATACCTTGACTTTTGATATCGTACTCGTATTAAATATTATAATTTGACTCAGACTTGTAATCTTGAAGTTATTTGCTAACAACGCCCCCGCGATTTTGTCGTCTGTCTGGGCTGGACTTATATTGTGATTTGTGAGTTATATTCTATGGAGTAAATTGCGTACCCGGGTGATAATTTTTCCGATTACCCTGGCCCGAGGCCTGATTCTCATCCCCCGAAGGCTAATTGACTACGATTTTGTCCAAATGAATGATAAATCAGAAGATTTTATCGATCATTAAAGCTATAATAGTGATGGTTGAAAATTTTATAATGCTGTCATCAATTGGCACTAAAAATATTTTGGTTTTTGTCTTGGCACTTCTGTTTTTAAATTCCACCATAAATAAAAAGCTAAATTGTTTTTGTTTTCCAAATAATATTTAGGATTTTTTAAAATTCTAATAATGAAATTTAGACAGACCCAAGAAAAGGAGAGTCTAGACGCTGTAGATAAAGAGTGGCCAAATACAGCGAAGGATAGAGACTTGTGGAAGGAAAGAGGAGATGCATTTGCCCAGCAGTGGGTCACCATCGGCTTAATAATGGAATTTAAAAATTGCCAAAAAAGTGAAAAGCTAGTAAAATCACATTTCGGCATCCTTGCATCTGTTACATTGTTGACTTTTATGAGTGCTAATGGTCGCGTGCGAATAACAATACATTTTGAAGCGGTCAAGCTGAATGCAGTCTTCAAAACCATTTACCTGTCTGCGATTTATCAAACTAATAGGTGCCTATACTGGTGAATGAGGACAGTTGTTACAGCTATAACTATAAATTCCTTTGGCTAAGTCTGCACGGTATGCAGCTTTTCGTTTCGATAATAATTTACTAGCAATTGCGCAGAAATAAAAACAGTTATCCCAAAGTTATCGTTTACTTTCTCGCGATAAAAAGTATGCCATGTTCTCTTGGTCTATTCTATGTCTTTGCTAAACGTCATCGGAATTCGCCCAGTAATTCTGGAGCATATTGCAAACAAACTAAGTTATCCTCCTTATAATAAGTAGAAATTTATATTAGGTTTTTATATTATATTCCTGTACCTATCTGTTTTGTGAATAAACTGGCATTTTTCAAATAGTCCAGTAACTATTTAAGAGTCCGTATACGAAATTTTGCCGACGAATACGAAATTGCAAAGGTTCGCTACAGAAATATTATTAGGTTTTTTCCCCTTATTAGACTTAAAAAAATGTATTTTAATTATTAGATTTAAAATATATTTAAGCGCGGAAAGCCGACTCGAATCTTGCGGCGAGTAATATAATGTGAGATTTAGGTTGTTTTGAATCGTGTATTTTGGCTCAATTTGTTTTTTTTTCTTTTTTCTCGAATTGGATAGAATTTTATCTATAGATTATTTCTGTCGTTTCCTTTTTATGAATTACAGCTCCAAGTTGCCGAAATTAACAGCAATTCTTTGTCCATTTTCTCTAAAATTTTGCCGAGTTACATATTTTTTTACTCAACTATTTCATATTAAAGTGGTAAAAAGTAATTCCAACATTTTATAGACGACTTTCTCAACAGTACATTGTATTTTTTAGGGTTCCGTAGTCAACAAGGAACCCTTATAGTTTCGCTCTGTCCGTCCGTCTGTCCGTCCGTCTGTCTGTCCGTCTGTCTGTCTGTCTGTCCGCGGTTTTGCTCAGAGACTATAGGACCTACAAAGCTGTAATTTGGCATGAATGCACATATTAATGATGGCAACAAAATAGTACATGAAATCTTATAAAAAAAATTTTTTATGGTACCTTCCATACACATCAAGCGGGGATGAAATTTTTTTTTTCGCGTCCACCCCAGTGTGTGGAGTGTCGTTGGATAGGTTTTTTAAAACTATTATGAGTATTCATACATCATTTTCCGATTTTGGGATCCGTTTGTGGAATATTAAGTTTTAAAGTGGAAAAAATCGTTAGAGTCCAGTGTCTCCCCCTTCTACCACCTAAACGGTTGCTTCTGAAAATGTGAAAAAATTCACGGGAGTAGGAAATATGCTGAATTTAAAAGAAAAACTATCACGGCTAAGAAGACTTCATTAGTTATTGAGTAATAGTCGATCAACTAAAAAAAATGTATTCGGCGAAGTATAAAGGAACTTTTCGTTCAAATTCCTTTGAAAGTAACTAAGATGATGTTGTTATTAGTGTAAAACACGTTATAAATGAATGTATCATTGACCACAAAAAAAACTAGCGGTATTACGGAACCCTATATTGCGCGTGGCCCGACACGCACTTGGCCGGTTTTTTTTATACCTTATACTTCAAACCAATGTAACCATCACTTAACACCACTGTCATTCAGATATAACAGTATATTATTTCTTTTAAAACCAGTTGTTGCCAACGGAAAGTGCATTTTTTCGCTTCCTACATCAGCCTCCTGTACTTGTGGTGTTTCTGTAAGACGATATGCTCAGGGAACCCATCGTGTCAGTGGGGCAACGCAAGTCAATAAACTGAACTGCACATGCTGATTCGCTTATGTAATATCTTCAGCGTGTTCAGTATTAATGGTTCAATGAATAGAACTATTAGTTGTAGCTTGGAAGTAAGTTCGATTTCTATGATTGACAAAGTTATAGCTTTACTTATTTGTTTTCGAAAGGAATGCTAACGTAGAGTTTGGACTCTGGGTCCATTCCAAAGCTCAAAAGTAGCTTGATTTCGATTATTATCTTAAGCAATCTTTCATCATTTACTGTAATATCTAACAACGAATCCTTTTTTTTTCTGGAAAGATTTTCTAATGCTAATTGGAACCACTCGTTATTTGGCAACTAGACTGAAATCGCCCAAAAGACTTGTTTCAAAAGAAACAGGCGAGAGAAATCCCACGGGCCATCAAATTTCTTCGGGCTTCGAATCTTGTTCCCAATAGCTTCCAAATACTAGAATAGTGAGGAAGTCGTAAAAATTAATATCCCAATCGAGTTCCAACGGTAACATTCTCGTCATTTCTGTCCAACAATAGGGAAACGTTCCTGTAAACGATCATCAAGATTAGATACGGCCAGCCCAATTAAATTTACGCTTCGAGGGTATTTATTAACGAAATAAGGCGGGAAATTTAAGCACCTTTTTTAATTAAGTGATTTTTGTAAAAAAAAATGGAGCAGATTCGTTCCGTTTTCGAAGGTTTATTTTCTCTTTATTATATTTTGGATACAAAACAACATTTGCCGGGTCACTTACTAAAGATACAAACACTTGTAACGTAGCCAATCAGCAAGGATTTTTTAATTGGGTAAATATAAAAAATCGGCCAAGTGCGAGTCGGACTCACGCACGAAGGGTTCCGTACGGATACAGTGCAAAAATAGGCTAAAAATTGTGTTTTTTGTATGGGAGCCCCCCTGAAATTTTTATTTTATTTTAATAAATATTAAAGTACACGTTTAACAAAAGAATGTGTGAAAAATTCAAGTGCCTCCTACCATTATTGATATAGAGCGAAAAAGGCCGAAAATATCACGTTTGTTGTATGAGAGCCCCCCTTAAATATTAATTTTATTTTGTTTTTACTTTTTAGTATTTATTGTTATAGCGGCAACAGATATACACAATCTGTGAAAATTTCAGAAGTCTAGCTGTAGCGGTTCTTGAGATACAGCCTGGAGACAGACAGACGGACAGACAGACGGACAGACAACGAAGTCTTAGTAATAGGGTCCCGTTGTTACCCTTTGGTTACGGAACCCTAAAAATTGGGGCTCAAATGAGGAATCAAAGTTTGTATTAGGTATACAAGAATAATTTCTCGCAGACAAAACCGGAAAATTAATAAAATAATTATTTATTATCAAGAATATTTTTCCCCACTTTTCCTGGAAACATTTCTCTCGCAAAAAACCCAAGTCCATGATAGTGCAATACAGTTGCAAAGGTGGTTAGCGATCTTCCCCGCTATTACTCGGAAAAACAACCATGAATCGGCTGGAACGACCGTTATCCCCCTTAAGTGGAACTTGGTGGAATAAATGCAAAATACGGCCATTTTCTTATCTTGCGAAGAATTATGTCGATGAAAATACTTGTTACTGTATTAAGCTGTTGTAGAGTTGAAGATAATGTTTCAGATAACTGTATGACGATCACTAATTAAAATATAACACTGCGCACTATAATAATTGGCCAAGTGCGAGTCGGACTCGCGACGAAGGGTTCCGTACCATGATAGAGCAAAATTAGGCCAAAAATGGTGTTTTTCATTTTTGTATGGGATAATTTTTATTTTATTTTCATATTATTATTAAATATAAAAGTACACATACTACTAAGGACTTTGAGAAAAATTTATGTATACTTAGAGCAAAAAATGCCAATAAAAATCACGTTTTTTGTATGGGGGCTCTCCTTAAATATTAATTTTATTTTGTTTTTAGTATATTTTGTTGTTATAGCGGCAACAGATATACCTAATCTATGAAAATTTCAACTCTCTAGCTATTACCGTTCTTGAGTTACAGTCTGGAGACACACAGACAGACAGACGCGACGGACGGACAGACAACAAAGTCTTAGTAATAGGGTCCCGTTTTTACCCTTTGAGTACGGAACCCTAAAATTGCGGGACGTAGCTTTCGCGGCGGTACCGCGAGACTAAAGCCTGACAAGACAAAAGAAAAGATCTTTGCTACAAAAAATGTAGTCGCTGATATGTAAAATTTAGGTTTCCGCGTCTAACTTTAGACATAAAAAGGATTATTTTAGGTTATGATTTCAGTAACTTTCTCAGCATTATACATACGAGCGTAGGTAGAGAAGTTTGGCGCATAAAATTTTTACGATTGTCGTAATATGATTTCTTACGAGTAATTCTTTTTGTGTGTAAAGAAGGAATTTTACTTTTTATGTCTTTTAAATTGCACAAATTCTACTTTCGTTTTTTGTTACTCGTGAATTATAGTCTCATATCTTGGCGCTTATTTTCAAATTTATTATAACAGAAAAGCAAGCGTACACTGTAGGTAATATATTCTGTTTTTATTGGGACCATCACATTTTGTGAAGAAATTCTAGATGTTTCCTAGGCATCCGATCCGAAAACACCAGTATTCTGCAGATTTTCAAGTCATTTTCGAAATGGAACGGAATGAAAGCGTCAATATCCGCGAAAAACGCGCGTCAAACTTTTTGGCTAGTATTTAATTTGTGTGTTATACTATTGACATAAAGTTCATTGTGATATGTTCAGTTTCGTTGCAAAAAGTCGCTTCCATTCCATTCCGCGGCGGTGTAAATTGAGCCTTAAAATACAGTTCAAAATTCAAATTCCTAACACATCAGGAATCATTCTTCTGCGTCCTAACGCAATAAGGCTTCGCTTCGGGCTAAGCGGCCTAAATCAATCAGATGTGACCCGCAAGTGACGTCACTAGGAGATTCGATTGTTGGTCGATCTGCTGATATCGTAATCGCGTTACGGCACACGAGGAATCTCCGGGGAATTCCGCAGGTTATTTACCTATTATATTTATTAATACATACATATATAGTGTAAACCAAAGCTTGCGGCTGCCTGTCCATTTATTGTAAATGCTTTGTTCAAACTACGCAATGCAGATTATCTTCCTACAAAATATGCTCTTGATAATAATACTACACAGAGTACCGAGTATGTCGTCATTCTTACAAGAATTTAACTCGACGCTACATTTCGTCAGTCAGTGATATTTTTAATAGACACTACGGCTATTTGATTACTTTTCATACCACGTTATTTTCGCCAGTTCTTCTCGACCGGTTAAGATTGAACAGCTCATCTAGCATACGCCAACTTGTCTACACGTTTTCTAGTAGGTTTCCTATAAAAGTTATTATTATTAGCTGTAAATAAAATTATACTTTTTCTTTTTTTATACCTCAATGTGAATCCTACACCGCAAACTTCAAAATCAAAAAGTCCATCAATCAAGTTACTTTGTTGGGAATCAATACGATACTTACATTTTTTAGGAAGACTCGTGTCGTATTTCTCCCCTTCCACGCGAGCGTGTAATGTGACCAGACGTGGCTGATTTGTCGGGACACTCCTGATTGGCTTTGTAGTTTTATTGGCGTCTGTACTTATTGCTCTCGGTGGAAATATTGGTTATAAATATACGCGAAAAGATACCAGATGTAACACATTTTCGGTTGGATTTACCATATCAGTGTTATGTTTTTGTTTATCGTTTATTGCATTGTCATCAAAAGTGTTATTTTTTTGGGTATCATTCAGCTTATGATTATCTTTTAAAAGTTGTTGCTTTAAAGCTACAGAACAGTAAGAAAGTAGGAAGTAGGAATCATAATAATTGATGATTAACATGAAATAATGGGCATTATTTTCCAGTATCAAGTGAAAGTTTATATCACGAATTGACGACAAATGGCTGTCCATGGCCCTTGGAAATCCGCATGACTTGACAATTAGTAAAACAAAGCGGTTCTCATTTGTCGCCACCTCCCAATTGGAAATCGGATAGCCGATGGTACTTACTTCTCACCAGCGGCCATAATGGCTTATTATTCGTGCTCAGCGTGTTGTATTTCATTTCTTTTAATATTTTCAAAATTAACAATATAATTGGGCACCGGTACTCACAATGGACTACACGCATCTGGTGTTTTCAAAAAAATTGGGCGGATATGCCAAACAGACTTCAATGGCTGTGTGTCCTAAAGGCATATCGACGCTCCGCCTGGAACGCCCGAAACGCCACCTAATTATGCATTTAAAATCCGCTTTAAATCTGCGCTAATAGGGTCGAAATTCGCGCGATTAATTTATGGGATATGATCAAAAACTCGCGCGCAAACTTTAGCATCTGAACATCCCTTACAAAAGTTTTTATTGACGTCTCTTTTTGTACAAGGTTGCGTTAGTTGGTTGCAGTTGAATTTTCGAGCCTGTGCCTCGAAATTAGGGTTTGTTTTGGCTCGTGCTTTTCGAGTATAGAAATTGAATACAGTCCCACTCTTTGTTGGAGCTAGGTGTAGCGTATAATTAGCGATTTTATGAAATTGTCAGTAAATTGCTATGAACTCGTATTTCGCCCCTTTGACTTGCCCTGTTAGCTGTATATTAAGCTCGTTTTCTTTTCAAATCGTTACAAATATTATATTTGCTAATAACTCCCTGGCACCCTTTAAAGGTAAACATGTTTACGACTAGAACAGGAAAGTTCCATCTTCTTATTGAATTCAGTAGGTAAAATTATAATGAAATGTTTATGAACTACTCAACTGTACAACTATAATAATGAACTCATCGATTTATTTGATCATACCTTCCCTCAAATTGTTTAAAGATAATAATTAGGCATGAATTGCGCTACCAATTTGCAGTGTGGTCCTAGCTTATTCAGACATGACGCCATTTTTTGTGTTTTTTTATTACAAAAAACAGTTAGCGCCACTCTGTCGCCCTTAAAACGGTTGCGACAACAACAGATTTTGTATTGTGTGAGCATAAAAAGTTGAAACCCAAATCACATGCTGTCAAATATCGATTGCTTGATTTAGGAGTCTCTTACTTTTAATAACTCTTTAAGAATCCCTTCAAGTTTCGCTGTATCGTGTCTCTGTTTATATAGATATCTCCAGCAACACTTTAATCTTTTACTTTTCAACTGTAAACTGTTGAATGTCGATGTGTTTGCGGATGAAGTATCTTACGGTTGCTTCTTATGCAAACATTCTTGTTTGAAACTTTTTATTAATACCTCGGTAGATTTTATTCATATTTCTTCTAGTATATTTTGTTTCTTTAGCAACTTTTGCTTTTACCTTGCCGCTTGAGCTGTTTTTCTACGTTATAGAGCGCTCGTTGGAAGAGAGTGTTCTTTCATAAATGTTATTGTATAATATGTTGGGAATATGTTTATATAATATAATATCTATGGACGCTTCACACCACGTCAGTCTGGCCCCGTGGTAAGTACCTGAAGGACTTGTGTTACAAGTACCAGACAACGGAAATATATTTAATACTTTTATACTATACATATATTTAAGATTTTTATTATATGATACACATATTTAATACACATCCACGACCAGGAACTTTATAAACTTTTTGATCCGTCGGCGGGACCCGAACCCGCGACCTCCGGCTTGAGCTACCAACGCGCTCACCACTGCGCCACGGAGGTCGTCAATGTTTATTAATGTTCTTTATTTTGTTTCAGGTAATTAGAGCTTTTGATTATTAATATCGTGCTCATAACACATCTTCATAAATTGGCATTAAACGGGTAAGATTACTAGTTACTACATATTTTTTTTTACTTATTTCGATACTTACATATATTATCTATTACACAGCTGTCTGGTGGCAGAACAAATAGAAATTCGGCTTTTGAACTACTAAGTACTTGTGTCTTTCACACACTTAGAATCTGATATTTCGTCTCCATGCACAATAAGTATGTGAGTCACAACTCACAACTCACATACCAATTAAACATATTTTCATGTGCGTCCAGTGCGTGTGAAGATAGGTCAAAGGATGAAATAACTATTTAACTTGTAGCTACATTTCGTTAGAAAAGACTACACAAGTCAATCGAAGTGTAGATTGTGTAACATTCCTTATTGAAAAATATGAAGCCGGTATAAAATAAAGTGAGCAAACTGTCGGCAAAACAAACCAACTTCGAACAAAGGCATTCTGCTGCAGACTTCTTAAAGAATGTATTAACTTTGAAGTTTGAACGCTTTCTAGATTAGAGGAATCCATTCTGTATTAAAACATACACTTTTGTAACAATAGCGGAGAAATATTGGTTTTATAATACAGTAACTGTGCTGTGACTTTGTGTGCCTTTTGGGGAGCTGTATGTTTTGTTGCGATAAATGTTTGCCTGTGTAAAGTTGGTCTAGTTTTTTTAAGCTCTATACAAATAACAAATCTAGGGACGATATAAGATATAATGAATTCTGGCTTTGAATTGACAAATAAAATATCGTATAGATATGCGATTAACTATAACTAATGAGCAAAGTTATAATTACAAATTCTAATTATCAATCTCTTGTAAATATTGAACGTTGGTCACGCAACTCGTACTGTCCTCGTAACCCGTAACCATCTCAAGTTGGGCGGGTTATAAATCGCAACCACGGGGGGCCGGTACGAGTTCCCATCACGGCGACCATTATTATTTTATGTCTCGCTCGCATGTGATCGATTTTTGATCATCAAAATAATGGCCAAGTTTAGAGCGACATAAGCTAACGTATTTGGAGAGATTGCTAGTAACTTGTAAGGAAAATGATCTGACAGAGGTCATAGAAGCCGTGTTCTACGAGTTTTACCAGCTTTTATAATATTTTTTCCGTCACTCTTTGGAATTAGGGAAAAAATGCTAAAAATCTATGGCCTAAATTGTGTTTGCTTATTTTCATAATGTTTGTCTTTAGTTAAAACTAGGATTTTTAAACCTCTAGTGTCTAGACTCCTGTTGAGTTAATTTGGAATGTAGTTATGAAAATATTTAGTCATTTAGTTCTCCATAGCTACTATTATAACAAAATTATCAGTTTAAACCAAAAACGAAATCTCACTTCGGCAGGCTTATAGGGCTCAAAAAGTTAATAGGTCCGACCTCATTATGACAGGCCAATAAAGCCCTACTGTCGGCAAATTACCATTTTAATCGCACTGTCTGTTGGTCAGTTTTATTGTTGGCAATTATTCTTCTGTTATTACGTTTAAATACTTTGATTACGGCAGTTAATCCTGCTGAAGTACATCACTTGAATGGTTTTGAATATGTTATTATTTTGCCGTTTGCATTTTGTTTGAATATTATATTGCCCTGTTGTGGTTTTTTGATGGGTCTTATTTGCAAGTTTGGGGTTATAATAAAACACTTATATGGGTAAATTTTATTGCGGCAATAATAGTTATCATTTGGTATTGATATGTCAAAAAATTAACAGTAGACTTTTGGAGTTTTAACCAATCAGAACGGGTCCGAAATGAGGCTACGACTTTAAAGTTTTCACGTTTTATTGTGGAATTATTTAGCAAAATGTACTTTCTAGTCATAAGTACCATCGAGGAAATTGATTCCTATGCAGATGATAGACCAACGTTATTTGGTCGAATATGTCAATTCAATGTTAATTGTGATCTGTCGGCTGGGTTTGACGTAACGCAACCAATTTTAAATAGTTAATAGAATCAGGCGTTACTTTGCGGAAATCCATAGCTTAAAATTTAGTTTGTTATTATTTTTAGCAATATTCCGCGAAAAACTTCCACCTTTAAGTAAATGAGTGAGTGCACGCATAGGCATGCGTACAGCACCTCCCTCCTCCCACACTGCCTATGCGTACACTCGCATGCAAGAACTTGCAAACACCACCACCACACAAGCAATAATGTTGGCAAATCCGTGCAAGGCCCCTCACCACCATGCAGGTTGAAAACCTCGACGCGCGTTTCGCTCCAACACCGGAGCATCCTCAGGATGTGGACTCTACTTGACGGACGTTGTTCGTAGAGTCCACATCCTGAGGATGCTCCGGTGTTGGAGCGAAACGCGCGTCGAGGTTTTCAACCTGCATGGTGGTGAGGGGCCTTGCACGGATTTGCCAACATTATTGCTTGTGTGGTGGTGGTGTTTGCAAGTTCTTGCATGCGAGTGTACGCATAGGCAGTGTGGGAGGAGGGAGGTGCTGTACGCATGCCTATGCGTGCACTCACTCATTTACTTAAAGGTGGAAGTTTTTCGCGGAATATTGCTAAAAATAATAACAAACTAAATTTTAAGTAACGCAACCAAACTATGTAGGTCCCCGATCTGCATAGGAATCAACTTCTCTGATAGTACATAGTCCATTTTCTTTAATTTTCACTATTTAAAAGCAACCTTTTGTAGTTGGGTAGATTTTCAGTACTATGTATGTCACCAAAACATCTATCACGTATTGCTTTATCTAAGTGTGGGATGTAATCCATCTGCCATTTGTCGACGCCGGCGGCCATTGTAGTTTTTGTGAGCACTCACCAGATTACCAGGTGCCCGGTGCCGTGATTTACAACACGTGACGTTTTCGCGATTCGGTGGAGTAATCAAGTGGGGCATACTTCTTACCAGATGTGCAGATGGTGGAGACAGGGCCGTGTTAAACTAAGCTGGGGCCCTGGGCACACAAGACTTGGGGGCCCTTTTTAACCCTAAAACCCTTTTCGTGTATGTTAGTCTATATCAGCGTCTGAACAAATGTGCCAAATTTCAAGAGTGTATGTATGTAAGTATGTATGTATGTATCTATACTAATATTATAAAGCGGAAGAGTTTGTTAGTTTGTTTGTTTGAACGCGCTAATCTCAGAAACTAATAGCCCGATCTTAAAAATTCTTTCAGTATTAGATATTCCATTTATCGAGGAAGGCTGTAAGGCTACATTTTATCACGCTAAAACTAATAGCAGCGAAGAAATAGAGGAAAATGTGGAAAAAACGGGGGCAAATTATATGAAAGGGCTTATTTGAACGCGCTAATCTCAGGAACTACTGGTCCGATTTGAAAAATTATTTCAGTGTTAGATAGCCCAGTTATCGAGAAAAGCTATAGGTCATATTTTATCAAGCTAAAACTAATAGGAGCGAAGTAATAGAGGAAAATGTGGAAAAAACGGGGGAAATTATTTGAAAGGGCATATTTGAACGCGCTAATCTCAGGAACTACTGGTCCGATTTGAAAAATTCTGTCAATGTTAAACAGCCCAGTTATTGAGGAAGGCTATAGGCTATATTTTATCACGCTAAGACTAATAGGAGCGAAGAAATAGAGGAAAATGTGGAAAAAACGGGGGATATTATTTGAAAGGGCTTATCAGTTATCTCACGAACTACTAGAGCGTTTTTTCTGTTATTTGGATCAGATAAGAAGTAGACCACATGAAGGATCATAGGTTTTTTTGTTTACTAATTTTTCTGTGAAATATCTAATTTACGCGGGCGAAGCCGCGCGGAACGTCTAGTGTTTTATGTTTGTCTTCGTATATCTCTGGAACTACCATTCCGATTTCAGTAAATTTTTTTTTGTTGTTAGTACAACAGTTTTGGTATTGTTCAACTTAGGGAATAGTGCAAGTTTCATCAAAATCGGTTCAGTAGTTTTGGAGATAAGGAGTTTTTCTCAATTACGTATAATGAAGTCGGTTTTATCTTTTTAAAATACAGTTATTATGGAAAATAAAAAACGCGAATTATAATATATACGTTACGCTCAAAGACCAAAATCGCTCAATGAGCGAAAAAATAGCTCACAACGCGTTGTGGTCACAGTAATACAGCCACGACGCGAATTTCGCATCGTGGCTCTCATGAAAACGGCCACGACGCGTTCTGGCAATCACAAAAAGGCCATAACGCGAAATTCGTGTCGTGGCTGATATGCTATTCGTTTTTCTTGATTTGTTCTTGATTGATTAATCATCCATAGGTATGGAAGATTATATTTGAATTACCACGCGTAAGGGAAAAGACCTAATGCTAGACACGAAACTAATAGATGACACTTACGAAAAAAATATCATAAAAATAAGAATTACTCTACTTATTTCTCAACACTGTAAATTTTATAAGCTTCTCAAGCTATCTGTTGATGTGACAAAATATATTAGGGACGCCTTCGGGAACAAAATTTTAAAATGGGATCAATTTTCGTAAACAATGTGACCTCGTCGACACGCACTCGGCAATTTCTTAGCAAATAGGTTAAGGAAGGCGAAATTTTGCACGTAAGTTTTGACTTTTGAATACATTTATTTGATTTTTTGTAATTTCTATTGATATAGAATAGTATAAAACTGTGGATATTTTATAAATAATAATGATAAATACGTTATGCAGTGATTTAGTAAAAGAAAAAATATTTTGTAGTACGCGTGGTAATTCAAATATAATCTTCCATACCTATGGATGATTAATCAATCAAGAACAAATCAAGAAAAACGAATAGCATATCAGCCACGACACGAACTTCGCGTTATGGCCTTTTTATGATTGCTAGAATGCGTCGTGGCCGTTTTCATTAGAGCCACGACGCGAAATTCGCGTCGTGGCTGTTTCACTGTGACCACAACGCGTTCTGAGCTATTTTTTTCGCTCACTGAGCGATTTCGGTCTTTGAGCGTAACATACATACTAACATTTTCAATTTATGTTTTATTGTAGATAATCAAATACAGTATAATAACAATATCTACACCAGAAGCTAAATAGCAGCATTAGAATATCATTAATGACATAATAATATTATATACGTCGTACCTTACATAATCTAATAAAAGCAGATTAAATGTATTAATGTTGACATTGTATATATATGTTACTGTAAAAGCTCGAACTGCAGTAAATCCTAAGATTTTCAAGTAAAACCTAAGATCTACCAATTCCTAATGGTAAATGTCCGAAAAGGTTTGCGATACGAACTTTTACCACCATATAGTTGGTAAATCTTAGGTTTTACGTTAATAGCATGGTATATGTTGAAAACAAAACGGCCAAGTGCGAGTCGGACTCGCGCACTAAGGTTTCCGTACTGTTATAGAGCAAAAACAGGCCAAAGATTGTGTTTTTGGTATGGAAAGCCCTATAGGGAATTATTATAAATTATTAAAGTGGTATTGCCCAGCAGTGGGACACTGCAGGGAGTGCAGGCTGCTTATAACTGTATAGAAATACTGATTCAGTTAGATAGATATGATAGAGATTGAGATATTCAGAGATGTTGTATGTTATAATGTGTTATGTGAAAATAATTTAAATAGGTAAGTATTACTTACTACTATCGTATATTATAATAACTAAGTATATTATATACCTACCTGTTTTGTCTAATAGTTCACTAAGGTAAATAATTAAGAATTACCAATTTTTTTATTTCTAAAACCAACATTTACCGTTGAAAAACCTAGCATATACCGAATTGTAATAGTAAATGTTCGAAAAGATTGTCGTATTTTTAGAAATACTTACATTTACCAACTCGTGTCGATAAATCCTAAGATTTACACTCAAATCTTAAGATTTAGCGAAGTTCGTGCAATTACAGTAACATATACACGAAAATACCTTCCAGCATTATAAGTTTAGTAATTTGCGAAAAATTGTAATTTGTATCCGACAAAAATTTTGTTTTGAGAATAATAAATGAGCTAGGGAAATTGAAGGTCTTTGTGGGCCCCCCTGAGATCGGGGGCCCTGGGCCCGGGCCCCGTGTGCCCCTAGTGTAAACACGGAACTGGGTGGAGAGTACGTATGCTACTGAATAAGGACACTTGCAAGTATACAGGTGCAGGATAGAACTATGCCTAAATGGGGAATGGATCACCATGGAGTTTTAGTGAGTGGATCCTACGGTGAGTCCCACATACCCCGGCCGATGTTCCTAATCCGCCAGGGATGCGCAAAGCATATTTTCCCCATGTAAAAAAGCATATTTGGTAAACATTGCAATCATTAATTTGCAATTTGTTCTCCAAATCTATTTATTTACTAGAAATAGGGAGCAAACAATCAAACCGAGCACCTGATTAAAACGACTTATATCATAGACACCCGAAAACCAATAGAGTCGCAACTGCCAATGGACTTTAATACTTTATAATCATCTTTTGCTTCTATTACACCATTATGTCACTTCTTTAACAACTCTGTGCTCACTCACCTTTACCTGCACTGTGCACATGCACATACGTGTCATGTAAACACCGAGTGACGGTGCTAGGCGTAGGGCTAAGCCGACCTGACGGGTGCAGGGAAATGACGTCATCTTATCGGTATTGCATTTTGCATCATAAGTTATCATGATCATCAAGGTAAAGGATAGTGTAAGAGTATGGGTACACGGTCAGTCTAGTCACTCTGGCATCAGTTCAGTCCGAGACTGACGCCAGAATGATGACCGAAAAGTACATAATAAAAAATATTCATCCTCTAACGTCTTCATTTATGTTAACGGCTCCGTGATCCAGTGGTTCAGAGCTCGGCTCTTGACTCGGAGGTCGTGGGTGGGAGGAGGTCGATTCCCGCGTTGGAAACATGTTATTTCCAAGTTTGGTTACGATAATGCAGGCTGATCACCTGATTGTCTGACAAGTAAGATGATCCATGCATCGGATGGGCATGTAAAAATTCGGTCCTGCGCCTGATCTCACGCCAGTCGTGTCGGTCTGCTATATATCTATATGTCGCAGGGAAAAGAGGATATTAGGGATTTCACGATATCCCTAGGGATATCTTGAACTCCCGGTAGATGCCGAATATTCTTGTTTGTTACGTCTTTTTACTAAAAATATCTAGTGATATGTCATTTCACTAAACTAAATTTAGTGAAACGTCAGAAAAGCGGACACCGCCGAATAAAAATCAAGCCACGCATTTCTCTCGCTTGCTCTAGTATACAGTATACACAGGGGTACTTTGATAGGATAATCTAACATCTGAATCCGACAAGTAAGATGTGAGATGATCCATGCGTCGGATGTTCATGTAAAAAGTCGGTTCTGCGCCTGATCTCTCGCCGGTCGTGTCAGTCTTCCGTCCCACCGGGTTATGAGAGTAAAGGAATACAGAGTGCTCTTGTGTACTGCGCACATACTTGGGCACTATAAAATTACTCCTGCGTAGCTGGCCTGGTTTCAATGAAACCGGCCACCGTCACCGAAACCGGTGTGGGAGCTATTATTATTATTTATGTTAAATTGTGTATTTGACTATATTAAAATGCTATATTCTGCAGTGAAGCTTTCATTGTAGGAATAGCGTGTATTCAGCTGAAACGCCGAGTAAGTCAATCCCGTGCATTGATCATTCTATTTCGTATTGGTCATCGTTTATGCCACTTGTGCACTCTATATCATTTTCTGCCCGCGCCAAAATTCGCTGGTTTAGTTTCCAATTCTATGGCCATTCATAGAACCACGTTTAAAGCCTTTATGCTTAGAGTATTAATTACTACTGTTATTATTACTTTAAGCCTTTATGTCATTACTGGGTGAAGCCAGCAACTTTGTTGCGCCAAAATTTGTTATTACGCGGGAACCGTACATATTTACGGGATAAAAGTGTTCTATGTCCTTTCCCGGGTCTCAAAGCATCCCCAATAAATCGGATCACAGGTTTGTGCGTGAAGAGGTAACAGACAGACAGACGCACGTTCGCATTTATAATATTAGTAAGTATGGATTTAAGTTTTAATTTAACCTGATTTGCTTTGCTCAAAATTTTCGACATTGTGTATTTTATTGTATAAAATATTCAGGACTAAGATTCATATTATGTAATTCCATTAAAAGTAGATAAAAAGGTATCCATGTTCTTCCTATATTAAAAAAAATACATAATATGTCCCACCCCTTATCTTAAACTAACCAGAGTAATAATACCCTTAGTTCTAAAACCCATAAACACAAACAAAATAGCAATAAATTGTTTAACCCTTCTATATGTGCAAAAATATTTGCAAAAGAGTAGTGTATGGAATGTGCAAAAAAAATGGCGCCCGGCCTTACCCCCTTTTTACAAATAATATAATATTTTTACATCCAAACCATATTTTATGTTTTTGTAAAGAATTTTATAATATCTAATAAATTTTCTATCAATCAAGCCATCATAATATAGTATTTAGTCTGATTTAACATTCTTTTTAGAAGTATATATTTTGAAATATATTTTTCTGACTATTTCACATGAAATAAATTAATATTTTGTTATATTCTACACGACAGAATCCAAGAATAGACCCTTGTTTATATAATTTATCGTCACAGTTTGAGATGTTTACAAAAACAGGTTATAAATATCACTCGAAAAAAATGCGTTTCGTATTACCACAAGCAAACTTCGTCATTATGGCTTTACAAATAAAGTTCAAAATGGCTGCGGCCGGCAGAATATGACCGTTAACTGTAGACTTTTAACTCTTTGTTTTGGAAATATAAGAAATACTATCGATATAAAATAGTCATGTAGACGTTGTGTAATCATTTCTATAAGCCTTTTACGTAATTAATTTACAATTATATGAAGCAAATTCCGTCCAAAACACTTATAACACACACAACTTTTTTCTCAACTTTCACAAGTTATTACGATGTATTTCTTGCAAATGATTATCTAAAACTACTAAATACTATTAAAGTAAACTATTTTACTACTTACATTCGATAAATCCAATTATTATTTCACACAAATCACACAAAATGACAGAACACACACGAAACAATTCACGATTTTCTAATGACTGAAAAATATTCGTCGACCACAGATTGTATAATATTTTGCATTCAGAATGTGGCAAATGTACCATAGATTATAACTAACCAATCTTCTTCATACAAAAGTAGTCTCTAAGTCGACGAAATACGTAACTCGATCGAATGAAAGAGCGCGGCCACATACGGCCGCTTGGGTGTAGACAGAATAGCTGCAATATAATCTGTGGCGGCCGGATCCGGCCGCTTCGGAATTAATGGGTTAAAATGCAACACAAAACCCCAAGGATATTAGGTCCCCAGATGTTTGGGATAACAAACAATAACAAACAAATTACCAACTTTACATAATTACATCAGCTGTAACTTGTAAGTTGGTATCTCCGTATTTGCATTTAAACGTAACGGAGAATGTACCTACTTAGAAACTTGTTTACTTCTTTTTATTAAATATTCTTATTTTTCTTAAAATATCTTAAGAACACTCCAAGTGTTGCTGGTGCAATGATCCAGTGAACTTCATATCATTTCCCTTCTGATCACTTCTCTTTGAACATAAACCTTTTCTGGACCTTCACGAATATTTCAATCAAGAAGCTTAAAAGGTTCTCGATTTCAACACTAAAATAAGCCAAAAGATCAGTTGACGTTCTCGAGTTTTAGCGAGACTAAAGCTGCGCTTATACGGGCAACTAAAATTGCTCAACTCTCGTCAACTTTGACGTCACGACTACATCAAGCAATTTTCGGCAACAAGCAGCAATATTGCGCGATACAATATTGAGTGATGTGGCCATAGAATATATTTTGAGCGATATGACATTGAGCAATATGAAATAAATTGCTCCATATTGCTCCACTAATTGCTCCAGATCACTCCATTCGTATCACCGAACAATTATTGCCGTAATTATTGCCCGTGTAAGAGCTTTTTAAAAAAATTGAAAATTCATTTTTATTTATAAGTAGATAATAATTATTAATATGTAGAGATAAACTACGATAACATGGCGCGCCCCTCCAAATTAATGTTTCAATGTGTGTAATCACATCCTTATGAAAGAGTTTGTACGTAGTAAGTATTCAACCAATCAACCAGTACTCGTAATTGTCACTTATTACCAAGATTTTTTAGTCAACCATATAAATCATAACTAGCCGACCGCGCAAGATAACGCACTTCAAACGTTTTGAATTTTGGAGGGGCGCGCCATGTTATAGTAGTTTATCTCTAAGTATGTATGTACATAGATTATTATAGCTGTCCAGCAGTCGCACAAGCTTTTAAATGTAATAATTATTGGTATAGAAACAAATCGAATCCCGAGAAAAGACATAGATTAGTTTTTAGCCCGGAAAAATTTACATTTCTAGCGCGATAAACGAAGATCGTTGCAATGTCCAGTAAGAATATAAATCTAGTCATTAATAGTCCTAAATCGGAATGCTATAAGGCACCTTATCGTTAGTTTATACGAAATCAATACTTTTTGATTGCTTTGTTTGTCTGAGGTTTGTCTACGTATTGTTAAATGCTACATCGTTATTGATGCGATAAAAACTTGTGAAAAGTCAACGTAAATAACCTAAAATACAATATAATCTATTATAAATAAAAGTGAACTTTCAATTTTGTTTGTCTCGCTTTAACTTGAGAACGAGTGAACCGATTTGGCTAATTTTAGTCTTGAAATATTCGTGGAAGCACAGGGTAAGAGTTTATACAAGGATGGAATTGATGCCTACGAAGTTCACCGGGTCATCTGGTGTAAGACTAAATGTAGTCCAAAGAACAGGGGCTGAGGGGAACAGCCTGCGGTCAACTGCAAAAAAAGAATTGAATGCCCACAAAAATAGCTTTATTTTTTTTTTTAGTTTTTGCTAAGTTAGAATTCATACAGAAGACTACACAAGTTATCAAACAGGACCAATTTTGCTACTTTAAGGTGCCTGAATAAGAAACCATTGTACTCACAATAAAAATAACCTGGCGGCTAGCACAGAATTTCATACTGTCATATTATTATATGCAGTTTATTGTCTTGAGTCGCCGTTATGTTTTAGATATTATATATAAGTATTTAAGTACACCAATGTATTTGACGACCTCCGTGGCGCAGTGGTGAGCGCGTCGGTAGCTCAAGCCGGAGGTCGCGGGTTCGAGTCCCGCCGACGGAACAAAAAGTTTATAAAGTTCCTGGGTCATGGATGTGTATTAAATTAGTGTATCATATAGTAAAAATCTTAAATATATGTATAGTATGAAGGTATTAAATATATTTCCGTTGTCTGGTACCTGTAACACAAGTCCATTAGGTACTTAGCACAGGGCCAGACTGACGTGGTGTGAAGCGTCCATAGATATTATTATTATTATTATGTTTGTGTTAAGCAATCCTTGCTCACGGGCAATTAAATCCCGGACCTTTAGAAGGCATGCGTGGGGTCGAAGCCAACACGTAAAACGTAACACAGTTTTAATCTAGATGTAATGTGACACCGGACGGCGACTCTCCCTATCCGCACTATAGGAGTACGACCAAGGAGAGCCATCAGCCAGTGTAGGACTATTGCAGGGAATGGAATCAAAATGATACCGGACTATAGGGGTGAGGTGCTAGTGGATTGGGTAACTGGGACTATGGAAGGACTATGGCGTCTGCCGATACAATGTTGTAACATGTATAAAGTTGGCAGAAGGTGACTCGCCAACTCTTTGAATGGGCCCCTCAAAATTGACAGAGCGGCTTGAGGCAGAAGAGGTGTCGCTGGACTTTAAACGCCGATCATTTGCACCCTCAGAGGGTCCCATCACGTCGCCCACTCGCCACTTACGCTTCACATCCTCCCTCCGAGCCGAAGCTCTCGCGACTCCACTCTGACCGGCCGGTTAAGGCAAGGCAGAGGTAGGGCCTGATTCTCCGTCAGTGTTCACTCCGGCCGGCCGGTGAAGGCAAGCCGGAGATGGAGAACAGGGGCTTCCCTGGGAGCACTCGGGTTCGTGGGGTCGCTACTCCCCAACAGCTCGCCACAAGCTGCCCTGCGGGCATTATTATTATTATTATTATTATTATTGTCAATTAACCCTACAAAGTGCATGTATTGACCCTGCATATGCCCCGTGCTGTCGCCAGCCGGCGAGGCCCGTGAAGTGCTGTAACAGTATACGGAAGCCGGCAGGTGGTTGCGTGCCCGGGCCACGGGGTAAAAAATACCCCACCTGTAAAAAATTCGTTACATTAGGCCGTTTAAAAATGCAGCCATCGAGATTGAATATCAAAAATTTAGGTGAAAAAAATGTTGCGAGGGACCCAAATTGACAAGTTAGAGTCAAGCGCATATTTTAAGGCGACGCCTTGATAATTTGGCTGTAGCGATGCCGATTTTTCTCAGCAATGACTAAAGCTAAGAAACTAAAGTTCATTGTCAGTATTCATCATGTCTTTGTCTTTGAATTGCCCATAGCATAACACGATTGGACAACTTTTATAACACAGAATTATCAATCGAAAAGACCTCTGTAAAAAAAGGGATTCCTATTTTTCCAACAGAGGAGAGTGATTTAAGGTTCCAAAATTTGTACATAAATTGGTTGAAGCATACACTTTAATATGTGCATAGCTTATATGAAATGTATTTATGGTTTTTAAATTACGCGACAAAAACCATTTTGTTGCTTATGCCCTTTCCATTTTTTGCTGTTCCATTGCTTGTTTTCTATGAGACGCCGGCCCGGCCTCTCATAGAAAACAAGCAATCTAAAACATATCCAACACGGTTTCTTACTTTAACGCGGCGTCACCTTAACAGGGTACAGGCTACAGCGGAGTATATTTCAAGACATACAAATACTTTCGACCGCTGCGGCACGCCGCACGATTGAGCGCATGGTCAGCGCAGGGGTCGCAGATTTAAATCCCGCCGGGCGCCGACGCGGCGGTACAAAAAGTTTTCAATATTCCTGGGCCATGGGTGTGTATTAAATAATACGTGTACTTATCATATTATGTATAATAATTCCGTTGTCTTGTACTTATAATACAATTCCTTTAGGCATTTAGCACGGGCCCAGACTGACGTGGTGTGAATTATCTTTTGACCTCTCTCGCACTCCGTCAATGTAAAAAACCGGCCAAGTGCGTGTCGGGCCACGCGCAATATAGGGTTCCGTAATACCGCTAGCTTTTCTTATTTTTGTGTGGTCAATTAATGTACATTTATAACGTGTTTTACACTACTAACAACATCATTTCAGTTACTTTCAAACGAACTTAAACGAAAAGTTCCTATACTTCGCCGAATACATTTTTCTAGTTGATCGAACTCGATCGAACGATCGATCGAATCGAACGGCTAAGAAGACTTCATAAGTTATTGAGTAATAACTCAATAACTTATGAAGTCTTCTTAGCCGTGATAGTTTTCCCTTTAAATTCAGCATATTTCCTATTCCCGTGAATTTTTTCACATTTCCAGAAGCAGCCATTTAACTGAACTCTAACGATTTTTTCCACTTTAAAACTTAATATTTCACAAACGGATCCCTAAATCGGAAAATGATCTATGAATACTCATAATAGTTTAAAAAAAAAACCTATTCAACGACACCCCACACGATGGGGTGGACGCGAAAAAAAATTTTCATCCCCGCTTGATGTGTATGGAAGGTACCATAAAAAAAAAAATAAGATTTCATGTACCATTTTGTTGCCATCATTAATAAGTGCATTCATGCCAAATTACAGCTTTGTAGGTCCCATAGTCTCTGAGCAAAACCGCGGACAGACAGACAGACGGACAGACAGAGGGACGGACAGACCGAAACTATAAGGGTTCCTTGTTGACTACGGAACCCTAAAAGTAAGTACGATCGCAACTCGCACCACACATAGAAGAACGTGGCCTCGCAGTCGCACTGTGTATCTCTGTTTTATCACATACATGTGAAAATGATAGTGAGGAGATGTTACGCACCGCATTTCCGTAAAGAAAAATATCAACAATAGTTTTAAGCTATAAAGATATTGTAGCTTGAGAGTATTGCTTATTTTTATATGGCTTTTAACCCACTTGGTATCGTAAAATCTACTTTGTATTTCATAGTTAACAATGAATGCTATGACTAGTCATAGAGTCAGTTCAGACATCCGCCGGCCTAAGATGCGCAGACGAGAAAAATTTGTCTACATGTTTTCTCGATGTTTGATGGTTTGTCTCTTCGTCTCTATTGACCCTAACATGTCATTTTTTTCTCGTGTAGATCTGTCGTTAAAATCTATCGATAATGCCAAAAAATGATTTGTACATTATGTCGATATCGACAATATAACTAGGTACACTCGAGAGTGAGATATCTCGTTGTACGCACATGCTAGACGCACAGTCCACAGAGCGCTTGTTCTCAAATATGTAAACAAAATAAGTTTGGGAACCTATGCCCTAACTAAAGTCTCATTTCGTTTCGGTGCGAACTGACCCTAAGGGCCCGTTGTTTGATCGCTAGTTAAGGTTACAAATAGTTAAAATCTGTTAGTTAAACTAACTATTTGTTAAAAATTACAAAATGTTGTTTTCCAATCGATAGTTAAGCTAACTGTAGTAAATTTTTTTGACAAATTGTTAAATAAAATGACTACGCTCGGACTGCGTAGTTAACATTGACCATTAGTTTGATTCGTTTGATGTTGCGGATAATATCTAGTCGAGTTGAGATATTTTACTGCCTAAAAAGAGTGCTTTTTAAAAAAATAATGGATTTAAATGTACTTATACATTTCGATGACTCGGAAAGTTCTTCTGATGAAGAAATCATTCTAGAATACGTTTTAACACGCCGCCCGAAAACATTTCGCTCTAGAATAATTGTGCAGCTAGCTGCTAGACTATTCGGATGAAGTCGAATTTTTCGAAAGGTTTAGAATGTCCAAAGAAACTTTGGATTGGCTGAAGTGATTTAAGTCTACATTGTGTACTATTTACTAAATAGGTAAGTAGGTACCAACAACAACAGTGCTGTATTACATAAATATTGAAACCTATATTCATCATATCAAAAAGCTGCCTACCATAAACAACACAAAAAAAGGGTTTTTTTATGCAAAAAGTTTCAATAAGTCATAAAGTTTCTAATAAATAGAGAAAACACGTGCAAAAATTAAAAACAATTGTACTTTTTTATAAAAAGAGCCCCCATGACCCATCTTTATTGATAATCCAAAGAATTTGAGTTAAGTTTTAATTACGTCCGTATGTCAAATACTTTAAGAGCTATTATTCTTTGAACATTGGTTGTGCGTGAGCTCAAAAGGTTCTGTACAGCCGACGTTTCATAAACAATATTACCAGTAGTAAAAAAATTCTCCCGGCAGAATTTTGGGTTTCCCATGTTCCTTCAAATAGCAACACAATTGACGATTGTTACTTTTAACTATAGTCAAAAATCAGTTGAAACAACGTATTTCTATTTTAACAACTGGTTAAGGCTTAACTACAGTTAACTAACTAATGGTTACAGAGACTATTTGTCATTTTTGACTAGTGATCAAACAACCGGCCCTTAGTCTATTTTCTTCTCAAGTTAAATCCATTATCTTGTTGGGAAGCTGATTTATTTAAAGTCGGAAACCCAAGCTGCAGCTGGAATAGCGCTGTTACCGTCAAAGCCTCAACTGGCTTAATTAATTCTCGCCCGGGCATCGAACCTGACACCTCACGGGCATTGGTCCCTCAATTCCGTACACAGATTCGGTTATACATTAATACAGCTACGACCCATTAAAGACTAGTAAACAGCAAAATATTTTGATCAGTCAAACGTAAAACGATTTTTGGAGTTTTGACCAATCAGAACACTTTCACTTGATTTCTAGAAAATGTGGAAGCTGTATCAATCCTGGATTAAAATAGCAGAATAGAGGAGATTTGTGACCTCTGAGAGACATTATACTTAATAATTACTTTGCACAGTGCCTTGGTTGTGGAAATGTACCTAGATCAAAAAGCAGCTTGAACAAAAAGTTGTTAGTAAAAAACTATATTATGTAGTTTTTAGTAACAACTTTTTAGCATTTAAATAATTTACAAATTATAATGAAAGAAAAAAAAATGTATCAACGGTTCCGTTCACTAATTTTATCGCTGTATTAAGGAAATAAACCAGTAATATTGCTGTAATATTATTATGTTATCTAATAGGGTTTTTATCCAACTAATCATAGGTCTTACTGACTGCTGACATAAGTCCCTATGCTCTTCCGACTATCATAAGTCGCAAATAAGAAATCTGATTTACCTATATATATCGCAATTACACTTGCCAGTAACTCTACTATACTTATAATAAAGGAATATTGGTCTCATGAGAACTACTTATTATTGCATTTTTTTAAGAATCAGAATTAACTTAATATAATAATCTCTATTTTAACCCTTCGTTTTTTTGCTACCCCAAATAACTTCAGTTATTATTTTTACTTACATTATAAGATTTACATTTTACTTAATACACAACACAACACAACATAGGGTGCAATTAAACCTTCCTGCCAAATTTTCATATATTGTTAAAAATAAAAATACACGTATTTTTTCTTTTATAGTCACTCAGTACTAAAATGTTGAGAAATAGCTTCCGAAAGTTATCATAAAAACCGGCCCAGTGCGAGTTGGACTCGCCCATGAAGGGTTCCGCAGCAGCAATAAGAATTGTTTCTATGAAATAATAAGGTTTTTGGTTTATTTTAATATTTAAGTTTTGATATAATGAAAGTTAAATTAAGGTTTATCATTTATGACGTATAAAAAAAACTACTGGCTAGATCTCGTTCAAACCAATTTTCAAGACCTATCCATAGATACCCCACACGTATAGGCCAGATGAAAAAAATTTTTTTTTGTTTCAGTTGTACCTATGGGGACCCCTAAAATTTTTAATATTTTTCCATTTTTGTATCAAAATCTTAATGCGGTTCACAGACTACATCTACTTACCAAGTTTCAATAGTATAGCTCTTATGGTTTCGGAGAAAAGTGGCTGTGACATACGGACGGTCAGACAGACAGACAAACAGACATGACGAATCTATAAGGGTTCCGTCTTTTGCCATTTTGGCTACGGAACCCTAAAAACACTACACTTAATGGACATGCGTCGGCCGCGCGTGACATGCCCCCCCACGCCGCGGAGTGAACGTTCTGCAACGATTTCAAATGGGATAAAATATGTCATTGAAAAAAAATAACACCAAATTTTTTTGGTTAAATGGACACTCCTAATGATACCTAAGCCCTGGAAAAAATTTGGCTGGAATAACTAGCTAGAAGTCGGTTAAAAGCCGAGCTTTGTGAGGGCTTGCGTCGTTTTGGTAATAATCTTTAAGGCAGTTTTTTTTTTTTTTTAATATTTTAATAGTAAGTGTGGGAAATAATGCGTGAAGGCCAAAGGAAGATCTTCCGACCGAGCGAGGTGGAATGCTCGGTCAGGCCGGAGCCCACGTGATACATTTCAGCTGTCGTATATATACCGACGCGCTTAGAAAACTTCGATAGCGCGATGCAGGAACGTTATGCGAATTGTGGGTACCGCCACATCACTCCCCCCCGAAGACCGGAGGTCGAATCTTGAAGTCTTGTCGCTTGAGTCGCCAGTGCCAGTGAGTTCCAGTGAGTCGGAACTCTTGCAGTGAGTCCCAGTGAGTCGGAACTGTAAGCTGCTGCACGGGATCCAGTGAGTCGGATAGCTGCCGTGCGGGGCCGATGCTACGTGCTGACCAGGAGAGATGTGCTCTGCTTGTTGACCGGTCGGTGTAGTGAGAAAGCCCGATGATGCGGATGCGGAGTCGCCCAGGCCGCGGTACATTGCGGCTAGTGGACGATGTACCCGATGAGGCAATGCTGGCTGGTGCGGTGCGGAGGGGCGGGGAGTGATGATAATGAAGGAGGCGTGTTCTGTCGAGGGTCACCAATGTAGGAATAATGTGTGGCGGCCAAAGGAAGATCTTCCGACCGAGCGAGGTGTTATGCCCGGTCAGGCCGAAGCCCACGTGATACATTTCAGCTGTCGTATATATACCGACGCGCTTAGAAAACTTCGATAGCGCGATGCAGGAACGTTATGCGAATTGTGGGTACCGCCACATAAGCAAACCTTGACTGTCCGATGATAATAATTGATAACATATCTACATATAAATAAAAATATCAATAGGCGTGATAGTTTTTGCGTCAATAACTAGCGTACCACAAATGTGCTTAGGTTGTGGGATATACTAGGGCTCGCTTCGCTCGCCCTGATTAATGTAATCCAATAATATACATTATACATCATAATAATATATTATAATAGCAGCTGTAGATACAGTTTCATGTGCTTGGATAATATTAAAATATGTAAGTATTAACATATCAGCTATGCAAGTTACTGTAACACGACTGAATCGATCTCATCCCGATCCTTTGAAGTGGATGAGATTGGAGCAGATTGGATGAGATGTGTCACCTGACGTCGGTATAGATACACGTGTTTTATAAAAGGTACCTATAACTCATAATACTGATCAAAATATCTGCATAGTGAATGTTTTATTCACAGTTATTGGCTAATAAAGTTGAAAGAAGCATGAATTGGCATGAATTTTCAGGCTTTACATGATAAATATTGCAGCCTTGCAGAAAACCGGCGTAAAATAACGTAATGAATATGCAGAATACAACGCTGGAATAGTTACTGACTAGTGTCCATAGGTAGTAGCTATACTGCTTACAATCTGGCGATAGTTCTGCTTATCTGGCCCATTTCATAGAAATTATGATGGGAAATGCCATAGAGGTTTAGTGTGACCCTAACTTATCAGATAAGTAGGTTATTAGTGGGTGGGCTGCTACATGATACTTGCGGGGGTAAATTAATAAAATTATGATATCAATTAAGATTATAATCAAAAAACTGATGAACATTATGCTGTATCATATTCATAAAGGTATACTTAATATGTCTGCGATATACTGTAGGGCTGGCGCATGGCCGTTTTTTTTTTAAAACTTAGCTGGCTTCAAAGTGTAACTAATATTATTATAATTTCGTCTGCCTATCTGTGGCTCTTAATGCTTAAATTGCAGTCCTAATTTTGATGTAATTAATTAAAAGTATACTATGTCTTACGAATGGACATAGTTAAGATTTTATACCGGAAAAAGTACAGTAATCACGTGATAAAAGAATATTTAGCTGCAATGCAAGCGGCATCCAGTAAAATATTTACTGATTGGGTTATTAAAAAAAAGATAACTTCTATACATACAAGTATTATTTAAGAAAACTGTATATTATATTTATATTATTATTATTATATTATCAGTCGACAGCCCTAATAAACACAATATGATACTTTAATGTATCCTACACATTCTGTTTATATTTATTTTATAAAACCCCGAACCGTGGAGAATTTTGAACCTCCTCTTAATAATAATTAGGATCACAAACGTATCCTATTCCCAAAAAAAGAGTTCCCATACCTTCCTACCATGGTACACGTGAATTTGAACCCTAAGGAAATATAATAGGGTTGGTTTTACAGTCCCCTAGGGTAAAGAAATACAAAATCTTCCGTGGATTAGCTGAAATGTAGCGGGAAGTGTTTTTGCCCGGGCAAAAAGTCCGTCGTCGGCGTAATAAATCGTAGTTTTTACTGTAAAGTCTGCGGAATTTTCGGCGCCATTAATAACGCGCTTGAAATTGTTCCGACGACACGTGGGGACTAGAACCACTGATTTAGTCGTATCTCAGGCCCTTTTTCGCCAATCACAGTTAAAGTTAATCCTACATGAAAAAAAAATTAATTTGCTGCTGTTCATTCCAATAGCCGCGAACCGCTTTGAAAACAGTTTATTAAGGTCGTGCCTTTGCTCTAGATTTGGCTGGGGCACTGCCGTGGCCCCAAATTATAACTATGAGATTTAACATCGTATTTAACCGAAGGATATCTTGATAACTTAACAAACTGTAACCCTTCTACTTAAATCATATATTTGATGTAAATTGTAAATGGTATAAATCTATCATCACTATTGCAAATAATTCAAAAACTGGCCCTAAAAAAGCCCGACTTCATGACTAAAGCGATCGCTTTTTGAGCTTTTCACCACTTTCTTTGCAGATTTTGCCGTGACGCATGCTCTATTTTATAATCCCATCAAAAATTCATCTTACGTATAAAGGTAAATTTTTGATAGATTTTTCATCAGCCACAATATATCGGGGCAGCAATAAATTTCCAATATGGCGTGATATAAGGAATATAATACGGCGAGCGGTATCGCAGACATCTAGTGCATACGACTGAACCCAGGATGGCGATTTTAAAATGGTTTTTTTACCGATTACAGTCTTTGTACCACGATTCTTTAAACGCAATATTAATCCTTCGATCGCGGATTCTTTGAAATCTATTGTTATTCTATTGTTGTCGCGGTCACCTGCGGGGCTAAAATGGTAACATTTAGCAATTCCTCGCAATCAATTCAGCAAATGAATTGTCAAAACTGTCAAACTGACAAATGTCAAATCAGTACAAAAATACAGAAATGAATTGCAAGCAGAGTTGCATTTTGCGATTTTAAAGAATTGAATCATATTATGATTCGTATCATGATTCAACAAAGCGACTATTTTAGCCCCGCTGTCCGCGTCCTTAGAGGGCTTGATGGGTAACTGCTGTTTGTTCCTTGGTAATTGCAAATTCGTGCTACAAGAGTGGATGGGAAAGAACATAGGATTTTTTATCATGAAAATTATTGTACGGTCCCAAAAAAAAGGATGGCGTGAAAATTCGCACAAACATGTTTGTAACCAAACTCCTTCGAAATGCCTGAATCGATTGTCATGAAATTATTAATTACTTGGGTGCTCGGTGCTCAGGTGTGATTATTCTTCGTGTCTGAGAATCGGCCAACATTAATATACTCCAAATTAACGTATAGCAAAACAACGTTTGCCGAAGCTTACCTACTGCATAATTTTTTCGATAATTTAATAGAAAATTAATTTTTCCTCTATTGATATAATAGTGTGTTAGTATGCACGCTGGACTACACTGAAATAGTGTTATTATGCAAATGGCCGACCTCTTAGAACATGTGGACATAATAGGGGCGAGCTAATGCTTGAAACCTTATTATACTGGGCTAATGCTATTAGCGTTCTTTGTCTATGGATTGAACATGCAACTATTAAGTTTTAGCTTAGTTGTAAGTATATCAAGCTTAATTTTTGTAACGAAAATAATTACCTTAGTGGCTTATGGAGAATAAATAGTAAAAACTATAACTTAGTATATTTTTATGAAAGTAAATAAAAAAAGTGACATTTATATCGGTTTGTCTGTTATTGGATAAAAATCGAAATTAGTTTTGGCGACACGTTACTACTTACTTCGCCTTAAGGCCGTCCCCCGAGCAAACGACCTTGACCATACATTTGCCGCGTTGCCGAGATCGCACCAAAACCCTATTTTTTACTTACAAGTATTAGTTCAAAATTGACCAAAAAAAAATTAAAACGGGGAACATGTAGTTTATGATATTGTCGATCTATTGGCATGTGTTTCAAATAAAAGTAATTTGTAAATAATATTGCTGAATGTATGCTTTAATTTTAATAAATTGGCTTTACTTTGGAAGCTGATATCACCAGTTTAATAAACAAAAATAGAAAATTTAAAACGTGGAAAGGAATGTTGAGATACTGAAGATTATTTCTGTATTTTTATTATAACTCTGTAGCTTTCAAATTATGAGTTTATGAGGCTCTAAATACGGTAAATTACAGATTCTCCGTAGGGAAGGCCCTTAAGTTGCGGGCAACATTCAGCTCTATATTTAATGTTATGTTTTAGAAAGGTTCTTAATTCTATTTTTCTTCTGGAATATTCCATATTTTAGACCACCTATGTAAAACCACGGATATCGCGTAAAATGCCACATCCTATATTCGATGTACTGTCGCCACGAAAATACCTCGCAGACATCCGCCT
Organism: Lysandra bellargus; assembly: GCA_905333045.1. NCBI lineage: Eukaryota > Metazoa > Arthropoda > Insecta > Lepidoptera > Lycaenidae > Lysandra > Lysandra bellargus. Next base: position 8,282,441 of record HG995320.1, on the reverse strand, counting down.
GAACGCGACAACTTTATTACTCGACTGTACTGTGTAAAGTCTACGTCATCTAAATGTTAGTAAATACTTGATATAACCACAGTATATAAATATACAGTAGAGTAACTATAAGATTTGTTCTAAAAACGAAATCTATCGACGCAAAAATCATTTTAAGCTCGCATGACTGCATTGTTTATTTTTTTTCAGATATTGATTTGTTTTTGCAGTATTTTTTAAAAAACACTATACTGCAGATACTCTTATTGCAGTCGAGTTGTACGTGCGATGTGATATTGCAATACTTATTTTCACATCCGCGTTAATTTGGGCATTCTAGTGTGAATATGGGTCTACTGCAAACTATTTCAGTTGTGCTTACTGTCTGCATCTAGTAGGTTTGTAAATATTTTTCATTAAAATGCCATTTAATAAAATAAATACATTATTAAAAAATCGACCAAGTGCGAGATGGACTCGCACACGAAGGTTTCCGTGCCGTTCTTGTGCTAAAATGTATTCTGTGCCGTTATAGAGCAAAAATAGGTCAAAAATGTTTTTTTTTTTGTATGGGTCGAGAGTCGAGACTCGAGTCCTTAATTATAATTATTTTATTTTTATTTTATTATTTATTATTAAATTATAAATAAAACTGAGTATTTTGTAAACAGACAGGAGGACAGACAGACATCGAAGTCTTAGTAATAGGGTCCCGTTTTTATCCTTTGGGTACTGAACCCTAAAAAGCATCTATCAAGTATCAACAAAGGTACCCAACAAAGCATTTTAAACGATAAAACCAAAACTATCTTAATTATAACAAGCTTCTATTGTATTTTGCATTTATTATATTTTATAATGTCTAAAAACCCTCGCGTCCGAGTCAAATAATAAAGTTCCATTATGAACAAGTTAACATGCAACTGTTCTCTCACTTATAATATCCTTTTTCAAACCTTCAGGATACTTTTAATTAGAATTCTAGACAATCGGAGCGAGGTACAGTCGGGCATATAAGTGTTAATAAAAAAATAAATGCAAACTTCTTTAGCGGCGTTTTTAGGCTTTTTAGGGTCCCGTACCCAAAGGGTAAAAACGGGACCCTATTACTAAGACTTCGATGTCTATGCGTCTGTCCGTCTGTCTGTCTGTGATTTTTTTGGCCTTTTTTGCTCGATATCAATAATGGCAGCAGGCAGGTACTTGATATTTTCACAAAAGCCTTAATAATGTCTCTACTTCAATAATAAATAATACTTAATAATAAAGTAATTATTTTAAATATTAAACTGAGGTCGATAGAAAATTCATAAGATAGAGGGAGAGTAGACAGCCGCACCGACATACTCGTAAGAAAGGAAGTAAATATCTCCTTCTCTTTCTATTGCGAGACGAAAACTTCTGCTAGCTTCTGCTGTACTGTTTTTATTTCCACTCGCACTCCCGCAGTGTTTTCCTTTTTTTTATACTTATCATTAAACTTTAATACACGCCATTATGTATGTCGTAAATATTTTCTGTCGTCCACAGACAAAGATGAAGCCATTAGACGAATAAACAACAATAATTGCCGTTGTTCGGTTGTCGTCGGTCGTCAGTCAATTGTTTTCGATTAGGGCAATAAATCAAAAGGCCCTTTCCGGTGTTGACATATTACGGAAAAAACTCTTATACAGCGTGCTCCTGGTTTGGCAATATTGAGTAACGTGATTTATCGTTGTGAAATTATGAATTCTAATTTTTGGGGCACGTGATGGTTTGTTTTTGTGTTTTTTCGATCATCGATGTCCAAAATATATATTTTTTACAAGCTTGTAGTGCTATTAGTGCTCAATGTCGAGTAAGTACCTAGTTATTATACTTATTTTGTTCCCTTCTAAACACGTTACCTTTATTGATACGACACAAAACTAAATATTTTATTAAAAAAAATATTCAAAGCTGAATTTATTTTTTAGACATTTGTGTCTTCTAAAAGAATATTTGCAACAAATTCTTACGTTTGTGTCGCTTTTATTATCAAGTATCAACCCAGTTTCGTATCTCGTAAAAATACGAACACGCTGTATAAAATATTCTAAACGCTTATGTCCTCGAGTGTACCTTCCTAGAAACGTTTGTATAACAAAAGCGTTTGTTCCTGTGGTCCCACTGTTTTCAAAATAATGCCTACGACTCGTCCCATGAATGTATTAATATTGTTTCAACGGAAATGTCCCTTATCTGTTACAACACAAGGTCGAAAATACAACGCGCAAAAAATTTTCATTGTGCTTTTGCACGCCATTGTAGAAAACTTTACGCCTACAACTAATTATATGTTTGTACGTTTGTAACATTAATTCATGTTCGCGTACGGCATAATGCTCGCGAATATGCTTTACGAGCTATTTTAGTTGTCATGGATACTGTGGTTATGACAAAAGTGTTATTTTTGCTGTATTTTACAAAAGTACAAGTTTTTTATTAATATTTTACTTCGCGTACTACCACAAGTCAAGTTGTATTAGCACTTACAAATTGACTTGTGGTAATCTACCTTAGTATAAGGGGACTACCACACTAACACCATTTAATAAATACTAAGATATTTTAATTAATAATATCAAGTAACAATAATTTTCTATTTTTGTTTCAGGTAAGCTGCTGCATTCAAAAAAATGGTTATATCCTCAGTAAGGCATACTCTTTCTTCGAAATCTTTTTTTTTTTTTTTAATATTTATTTATTTCAAGAAACTTAAAAACTAATACATTTTAACCTCGCCAAACCAAGGTTTATCGGCGAGCATCCAATCGAGGTTCGAGAATCGGTCCCGACTCCCGGCTTTTTCACAGCTAATACATTAATTCGAAACATTGTAAGCCATTAACTATTTTACAAAATATCGTAGCAGCCACAGACATAGATCAGGATAGATACCGCATGTCGCTCCATTTGTATGAAAACGAGCGTGTCACTTTTTTCCTACTGTGAAGTACCGATGATAAGAAACGTGTCCATTATCAAGGCCAACGTTTCCATTTGAATTTCTACAGCTCAATACTTTTAGGCATTTAGGCATTTTTAAAATTCCGATTGGCGTCCGATTCCGATAGCAGACTAGAGAACAGACTTTCGAAAGACGAGCACTGTTCGTTTGGGAACGCGATATGGCACGCGAAGTACATACACATTTGGTATCTATCTTGATCTATGTCTATAGTAGCAGCCCTCAGGCTAAACATCTAAAACTTAAAAGCCTATTGTATAAGCTTTGTATCGAAATGTCAATTGCGAAAGTTATTTAAATGTTTAGTACTTATCGTGAGTAATTTATACTTAGGCTGTATTTGTAGTTAGGCTGTAATAGATTGCGGTGGCAACCGTACATTTTGCTGAAACCTGTACAATCGAATTTGTAAAAAAGTTAACCTGTTATGATTATTCTAGTATTAATATTATTCTGGAATTTTCCTAGGTTTCGTTTTGTATTTTCCGCCTAAAAGCATACGTATTATTTTTTATTAAATGTGGCCCACAATTTCGTTGCGCAGAAATTCATTTGCATTTTTTGAACCATGCATTTTTTGTGATAAAAACTATCTTATATTCTTTACCGGGACTCTAATCATCTCCATACTTCCATCTAAATTTGTTCAGCGTTTAGTGTGAGAGGCTATAATATACATATGTAAGTATGTACAACTCACTCAAAACATCATCTATGATATGTAGGTACTTAAATATCACCTACATTATAGTATGGATAATGGATATAACATTATGCTACAAATTAAATAATACGATATTAAGGTTATTGTTATTAATTTTGGAATTTACCAGAATATTCTGTACAATACAGCTTATACAGCTTGGTCGAGACCGCATCATGCATTCCCGTTGAAATCTAATCAGGGCTGCTGCATGCCAAAGGACTGGCAATTTGGTGTACTTTGTTGGCCAAAGGCCTTAAATATTAGTGGAATAACGATTTCTAAGAATTGTTGCCAGGAGTTTCCTTCTCCAATTGACCAATCAACTAAGCTGTCTAATAGATTAACTCAAGTCAGAAATTAAATAACTATTAATTAAATTAGTAAAGGACGGTATTAATGCAGGGTAGGCCCCTAAAGTGCTTCAGAAGGTCTATTCCCAATTTTTAAATGTCACAAAAAACACAATTTGTTATTCTAGTAGTGTTCCCAATGACTAGAGTTTTAGAACTGACAGGGTTGGCAAAACTACAAAATTTATTTACAAATCAATTTTATTTTTGTCGTTGGTGTCAGCCCTACAACTAATTAGGAAGTCACGGGTGTTGAGTGATCAACGTTTCTGAGCACTTTGTTGGCTCTGCTAATAACAGACTTTTGTAGTTTGTGAGACGGAGATAACGCTGTCTCGCTCTCACAACAGATTCCTATCATCTGTCTTCTGATGACAACTTTTCGTAGATTTTTTTTCTACAAGACATTTAGGATGTAATTTTGTGTATAATTAATGGAACACTAAAATAAACTTTACTACATTGCGCCAAAGTTCGTTTATTGCGCGGGAACTGTACATTTTTCCTGGATGAAATAATGCTGTGTCCTTTCCCGGGGCTCGAAGTATCTCCATACTAAATTTCAGCAAAATCGGCTTAGGCGCGAGGAGCTAATAGACAGATAATCTTTCGCGTTTATAATAGTAGTATGGAAGTCACAGAAATCATGCTTAATTTATTCTTTAAATATGAGAACACTCCACCAAAGTGTACTCGAAGCAATAGTATTCAAAACAACAATGGTCAGACTTTCACAACAATACAAACAAAAAGTGAATGAAAGCAACAATCAGCATTCAGTACATATTGAAACTAATCATAACAGAGTTAGAGAGGTGCTTAGCAATCAATGCGGGTCTAAACAGTCCTCTAGTTAATGCAAATGACCCACTACGTGCCCAATTACGCGCGGTCTGCTAGCGGCCAAGCTTAGGCTCCGAACGCACTGCGCGATCTTCACGCGAGAACACGAATCGCACGTTTTGCAAGGAAGATCGAAACGCAGATTTTGCACGGAAATCAAACGCAATTTTTGCACGAAAAATCGAAATGCACGAAAATTTTAAACGCTTTTTAAGCACGAAAATTCTTAGGCATTTCTTATATTAATACTACAATTTACATCCTTGTTCTATTTTTTATATTTACGTAATAAAAATCATGTAAAATTTATGACCTGTGTATACTTTAATGTATAAGTTTTATCGATCTCTCAATTTATTATCGCTTTTTTGCATAAACAAATAAATATTTAAATCACAAATCGAACAGGATTGAAAAATACGTTTTGTTTTAAACACATGAGGAATGTGTTTAAAATGTTAATTTTGCAAATTCTACAGTTCTAATAATTTATTACACCAGCGAAAATTTGCATTTATTTTACGTAGGCTTGAAGCAGTTTACCTACAGGTTTAAGCTGCTCAAATATGTTTAAAATAAACGTTATATTCTTAGATCATCTTCAAACAATCTTTTGGGCTTGGGACAAGTTAAGCGAAAGTATAATACTGCAATGTCTCAAAAGTTTTGTCTCCTTGCGTTCGGCGCCTAATCTGTAACCCCAAGCCAGACGGCCTAATTATGTACGAGGTGGATTTTGATTTCACGTCCCGTGACATCCCGGCATTACGGGATATTGTTGCGGGCCCCGGGATTGCCCGGGATTGGCCGGGATTGGGCCTCCAAGTGAATTGTTAACGGGGCCTCTTTGATACACACACTTATTACCCATTGTGTTCCACATCACAAAGGTATAATTAAATAAATTTTTTTGTTTGCCGGCCTTTATATTCCTAAGAACGAGATTCATACAAAGGAAAGTAATTTTAGGTCGTATCGTCGCGTTGTAAAGATAATAATTTAAAATATTTTATATTGAAATAAAATTCTGATAGTATCATTCCCAAAGGTTCATGATATTATGCAAAATAAATCCAATATTGTTAGTTTTACCAAAATTATTCATGATCTTATTTGTTCTATTTCATTCCTAATGTCATTTCTAACTAATTAGGAATACAACAAGAATATTATGGACTTTAAAACTTTTTTTAACAAAAACCAAGAGTTCTAAAGTCCAGAGCATGCGCCAGGTAGTTTTTTTGGGAATGTTTAGTATGCGACAGATATAATTAAATAGATTGGAATCGAATGCCTTCACCGAAACCTTTTGCCGGCTGTGGTTTTGTGAAACAGTATGCGAGCTTATTAATATTGTATCCATACTTAATATTATAAACTAGCTGCTGCCCGCGACTTCGTCCGCGTGGACTTCAGTTTATAGTTGTTCCCGTACATCAATAGAATAGTTTACGCACAAAGGTACATTTTGTGGGAACTATCTCTATACTAAATTTCGTCAAAATATTATATTAAATAGTTTAGGCGAAATAACAGAAAAATTGCTCTAGTAGTTCGTAACTCGTAAGATAAGCTTCAATAAGATCAATTGAATGAATATAATAAAGTGTAATATTATTAATTAGTATAATAAGTTAACACTTGGAATTAATATTTGACAATATAATATATATAATTTATGTCTATGATACATTAGCTCTGCAATGACATACTTTATGTAGGTATATTTATAGTTTATGAATATTATATATTTATTTATATTAATATTATAATATTTATAATAATATTATATATTGTATAATATATTATGTATTTTATTGTTTATGTAAGTCTATTATAATTAAATTTATAAATAATAGCTTCATTGATTATTTATATCTTAGTTATAGATCCATTTATTTTACCGTTGATCCTTTGTGTCTCATTACCATGAATGCGCCTGTATTATACATTCTCAGTATCACCCTAAGGTTGGTTGGTAGAGAATGCCATAAGGCATTAAGCCCGCCTATGTAATTTGCATAAAGTGTGAATAAATAAATAAATAAATAAGCCCTTTCAAATAACTTCCCCCGTTTATTCCACATTTTCCTCTATCTCTTCGCTCCTATTGGTCTTAGCGTGATAAAATATAGCGTATAGCCTTCCTCCCCGATAATTTGGCTATCTAACACTGAAACAATTTTTCAAATCGGACCAGTAGTTCCTGAGATTAGCGCGTTCAAATAAGCCCTTTCAAATATTTTCCCCCGTTTTTCCCCTATTTTCCTCTATTTCTTTGCTCCTATTAGTTTTAGCGTGATAAAATATAGCCTATAGCCTTCCTTAATAAATGGTCTATCTATCACTGAAAGAATTTTTCAAATCGGACCAGTAGTTCCTTAAATTAGCGCGTTCAAATAAGCCCTTTCAAATAATTTCCCCCGTTTTTTTCACATTTTCCTCTATTTCTTCGCTCCTTTTAGTCTCAGCGTGATAAAATATAGCCTATAAGCCTTTCTCGATAAATGAGCTATCTAACATTGAAACAATTTTTCAAATTGGACCAGTAGTTCCTGAGATTAGCGCGTTCAAATAAGCCCTTTCAAATAATTTTCACCGTTTTTTCCACATTTTCCTCTACTTCTTCGCTCCTTTTAGTCTTAGTGTGATAAAATATAGCCTATAAGCCTTTCTCGATAAATGAGCTAGCTAAAATTGATTTTTTTTTTAAATCGGACCAGTACTTCCTGAGATTAGCGCGTTCAAATAAGCCCTTTCAAACATTTACCCCCGTTTTTCCCCTATTTTCCTCTATTTCTTTGCTCTTATTAGTTTTAGCGTGATAAAATATAGCCTATAGCCTTCCTCAATAAATGGTCTATCTAACACTGAAAGAATTTTTCAAATCAGATCAGTAGTTCCTTAGATTAGCGCGTTCAAATAAGCTCTTTAATATAATTTCCCCCCGTTTTTTCCACATTTTCCTCTATTTCTTCGCTCCTATAAGTCTTAGCGTCATAAAATATAGCCTATAGCCTTCCTCAATAAATGGGCTAACACTGAAAGAATTTTTCAAATCGGACCAGTAGTTCCTGAGATTAGCGCGTTCAAACAAACAAACAAACTAACTAACTAACAAACTCTTCCGCTTTATAATATTAGTATGGATGAGAACTTGTCTATCGGTTACCTCTTCACGATTTTAAAGATTTTGATGAAATCAGTATTGAGATTTGTACCTTGATTCCCGGGGAAGGAAATAGGTTTGATTTAATCACAGAAAAATGTACCGTCCTCGCCTCGTGATAAACTATTTTTGGCGCACCATTTTTTAGGGTTCCGTACACAAAGGTTAAAAACGGGATCCTATTACTTGGACTTTGATGTCTGCCCGTCTGTCCGTCTGTCTGTCTGTCTGTCTGTCTGTCTGTCTGTGTGTGTGTCTCCAGGCTGTAACTCAAGAACGGTAATCACAGGAAACTGACCTATATCATTTTCTAGTTCTTTTCCCTATGATTTAAAGTACCTTCCTGTACTATGAACGACCACATTCCAAAGCGCAGTAAGGCATCGTCATCACAAGCCACACTTCTAATTTGTCTTCTCTTTCAAGATCTCAGAAATTATTGATACCATGTAATAGATGCTTCATTATCTTATGGATTCGTCTTAAATTTTACCTGTGTTTTTTGTCCCACTACAACCCGCAAGCATTCCCATTGCGACCCATTGCCTTGCGACCCTTTGTTTTATTTGGAATAGTCACAAAATTTTAACAAAAACCGGAGGACGAATTTTAATTATTTATTACAGATGCCGCCAACCATCGGCTTATGAATAAAATATTTTTATGCGACTATTTATATTTATAATACGCGGCGGCCCATTGTGTCTGACGTATAAAATTTATAATTGGTTTCGATGAGTTTTTAATGGGGTCGACATTTTATTGTTTGATTTTAGAGTCGTATAGTTCTTTGTGTACTGATAGCGGCGAGAAATTTACAGATGTCTTTGGTAAAGACTTCGAATTATTTTTGGACTGGGTGACGCCCGCAACTTCGTTGCGCCTAAATTAATTTGTCGCGCGGAGACTGTATATTTTTCGGGTATAAAAAGTATCCTATGTTCTTTCCCGGGACTCAAAGTACATATCTCCATATCAAATTTCAACAAACTTCGATGAAGATCCGGTAAAATAGACATGGGGTAGTAAACACTAAAATAAACTTAAGTGTCGTTCTTCACAAACACTCAAACGGCATAAACAGCGAATAGGCAGTTATCTGGCAGTTCACAGCGGACGAATTACAGTTTTGTGACGCGAGCGCCGGATACGGAACATAAATCTAGAATAAACTGGACTAGGTTAGGTTTTTACGACCTAAACTCTGTTGAGCGCCGTCTGAAGTCACAGTGTGTCATTGTCACTTATCGCTGTCATGCAAGACACTTTAATGTCTAGAAATAAAAAGTTGGATACAGTGACGTTTTAAGACTACTTGATGCCCTAAGCAATCCATGCCTGTGGGGCCCTCTATATTAACTAGAATCGGTCTTTGAACTGTGCCCCTCAGACGTGAGGCCTTAGGCAGTTGCTTAATTTAATTAAGGGTAAATCCGTCACATCTTGGATATCATTTCTTGAAACGCGTGGTAGAGTATGATACGCGCAACGTGCACGATCTCGTTTTGCGCGTATCACAATAATTGACAATATATTTTAAGGGGAGATTTTGTCAAATTTGACGATACCCTGACCTCACTTTATGTTAATTTGCGTATGCAAAACAGAGGGGCTAAAATGGTCGCATTTTGCAATTCCTCTAAAATCAATTCAGAAACTGAATCGTCAAAACAATCAAACTGACGAATGTCAAATTAGTACGAATTTCTAGACATGAATAGGGATGACGACAAGGTCAAAGATTAGCTGATTTTTTTAATAAAATAAAGACATAACGATGAAAAATAGGTATTCCCAAATTTTCAGCTTCTTATCTTATGTATTTTTTTTAGTTTTGAGCCTTCAAAGTATTTTCGTCAAGTTAAGTCAAGCCGAATTTCTTTTTATAAAATTCCTTAATTTTTGTATACCATTCGATAAGTTATGGAATTTATAACATTTTTTCTTATGAAACCACTTTCATAAACTCAATATCTAGGCGTGACGTCACAGTTATCTGACATTTTGTATGGAGCATTTTGGGAAGGTCTATTTTATGTGAGTTTTGAATTGTGATATCTTGGAGAGTTTTTATGCTATCAGAGTCATTTTTTCACTGATATTTCTATTTTTGAATGGTCCTTCCAACAAGAAAAAACAATTTCGTCATGCCTATTGCAAGCAGAGTGACCATTTTATGATTTTTAAAAAATTAATCATATTATGATTCCTAATATGATTCTCCAAAGCGACAATTTTAGTCCCCCTGGTCTGCTAGAAAGAAAGTATAAGAAAGTACTCTATGTTCACACTAGTTATTTAACGGTGGATAGAAACTATTGATCGCGAGCACCCTTAACTATAAACATGTAACAATTGATCTGCATGGCGCATGCAGTCTGAAGTTCCGAATTTCTGCTGAAAGGAATATGATAGATCGTGCAGAAGTTGTGCTGACTTCAATAAATATAGCATTCGGCGGAATGCTATATCTTCACTTCAAGAAATTTTATGATACTTTGTCAGCTTTGAGTAGCAACTGAAATGCTCTTAATTAAAAATATGTACATTTATATGTTGTATGATAATTTATATTGGAGGAAAAAAATTTCTGAAAAATCATGATTTTTATGTCACGAATCGCAATGCGTCTTGGTGTGGTTTCACCCTAAATGATCACCCACACCTACGCTATTAAATATTAATGTAAGTATGTTTGTCACAGCACATTCATCAGCCATACCAATATTACAATGCTTCATACATATCAATGTATTTTTTGTTACTGTAAATATGTCATCTCGTCCTTGTTATTGTGAAAGTAAGGCTGAATGCACACTGTGTTGATACTATGTTGAAGTTTAAAATATTTAAAAAAATGATTTTTGTGGGTAAGCAAATTAAATTTTGCCTCTGATGAGTTCTATAGAAGTAGGTAAAGACAAGAATTTGGAAATTTTTGGAACCTATTGAGCGGTGAGCACCATAATTTCGCTATTAAAAAGCAAATTGTAACAAATCGTTTTATGCTAGTAAGGATCTAGTAAAAAGTTTTTCTATACATGACTTTAGCTGTTATAGATATTTAACATCCTGCAATGTTTCATAGTTATCTTAACTTACACATTTTATCTTTCTTATTTTCTTCTATTTTCTATGTAATTTAAAACAAATCCTCCATGATGCCACATGTACACTGTACACACTATAAACAACAGTTTTCCCTGTTCATAACACAGTAAACTTTCGCACGCATTGTCTGCTCCTAGATACTTATCTACATTTGTGGGGCTGACCCACTTTTTGTTCTATATTAGTTTTTGACTTCATACACTCTTGACTCGTCGGTCGGAATTGTTTCACTGCGGTTCTGTTTACTACTGTGTAGACTCGGCCTAATTTAATTTATAATAGACGATATAACTTTGAATTTATATTTTATTCCATGAAGTGGTTGAAGTATTAATACAATTCCATTGTGAAGTTTTATATAGTTATTGACTGCTGTTTCTTTGGTAGAGTTATTTATTATGAAGGTTATAAAAAGACATATTAAGAGCGGAAACCATAACTTCTAGAAATATTATAATTAATAATTATTTTTCAAAAGTGCCTAAAGGTTAAACCTCGTCACTAGAAAAATTACGAAATAAGGATCGTTTTGTGGCAAATTGTTTTAGCGAGTACGAAATTCTTGTATTATTTTTTTTCATAATATTGCTTAAGTGAGTGTTTTTCAACTTGTGGGTCGCCACTCGCCACCCTCTGGGTGGTCGCGTAATAATTTTTTCATAAAAAATGATAAAAAACACTTAAAACTTACGTTTTTGTCTCTCGACTCAAAAAGTTGCCGACCTCTGCCCAAGTCATTAAGTAAAAGCTAATTGTACCACCAAACTTTGAAACACAAGGAAAAGTCGAAAAGTAACAAATTAAGAGATTCAAGTCCCGCTGTCCCGCTGTTTGGAGTTGTTAGCGACAATTGTAATTTTTTAGCGCGGCTTTAGGGCTTAACAATTTTAAGCTGGGTATTAATGGTGGATGGAGTGGAACTCAAATACATATAATTAACGAGATATACTGCTTACAATTAAAATAAATAACGACTGAGAATTGTTAATAAAATTAAGTGTGCCCGACATAGAGCGCGTTTCCATTGTGGGACGCCAAATATGTAAAAACTTAAAGCTCTGGCATACTCAGCACTTAGCCTTAACTTTTGATAAGTAGTCGTTGATTTTCATAATGTATGTTCCTGAAAATTCAGAACACAATATAATATTTATGATGCTAAATTAGAGATCTGCTTCTAAGATTTTCTTTTTCGTTTCGCGAGTACGTATTTGTTATGCCTATAGAAATACTTGGCTTATTACTTTCCTATAGAATAACTTAGCCTACAGAATGACTTGCGATTTTTTTCCTAAAATAGCCCGTGTTGGCTTTGGCCTATTATGATAGGTTCAAACCTTTCCAGAATTTTAACGCAACGTGCGGTGTCAGGCGTGCCCTACCGTTCAATGCAAACTTGACTGTTCAACGCATCGTCGTCTCATGCTGTCCAATGAGGGTTTCGGTATTTCATTAGCCGCCAGCAGGGCTAGCATAACAACAGTAGACGTAGGAAAGAATCGACATACTGACAGATTTTATCGACAGAATGTCGGATTTCTATTGTCTAACTGTCACTTTGTCTTGTCTAACTGTCACTTTGTCTATTCTTCCGTAGAAAGAAACCGTTTCTATGGTGACCATGGTACGCCTGCAGATGGAGCTATATGGGTATTTCGTGTCAAATAGACATATTATGACTGCTATAATATAGTGATACATGACAGCTATATCGTGACATCTGACAGCGATTTGACACGATAGATCCTAAGGGTCAATTCAGACCACAACGTGATCAATTCAATACAATTTCTAAATTTGTATTGAATAACAGACTTCAATTGTGTGAGACGTCTTGCAAATCTAACAAATCCATACAAATTTAGAAATGAAACGCGTCGCGTTGCGGTCTGCATTAACCCTAAGGATACATAGCGGCATCTGGTGGCAAATAGAATATCAAAAACCCTCATTGCCATTATTTTGTCGTATCGTGCCGTGCCGTGCCCAACAATGTACCCGCGGCCCCGCGGAGCCTTGGGCCGGATAATTAGCTGTAACAAGCGACGAACTAGTTCACTCAGCTCGCGGTTCGCTCAAATTTTATAATTCAATGAAAAATCCTGCAAAGATGCACCGTCGGTCGTTCTTTTGTCGCGAGTGAACTGGAACGGTTTTTGGATGTGGAATGTATTTTATTTAAAAGTACTTGCTGGCCCGGCGAACATTGTTTTGCTTATAAACTTTGACGTTATAATATTTAAAGTCAGAGTAGTTGATTCATAGGCAGGTTGTGGACTTACGTAATTTGGTAGCGTTATGTCAAACTCAGCTGACAGTTCGTGACTATAGAATTGACATAATCCTACCAAATAACGTAGGTCGAATCAATTTCTTCAAAAGTCTACTCTTCTTTTATCATCGAAATCCGCTGTGTTTAAAGGATTGAGCAATTCTATTGATAGACGCAAAGATCAAGGTATTATGTTATAAGTTAAAAAGTTACAGTTAATAACTAAATCTTACTTAAAGACTAAAAGAGTAAATGAGGAACTTTGTCGATATTACCGACCGTTAACCATTTATCAATCATCGAAAATATATGACGGATTTCACGGACTGCGAGCATTGCTTACGAAAGAAAATTTATCATTCTCAGATCTTCAGACTCCCCCAGACTCTCATCAAACTTATAAATTGGAAGCCCCGTAAAATAACTTAAAACTTATTATAATGTAAATATTTTTAGGTACGATTACCTCCATAAAAGTTAGGAGTCTCGCAGACCTTTTTTCGAATTAGTTTAAGTAGTTTTTTATAGTTTATAGTTTTACAGAATTGGGTCGCGTCGCCAATGATATTTTAATTTCGTTGTCATAAGAAGTTGGATTTTTATTTTGGTTGTAAAATTTAGCGCTTTTGTAAAAGAACTGTTAAGTCCACTAATTGACGATAAAGTGTGGCTAGACGCGTATTATGGTCGATCGTAATAAGTAGATCTTAATAATCAGTTATTAGTTCTTTTCTTTTTCTTTTCTATCAGTGAATTGTTCTTTTCTATTAGTTTTTATTCAGCCAAGACAGATTCGACCGTTTTGACTGCAAAGCTAGAGATTAAAATGTGTGAGATTAATTTCAAGATAGAGCATCGCAAGGACAATTTAACTTACTGCCGCACTCAGAGTCTGTTGAAATAAATATTTTGACGTAAGCCCCATATATTATTTGTCAAACTCTACATGAAAGGGGCGACTAACCCAAAATTTTCGATTTTATAATTCATTTTTATACTTGAAAATAAGCCCCGAATTGTTTCATTTTCTAAACATAGATACATTATATTTCCAAGAAATCGATCTTAGCAAAAGACGATATCTTAAAATTTTCCCTATAGAAAAAAATCACAAAGATGCATATAATTTTCACGAATTTTTCATTTATTGCCATAACCGTGCATTGAACTGAGTTAACATTTTAACATATTGTATAAAATTCTATCATTGAGAAACTGACCTAGCGGATTTTTAAAATGTTGTATATTTATCGAGATATCGAGAAAAACTAAGTCCTTTTTCACCTGGCATATGAAAGACGGACGTGAGAGTGAAGAGAGAAGGACGATGTTTGATTTTTTGGGTTAGTCGTCCTCCATCATTAATTAATGTCTCTGTGTGCGGCCGTTAGCAATGCGTTTTTCAAATTACATTTTAGAAGCATCCTCGCAGTCGAAATCGTCAAATGCAATTTAATTAAATACCATTTTTGTCTATTTTGTACACTCAATATTAAAATAAATATGTATAATCATTAGTTTATTCTGAATTTTTTACTTATTAGCAAAGATAACAATCGAATGTTATACTTATATGTTACTAGCAGTTTATTCGTAAAGTATATTACATTGCCAGTAACAGACGCAAAATATAATAAATTATTTGATAATAACGTAATAATTAATTAGTAAATAATTATGGCAATGTTCACTGCGAGGTACCTATACATTGGGCCTCATTAATGTAATCGCTTTTTGTCTTGTTCGATTCCTGACTAGCTTTTGCCTGCAGTAATGTTTTTGGAACCTTTAATTAATGATCATATTATATTTTAACCAATCAACCCCCATAAGGAACGTGACAACAATAGAATAACAAAAGATTTCCAAGAATCCGCGATCGAAGGGTATAATTGTGTTATTGATTTGGCCAAGCTTCTCTGAAACGGCTGAAGTGATTTTAATGAGAATTGGCCAAATATATTTCCCAAAATAAAAAATATAGCAAAGCAATGCTTGCCGATTATTTTAAATAAAACGTAAGCGACATATTAAAATAAAATTTCTGAGTTTAATGGTTCTCGAGTCTCGACTAAAAGACCACGATGATGAAGGATGAATGAGACAGGGAAAGTGAGGGAATCGTCAAAAAATCAAAAGCTATTTAACATTTTATACGTGGGAGAGCCATGCTTCGGCATGAATGGGCCGGCTCGACCGGAGAAATACCACGTTCTCACAGAAAACCGGCGTGAAACAGCACCTGCGCTGTGTTTCGCCGAGTGAGTGAGTTTACCGGAAGCCCAATTCCCTTCCCTTCCCTCCCCTATTCCATTCCCTTCCCTTCCCATCCCTACCCTCCCCTATTACCCTATTCCCTCTTAAAAGGCCGGCTACGCACCTGCAGCTCTTCTGATGCTGCGAGTGTCCATGGGCAACGGAAGTTGCTTTCCATCAGGTGACCCGTTTGCTCGCTAGCCCCCTTATTTCATAAAAAAATAAAAAGAAAAACACGTAAAAAAAATCACAGCCAAACCTTCTCTTTTTTGGAAGTCGGCTAAAAATAAGAGGACATCTCGCATACTTTGTCTCAATCAGGGATCCCATTATAACTTCGGTCGCACGCAATCAAAACTGGGGGAATAACTAGTTTTGTGACGGCAAAGTTGTATTGGTGTTACTTTATAACAGCCACCTGTGACTTTACTTATTATTAGTGAGTTGATGGACAATATCATCACTACATAGTATAAAAGTCGCTTTCCACTGTCTGTAGCCTGTCAAAAACAAAGTAATAATACTCAGTGTGTGTGGGCCATAGAGATGAAAAGACCACTGTGAAAGTAGCAGCGCTGAAGTAGTTATTAGTTTTTTGGAGCGTCTTATGAAAACATATAAGTCAAAATTAACTCTTTTGGCACTGCTATATTTTATAACTATACAAACTGCCCTAAAGGATTATCACAATTCTTTTTGTTATACAGGGTAGGTACTTACTTATTTTACTCAGGAGGCTCTCTAACGCTTATATGAAGCTCTATGATTTTTAACGTCTGTGTAAGCACTCCACAAACAATTACTCAACGTCTTCCGAGTCCCGACACAGGCACAGCTCATAAAAATCATTGGCTTTTCATCAAACTTCTTCAGAAGTTTCACCACTAATGGAAAACTGCCAGTCTTCAGCCATTTGCATCTGAAGTGTTGAAGCTAAAAAGATTGTATAGTGAGTCAGAAATATTGACCTTATAGCTATAAAGTACAAAGCGTATTTATATATTTTTGCAATAACAGTACCTACTAATATGCGCTTTTATAATTTTGGACGTGGCGGTAATATCGTGGACGTCCGCGGTAAAACGATAACATAGGGAAGTAAAATGTATGGAAATATATTATGAAGACGCTTTTAAATTTCTGTCGACGATAACATTTATACACGTATAAGAAAACCAAACAAACCAATGCTATCTTCTTTATTTGCTTCCAAAGTTTCACCATAGACCGGACTCCAACCTGAAGGCGCCAATGCTGAGCGTGTTGCCACCAAGCTCGTTCCCCAAAAAGTGCGGGGCCACGATTCCCCCCGCGCGGACCTCCCTTTCCCTTCTCAACACCACTCTCAGTATTGCCAACTTCAAGTTAGTATTGACAATATAAAATATCCATAAATTACTCTCTTTAAAATATCAATCCTTACATATTTTAAATACTTTAGAATATCTATTCTTACATTCGATTTAAAATACTTTAAAATATCTATTCTTACACACGGGACAATTTGTCGTTTCGATCGATCGTCAAGAAAATCGTCCAATCGATCTTTTGACTATAAAATCGTTTGCGATATTGCTACACACGTACAATTTGTCGTTCCATTTTAACATCGAGGCGATAAATCGTTACGATAATTGTCCCGAGTATGGCCACCTTTAGAGGACATCACGACGTCTACACTCTTCTGAACCGCACAAATGGTCCGCGGTGCGTAAAATCAAAAGAGCATTTAACGTACCCAACGTTTTACTGTGGAAGCCGGCGTCCACGATAACGTGACGTCCAGAATAATTATAAAAGCGCACAATGTTTTGAAATCAACTGAAAATGTACTTTTAATGACCTAAATCGGAACTAACTTCACCACATTATAAAATTGCACTTGATAGATTTTTCACACTCTCGCCTTACCGATGTCATGTATTATTATTTATTAATTATTAATTACAATATGACGTTACAATATTATTATGTTTAATGTGGCCAAAATGAAAACACTCCCTTTCTAAAGGTCATTTTTTTCCCGCCTAGAAACGTATAGAATAATGATTTGCCGTTGGTAATTTATTTTGCTTTATATAAATCAGTACTAGATTATCATTTTAAATTTCACTCACGGCAGATTTTGAAATTTAAATTTCGTACGAGCACCGCATCAGGAATGTATACAGTAATAGATATCGATATTATACAGTCAGATGATATCGATATCGGATATCAAAGTCACCGATCGCGATACCACGAAATGCCGGCCCGGAACCCTTGTGGTCATATACAATTCATCGTGGTAACCGTGGTAATAGTGTTTGTTCTACATTGCTATATAAATTATAATATTGTGTTTATAATGTTAAATGTAGCATGATACTATTATGCTTGTATAATGCTTGTATATTACTAGCATGGCTACCATAGAAAGATTATACGATAGAATAATCAGATTGGCAAGCTGTCAGTTTTACGTTTCTGCTATAGTCATTTTTTTTAAAGATGGCAGTTCGCTATAGCCCTGACGTCACTGCGACCCATGAGGATCTATTGTGACTCCTTCGCACTAGAGAATCATCCCCAACCCAATGCTGCTCATAAATTGAACGATATGGTTGGGGTTGGTGTCACGAATTTCCTCTGTGCATGAGTATACGTGGCGACCAAGGTGCCTGTTCCTGCTCTGCAGGACAGTCGAGGAGAAGGTGAATAGGTGTTTCATTCTCCTCCTCACAGAATCTGCAAGTCGTTATGCTACAAATACCCATTCTGTTTAGGTGTTTGTTGAGCTTGCAGTGCCCAGTTAGGCTTCTGGTATGGATTCTTGATTGGTTCCTACCCAAGGTGAGCACTAATTCTGATAGTTTCTTGTTGAAGCCAGGAATTAGTGCCTTGGAGTGTTCAAGGCCAGGGGTCTCAGCCCATTGCTTCCTGCATAGTCTGTGGCCCCATTCCTTGAGCACTTGTTTTGTAGTACTGGGAGTTATACCACAGACAGGTTCTGGGCCATATATGAGATTCTCGGCCCCAAGCCTAGCCAGTTCGTGAGCGGTTTCATTGCCGGGGACGTTACTGTGGCCCGGGACCCATACTAGGCGAATGTAGTTGTTCCTTCCCAGTATGTTTAGCGTCTCAATGCATTCCAGAACTAATTTGGACGAGACTTCTGCGGCAGTCAGTGCTTTAAGTGCAGCTTGATTATCGGAGAAGATAATAACGTTTTTATTAACTAGGGCCATCTCCAAGCTTTCTAGTGAACAACCGAGGATAGCGAAGACTTCAGCCTGAAACACGGTCGCAAACTCCTCCAAACAGGCGTATTTACCTTTTGGTGGCCTGCCCCCGGAGAATCCTGCACCCGCACGGTTGTCTTTCCATGATCCATCCGTGAAACAAACTATGTCGCTAGGGCGGACATCGATGGAAGGTATAAAAACCTGGTATTGCTTTGAAAAGCTATGCAAGGTGCATCATGGCACCTGATGGCATGGCCATGACAGGTGATTCACTGAGAGATTGTTCCAACTGTCGAAATGGGGTGGAGGCCCAATTCGTCCTGCCCGCCGTCCTGGCCCTGAGAACCACGTTTTTGGCCTCCATCTGAACAAGCACAGGAAGCTGAGTTAAGTTGATCAGGGCCTCGAGGGAAGCGGTGGGTGTTGACGAGAGTGCACCCGTGATTATTAGACATGCCAGTCTCTGTACGCTGTTTAGACTTTTATTACAGTTTACTTGTTCAGATTTTTTATGCCACACTACGCAGCCATATGTGGTAATCGGTCTCACTACGGCTGTATATAGCCATAGCATTGCCTTCGGCCGAATACCCCATTTAGAGCTGACAAGCTTCCAACAGGAACCCAGAGCACATATTCTAGCCTTTTTCGTAATATACTCGATGTGCTTATTCCAAGTGAGTTCTTTGTCTAGGATTACTCCTAGATATTTGACATTACCCGCAAACTTAATAGTTTTCCCAAAGAGTGGGTCTTAGTCCCTCCAACTTCCTCTTTTTGGTGAAAGGTATCAAGACCGTCTATCAGCGTTTACTGTTAGCTTGACCCTTTGGCACCAATCCTCGACGACTCTTAGTGTTGACTGCATCAACCCAGCGACCACCGCTGCGCATTTTCCCACCACCATAATCGCCAGGTCGTCAGCGTACCCTTGAGCGTAGTAACCTTCTAAAAAGGTTCCTAGTAACGCTCCTAGTGTAGTCTCCCTCCTAGTAACCTCATAAGGTTCAGTTCCCTTAGTAGCTCATCCACTACTAGGGACCATTCCACGGGTGACAGCACACCTCCTTGTGGGCAACCTTGTGTCAGCCTGATTTTGAGTGTCAGGTCCATAATAGTCGATGTGGCTATCGAACGTGGCTTTGATCCAATTCCTAGTAGTTGGATCTATATTCTTTAAAGCCAGGCCGTTTGTGATAGAGCTGGTTGAAGTGTTGTCGAATGCGCTTTCAATATCAAGGAAGACACATAACGCAATCTCTTTATCTTCAATTGCTCTATCAATCCGATCTACCAAGTAAGCTATGGTCATACCAAGCCTACTTTTTATAGCAGAAAAATATGCGGTCCTACGCAACAGATTTTGATGATTCTTTCAGTGTTAGATAGCCCATTTATCGAGGATGGTTATAGGCTATATTTTATCACGCTAAGACTAATAGGAGCGAAGAAATAGAGGAAAATGTTGAAAAAACGGGGAATATTATTTGAAAGGGCTAACTTGAACGCGCTAATCTCAGGATAGCCCATTTATTGAGGAAGGCTATAGGCTATATTTTTTCACGCTAAGACTAATAGGAGAATGTAGAAAAACGGGGGAAATTATTTGAAAGGGCTTATCTCGCGAACTACTGGAGCGATTTTTATGTTATTTGGCACAGATAAGAAGTAGACCACGTGAAGGATCATAGGCTATCGATTTTGATCATTTTTTCAGTGGCTATATATTTTATACCCGTGCGACGCCGGGGCGGGTCGCTAGTTAGTACATAAGATATATTATAAGAATATTAGAAGAGGTGAGTGGAAGAATCGAACAAGTAACATATTTTCGTAACATACGGACAATAACTCATTTTTTCCCTAATTATTTTAATAAAACTTGTGACTTATCTCCTTCATAACCTAGCTAATATATCTGGCTATACATATAATCCATAGTTTTTCTAATTCAAACATTTTTTCCGGTCCTAAAGCCTCCATTTAAGCAAAAAAACGGGAAGTTTTTTTTATGTTACTTACCTCATTATTCCACTCATGTCTTGATTTGTTTATTAATTAATTTTCAATAAAGGAACAATGTAGTTTATTCTACATGTTATAACCATACATGGCTAATACATGGCTTGTGTAATAAGACTGCGGGTTAAGCCACAAACTGCCGTAAGGATTGCGGGCGCCGGTGCAAGGGGTATTAGCTATATAAATAGGCACATTGCTGCGAAAATTCCTCTAAAATATGCCTTGTTTGTTTGAAAACTACACAATTTCTACGTTGAAAATAAAAATTAACGAAAAGAAATCCTGGCATACCTAGTGCAGTGTATTGATAAATAAAGATGGCCGCACTACCAATCATGGTGGGTGCTGGGAAAATATGGCCGCCAGACGTGAGAGCTGTCGTCCACTTCTTCACCAGCCGCCGCCGAGAGTAGAGTGTTCAGTGATACAGTATTCTGTGTTTAATTTACTCCTCCAACGATAATGTACAAATTGTACACCTAGCATATCTACTGATGGCGTCCATCTCTGTGGAGCGCTCCATAGCTGTGCCTAATTTCATCAAAATTGGACTAGCAGTTTCGGAGCTAGAGTTCTATTTGATTTCATTCGATCGAAAAAATGAACAAACAAAATCTTTTATTATATTACTATAGATGGATTATTTACTCTATTACGTACCACAAATAATTGAAGAAGTGAGTGGAAGAATCGAACAAGTAACATTTCGTAACATACGGACAATAACTCATTTTTTCCCTAATTATTTTAATAAAACTTGTAACTTATTTACTTCATAACCTAGCTGATATATCTGGCTATACATATAATTCATAATTTTTCTATTTCAAATAATTTTTCCGGCCCTAAAGCCTCCATTTAAGCAAAAAAAACGGGAAGTTTTTTCATGTTACTTACCTTATTCTTCCACTCACATCTTGAATTATTATCATCAATTGTTTCAAGTCAAAGACTACCAGCTATATTCTACATTCTGTTACAATTACTATATTCTAAATTCAAATTACAGTCTAATTTCAGTCGTGGCTTAACCCTCACACATTAAAATATAACGATACAAACAAAATAATTTAAACAACTTTGCTAAAATCAGGGAAAATAAGTCCAGAGTTTCATGCAACAAGCGCCATCAAAAATATGAAATCTTTTGAAACCCGCGGTTATTCAGAAAGCTACCTCGGTGCAAATGTAAATAAATTATAATATTATTGCGCCTTTGAGTGGTAATGGAATATCTTGTCTATTTGGTGAGATAAGAGTCGACTCACACTTGACGAACGATGAACCAATGAAAATCTGAATTCTACTAATCAAACAGATTTATTAAATAAACAGATACGTAGTTCTAGCCCCTTCGAAGCGAAGCTATAGCCCAAAAATTGGTTGTGGGAAAAATGTCCTGCGATAAAATTCGTAAAATAGATATTTGCTTAAATATAAGAAATTATTAAGCAGGTATATTAAAACTAGATGCCGCCCGTAACTTCGTTGCGTCAAAACTCAAAATTCCATTTATCGCGCGGGAACCGTACATATCTCCGGGAACTTTCTCGGGACTAAAAGTATCTCAATACCAAATTTCAGCAAAATCAGTTCATAAGTTTTTGGGTGGTGACAGACAGACAGACACATTTTCGCATTTATAATATTAGTATGAATGCTGACTTGCTGAAGTATCAAACTAAGGGCAAGCAAGCATGCAGAATCAGATTCTTGGTTTACATAACTGACAATGTAAATTAATAAAAATAATGTTTTTGGTTGGATTAACATACAAAATAGTATAAGGAATCAGTAGGTAGCTCTATTGCAGTATAAATCTATTTCGACCATGTGCTGGCCGAGTCGATCTGAGCCAATCTAGTGTGCGTCCACCCTGAAGGATTATACCAGCGCCCACGTCCATTAACTTTTTCTTCATAACACTCCGTGTATTTAATACTTGAATATTTTAACCAATGTTTTTCTTCGCTATAACTAATTAATATAAAATTCGCCCCCAAATGTCCTAAGCACTTGGCTTTATAACCTGAAAATATAAGTCTGAAAATTAATTTCACCAGCGTTTTGATGATTTCGCTTAGTTTTAATTTTCCCGGGAAATTATATTTTTAGTATTCGTTAAGTGTTTATGTGTTAACATCAAGTATATTATCAAATTTTAAGTTTTAGTAAGTAATATCGAAAAAGCAATAAGAATTTACAATCACTTCTTACTCGTACCCAGAACTGATAAGTTCCATAACTTCCACTACACAATAGCTTTCTTATATTTCAATTTTTTAGTTTACCATTCTCTGAAATTATGTTCTCATTTCCTATTCTAATATTCCGTATTGAAATAACTCTTATTACGTTTCGAGAATCATCTAATATATTAACCACAATGCCTCGACACAACGGAAAACTCGATTCAACTTGCCATATTAAGTCACGTTCTAATTTCGCATTCAAATTTTGTTTATACCCTCCGCTGAGCACTAAAGAGCCGCGATTGGCTGGCGGCGCGTGGTGGGGGGGAGTATAAAAGGCGTTGTAATGCATGATTCATGATCACTATTGTATCAGCCGCGCCGCCGTGTAGACGTCTCGGTTGTATTTTATTAACAGCCACTTTAAAATGTGTATAGCGAATGAGCTATCGATTGAAGCCGCTTGGCGCTTCTGAATTATTTGTTCCCGAGTACCGTGCCGCTGCAGGTAAAAGGCGCTTTAAATATTTATAACATTTTCGGGCATACTTAGTATTAATTTTGTGTGCTAGGTGAGATCAATTTTCAATTAATATAAGATGCCTTTTACATTCCATTTTGTAAGATAAATAATGGAATAAATCTCTAAATAATTAATGAATGTCATATTCAAGCTTAATACATTAGAAATCGTTTAGTACTCTTTTCAACGGAAATAAGAACGTATCAAGACGCGTCTATCGTCCAAATAAAATATTTATCTGGGTTCACATAACTGAACGATATACGATAGTATCGAAATCACTTATCCAAATCGGAATTTGGGTGGGCTCGGAAACTTCGAGGAGGATATCGTCTGACAGGTCAAATCCCACTCCAAATAAACAGAATCAGAACGGATTCCCTCAGCATTTGCATGCGATAAGTGAAAATAAAACCGCGATAAATCTTACCGTTTGAAACTGACAAAACCCATAATCCTAGGTAACACTATTGTGCCATTTATTCCCTGAAAAGATTTCCCGCGCGCGGGGCGACAGGGCGCTCGATATTTTGTAGTTATTTGTTAAATGGACTGCCTTTGAGAGGATAAAGTGTGTTTATAAAAGATTTTTCACAATTCTTTCTTTGGTGGTCGCTGAAATGCTTAATGCTCGAGAATGCTTGGGCTTAAACTTTGTGCTGTGATTGTTGATGATGTTCACAGTTCAAGTGGCTTGTTGGTCAATTTATACTTTGAAGAGCCTTTTAAATAAAATAGCCCTATTGTAAAAAATCATACTAAGTACTAACACTTAACCCCATCAAGCCCCATAAGGACACCGGTGACCGCAACAACAATAAAATGACAAAAGATTTTCAAGAATCTGCGATCGAAGCATTAATATTATAAATGCGAAAGTGTGTCTGTCTGTCGCACCTGTCTGTATGTCTGTTAGCTGAACTGATTCTGATGCAATTTGGTTTTGGCGCAACGGAGTTACTAAACTCACCGGCACGGAAACTTGGCCAAGTACAAAAGATGTGATAACTGTCTTTTTTTTGCACTTAGCTCTACAAATTTTGATTAATTAAGATCTGAGTCTATCCAGTTAACGTTCCTGATCACTTTTTCTCACAGTTAAAGGTTTTTTAAATTGATAATGAAGTTTATGCAAAAAAACACGTTTACACAAAATTTAACACTTAAGTTTAAAACACTACGAATTTAAAATTGTTCGATTTTTTGTCGCTTTCTGTCCTTTTTAATAGCGCGTGTTACCTCCTCTAGCCCTTATAACCGCCTGCATTCGGTCTGGCATGCTTTGGATGACGTTCTTGATATCGACTTGTGATAAGTCGCGCCACGCTCTCAGTGCAGCATCTCGAAGCTGGTTAATGGTTTGTGGTGGGTTCGATGATGATTTTATTGCTCGTTTCAGCTTATCCCATATGTGTTCTATCGGATTTAAGTCCGGGCTGCGAGCTGGCCACTGCAATTTTTGAATACCAGCCTCTTGAAGGTACTCATTTACTATGCGTGCGACATGTGGACGGGCATTATCATGCATTAAAATGAATTGTTCATAACCAATGAACCCTCCAAAGGGCACAACATGTTCTTCGAGAATTTCCGCGACGTACCGAGTCGCATTTAAGGCGTTATTAACGATGACCAATTCCGTACGAGCATCAGAACTCACGCCACCCCATACCATTATAGAGCCTCCGCCAAAACTGACCGTCGGAGTGGTTGTTATCGCCAAATAACGTTCGCCTTTCCTTCTCCAGACACGTTGTCGACCATCAGGTGCATTTAAAGCGATCCTGCACTCGTCAGTAAACAAAACCTTTGCCCATTGCTCATAAGTCCAGTTAGCGTGTTCGCGGGCAAAGTGAAGTCGAGCTACTCTGTGCTGAGGGTGAAGCTGTGGACCACGGGCTGGTCTTCTTGCCCTCAAATTAACTTCCTCCATACGTCTTCTCACCGTACGCTCGCTAACATTCACACCTCTGGAGATTTGAAGGCGCTGACGGATCTCGACTGCGGTCAGGAAGCGATTTCTTGAAATCTCTAACACAATAAAGCGGTCATCACGAGCTGATGTGCATCGTACACCACCACTACCTGGTCTTCGGGTGTAGCGGCCAGTCTCTTGATATCGTTTTAGTGCATATTGCATCGAGGAACGCGGCACGTTTAGGATAGTAGCCACTTCACGATGAGTCATCCCCTGTTCCACTAAAGCTACTGCCTGCGCTACCTGACTTGGTGATAAAGGCATTTTTATGAATCCTAAGGGGTTCTTAGGTGTTTATTAACCACAATAACAACAAAAATCTTTGTCAAATTAAAATTCAAAATGTTCAGAGCACAATTCAAAACTGCGACTTCGCCGGATAAATGACACGATTTAACTAAACTTTAAAACACAGACCAATATGCACTTCAAATTAGTGAATTACCCTCTTGAGATTAACGTGACCATTTTTTCTACCCACCTACACGATAAGATCCACGTTAGAACCGCTTAAAAAAGTGTTATTGCATATTATGAGTTTGGCCAAGATTCCGTGCCGCTAAGTGTATGTATGTATTTCGATATTTTGAAGTTTCTCTAACATGGTAGTTACTAAAACGATGTATCTTTTTGTTTCATGTTTTTTTTAATCTATTACTGTTAATTAAATTGTATTTCATAATTAATAATTCAGATCATTAACAAACAAAATGTTTCCTTTGTAAAAGTATGCTGAGCCTTCTTTTTATGTCCCTTAAATACGTATAATATTAATATCTTTTAAACCTTTAATAAGGTCAGACGATGAGCCGTCCCACGCTCCATAAAGATAAGTATAGCTAATATAAATATTTATTATACGTTAATTGATATTAATTTTACCATCCTAATTATTCATCAATTATATTATTTAGAACGATCTAGAACAGTGGTACTCAACCTTTTTTTTTTTTAAACGGGCCACAAACACGTTTTGAACTTCACGGGCCGCAACTAAAATTTTTAGGGCCTGTCCACATCTCCACGTCACGACGTAGTAACGTAAAAATGCACGTCTTTTTTCTTCTATTTCTCCGTTTTTAACAATGCTGCAATGGCAACAGCAGAATACTTACGTATTGTACGATCCACATCTAGATCAGTAGTGAAGAATGTAGCAGTTTTACAAGGCATGGCGACATGGTGATGTGCATTTTACGTTACGTTAATGTAAATTTGCACGTCACGTCAACGTACCGTGCCACGTTACCGCACCGTTCCACGTTGACGACTTCGTGACGTGGAGTTGTGGAAAGGCCCTAAGGGTTAAAAAATAACGTTCTTCAAAGTTAGCGATTTAAAAATTTTCACGTCTTTCGCGACGGCTTTGCACTATTTTGCCGGTGGGCGTGAATTTCAAAATGGTTTAACTTTATAAAGGATACTGATAAAGTCCCGGGGGGGCGCAGGTTGAGTATAGCTGCAATAGAATATACAAATATTTATATAATTTGTTACTGATTACTAAGTATATAGAAGTAGAAAAAGATAAGAATTTATTTATCAAATTATTTCATTTGATTCCTTGTATTTAAAATGCTATTGAAACTAAAATATGTTGTCCGTAAGTTTATTGTATAGAAGTTTATCGCGCAGGATCCGTACATTTTTTCCGGGATAAAACTGTGTCCTTTCTCAAGACCATCTACATACCAAGACTTACCGTGAAGACATAACATATGGATAAACATGCATTTTTGTTTACGTAACTTCCTATTGATGCCTGATAGTGCTGTTCACATTAAGGGGCTGTTTCACCACTTATTGGTAAGTGCCGGATAGGCTATCCACCACTTACCTGGACAGATAGAGTATGGAGAATCTGTCAAATAAGTTGTGGATAGCCTATCCGGCACTTTATCAGGAAGTGGTGAAACAGGCCCTAAATAATTTTGATTAATCTAAATCAAATAAAGAATTAAAGGGCTGTTTCACCACTTACTGATAAGTGCTGTCTAGGCTATCCACAACTTATCTGACAGATACTTCATACTCTATCTGTCAGATAGGTTGTGGAAAGCTTATCCGGCACTTATCAGTATGTAGTGAAACAGGCCCTAAAGATAGTAAAATAATTTATTTTTAAATTAAATTCCAATGTGGTCGCAAATAATATTATACTAGATAGGTACATTCGCGGTTTGTTTAATAAGTTAAGGGCCTGTTTCATCGCTTCCTGATAAGGTTCCGGATAGGCTTATTTGACAGATTCTCCATACTCTCTCTGTCAAGTTAAGTGGTGAATAGCCTTATCAGGAAGCGGTGAAACAGGCCCTAAGAGTTTAAAACCTCTCTATCTTATTATCTAATAGAATACTTTGTGACTTCTAGTTATTATATTAATTTATACTTAATCTTTATTAAGTGGATATTTCTAGATTAGTGAATTAAATGTTCGTCGCCTAAATAATAAATAATCAAATTTTTTAATACTTCGGACTTATTTGAGTTTTTACGTATTTTATTCTATATCCTTTCCCAGAGGCCGGGGCTCAAAGTGTCGTACCACAGACATAGATAGATAAGATAGATACCGCATGTGTATGTACTTCGCGTGCCATATCGCGTTCCCAAACGACGAGCAATGCTCGTCTTTCGAAAGTCTGTTATTTAGTCTGCTATCGGAATCGGAGGTCAATCGGAATTTTAAAAATGCCTAAGGGCCAACCCACACGTACCACAACCACACGACAACCGCAACCACACGACAAACACACGACGTGGTCGAGCGTATATTTCGTATTGTAAATGAACTGGACCATTCACACGTACCACATTTTGCAGTCGTTGTCGACCACTTGTAAAATACCGACCACATCGTAACCACGTCACAACCACGCCGCAACCACGTCGCAACCACGTCGCAACCACATCGCAACCACAACGTTGCGTCGATGCAACGACACGCCGCCCGCGCTCTCCCCGCCCACCCCCTTCATTCATTTCATCAGGGGGGCAAAACTTTAACGAGAAATAAAGAAAAAAATCCACAAATAATATAGTCCGGGAGCCCTAGAACAATTTTTATTTGATTACCATCAAGATAATTTTTTGTTACT
Source organism: Lysandra bellargus (assembly GCA_905333045.1). Classification (NCBI taxonomy): domain Eukaryota; kingdom Metazoa; phylum Arthropoda; class Insecta; order Lepidoptera; family Lycaenidae; genus Lysandra; species Lysandra bellargus. The sequence goes on along the minus strand of HG995320.1, from coordinate 8,253,726 downwards.
AGCTTCATTTTGATAAAACGAACAACATTTTTATTTGCAAAAAATCTCGAAAGTGGTAGCTATCATCTGTCAAGGTTTTTTATATGTAGATATTGTGTTTTCATAATTCATTAGAGCTGTAGCAAAAGTTGGTACTGGAAGATAAAATAAACGTCAATTTTCCTGAAAAGTGGGAATTCAAAACGTGTTATCTACTCTGCGTAAAAAGACTGATTTTTAAGCTTCCAGTCTGAAGAAATTATGTGGAATTCTCTTACACCAAAATTGATGTAGACTCAAAAAGAAACAAAGTAAAAAAATAATACATATAGCAAGGATAGCAACAATAAAGTGACTTTGGGCAAGACGTGTTTCCGCTATAAAAGCCGGAGTCGAACTACAATAGTTCGACTTGCACGCGACGCAACCACGTCGCAACCACATCGCAACCACTGGCCGTCGTCATTTTGTCGGTACCACAACGCAATCACAAAATGCTGCAGCGACACCATTCACACGTAACCACAGCTCGACGACATTTTGTCGTTGCGATGTCGTGTGGTTGTGGTACGTGTGGGTTGGCCCTAAATGCCTAAAAGTGCCGTATTGAGCTGTAGAAATTCAAATAGAAACGTAATTGGCCTTGATAATGGACACGTTTCTTATCAACGGTACGTCACAGTGGTAGGAAAAAAGTGACACGTTCGTTTTCATACAAATGGAGCGACATGCGGTATCTATCTTGATCTATGTCTGGGATCGTACCCAATTTCATCAAAATCGGTTTAGCGATTTAAGCGTGAAGAGGTAACAGACGAATTGCAAAACCTATTGACTTTAAAACTACATCGGATTTGACTAGAAAAAATATGCCTGCTTTATGTAGCTGTTATCGAGTATCTAAGACGAAGGTAAGAAGCACTGCTCTCAATCTTTTAACGCTCTCTTGAACCGTAAACGACTGAACCCAAATGGTTTTAACGAAACCGGTACGGAAGTTTATGAGAAACATAGATAATGCATGGATAATAATGTATTCTGTCGCATGGCTTTCATGACGACTTGTGTGGAGTCGCTAACTCTCTACTAGAATATTAAACCAAGATTGCTACGACTTAACAGTTAATATCAATGAGAAACATCAAAATCGGGCCAGTAGCTTCGGAGCATAATATCGCAATTCGTAGACAAATCATAATCTTAATTAATATGATTACTTACTTGTTTTATTTTTGTGATTTTAGTGCAAATAAAATATAAACGCTGTAAGTATATAAAGTAACTAGAAGTTCCGCGCGGCTTCGCCCGCGTAAATTAAATATTTCACAGACAAATTAGTCCACAAAAAATAGCCTATAATCCTTCACGTACTCTACTTCCTATCTGACCCAATTAATAACAGAAAAATTGCTCTAGTAGTTCGTGAGATAAGCCCTTTCAAATAATTTCCCCCGTGCTTAAACTATATATATATATATATATATATATATATATATATATATATATATATATATATATATATATATATATATATATCATTGGATTCAGAATTTCGAGCTCTATCGTTTGGCATACTCGAAATTCTTCTATCGTTAAAAAAATGTCCCTTACAGTACAAATTTTTTAAAGTCAAGACAGGTTTTTTCCTAAAAAAATTGATTTAACGGACGTAAATATTTTTATGTGTTAAAAAATATAACGTAAATGCTTTTAAAATAAAATTCAGTCCCTTACGTTGTTAACCTTTAGCTTAGTACTTATAGTAATTCTCTTAACATGTCCTTTACGTTAAGAATTGATACATAATAACTGTCATAGCTTCACCAAAGTTTGTCTTGTAATCTTAAATGTCATTTTTCAAGTAAGAAGATAATTTTTGGCACCTACTCAAAAAGTATTATCCGTAAAAGTTTAAGGTTTTCTATAAAGTTTTAGTGTTTTAGCTAAACCTTTAGCCTTAAGGTACACACATGTAATGCGGTCAATTGTATATAGCTAGCATTAAGGATGACAATACTCTCCCGGCTGCAAATGAAATCGAGATGCAAGAACTGTTTTAGAGAATGTAGCAAATGATCAATAACTTGGGCCTCTCAATTAATAAAGGGGAAACTAAAAACATGGTCATAGACAGAACAGCATCTGTCTTTAAGGATCCGAGACATGGACTCTGAAGTCTCAGACCGCAGACGTATCGACGCCGTCAAGGGTGCTGGAGGAAAATGCTCTGAATTCCATAAACTCCTTTCAGAACCAACTCATCCATGCTGGCTAAACTAAACATAAAAACAAGGTTCTCTACCATCTGTCTAATAACGCATCTTAGAATATTTCAGACACATTACCAGAAAAAAGGAATAAACCTTGAAACCATGGTATGAAAAACTCAACTGGCAAGATTGAAGGGAAAAAGACCGAGAAGCCGCTGTCTCATGCGTTGGTCTGATCAAATCCGTACCACACTTGAGTCGACTGTCTGCGATACTCTTCGAGTGGCCGATAATAGAAATAGCTGGCGTAACACCATAAAAAGGAAGGTCATAGAAGGGGAAGGTCATGACTAGGCACTGGCGAAGCAGCTCTGACAGGTGCGATAAAAGACAGCAGTACCTGATAAGGTGAAATGAGGAGCTTAATGCCAGGTCAAGAACGAACATAGACTTGTGGTGTGCGATCGCTAGCTCAGGTTCAGAGAAAGAGGCCGCAGAGCGGAACAGGGAGGAAGATCCATCTTCCATTCGGCTCAGGAAAGAGATTTCGGTAAGACAACAGAGCAGAGACGTGGTTTTGCAAAGTTCCACCTTGTCTAAAGGGGCTCTGGGTGTAGATGGGAACAGTCTCGATGCCAAGGGAAATGTTTCAGTCTGCCGAAGTTCCTTATTTTGCTGGAAATCCTATCCATTATGTGGTAGACCAGCCAGTCGTAGTGGGCTTATTGTGTTAGATTTTAATATATTACATCAAACTTCCTCCAAAGCACAGTTTTTTTATGTCCTTTACAGTAGATTTGTGTCGCAGTTTCATATTAAACTTGGTGCTTACTTTAATATGGCATAGTTGACATTGAAAAATTCAGTGTTGTAAGGGACAAATAAGCAAATTTTTTTAATGTAAGAGACATTCTAAACACGTAAATTTACGAAAATATTTTTTTTAATAGTTATATAGCCGACAAAATTCTAAGAAACTTTGCCATAAACACCTTTAAGATCGGACTAAATGATAAAAAGTTACAGACGAATTTGTAAAAAAAAAGTTGTTTTTTCGCTCTCCTGAAAAGTCGTGTTTTGTCCCTAACATTAAGTGATATTTCCGGTGTCGATATAGCCTTCCTCAATAAATGGACTAAGACTAAATTTTTTTTTCAAATCGGACCAGTAATTCCTAAGATTAGCGCGTTCAAATAAGCCTTGTCAAATAATTTCCACCGTTTTTTCCACATTTTTCTCTATGTCTTCGCTCTTGTTAGTCTTAGCGTGATAAAATATAGCCTATAGCCTTCCTCGATAAATGGACTATCTAACACTGAAAGAATTTTTCAAATCGGACCAGTACTTCCTGAGATTAGCGTGTTCAAACAAACAAACTAACAAGCTCTTCCGCTTTATAATATTAGTATAGACTATAGATATAATAACATTATAAAAAAATCTTCCGAAAAGCACTACCCGCGTTTTTATTTCGTAGATGAAAATTGTTTTTCGCGTAACTTTTGGTTTGTTACGTGCCCGCTTTATGACGAGTAGGTGTAATTAAAATTTGGCGTAAATTATTAGGAGTGGTTCGTGGTTCGGTCGCTCATACAAATATTCTGGTCGCGGGGGACTTTCTGAGATGTCGTGGTGGCCACACGGCCGGATAGCGGAGGAAAGTCCCGAAAAAAAAGAATGTTTTTTTAAATAATACTTTGCGTGTAGCAAATTTGCTGTGATATTGTACTAACACAATAGACAAAACTTGAAGGTTTGCAGGTCGTATAGGTCCAGAAATACTGCTGGTGACAGTTCGTTTTCGTTCAGAATTTAGATTAACTCTAAGATAACTCTTAACTCTAAGATCGAAAATCAAACCATAATATTTTTTAACCCAAAGGTTAACTTTAATACAACCTGGCGCAGGCCAACACACTTCGGTAAAAAGTTATAACTCAAAAACTACTTTCGATACAAACTCCTATATTAATTTTAGACACACTCGTGAACTATCGAAAAAACAATTTACCGAGTGAGAGGTATCGAACTTTTGTATCGATAAAAACAATATTGTTAACGATATCGAAAAACTTTTTGGCGTTTCTTATGAGTTAATAACCCAATGTTTCTTTGTTAGGCAGTTCTGTGAGTGATATGAAGGTTTGTAACTTCTCAAACTGTACTTGTTAGACGCAAAAAACCGGATAAACTTTCCAACATCATCATCATGTTTTCGTCTTTTTTTCCCGAATTTGTTTTTTTCGTATTTTGTATACGTTATGGATTTTTTAATTAATTAACTAAATAAACATTAAAATCAACGGTAGAATTACAATTTTGAATTTTGAGTTTTTTTTTTTATGTCCTGTCTTAGACGCGATCTTTGTCACACTAAGAACAGCTTCTTCGGAATTGTTTATACATTTTTTTAAACAATAAATTAATCATGACAGCTTTGTATACGGAACCCAGGAAGTCGTTTCGTATTAATTGGCGCTTATTATAATAATTATAATTAGTCGTTTTGGCTTCTTGTGTTACTAATTGTTTGGTTAATTGTATTTTGTCTATGAATATGAACCTAAGTGTCACTTGCAGAAAAATTCTAGATATAGAAAATTCTAGATTAATAAAATAGTTTACCGGAGGCCCAATCCCCTACCCTCCCCTATTTCCTTCCCTATTACCCTATTCCCTTAAAAGGCCGGCAACGCACCTGCAGCTCTTCTGATGCTGCGAGTGTCCATGGGCGACGGAAGTTGCTTTCCATCAGGTGACGCGTTTGCTCGTTTGCCCCCTTATTAATTCATAAAATGTTTACAATCTAAACCTACGCACAGTTTTTGAGGTTATCTTACAGGGGCTTTTGTAAGTTCTTGATTGGCTTTATAAATGTTTTGAGTTTTGACTTAAGCCAATCAAAAGTTCTATAATGCTACCGATTAAAATGTATCGCATTTACCACACTTTAAAGAATTTTAATGGATTCTTTAATCTGGTGAAGTTAATATACGGTGAATATGCCCACAAGTAATTTACAAGCATAGTTTGTCTGTTTGCTATAGTTTCTTTATGTTTGAGTATTATTTATATCGTAGCTGAGTTCACGACGTGTGGTCCCCAACAGGACCTTGTCTTCAACTTACACAAAACAAACGGATCATGTCCCTTGCTTGACGTAGATGTTGAAAATCTAGATAAATTGTTACATTTTAAGACAATTCTATTGTGGAGAAGAAAGTTAATGATATTTTTTAAGCCATTGCATAACTTTTATCGTGGGCTTTGAGCGCGGCAACCGAATCAAGAAATTTCGTAACGAAAAAAACCTAACACCTCTCCACTCCGATACGGTTATTACGTCGTTGTCAGACTTCGGTACGGTTTTTATGTGCGTGATTATAGTAAAAAAAAAACTTACAGTAATACTTGCAGTAATCTAAACTTAAAACCGTATTAAAATAAAATCATGCCGCAATCTAAATTATAACCTTCTTTCCTTTACGACAAAACAGTGAGATATCGTGCTATGCTATTGCGATTTTTGATTGCTAATTTGCTGGTAATTTAAGCCCAGCAGGACTCCATAAACTGTATCTATACCTTATTTTACATCGATCAGAAAAGTTTTTACAAAACGGCCGGTGTCGATCTTCTGCCGATGCGTCAAGCTATTATTCTCGAAATTTGAGCTCTACCTGACACAGGTATGCGCAAACATTACTACACTAACGAACCTCGCCCTTCCTGCCTTCAAAATAAAGTTCAAAATGCACTAAAAGTCGGCATCATCCAACCAATAATGTTGTCAGCGTACTGAGTTATGCGATGATGCCCACTGCAGATTATTGATGTTATTTCGTTTTATCTGTGCCAAATCTTTATTTCTTTGTAGCGGGACTTAATTTAATCCCAAAATCTTACCAATTACGAGATTAATATCGCTCGTAAAAAGTTTATTGTATCCCCCCTGTTGGGTTTAAAAAGATTATACTGACGTGCATTACCGTTACGCGTAAAAAAGTTGACACAAAGAATGAAACTCTCAATTTGTGTAAAAATTTATATTTTTTTAATTTTACTGGAATTTCGTTGCATGGAAATCTGTATATAAAAACTGCCCTGTCTATTCACAGGTATCTCCATACCAAGCTGCATTAATATCAACGGAGTTATGACTTGAAGGAACAAACAGACAGATATAACGTTGGTTTAAGCTTTAATAGTTTAAGAGAGTAATTACTAATTATATAGTAAGAATTTGACAGTAGATTGCAGCTAGTTACACTAATAATAACCCAAGCAAAAAATTTGAAACACATTCAAAACATCACAATTCATATTGCCGACATTTTTAATTCGAATATGAGCGCTCTTACTAAAAGATACGTGCAGAACATTTTTGAATTTCGCACTCAGCCCGAAGAAAGCAGCAACAGCGTGTAATTTAGGGCTGGGGTCGGATTCTCATCCCTCGAATATGAATTCGATTGCAGGCTCTCTTCCTTGCGTGATACGGGCTACAGCATATATTATTATTGTGTGCAGACGACTGACTGGGTCTATTCACTTTGCAATGACGCGAGGGGATGAGACTTTCGATGCATCTTTAAACTATTCAAGGAACAGACAGGCCAACAAGGCCAGCGGCAAGTCTGTCAATTCAATGTGTAATTTTCTTGTGTCGTAAATAAAGCGTCTTTTAAAAGTGTCGCGTTGCATCGATGCTTCTCGTTGCACTAAATTACTGACTCAAAGACTCCGTGTGTTTAAAACGATATGCTAATTTCGAAGTAAGTACCAACGGTTCCGTGTGTTCGAAACTATATTCGAATTTCGAGGTATGAGAATCGTGCCCCTGTGCTGATGTATCGTAATCAGCTTATGGTATTAACTGTGGTATAGCGGGCAGGGGAGCTCCAGAGGTATTACTGCACATTTTTGAGGTTTTTGCATCAAAGAGAGACTAAGGCTCTATTGTGGGCATTATTTTAGTGCACTATTATTATACTCGAAGATTAGTGTAAAGTAATAGAGAATATTATTATGCAAAGGTCGGAGCTGAGGCCGGTAAACTAATATGTATTCTGTGCCGGTACTAGCACATACAGTAAATAATCCGACCAAAATATTGACAGAAGTAGTCATTTCGAATAGAAACTTTTTGTTAACTGTCTGTGCTGGTGCTGTCTCTAGTGTAAAAACATTGCAGTAATATATATCTTATATCTTTAAACGAGCAATTCTTGTATATATATAATTGGAATCTCGGAATCGGCTCCAACGATTTTCATGTTTTTTTTTTTAATGAAATAAGGGGGCAAACGAGCAAACAGGTCACCTGATGGAAATCAACTTCCGTCGCCCATGGACACTCGCAGCATCAAAAGAGCTGCAGGTGCGTTGCCGGACTTTTAAAAGGGAATAGGGTAATAGGGGAGGGTAGGGATGCGAAGGGAAGGGAATAGGGGAGGGTAGGGAAGGGAATAGGGTAGGGAATTGGGCCTCCGGTAAACTCACTCGGCGAAACACAGCGCAAGCGCTGTTACACGCCGGTTTTCTGTGAGAACGTGGTATTTCTCCGGTCGAGCCGGCCCATTCGTGCAAATTTAGTATATAGGGGGTTTCGGGGGCGATAAATCGATCTAGCTAGGAATCATTTTCATAAAATCCCAACAAACAAATTAACCTTATAAAATTAACTCAATAAGGTCTAAACTCTTATACTTGTTATAAAAGAGCATTCATTGCCTATGTTACTTATAATGGCACACTATTAGGAGATTTGGCTAATATTACCATTATTCTTATAATTTGGTTGGGTAAACGGTAATAACTCTAATTTATACGGCAACTATAAGGCTTCGAAATATGTTCATCTTATAGTGGCTATTTACATTGCTTTTTAGCCTTATAATATTCAAAGACATATATAAAAGCTTTTAATATGGTCAATTATTCTTATAAAAGTAATGCACAAGGTAACTAATAATGCTTTTAACTTATAGGGGCATTTAATAAGACATCTATCCTATAAACGAATGCTAACATTTTATATGACCTTAACAAGGATGAAAGCAATCCACATTCCCTTAAACAGTGATTATAAAGATATTATTCTCTTTAAGGTTACATTAAAATGCTTTACATAACTAAATTCGCCATTTTAAACGTACAACAGATTGTGTGAATTTCTTGTGGAGCGGAATGATCGGCCAAGTGCGAGTCGGACCTGTGCACGAAGGGTTCCGTACTTTTATAGAACAAAAAAAGGCCATTTTTTTTTTAAATTTTTAGGCCTTTGTGTAAATTTCAGGTGCCTACCTGTTACCATTATTGACAAGCAATAAAAGCGATTTTTTTTTTTTTCGAAAGGGTCTAAGCTACTGGTCTGGTTAAGACCATGGTAGTTTAATCGTGGCTATAACTAGTCTGTTGCTAGTTGGTTTGGAGATAAACAATGAGGGGGCCTGGCCCCCTCCCCTAAAAGTAAAAGCGAAAAAAAAAAACATGTTTGGTGTATAGGAGTCCCCTTAGATATCATATGCATTAATTTTATTTTGTTTTATGTATTTGTTGTTATAGTGGCAATAAATGCATACAATCCCGACAAATTCAAAATTGTAGCTATTGCGGTTCTTGAAATACAGCCTGGAGACAGACAGATAGACAGACAGGCGGACAGATAACGAAGTCTTAGTAATAGGGTCTCGTTTTATCATTTGTGTACGGAACCCTAAAAAGGGATTCAAAACTGTGGAAGAAGTTGAAAAGGAGCGATGGTTACAGAAGAAAAGTAAAAAATAAAACAATTAATTTGATAATCACGTATTTTTAATAATATTTCAAACTTAAAATTAGTGCGCAAAAGTGAGCTAAAGTGTCCTTATAAGGAGGTCTCTTTCGGCCAACCCAACTACAGTGGAAAAAAACATTTTTATATATTATTATATTAGTATTATTATATTAGTTAACACTAGCTAGGTGCGATTTTGTTAGTGTGAAAGGAACCCTAACGATATGTAAAATGGCGATATCATAAGAAACAATTGATGCGTTATAAAGTCTTTACTCTCATAGACTCCTTATATAGAAACGTTATAAAGTCTTTACTCTCATAGACTCCTTATAGACGATGTGTGAATCATGTTGTTCTTTTAAAAGCACTGTATATAACTTGACTAAATAATTAATGACGTTTTTAACACAAAAACAGCTTAAATTCAAGGGCGAGTTGATACCAAGACACACAGCGTATCACATTTTATCATGCATCTTAATTCCCATACACTTTTCACTATAAACGAGCACTAAATCAGGTAAATAAACTATACATAAAATAATGACTTATCGTTTACTCGACAGTAAAATGGCTGACGTTACTATTTCTTCTCCAAGCTGTTGCAAAAATGTAAACACCTTATGACGGCAAAAATAGCAAACGGAGGTTAACTCCCTTGTATCGGACAATAATATAACACGTATAAGGGTGATCGCCCGTATTAACGCTTTCTATGTGTCTTATAAGTTGAAGTACCTTGTTCTTGGTCATTATATAACACGTATAAGGAAAAAAGCGGACAATAAAGCAACTATAAGGAGGGTATAAGGTAATTATCCTTATAAATTGTGCCCAAATGCACCCTTATTAGCGATAATACGACTTCTACAAGAATATTATTTTTGGCTATATAAGCCACTACAAGAGCAATTTTTGTTAGTTGGGATGTCATTTTATGTGGGTTTTTTAAATTTTTTGAATACCGAGCGAAGCTCGGTCATATAGCTAGTTATGATAATATCATTATGATAGTTATAATCATAATCCAAGATACTATAAGTACCTAAATAATATACGTGTACAGATTTAGTACCTAAGTAACGATTTATTCATTTCATATATCCAGTGCCGTAAATAGGGCAGTGCCACCGGTGCCCAGGCACAGGGCGTAGACTCTGGGGGGCGCAAGGCACCATGACCAAGCCAGGCAGGACTATTATTTTTTCTTTTTTCTCCCGATAAGTTTGCGCTGCGCTTCTAGTGCTCCAGTTATAATTGGAGCACTAGAAGATTGGTAGACCAATTACAATACTAATTATTGTAATTGGTCTACCAACACCAAGTTTTGTTCATCACCCTGAATGGAAAAAATATCTATTAAAAAAAAACCAAGGGCGTTGTTATAGAAGCTTGCATAGGGCGCAGTTATAGAAGCTCGCACAGGGCGCAAAAAAGGCTATTTACAGCACTGCATATATCCGCTGTGCTTATCATATAGCTACTGGAGAAGATAAAATAATCATTAAAAAAATATAAAAAATAATGAATCTATAAACAGTGAATATTTTTTAATTGATAGTAACGGCACAGCTTGTTAGACTAATCGCTTGATAGACTGATAAAAGTTATTTTAAAGCAATCATTAATACTACTGAACAGCTTTTTTCTTTAATTTATTAAATTTACTAGAGCTTAATCTACTTTTGTATATTACGAGAATTATTCTAGAATAGTATTAATTTTGTTGGAATTTAAGAAAAATATCTAGGTACTTTTTTGGTTGTTACCCGCAAGTCGAGAGTCGAGACTCGAGGTCCTCTATTGCACATTTTTCCCGGATAAAACTGTCCTCATTTTTGGCCGGCAACGCACTTGCTACTCTTCCGATGTTGCGAGTGTCCATGGGCAATGCTAGTTGCTATTCATCATTTGACCCGTTTGCCTTTTGAAAAATCTTAACAAAATCTGTCCAGCGGTAAGAGGAAAACAAACAAACATACCGACACACCTTCGCATTTATTATAATATTAGTATGGATTTGTAAAAGATATAACAAGAAAACATCAGTATTCAGCTGTAATCCATATAAGCCGTCGCGTCGGTCGTCTATATATTATATAATGTCAGACAATAAGCGGATTAATAATTGTGAAATTATTCGAGGTATTATCTAAGATAATGCGTATATTTTTATAACAGACTGAAAAATGTACTGTTTTAAAGAGATTTTTATACAAACGATTAAAAGATAAAAGTGTCTAGTTTAAGTATTCTTCAGTTCACGCATTATACTTACCTAAGGCTCTAGCCTCTTGATTTAGTAATCCTTTCCTTCCAAAAATAAAAACAGGAATGGTATTGTCACGGACAAAAGTGTAAAAAAATTGTTTCAATAAAAATCCCAAAATTTAAAAAAGAGGTTGCTTATCATGTAATTAAAGAACGAAAATCCCAAAGAAGATTTTTAAGGGAATCAATATAAAGTGGTTTGATTTATTTAAATGGTACTCCATGCACCTTTTGGAGATAGGGATCATATCATTCACGGAATCGAAGACAAATACAAAGTGTGAGGTCACTTGGAGTCCGGGTTGATGGGTTTATCGTGTTTTATTTCCACTTCGCCCGATTGTTATGTGCTATTTGGGTTAGATTCGGTAATAGAAAGTCGATTGTTTTTTATACATTTGTTGCTTTTTTGCGAAAAAATCAAAGGGAAAAATGCGAATGGTATTTTCGGAGGTCGTGATGTTTTGCATCCATACTAATATCTAAGGAAAATATGTGTCTCTGCTAATATTATAAATCTGAAAGTTTGTCTATTTCTTACCTTTTCGCGCCCAAGCCGCTGAGCCGATTGTCCTGGATTTGACATAAAAATACTTTGAGTCCCAGGAAAGGACAAGATACTTTTTGTGCCGGAAAAATGTAGTAAAAGTTCCTCCTTTTAGCTTAAAAATTTGCCATTTCGCCCACTTATAGAAAATATTAAAACATCATTAAAATGTTGAAAGTCCTTGCTTTGCAAATATTATGCATATAAAAAGATTTAGAGAGTCGTACCTATTATGTAAAGAAAGTGGATCGCGATTCGCGACATATTTGTAAACATACAGATCATATTAATTGATTATATATTTAAATAAAACACCTGCATAGTAAATTCTTATATCCGGCTACAACACTACTAATAGAGCCACTTTTACTTTTTAATTCTGTTTTGATGCAGGTGGAACAGTGTTTTACTGGAATGTGGATAACTATTAGCAGTAAATCACCTGTTGTCAAAATTAAAACTGTATTTTAAAAAGATAAAAAACCAACTTCAAAGTTGTACGTAATTACGGTTAAAAACTCCCTATCTCCAAAACTAGTGAACCGATTTTGATGAAACTTGCACTATTTCCTAAGTTAAACAATACCTAGTACAGCAAATAAAAAAAAACGGGTTGCACTCCGGGAGTGCCGGCAGAAGTGAAAACTTGATTATTAACGTTGTGCATTATTTTTTTAACCCATTTTTTAAGAAAATCGATTAAAAAAAAATAAAAAAACGATCGTTTTAATTAATTAATCGAAACCCTTACAATCCATTAAAAAATATCGACAATCGAAAAAAAGCTGCTGTCAGACAGACTGTCAGACACTTCTTGCGACAGTTGTCTTGCAGGTGGAAACGCGGCCTTAATCAGCGCGTCTGCTAAAGAACTCATTTCTCCGACTATACAATGTACATGTCTGCTAAACAACTTATTTCCCCGACTGTACATTTCTGCTTAGCACAATTTTCCCCGACTGTACATTTCTCCTAAACAACGCATTTCCCCGACTGTACATATCTGCTAAACAACTAATTTCCCCGACTGTACATTTCTGCTAAACAACTCATTTCCCCAACTGTACATTTCTGCTAAACAACTCATTTCCCCGACTGTACATTTATGCCAAACAACTCATTTCCCCGACTGTACATATTTGCTAGACAACTCATTTCCCCGACTGTACATTTCTGCTTAGCACAATTTTACCCGACTGTACATTTCTGCTGAACAACTCCTTTCCCCGACTGTGTATTTCTGCTAAACAACTCATTTCACCGACTGTACATTTCGTTCGAGTTCGACACAAAACACTACTCTCCAACCGTCTTACGCAGCTTACGCTTTTTCTATGGTTTTTCGATCAACACGAAAATCTGACGCGAGTTTCACAGTTTTTACCCATCCCACAAAAGTGCTCAACGCCGCTAAAGAAGTTTTCACTTCAAAAAGAACTACTGAAATCGGAATGGTAGTTCCAGAGATATGTGAACAGAAACATAAAAACATACATACATACATACATACACTTTTGAAATTTGGCACATTTGTTCTGACTTCTGACGCTGATATAGACTAACATATTCGAAAATTGGGCAGTTCCGGAAATATTACATACATACGCGTCGAATTGATAATCTCCTTTTTTTGAAGTTGGTTTTAAAAAAAGGCGTCAGTTTATTTAAAAACAAAGACTTTTCTGTGTGATTATACTGATTATCTCATAATAGAAACATAAAGGTCTGGTCATACGATACGAGACAAAGCGCTGCAGTTTGAACTTTATTCACTACTGTATAAGATGCTAGTTTGACAGATTTTTACGCTGAATAGAGTAGCGTACCGCGCTTGATTTTCTACGTATTGATATTATGTAGAAACTAAAACAATTATAAACATTTCAACCGTCTGTCTAGACTAGCTTGTAAAGCTGATTAGGTAGTGCCCACGAAACAGGGATTAAGTCTAGACCTAATCTCTAGTGAGATATTAGGGGACCTAGGAAACCTGCATCAAAATGGCTAAGACCGCTCGTACGAACTGACAGATATAAGCCGTATTTGATGACAGCTGAAGCTGATATAAAAACTTTATTGATATTTTTTATATCGGCAATCGAAACATATTAAGTAATCCAAGTTTTTTAATGATCGCGTAGTTAAAGTTCTGTAGCACCTCCATCGTGGGTATCGCAGACACAATAGATTTTCAATTGTTTATAATATTTATTAATAGGGATTGATGGGTTAAAAACTTAAAATAGAAAGAGTTCTTTTGGAACGTGAAAAAAGTTAAGTATGTATAATGTAACTTATTATCTTGCCCCAATTCATTAAAAGTAAATGTATGAAAGTGCTAATGGATGTTTGTTACTCTTTGGTTGTTCTTTTCATCCTAAATACGGAATTCTAAAAAGTGCACTAAGTATGGTTCAGTATTAAAGATAAAAAGTAGTTTTGAGTTAATCCACACGAGCGAAATTGTAATCAAAAAGTATTCAATTTATTATTCATTTCAACTTTCATATTAGGTATATTTTTTCTCCTTTTTATTATGTATTATCTATACCTCAAGAACTACTAGTATCTTTAAATACATATTATGTAGAGTGTGTAACACGTGTATTTAAACGGTGTATGAGTTTGTATGACTAATGAAAAATGTATCTTTTCATGTCTGTACATAAAGGAATCAAAGGTAAGTGATTGGTCTCCATTTATTTCGTATTTCTCCATTTATCTTTTAAAATCGAAAATATTACGGTTAAACGTATAAATTGCGAATAGCGATTCTATTTTTTTCTTCACTTTTTACTCACGTTCTTACTTCGATTTTTATAGTAAGACATAGTTTTATCATTTAATTTAACTGATATTTAACAATTGTATACAATTTAATTTAATTTTATAAAAGTCGCAGTAATAAATTTTTCTTGCACTTATTCCACTTTTATTAATTTATTTTATTACAATTATGTTTCACACGACCGGTTTCGATAAAATCATAATGGTGTAGTATAATATCTAACTTATTAAGTGTGAAACATGAATTTCCACCAAGAAGTTACAGTACATTCAATATCATAATTATATTTAAAAGTAGTTTAATCCTTCGATAGCGGATTCTTGGAAATCTATTGTTATTCTATTGTTATCGCGATCACCGGTGCTCTTATATGGGGCTTGATACTTGATGAGACAAGAACGAATCGTTGTAAAATTAAAACGTCTACATATACGGACTTGAATTAAATATTAAACTTTATACAAAATTAAAATAAATTTGTTCGTCATTCTATCGTACCGGACAAGTAAAATATTTTATGGAGAAAAGGTACACAAAAAAATAAATTTAGGTTTATTTAAATGTAGAAAAAAATGAAATGATAATGGAATAATAATAAAAATATTTTAAAACAAGGGCGTGTTCACCAGTGCTCTAATTTTACGCCGCAAGAAAATACAAAAATCCAAACCACATTCGATTCGCAAGCAAAACGTATTGTCCGAGTTGTATTTGTTTTAGAATTGCAAAATATTTCCACCAGTCTGCAGATGTCGGGTTGTTTTACATGACATGGGGAGAACTGGGGAGAATAGGGCAACATTACTGCTGTCAAAATCAGATTTTATTCACGTTTGCGAGTTTTTGTCAATTTTTTCCCCACTTTTCGGGTGAAATTGACGGACGCTGTCGGTTTATTAACACGGGTAAGCCGATATTTTAATGGTGTTTTTTAATAAAAGGCTTTGGGTGTTCGAAACGGTTTTAATTTGTGTCTGGAGCCCGATTTTTATAGCTCGAATTTTGTTTCGACTCCTACTATCACGACGCGCGTGGTAACTAAATATCAGTCCCTGTTCTTCGAATTTATTTTAAGGTGCCGCACACGACATTCGTTTTTTTGAAATCTAATTTATAAGTACAGAGTTATAATTTCAGTGGCGTTATTTTTCCCGAAACGGAATCCCAGCGCGTATAATCCCATGTTGTGAAATCGTGTTGCACTTATAATAATGATCACAACGCAGAATGATTTTTGAATCGCACATTTAAAACATCGCATCACCTCGTCACGTTGCAATGTGAACTAACCCTAAGTTATAAATTTTTGGTACCCGATTGTTAAGTACATTCCTTGATCATTAAATGTTACTCAAATGACTCATAGCTAACTGGTTTAAAAATACCGAGTCACATCTATTTCTATTCTATAATTAAATGAAGGGAACGCTATGGGGCGGTGATTCAGCATATCACCATATGCCACAGAGGTAAATGCTATTGTATATCTGGTACCAGCTTGATAAATTGTTAAATCAGCCCTTTGCCCTACTGACTTCGAAATCTAACCGTTTGCAACGCTGCTAAATGGTGAAAAATGTTTGTGAATTGGGTTTTATGTATCGCCCGGTCGCCGAACACGTAGAAATTCGATCATTGACCTATTTAAAATGAAAGTTTCAAATAGGGATAGGTGCCGAATTTAAATACATTTTCAACTTAGAAGTAACTAGGATAATTTAATAGGCGACATATACACGCTAAGTTACTAGTCCATAAAAAAAGTCTCTCAATAATTTGAGAAAAGTTTTTGGTATTCTATTATATGTTTATAGAGGCCAATGAAAAGGATTTGACAACATTAATATAACAGTCCTATGACAGTGTCTATACTCTATACCAGGGGTTCCCAATCTTTTTCAGCCTGCGGCGCACTTACAAGTCAATATTTTGTCACGGCGCCCCACTCTGACTAGCTATTACAAAAAAATACATAAATAAACACCTATAGTGATTAAGATAAGTTAAGCAAGTAAATATAAATTAAACAAATATTTAATCATCTTCCTGCTTTGTATAATTCATATAATGATTCTATTTTATAATATTTGTGGTTATGGATAATGATGGAGGATCGACTCACGGCGCTCCTCTTGCCTTTCCACGGCGCACCAGGGCGCGCGCTGCGCCGCGGCGAACGCTTGGGAACCCCTGCTCTATACTCTATAGCGATACGAATTTCTCTTGCGACCGGACTATAGAAAGAAAAATTTATGATAAGGTTGAAGTATAGGCTATATTTTACATTTTTCATTTATCCAATATCAAAGATAAGCCCTAAAGGGCGTGAAAGGTCTGTCACGTCCTGCCGCCTACGCCTCAGTGAAACTTAAACTTTGAAACTCAATCATGTTTTTATACAAAATAATTTCAACACAAGTATCTTTCTCGAGTTTGTTTCGTGTATCAATAAAGATTAATTTATATTTTGTTCTGAAAAGAGTGGAACAGATTGATACAATGATTGAAAAAGTATTAATAAAACTTTAAAATTCTTGTTAAAGCTAATAGTTTCCTACGGCATGCTATCCTTATTGCTCTGCTTAGCAAAGACAGTGACAGCCTGAGACAGACGTAATAATAATAATAATATTACATAGTTGATAGTAGCTATACCACAGAATTATAATAATAATCTAGTACTTGGCTATACGCTGCCTAAATATATTTATTAGTGTTAAAATTAAACTTTACACTTTTTATCGCCGCGAATGAGAAGTAAAGTTTTCGTTGCTCTTACCCCAGACAAGAAAAATAAAGTATGTCCATAATACCCCATAAGTAACGTTTATCAAATTCGACATTCCGAAGCCATAATCGATACTTATTACGAAATTCGGACGCGCCATTTTTTATTTTAAGCGCGCAACAAATCATGCGCCATGTTTCTTTCGTCGAAGATTTTAAATACGAAAGTCGAAAGCTGTCCAAACAGATAAGAGGGTCCGGATATTTTAAACGATTTATTTTATCTTCATTTACATAAAAATATCGTTGCTTGTTACGATTTTGTATCAAACATATTTTGCTTGTCAATGGATAGTTTATAGCGAACATGTACTTGTGATATGCGACCTCTCCAAGTTGGAATATGATGGACAAATACGGGCGAACACGATCGTGTAAAACGTGGGCGACACACCTGCAGCTCTTCTGATATTGCGAGTGTCCATGGGCGACGGTAGTTGCTTTCCATCAGGTGACCCGTTTGCTCGTTTGGCCTAATATTAAAAAAAACTTGAAAAGAGACCTTTAGATACCTAAAGGTATACCTCTCTCGCCCTCTAGATTACATTTTTAACTAAATTATATAATTTGACTAATATAGAATCTAACTGCCGCACTCAGAGTGGAACATTGCCAATTACTTTAAATGTAATCAATTCAAAATTTTGACATAATATCTAAGCCACATACATTATCTGACAAACTGTTCATTAAATTGAAGGTTAATCGTAGTTAAATGTCTCTTAGTACGGTGGTTAATGTTTCAAAATCAAAGTAACTAAAAAATTAAACCTAGGTACTTAGGAAGAAAGCTCTATGACCATCTTATCCTAGACTAAAATACTTCATCATTATAGTCTTAGCCAAAATTGTTCTAAAGTCATTATAATTAGTATTCTACTTACTAAATATGCGTCTTTACTTAAAAAATTTTGCAAGTCTTACTAGTTCATGATTACAATTTACAATATAACAAAAAATTGAACCCGACTTCCAATGTAAAAACAATATTCTTAAAATGACCTAAAAAGGATGAAATAATTCTTATTCTTCATTAGTGCCTATTTCAAAATTCGACTAAATCTCAACGAATTCTGTACTAAATTTTCATTCGTTTGAAGTCGGTACCAGCCCAGAATGAAGATACTTGACATAGAACTTAGCCAGTACCGTAAAATGTATTTATGATGGCATTTGATACGTCATGTTTTATGTATTAATTAATATTTAAATACAACTACTCACCAAATTTTTTGTGAAAACGCCTTTTAGTTGTATAATTGTATTCCATCAGCCACTTATAGGACGTTTAGTTGCATTAGATCAGCCATTCTTAAAGTGTACTTTATAGGGATTTCGCCAGAGATGTAATATAGGTAAATTGTTTATAGAAATGACACCAAATGGAGGAGCATGATGGAGACAATTCATTTAAAGATATAACATTATTTTTTGGGCACTTCTTAAAAGGGTTCCGCCAAAAAAGTTTGAGAACAGCATTAGGCAATTTTGACAACGAAGCTAAATGTCAAAAATCTCAAAATCACACCATACAATCCTGAAGTGGGGTCAAAAATTTATTTTAGCCTCGTAGCGCCATGTCCTTTAATCTTTGCTCAGTCCCCTGTTCTTCCAATCCATTATAAATAGCACCTAAATTATAACAAAAACTGCATGAAATTCCTACTTTTATTAAGCTGGTTTATGTAGGTAATTGTATATCGGGTATGTTTTATAAAATCCAATTTTACGTGGACGAAGCCGTCGCGTGTGCTTAATGGAAAGTTTCCGCAAATTGCCGCTGTCCGTCGGCAACCATTGTTCGGGTATTTTGCAGGACGAGTTCCGATAATCGATTTAAAACTCGATAATTCGATGTTGAAATCGATAATTTATAAACGATTGCGTTACTCGATAACGGGGGAAGGCTGTGCACGGATGAGCAAAGCGAATCATAATAATCGATACCTTTTAATTGGCAAATGCTTTCGTCATTACATTTTTCGATGTTATTGATTAATTATAATTATGTGACATTATTTTAATGATATATTATTTGTTTCAGGTAAAAGCAACATTGATGTACAAAGAAATAAGTATGAAATATAAAATAGAAAACAAGGACAAAACATACACGCATAAATAATAATAACCATAAACGAGGCAGTAAATAAAAGCAATTATGTAATGACAACATCTGTCTTAATTATTATTATAAAATATACAAGCCAATTCGTAAATTATGGCGGCGTAATAAAATCTTATGATTGTCATATTGATTATGTAATATTATGTATTTGAAGGTTTAATAATGATTGATAATAAAATTATCAATAATTTAATAGGTTTTAATTAAAGTATTTTATACAGTATGTTTTTACATACTAATAAAAGTATTTACATAACAGCTGTCTGTCATAATATTATGAGCTTTATGACTATTATGCCAGATAAATACAAGTAAACCTTGTATAGTTTTCGCTGTTCTTTAAGTTAAGTCTGAGGGTACCTAAATTATTTTTTTAACAATAACCTGTTTAAAAACGTTTCTTACAAGGGAATTTGTCCTTAAAACTTGGATAGTGTGGTCACCCCGGGGTATAAGTTGGAAGCATATGTCGGGCGAAGATTTGCGCTGATCTCCGACACCATGCTGCTAATATGGTCTAAATTATGGAATTATGAAAGTAATAAACGCCCTGTATAACACTAGTGATGTTCCGAACGCAATTATGGCTGTCGATATTTCGAATGTTCGATATTTTACAATTTTATATTTATTCAGACAATAAGTTGCAGGACGTGTTATCGATATGTAGACGGTAATTGGGACGTCGCCTTTGTCCTGTGTCGGGACTCGGGATAGTAACAATGAAACATTGAAATGTTTCGCTTCGATTTAATTATTATTTGTTGAAACCTCGCCGCTTGTTAAAAGTTTTGCGCCTGTACCTTCAGTTCATACGTACACATTTTCATTTGGACTTTACAAGCATACTACCTTTTTATTGAATCTGCTGTTTTTTTTCTAATAATTAAACTAAACCGGACTAACTGCAGTCGTTAGGCATTCAGATATTCGAAAATCCGGATAATTGAATGTGTGAGAAAAGGCGGGGTATAGTACTTAGATAATATTATGTGTTGTTGTTGAGGACAGCGGCCTCGCACACGAGAAACACATAGTGAGTGCATACAAACTCGTAACAGTGAAATGTGAGATATAAACTCAGTGCAAAATCAGTGTTTTTACAAATAGACTTTAAAAAGTGAATTGTGATAAATCTGTGGCTCCCTAAGAGGTAAAAAGTAGTTAATTTTTTAAAGTAGTTCGTTGTCTAATAAATACAAGAAAAATTAGTTGAATAAAATAAGTAGTTCGGAAAATACTGAGAAAATTGTGTGAAAATGTATGTAAATTGTATTAACTTTTATGCTCGTCTAGCCGTAATTATGTAAAATATAAGTTTTGATAATATTGTAGAACGATAAATAAATAATTTCCCGAAATGCGTTTCAATTACCTGGCTCATGGAAAAATAGGGAAAATAGAGAAAAATAGCCGCTTCCGATAGTAAAAGTGAGACGGAAAAACATACGAATCGGAGCGGCTCACTATACGGCATTGCCTTGAGCCGGGTAAGCGATGTGCATTTCGGGGTTAATGTTCTCCTCGACTACTCGTGTGTTTTATTTACGCCCCCGCTCTGCAAGATTACCGGTGTAGCCTTGGTCTTCGAGTCCGATCCGAGCCAGCAGCGAAAACCTATGGGCGAATACAGTCTCAAACAGTTGTGTTAAAAAAGCAAAACATTGATGTTTATTAAGAAATTATTGAGATATGTATATTATACATTCTCCGAGGGTAGTCCGGATAATCGCAAATCCGTATAACTGAGGGCTGGATAATCTTGTTTATACTACATTCCTCAGTCTATATATTTTTAAAGTTTTTTTTCTGTTATCATAGTTTATAATAGATTAAAGGGCACTACTAGTAAATAGTTAAAGTCAATTTTCTGTCAGCTTAAAGCTTTAAATTATGTAAGAAGAAACATTCGTGTAGTAAAGTATTATTATTTAATACGAAAAATAAATTAATTAGCTTAGTTAAATACATATAGTATAAAAAATATCGCGTGGATCGGAAAAATTGGAATTTACTAATTTATCACCCACGTTCAAGTCGTCGAAGCTCATTCATTATCGATATCGATTCAAATCTTGACCTCATTTCGTAACGGCACATCCCTATTCCACAAAGATTTGGGGGCAATCAGCACGCTGCACTGGCGCCATTAAGCTGAACCAAAATATATGCAATCCACTTCCAAACTTGTCGAGTGGAACTTTCGAGTTTTATTTTGTATTCAGAAGCACTCGAAAGCAAAAGGAACGTTTTTTCGAAATTGGAACACTACTTTTTTAAATTTTTTGCTTCACATTGCCTCACACTGAAGTGTCAGTTGAAGAAAAAAAAAACTTTATTCCTTTAAAGGGGTATGAAATTTTTTGTATGGAGCCTGGCCGACCAACATATCCGCCATTTTGATTTTTTTTAAATCGCATTCACGAATAATTCTTTGAAAAATGGATAGCTAACATCGATACAAACAAAAAATAATCTTGGACAAAACCGCGTAAAGTGTCACATTTCAAAGATATGAGCTGCCAAAGTTTTACCATTGGAAATAAATATTTAAGATATTGCAACTCTAAGGCATGGTTATTCCAAGTGATTTCTCGTCTATGAAACAGTAGCCGCTCTGTAACACGCCGTCGCGAGTTTCTCATTAGGTATGTAGTTGATAAAAAATATTGTTTGAGCTAGACTGCACTTTGTCATCACGCGATGGCGTGTTACAGAGTGGCTACTGTTTCATAGAAGAGAAACCACTTGGTTTAACCATGCCTTAGATTTGCAATATCGAAAATATTTATTTCCAATGGTAAAACTTTGCCAGCTCATATCTTCGAAATGTGGCACTGTGGCTGTTTTGTCCGAAATTATTTTTTGTTTGTATTGATGTTAGCTATCCATTTTTCAAAGAATTATTCGTGAACGCGATTTATAAAAAAAAATCAAAATGGCGGACAAGTAGGTTGGCCAAAATCTTCCTACCCCTTTTACTTCTTTCACGAAAACTGATAGTATTTGATACACCGCATTATAAAGTAATTTTGTTTTACAACTTGATAAAATCATTTCTGTAGTTTCATCGTTTATTCATTTAAACTTTTTAACCAAGAAATTATTTTTACGACTCCAACGATTATGCTATAAACAGGGCTGTGTGTCTTGCGTGTTTTAAGTATGAATGTGTTCACTTTAAAAGTCGGTTAAAACACAAAAGTAAGAGAATAAAAAACTACGCTCCCTAACTAGTAATAGGTATAGTTAACTGTTAATACGACTCCTATCGGGTAATATTATTATTTATTATGTATTTGCAAAATACTCCATTTAATAATGTACCTAGTGTAGTATATTGTAATGACATCATAATATAGTAGAATAAAAGTATATTTAATTATATATTATTATATAAGTATAGTTATTAAATATGTGTATCATATAATAAAAATCTTAAATACATGTATAGTATAAAAGTATTAAATATATTTCCGTTGTCTGGTACCTGTAACACAAGTCCTTCAGGTACTTAGCACGGGGCCAGACTGACGTGGTGTGAAGCGTCCATAGATAAAAAAAAAAAAAAAAAAAAAATTTATAAATAACCTCAACAGCTGCTAATAATCATTGTTATAATTAGGTACCTAAAGTGCAGTAAAAAAATGTATCATGAAACCATAGTATATTATGGAGATCTTTGGTCTTTCGTGTGAAGTTTATTTGCTTTTTTATTTCTTGGTGTGGCAGCCCTAAGTAATTCGTACGAATTGTCAATCCCGTTATATACAGCTTTGGGTTGTTTATTAAAACAGCTCGCAGATACTTCGTTACACATTAAATCCTTCACGGTATGCGTTATCAATTCATCATCAATACTATCTCAATACTTCTACTCTATGATTTAGAATTTAGATTATAGGCTATGGAGTATTATACAGCACCGAAATTGAATTCAAAAGGCCCTAGGCCTAATTAGGGTCGTCTCGTGCCTCGTAGCAGCTACTAGCTATAGTATAGAATCTAATGAGAAGTTTTCCTCTTATAACTCTTATAACTTATAAGTAACTTAGAGTATCCCGCGGGAAGCTAACATTCATGTGCGATAAAAATAGCCTTCGTCCTTTCCCATTGTCTACTTTTTATTCTGCATCAAATTTAATAAAAATCGGTTAAGTAATTTACGGACATCGAGTGTTTACAATGATCAAATTCTCTCAAGTCAATTTAACTATATAAAAGTTACACCTGCTAGGGTCGAAAATAATTAATCAACAAAAAAAAACAGGATTTGTACGAACCACCTGCTACCTGACATTAAAATAATAAACAAAACGAGAAAAAATGCGATCGAGATTACGAAATTTGCGCTACGCTTTCTGATTATTGCGCTATCCGTTTGCGCTATAGTATCAGATTGACAGATGTATGCCAGTTTTTGGGTAATTGCGGTAAAAATGCTAATTTCTGTCGGCGGATTTGCATACAGCTGTCAAATTTGATGGCCGAAGTGTGAAATTGCGTAATGAGACCGGGGACTGATTGTAGGGTCGATATAACCCGTTGAATCACACGGGCGTGGTATCGTTGGAAAAACGCAGCGGTATGAATCAGCAAAAATGATTTAATTGGTAGGTGGAGGAGATTGGTTTGCATTAAAATGAGACGAATTTAAACATGGGTATGTTATTACGGATTTTATATTTATATTGAGCTATGCATATTGCGTGCGCATAGCTTATTAGCCACTAGTTATGTTTTAAGTTACACTAATAAATAATAATATGGGAAAATATGTTAGATACTACAAGAGTCAAGATGCATAATACGAGGATGCAGAGAGTAGAGCAATATAATTTTTACCTTAGAAGTCAGAAGATATAATATTATGGAGAAGAAAAGAGTAGGAAAATCCTCAGAAATTAGAAAAAGCTGCAATATAGAGTATACAAACTAACTAGTAGAGCTGAAGGTGCCATAATTAGTAATTACTAAAAAAATGCACGGGTTCCCGAAGGGAGGCACTCGACTCTCTCACCAATCCTATTGACGTCTCCCTCTCTCTCCAGGTTTGTACCCCTTTTTATTATGTGCGTGTATCCACGCATATTTGTTATTTTATGGCTTTTCAAAACATAAAATAACAAATGAATTATTTATGTCAAACGACTTCGGGATTTCACTCTTAAAATTATTATGACCGCTATTCGCTGCGACAAGTACCCTTACGTGTGTTTCTGAGCTAATTTAAATAATAAACAACGGGGTTACACGTTTGTTTGCATATTTGTTTGAAAGCTGAACGTGAAATAAAAATCGGGTCATTAAGGCCCCGCTAACTTATCCGATTACTAGAGGGTTAAAAACCAAACTCCAAATCATTAGTCGCTTCACCCTTGACGCTTCATTTTTAGGGTTCCGTAGCCAAAATGGCAAAAAACGGAACCCTTATATATTCGTCATGTCTGTCTGTCTGTCTGTCCGTCCGTATGTCACAGCCACTTTTCTCCGAAACTATAAGAGCTATACTATTGAAACTTGATAAGTAGATGTAGTCTGTGAATCGCATTAAGATTTTGATACAAAAATGGAAAAATTATTAAAAATTTTAGGGGTCCCCATAGGTACAACTGAAACAAAAAAAAAATTTCATCTGGAAATGCGTGTGGGGTATCTATGGATAGGTCTTCAAAAATCATATTGAGGTTTCTAATATAATTTTTTTCTAACCTGAATAGTTTACGAGAGAGATTCTTCCAAAGTGGCAAAATGTGTGTCCCCCCCCCCCCCTCTAACTTCTAAAGTAGGGGCATGATAATTCTAAAAAAAATATATGATGTACTATAAAAACTACCAACGAAAATTGGTTTGAATGAGATCTAGCCAGTAGTTTTTTTTATACGTCATAAATGATAAACCTTAATTTAACTTTCATTATATCAAAAATGAAATATTAAAATAAATCAAAAAACTTATAATTTCATAGAAATAATTCTTATTGCTGCTGCGGAACCCTTCATGGGCTGAGTCCAACTCGCGCTTGGCCGGTTTTCGTTTTAACCCTTCGATAAATGCATGTAACAACTATTCAGCTATCTGATAAAAAAATATATTCCGTCGCATTGAGAAATCCCCCCCTTTCGGATAAAAATTGACGGACCTTGAAATACTTTTTAGAAAGTTTTTTAATTTTTACTTTTTTAATTTTAAAAAAGTTATTTATTTTTTCATAATACTTAATTGTATCAATAATAATTGTTATTCCATTGTACAACTGCACTGTGACAACATATTATCTTCATTATCCATTTGATTGAGTATACTCAACAATTAATAATTGTTATTATGTAATGTATAAGAATTAATTGTTATTGGTTGTAGACTGTAGTATACTTATTAAAAATATCTACCGATATTATATAAAATTCAATCCCGCTTCTAAACATGGATCGTATCAACATTTTTAGCATATTTTAAAGCTATGTCATGTTAATATTTCACACAACTTCGTAATGAATATTTAAATTGTGGAAAGTTTCAAATCGGTTAGCCGTTATGACATAAAATTTCATCAAAACAATTTTGCATTCTGATGAAATTCCCGTGGTGGTAGAGTATTATTATCGATTGTCATTGTTGAAATTAATATAATATTAATTATTATACTTAACTATTAATTATTATAATATTTAAACAAAATGAACGCCGCGACTCCATTGCACCGAAAGTCATTAGCGTGGAAACCGAAAATTTTTCCGTAACAAAACTATCGTATGTCCTTTCCCGGGACTCAAAGTATCTGCATGCCAAACTACATCAAAATCGATACATCATAATATAAGCATTAAGCATTAAGCCAACATCAGCGGTATTTAAAGCGTGAAGAGGTAACAGGCAGACAGACACACTTTCTCATTTATAACAGTAAGGGCCTGTTTCAACACTTCCTGATAAGTGCTGAATAGGCTATCCACCACTTAACTTGACAAATAAAGTACGGAGAATCTGTCAAGAAAGTTGTGAATAGCCTATTCGGCACTTTATCAGAATGTGGGTATCTGCATGCCAAACTACGTCAAAATCGATACATCATAATATAAGCATTAAGCCATCATCAGCGGTATTTAAAGCGTGAAGAGGTAACAGGCAGACAGACACACTTTCGCATTTATAACAGTAAGGGCCTGTTTCAACACTTCCTGATAAGTGCTGAATAGGCTATCCACCACTTAACTTGACAAATAAAGTATGGAGAATCTGTCAAGAAAGTTGTGAATAGCCTATTCGGCACTTTATCAGAAAGTGGTGAAACAGGCCCTAAGTATGGATTGATACTTACCAAATAACAAACTCATGGCTCATTCATAAATTCCGTTTTTGGCGACAGGGCTACGTAACAAAACTCGGATAATTTATTTTTAAACTGTAGTATCAACTCGTTTCTGTCATATAAACAGACATTTGTGCGGTAGCTGGCCTTTATAAGACAATATAATAATACACTATTGACAGCTACAAGACGCATTGACTGTAATATCCCGGAATTAGGGTGCGTGCCCTTACCATGTGGTCCGAATGCCCTCAGGTAAACGCCTAATGAGTAAGTGCGTGATTGACTGATTGATTGACAAGTTTTGAGGTAGATTTACGTAAGATTAACTTGTTTTTATATTAAACATACTAAACCGTTTAACAACTAATTTTTGCCGGCAACTTTTGTTTCTTCTTTTGCGCAAGAACCCTACGGGCTACAGTTGAGTAAAACTATTTTGTCAATTTTTCAAATTCCACCGAAATCGGTACAGTATTTAGTGAATAAAGCGTAAAAAGATACATATATAGTTTTGTATATCTAAATATATAAAACTCAAAGGTGACTGACTGACATGGTGATCTATAAACGCACAGCCCAAACCACTGGACGGATCGGGCTGAAATTTGGCGTGCAGGTAGATGTCATGACGTAGGCATCCACTAAGAAAGGATTTTGATCAATTCTACCCCCAAGGGATTAAAATAGGGGATGAAAGTTTGTATATAATAATACTTCTAAACGTGAGCGAAGCCGCGGGGTAAAAGCTCGTTATGTATAATTTTAGTAACTAGTACTTAGTAGTAATAAAGTTCTTGAAAATAAAGGGTGTAACAAAACTAAGTGATAATAATTTAGGGTGTGTGTATGATCTTTGCAGAGAGTTCACTGTGAAAGTAGCAGTAAGCATTAAACACGGGACTCACGGAGCTCTAATTACGCAACATTAATTACAACCTTTTCCTATTTAAAAACAAACCTTATTTAAATACGATTACATTTAAAGTTATCTTGCGATGTTTGGGTTCAGCTGCGGTTGTTACCTAGAACCTAGGTCATAGGTTATCTAATAAGTTAGAACTAAGCAATATTGCGAAACTCCTAGATATTCCGGTCTTTAGTATTTATGATTATGCCTCCGATAAATCATTTATAGAAGCGGCATGTTGTCTTACTTAATCATTTAGTTTGTGAAGCAATATTATATTATTGTGAGGTAAGATTTAGTAATATAAATTATTTGAAACTTAATACAGGGAAACTAAATAAAATAGAACTTTTAAACTACATAGTAACTATAGTCTATTATTAGGTCTACCAGAATGTGATGGCAAAAAGTGAGGAAAGAAATTGACTGTAGCAATACCGGGGTAATTAGAATAAAATATTTTGATCCTTTTTCCTTATAGCGGCTGATTCTGTATGTGAAACATGCAAATATAAAAATTTATCCAATGATCAAGGATATTTTTTGAAAATCTGCTATCAAAATTTGCCATTAGATCCTGGTAGACCTAATATGTGATTTTTGTGTTACGAATATCCCGATTCTGAGTTTTTTTTATAGAAGTTTATCTATTCACAAACGCATCTGATAGGCTAACGTCGAATCGTAAACCAATCGAGAACTATGTTGAATAGATAAACTCTTGTCGAAAAACAACGAAAACTAGACATACTATATGAGTGAATAATTCATTCAACTGGTAGGTTAGTACTAGTAAGTAGTATAATTTTACGAAAAGTTTTGCATTAGATTTCAAAAATGAACAGCTTCAAAGCCCATAAAACTATTGTTACATACTTTAAAGTTGAACGGCTTGAACCCCACGAAGAAAATATAATAAATGATCGAATGTAAACGTCTCATAAACTAGTTCTTTATTTGAGTTCAAACAGATTACGATGAAAATATTAACATGTGAACGGGATACAAGTTAATCCTCGACTTTAAGCCATAAAAAAGAAAAAAAACACAAGCAGTGGTTTGGTTGAGCGCGCTGTCACTTCTGACGCCGTCATAAATTTAACGCGAACAAAATCCAACGAAACGATTAGGCGGAGAAGTGCTAGCGTGACCGAAGTTAATTTTATGCACGTTTATTGCAGCAAGATATTCAATTAGTTTGGCGTAGCGCCCCGATGCTCTCGCTACCTGCTATTGTTTTTTTTTTGGGGTGCCGCACCGTGCCATGAAATAAACTTCGCAGCCAGGGGAGTAGGGACAATGGGGAACATTATCGCAAACGCTCTGCGTTACGTTGAAAATTAAAAAATGAGCGCGTTCTAATTAAACGTCTGTATTTAAAGTGTCTAAACGCACTAACCTGAATTACGCAGGCGTAATTTACGTGGCCGAAATTACGTTCGGCCGGTTACGTCTGATGCGACACACTATAAATTACGCGAAGAGCCGAAATTTCGCGGCGTAATTTCCGTTGCCGAACGCGCGCGTAAGTGAGTATTTAAAATTCTCAGATGTAATGTGTGCGTTAACGCTTTGGAGATTAAGGTTGGATTTGCTATGTTCGGTTTTGATGATTCCGTCGCGTATAGTGTGTTGCTATACAAAACATTACCGCCGAATCGCTGCCGAACTTTACGCTCGACTTGGCTCGACGGAAATTCGGCTCACGACGGAATTTCGGCATAGTGTGTCGTCTGTCGCGTTCCGCCCATATTTTGTATGGATTTGAAACGCGGCGTAAACGCGGCGGAATTTACGTCGGCGTAATTCAGCCTAGTGTGTTTAGACTTTAGTTTAGACCCAAAGAGCGTTCGATGTTCATTTACTTCTTAATTTCATAGCGCTGACGACAAATAGAATGGCGTGTTAGTTTTCATTGAGTAATGAGTATCTACGGCGACATATTTATTATGAAAACTTCATAGCGTCGAACATAACAATGCGAACCGTTTCACGCTTAGCTACCTCGCCCTAAAGCCGCTTGGGTTTTTTGTGCGTCGAAAAAAGTGGCCGACGAATTAAAGTTTCTATTTCCAATCGTATTTCGTTGCTGTGGTTTTTTCTCCACGGAATATTCGGAAATTACTTCGCCCGAAGTAATCATATTGCCGAATTTAGATTTGGAGGCGTGATTGTACTTTTATATTCAGAAATTAATTAATTAACAATGGTAATTGGTAGAAGAGAAATTCGAGTTATGTGAATATGTAGCTCAGGTATTATAATTAATAATATTATGCATAATGCAGCAAAGATTTACCTAAGCAGACATCTTACTTTGCGCAACTGTTTTTGTATGGGGTGCAGCCTGCAGGGGATGCTTATTAGGGGAAAGTACGTAATTAATAAATAATATTCATTAATTTTTGACGTTACAGCACCCTAGTATCGCAACCCTTAGTATTATTAGCTCGTATATATCACGAATATCCGTATTTTTATAGTAAGTATACTAGATGACGCCCAAAACAGTCTCCGTTGCGCCAAAACTCGTTATCTCGCGGGACCCGTACATTTTTTCGGAATAAAAACTAGGTATTCCATGTCCTTTCCCGGGACTCAATGTATCATACCAAACTTCAACAAAATCGATGCAGTGGTTTGGGCGTGAAGAGGTAACACATAGACAGACAGACAGACACACCTTCGAATTTATAACATTAGTATGGATATCGCTAATCGCATGTCACGACTCACGGCTGTCCTCCTTCAATATTAGTTTTTTCCTTGTCACATAATAGTCGACCCAAAATATTGTGTACATTGTCGGCCAATCGGCCCGGGTCATCCCTTGGGCAAATTTATCGATATAGATACCGATTCGTGTCAAAACTTAAATCTGTCCCCGCACTATAACTATACAAAAACATTGCAAATTAAACTTTATCTGAAGGGATTAGGAGCGAGTTTTGTGTGTGGTGGTTTCTGTTTAATTGTGACAAGCATGCGTGCACATAATGCGTCGTCTAATGTTCTTTTTTCGGTAACAGATTGAGCCTAATGGCTTTAGACTTCTGTGGTTTGTGTTCAAAAACTACTAATAATAATATGCTCTTTGATGTTAAAAGCAGGTGAAACCCAGAAATAAATATGAAAGAATATCATTTTAATATTATGTTTTCTAATATGTATTGTATTATGTGTATATGTCTTTAATGTTTGTTTTATATTATGAGGTTTTATAGTTAGCCACTTCGATCAAATATTCAGAAATATTTTATCGAAGGATAGCCATAAGACAAGTTATACTTACAGTAGTCAGTACCAGTACTAACTAGTGATGATAGCTTTTTTTCTTTTTTAGTTTATCTATTTTTTTATGTCTACTATAGTTTGAATAAACTATACTTAATTCTTATTAATATACGAGCTTATACTTAACAATATAATATTAGCAAGTATATTGTATTTAAAATTCCAACTCTACATCCGAATAAGTTTTAAGCTCGAGTAAAACTTCTGTATTCAAACTTCGTCTGTGAAATCATGCGGTGACTTTACCTGTTTTTTGGTACACATGCTAGAAAGAGACGGGCGATTTATATTGAATATAGAATGCGTTTCGACAATGCGTTCCTACCGATGCGAGCTGGAATGAAAGCGGCCAAGACGCGGGGCGACGGCACTGACAATGCACGACTGTCTATCTGGTTATGTAACCGGGCCGATTTCGGGATCCGAGGCCCCGCATCGATGCACCACGACGGGCCGTCCTTCCCGTTTTAGTCGGGTAATGGTGTGAGTATAGCTAGTGATGCGAACGTGCGCGGCGCATTCTTGCTCCCCGACCAATCCCGACCGACTTCACGCCAGTTGCGTACCGACTGCCGCGCGCGACGGACCCGTGCCGCGCTCTCGCCCGAAACTATCGAACAATACAACACTTGCAGAGTTTAAAGTGACTCCGATCGATTGTTTAATTATTATACTAGATCTCCGCGGCTCCGAGTCGCCATGGGGAACGCCGCGAGTCGCCGGAACCGCTGACCCAGCGATGACCGAAACTTTTAGTCAGGGCAAAAAAAGTTGTGGTCCGAATGCACTCCTGGACAAAAAATATTATGTGCTCGTAGTGGTGATGGCCTGATGGGATCGCAGTGCGGCCAAAAACGTGTAGTTAGTGATGTGAACTGTGATATAAGTTATCGGCAATCGCGTAGATGATTGTCATTTTTGTGTGTGATAAATATATTAGTTTATTAGTTACCAAAGAATCCTGATGATCTTGTACATTAGTTTGTGCTTCATATTGGTAGTTTTAGGTGAGTGCGAAACTAATTTGTGAATTATTGATACCGGTGTTTGTGTGTTCGTTAGCGTTATCTCCGCGACGAAGACGTATTGACATAACATTTGCATCTTCGCGTAATTAAGTCGATTGGCATTCGTTGAATAAATTGAACGATTATGATTGCTCCAGTTTTGCCGAGCGATGCTCTCAGACGATAACCGTTTAATCGTCGCCTTTTAAAAATACATAAAACATCGCTAAATTAATTTGAAATATCACGTTATAAATGCCATGCTCGAGCTTATAAAAAGCGATAATGGGAACTTTATTGATATTCAAATTTATGAAACAAGTCGGGGCGATTGGCGAATTTACTATTATCATAACTTCTACATTCATAACGCTCGATTAAATTTTCGAAGTAAATTAACCGATCGTAAATAACTCAATAAAAAGTTAATTTAAATTCGATAAAAACGACCGAGGCCCGCATGGCTGGCTCGATTGAGGACGGTTTGAAATCTTATATGGAGGCAGACGGATGCAGTTAAAATGTATCTCCGTTTACCGTGTCAATTAGTACCCCATTATGCCGTATTATATTTCCTCCGAGCCCACTAATTAATCAATCACAAATCCAAATTTGAATTAACGACGTACAATAAAATTCCGAAACCGAAATTCTTTCTAATTAGTCATCCAGCTTTCGACAGATATTTTTGTGTCGCTTAGTTCTAGACGATTGAAATAGAAAATGTTTTAAAGTTTTAACGATACGCGAGTGTTTACAATATTTTAATGGCAGTTACGCAAGTCTGCAAGTTGAAACCTCTTACGATATTATCGTTATATTATCTTTATGTAACGTTATATTATAATCTTGAATTATGAAAAATAATGTTTCTATTGACCGAATACTTTTTTCTAAAAAAAATTGTTTCTCGATAAAAAACCAAGTGTAGTGTCCCATCACTAGCAAAATAAATTTACGAAGAAGTCTATTATTGTAGTAATCATTAAGTTTATTGAAATATAATTAAGTACATCTTATTTAAAGAAGAAGTTTTGAATAAGAAGTGGAACTAAAGTACCTAATGGTAATAGAATTCCACCTTTGAAATTCTGCGTCTAAAGAGCTTAGAGAATACTTGGAACACACTTTGAAGGTATTAGTCCAGATGATAATTGTATTAATGATAATTTTAGGTACGTAAGTAATTTTAACCTTACTATACTTTTGTTATAGGATAGGCTACCCCATTAATCCCCAAGTGGCACCAGGCTGAAGCATAACAATTGAAAATCTATTGTGGCTGCGATTCCTACAATCGAGGTCTAAAACACTGGTCTTTTCTTTGTGTGAAAAATGAGTAATGTTTAAGGATAGATTTTATAGGTAAACTATTAAGTATTAACCTAAGTTCGCGTAATTTTGACTTAATATGACGTGAAACCCGTTAAGTACTAAATATTTCAATAAATAAAAAATAAAATCTTAACTTTAACTTAAATAATTTACCCCTGGTCTGACCTGTTTATTCATTTAGAATTTAGATTATCTATTTAGATGTGCTAATCCTCTCCTGTCAAAGAAACCCCGAAACCGGGCTTTTGTCCGAAGTCTGAAGTCTTACAAAATTTCCTGCCAGAAAACAATGGATCATAAAAGTGGGACCGATCGCCAGATGAAAAAATGACAAAAATTCATATCTGGTCATTGGGTCCACTGGGCCTAAAAAGCTTAGGACGAAACACCAGAGTACTCTTAAAACTTACGTAACATCAACGATGAATCCCAAAGTTTCACGTTATCAATTGATATTTTTTAGAAAGTGGACCAGCAAACCCGTGGTAAATAGAATTATATGGACGTGACCGTACCGCACGACTGTACCTTCTTGTAATATGTTTTGCCGATCGAATGAGTCGATAAATTTTTCGAGAACGTCGCGAAAATTCCCTTCCGACGAATATGAGGTTTGCAGAAATACGGGCGATGAATAAGAATGCTTGTTGTGCTTTTTAGTTTTTCTAGACTTTAGAAGTCTAGGCTAGTCTGACGCCAGTCAGACTAGGTATATGGCAATGACGGGTTCCCACTCTACATATTATGGCTACTGGAATATGCTAAGTACATCAAGTAGAATTCTATGTCAAGACTCAAGAAGATAGAAGATATAATTACATACTACTTCGAAGTTAGATGACGCCTGCAACTCCGTTGCGCCTAAACTCGTTTATCGCGCGGAAACCGTACATTTTTCCGGGACAAAAAGTATCCTATGTCCCTTCTCGGGACTCGAAGTATCTCCATACCGAATTTCAGCAAAATCTGTTCAGCGTTTTGGACGTGAAGAGGTAACATACAGACAGACAGACACACTTTCGCATTTATAATATTGGTATGGATGGATTATAAAACTTGTACTGTTACAAAACTTTATTCTTTCTCGTTTTTAAAATCTCATTTAAAAACTTTCTATTTAATTCAAAAATCTCAAAATATTCCATAAATAAGCTTTCTGCAAAATGCTAAGTATTTATATTTGTCAGCAAAACTTTGT
Organism: Lysandra bellargus; assembly: GCA_905333045.1. Lineage (NCBI taxonomy): Eukaryota > Metazoa > Arthropoda > Insecta > Lepidoptera > Lycaenidae > Lysandra > Lysandra bellargus. The sequence goes on along the minus strand of HG995320.1, from coordinate 8,219,179 downwards.
TTTAATCAAACTAAATTCGCTAAGAAAGTTACGTTTTCAATTAGCCAAATTGATTGTATGTATATTTCAATAGGAGTAATTTACTGATCAAGCATCGCGTTCAAAATGCGATTAAAATATAATATTATTATATATTCTAACTCGCTCGCACTCCTAGCGCCATCTGTTATCGGGTAGCGGAAACAAGTTGAACTAACTTTAAATATTTATTTTGTTACAAATGTTACAATAGCGCGGACGATGAGAATTTTAGATTAATTTTAATAAATATAATTTACGTCATTACTTATTTCATGAATTGTTAATAATGTCATACAAGCATAATGTTAGATATTATGTGAAAATGTAGTCTCATATAACCAGCCCTTTTAATAAAGGACACAGAAGCAATTTATATAATTTACGCACAAAACTCAGTTCTTTTAGCATACTAATACGACGATGTGACGTAATCTTTACGATAAAGTGCGCGATTTATGTGTTTTCCCCGTAACCCGTAAAAAGTTACGGTTTCCCTGAAGCGACAATAAATACTCGTTCACATTTGGTGCCGTTTTAGGGTTAGGCTTGTATGTTTTAGAATTTAGCTTATCAAAGTAAATGAAAATTATGGGCAAAGTTGGCTTGGTATTGCAAAAATTAAAAAAGCAAGACCAAGACCATCTCAACACTAGTAACAGCTAGTTACTGTGATAATGTAGTTAGGAAATATTTTTAAACCACTTACATATTATATGATGAAACAAGTGTTTCAGTGTAATGAAATAACTTTACTATAATATTATAATTCAATGTGAAAATCTTTGATACCGGATAAAATTAGTGTCATTTAAATATTGACAATAAACACATAATGATAACTTATATTTTATGTAATAAGTGTATGAAGTTATTAACAAAATCTACATTAAATTAAATAGTTTAAACTTTTTGAATGCCGCCGTTAACTAATATTATTGCTTCGATCGCAGATTCTTGGAAATCTTTGTTATTCTCTTGTTGTCGCGATCACCAGTGCTCCTATGGGTCTTGATGGGTAATTTAAGTGCAATTTTCATACTTAAATAATTTGTTAGAAATTAGTTCCGTTTCGAATCCTTTGAACACAAAGACATAAATAGTATGAGCAGAATGTTTGAGCACTCTAAAACCAAACAAGTAAGAACTAAGAAACAAAGTGTATGTTTTGACGACTAACACTCAACTCCCATTTCAACTGTCCACAGTTAAACGTCGGGTTAAATTTAACCCACAACTTTGACTGTAAGTTAAACATGTGCCGTTAACTGCATCATTAATCACCGTTCGACGATATTGTTAATTTATTATTGAACTTCCAAGAAAAATATATTCTGTTGCCACATAAAATACGACCACCCAACACAAAACGGTGGTTTTGTTGATACAACAAAAGTTGTTAGAGTAACAAGATATTTTTTTATTTACGATGTTTCAAAATCGCATAATGATACAGGATTTACGCTTTCATAACGTACTTATTACTTTTAAATATTCCAACGCACAGCCCAAACCACTGGACGGATCGGGCTGAAATTTGGCATGCAGGTAGATGTTATGACGTTGGCATCCGCTAAGAAAGGATTTTGATCGATTCTACCCCCAAGGAGTTAAAATAGGGACGACAGTTTGTAATAAATACTATATAATAATACTTATATAATTATAATAATACTTCTTAACGCGAGCGAAGGCGCGGGCAAAAGCTCGTTTATTATTATAAATGCGCCTTTTTGATAACTCGTCTCACTGATAGACGCTCAAGCGATTTTGTTATAGATTCGGTATGGAGACTCTGTGGACTGTGCCTCGAGACAGAACATGGGATAGTTTTTATAAAAATGTACACTAGAAATAGTGATAAAACGACATTCAACATCTCTGCCTACTCAGTCGAAATCTTGAAGTAGAAGAAAATATGTTTTAAGACTAGGGTTACACGGTCAGTCTGGCATCAGTTCAGTCCATCAGTCTGAGACTGACGCCAGAATGATGGCTGAATAGTACATAATAAAAAAATGATCTGTCCGTCATACGATTACACGATCATTCTCCCGTCAGTCTGGATCAGACTGAGAACTGATGCCAGACTGACCGTGTAACCCTAGTCTTAATTAAAGGCCTAACCAGAGTCTATTCACTAAAATACACCGTATTCGTAATAACTTTATAAACACTTCTACTTCTTTCATTAAACTTTCAACGTAATATAAAACAGTCACTCACGATAAAAAGGAAAATCAAAACCACTTAAAATGTTTATAAGATTCTGTCATATTTATGTCACATTAAGCGGTAAGGTATCTCATATAAGGCGGTTAAAAATAACTGAACCGTAAGTTATGTTCGTCCGGCCCAGGGGGAACCCCGGAAACGGATTTCGGGTTTATCTGTAAGCTTGGGCGGTTTAGGGTTACTTTTTCGGAATTCATGATATCTTTGTGTGATCCTATTGAAGATCTGAAAAATCTCTTACTACCGTAAGGTTTGAATGAAAACTATCACAACTGTTCTAAAATCTATATTCTTTCTTTGCCCAAACTTATTATTATTTTTCAATAATTGTTTCGTGTTTTTATACTTATTAATCATGATAATATTACAATGTGTTTATACAAATGAAACCAGTCGAGGTCGACCTCAAATCTTTAAAAAGAGCAAGCGAGCTGACGATTAGGAGTCTACGCTATCTTTATTATGTCAGCCTCCAAACCAAAAAGCTCATCAATATCTGTTCATCCGTTTGGGTGCTGTAATGCTACGAACACACACAAACACGTGAACTGTTTACCCCCGGGTAAAAATCTATTTCAAAGTTGTACGCATCCAATATGTTTCTGCTTCTTAGTCTAAAAATAACAGTGTCTCAAGAATCTGACAAATATGAAACATAAATTGTAAGTTAAATATTATAATAAATATAAAAAATACAGACGGCAGAGCTAATAGCGGAAACCTGCTAAGTGGCACGAAAAAATAACACGCGGAAGGCATCGAGTTTACCTTAAACGACGTGGGGTTACCCCCGTGAGGAAAAATGTAGGGTGTCATATCGTTTTGACTAAATAAGTAAAATAAAAAAGACGGGTTGCACTCCGGGAGTGCCGGCAGAAGTGAAAACTTGATTGCTAACGTTGTGAATTTTTTTAACCCATTTTTTATGAAAATCGATTATTAAAAAATCGATTTTTTTAATTAATCGAAATCCTTACAATCAATTCGAGTTCGAGTTCGAGTTCGACACAAAACACTACTCTCCAACCGTCTTACGGTTTTTCCAAGGTTTTTCGATCAGCACGAGAATCTGACGCGAGTTTCACAGTTTTTACCCATCCCACAAAAGTGCTCAACGCCGCTAAAGAAGTTTTCACTTCAATAAAAAATTCTCTATTTCAGCTAAAACATACAGAACTTCCTGAAAATAATTTAGTGTCAATTATTGCTGTCTAATTAGTAATTTACTAAAATGATTAGCTGTCATGCAGCTCTCGAACTAGGATAACTTATGTCCTGGAAGTTGCTGATTCGAATTCGATGGATTTAAAAGAAATTTGTGAGGTGTGGCATGCCGTTTTGATTGTGGTTTGGGTTTTAACCATTGGTTTGCAATTTCAGCTATGTAATATATGTGAAAGTTTTATTTTTTTTATTTTTACTGTTTATCTTCTTTTCTTACAACTATTTCTGACAAAACATTGTTCTAAATTGAAAGTTTCTAACTTTAGCAAAATATGATCATTTATGTTTTATGATCATACCATAAAATATGTCTGGCTGATGTTTAAAGTTAGAGCTCTGGCTTTATTGAATTTTAAAAACCGAGCGTAAAAGTTTAAGTCCAAAATGCAAAACATCCTTCCGCTTTTCATAAACTGTCAATCAATGGAAGTTTTCCCCAGTTTACCCTAGAAAGAAAAATTTAATATAAAATCATCGCTAGGGAAATAAAGACAGCTGTCGAAGTAGAATTAAGTGTAAGAATTCGTTGTCGAGGGGTGACAGGCAATCATTTGGAATATTTGCTTTTGTTTTTCGACAAATCTCCGAAGGGATTGTTTTAGGGCCTAGCTTTTACCCTTGGCCCCGTCAGAAATTGATTTTGTAGAGCTACGTTGCAACAGTTTTGCGAGTGTTCTTAAAAACTTTTTAAACTCATGTTTAACTAATGAATTGTACCTAATACCTGTTAATGAATTGTACCTAATACTTACCGTAAGATCATTAAACAGTTATTCGGACCTCGCAAAAAATCCTCCAAAACGGCTCAATCGATTTTAATGAAATTTTGTATGCACATTCGTTAGATCAGAGAATAGGTTTTTATCTACTTTTTATATTGATACTAGAAATAATTTATATGGCAAAACAACGTTTGCCGGGTCAGGTTGTTTGTAGTATAAAAAGAAGTAGAAATAGTAATTATTATGAAATATTGTCTACTATCTTATAACAGAAAACGTAAAAGATTTTTAAAATCGTTCTCCTAGCAACTGCAAAGAACGTTATAAATCAGACAGATTTAAAACTTCTGAGTGCGTGCATTAGTGTAGGCGAATCTCTCAAAATAATATTAAAAAGTTTGACAGAAAACGTAAACATTTAGATTAATTTAGTCGGCAATCAATTCTCTTGACGCCTGGCGACTGTTCGCGTACGCACTCCGCGCACGGGACTGTCGTGCGACAATTTTGTCGCAGACTCCATGCTGTCTAGTGTCTAATGAAAGACTCATTAGACAGCATGGAGTCTGCGATCGTCTGATTGAATATCAGCGGATCTAAAATGGCCACTTTGGAGAATCATATTATGATCATAATATTATGTTATATTATGATCCATTTCTTTTTAATCGCATAACAGCTTTGTCCACATTGTGCCTTTTTCTGTTCGTCAAGGGCATGCGTTATAGCGCAGTCAACAGCCAACGTGAGGCATGCCTCGCAGGCATGCCCTCTGACCGTATCCAAAACTTCAAAAATGACAATGTTGGCGTTGCGTTTGTTGACGCATTGAATGCGCCAAAACGAAAGTTGAATGAAAGAATATGACGAAAATTAAAGATGAAAGCGCCTAGTGTGGACATAGCTAATGGTCACCTGGCGTGCAATTCATATGTCTAGTACCTAATTCGCATTCAATACATACTAATTTGATATTTATTAGTTTGAACTTTGACAGTTTTGACAATTTATTTTCTGAATTGATTTGAGAGGAATTGCACTGAGATTCACAAACATTTCAGAGTGCTCGAAATACAAGCTTAAAGTATCCCTGGAAAGTATTTATCAGCTGGTTCATTGATAATTAAGGTTTTATTGGAATTCAAAAATACTTTTTACAGTAATGTAATTTATAAAAAATCGCCAAGTGCGCGCACACCTTAATCACTCTGTCCGAAAGCGTAAATTGTTTTTCATTATTTATTTTCCCCCGTCGGCTTTTGCTATATTTATTACAATTATCACGTAGCTCCTGTGATCTTTTTGTTAACATAATTGTATTTACTAATTTCATTTTAGAAGAAATATTTTTTGTGTAATATTTTATCTAGCTTGACTTTCTGCTTAATTGTAATCTTATTTACCCGAATAAACCCGAATAAATAAAATATGAAACGTTCGAAACACCCAGAAGGCTTTTCGGCTGCCCGTGGGAATAATTCCTTATATTCGAGGCCAAAAAAGAATTTCTTAATTATAACAGACTACCGGAGAGATTTATGTTAGCTTTAATAACGGGGGGGTAATAAATTGACGGATTGATAACAACCTTTTTTGTTAATAAAATTAATAGGTAGTTGGGTTAGCAGCAGGTAACATGTTTTAACGAAATCGGTTCTATATAAGTTACTAGCTGGCCCGTGCCGTTTAATATGAATATTTTCATGTGATGATGATTAAAAATAGCCCTATATTATGTAAAAGGAAAATGTAGTATTCTATTGGTGGAAGAATTATCAATATTGGTCCAGTAGTTTTTGGATGCTGCAGGAATAAACTTAACTATAATAGGAACATTTCCTCTTATACTATTGCAATAGATTAGTACCTAGGTATTGTTTTAATACCTACTATAGCTTTTAAAACTAAGTTCTGACTACAAAAGTTGGTAGGTACGTAGAAAAGTATCAAAACTATTCGCGCGTTGGGAACAACGATTTGAACAGAATTTATGCGAAAATAATTGTACCAGCTTGAATACTAAAACTTGAATGCTTGTAGCTAGTATGCACTTTCTATTTGTACTAAGCTAATAGTGAATCATGTGATAAATAGACCAAAAACGTGAACGTTCGCAGTTCGCGTTGATCCAAATAACTTGTGAGTTGAGGGGCTGAGGCGGACCAACCGGCGCGCGCCGCAATCCTACATCGCACTATCGAAGTTTTTTTAAGAACTGCGGTTTATACGACAGCTGAATTATTATGGTAGGCCTGCCTATCGAAGTTTATACTTTATAATACGGCTGTATTTAAACTGCAGTTATAATGAAACTGCAGCTGAAATTAATGACTTCGGCCTGCAAATTTAACAGTTAACGAACGTAGGATAAATTAGGTAGTTTTTTCTTTAGCCTGACCCACTGAGTAATAAGTAATGACTAAACATACAAGCGTTTCCTCAAAAATGTACGTTCAATAAAAAGTGCCGATTGATTCGTCAAAGTGAGTCAGATGTGAACTTACCTGGTGAATCATCTACGGTTCACGATTACCACGGTTTGCTGTTTGCACGACCCGTTTAAACCAGGTTATTTTTACTGTGATTTAAGTATAAGAAAGCACTTCTCCAGGTAGAAATGCTTGCTTCTATGATTGCCAAACTGCCTATAACAATGCAGAGTCGTGGACCAAGATTCAAGGGTAATCATGGACAAATATCCTTGTAAATGTTCGTAAATGGCTTGTATTAGTCCATTATGGGCCAAGATGAAGAGGCCGTATCATCTATACCAAATACTAATATTAATAATAATAACAATAATAATTATTAATAAGTACTAAATACTAATATTATACGTCTGCGTCTGCGTAATCTGTCTGTGTGTCTGTTACCTCTTCACCTCAATCATCAAATGAACCCATCAAAATGAACAACTCAAAAAAAATGCCGTCTTCAGATTTCATACCGATACATACGGATGCCCGGATCGGCAATTTGTATGGGTATGAAGACGGATATTTTTGAGTTCCCAGCCAATGCTGAATTGAAGGAAATTAACAACTTTTTCTATGAGAACAATTTCTCATAGAAAAAGTTGTTTATTTAAACGGGCTCATTTGATGGTTTTAAGGATAACGGTGTTCACTCTAACAATCTGTATACGGTATACACTATAAATAATTAAAAATATTTCCTAAATAAATAAACAAGATACACCTAGGCATCAAAATAGAACTACAGTCTAGACAATAGATATGATACAGAAAACATTACTAAGTAATACCTAGGCATCAAAATAGTCCACCTATACCGAATACTTCGCCTTCTAGAATATGTGTGTGGTTTTTACGCGTTATTTTTTATGTACGGAACCCTCAGGGGTCTGACCTCGTGATGATCGATGGTAATGGAGATATCAGACCGGCGCCATTTTTGTCTCGCTAATTTAATTATTTTCGAGAAATCCGACACAGATAAAAAACTGTTTTTTGTTTAGATTCGTAAAGTTTTTGTGGTTATGTCGATTACTTGGAATGACGTTCTTGACTAGTTGTTGGTTGGGACGTCGCGTTGTGTGCGAAAATTACTTTGGGTGACCGTGCATTTTGCTACAAAAAGTTTATATTATTTGCTTGATTTGATAAACAACCGTACATTACCTTTTCGATATGATTTCTATGCAGTCTTGACAAATCAGCATTATAAAACTACAAAATTGGGTTTTCTTATATTTTTATCCAATGTCAAACGTGTTCTGAATACAAAAACTCCAATATCAAGTATTTGAAAATAAAATTATCACGAAGATTTGATTTCAATTCGACGAAAGCAATCGTTGATTAGTAATTGCAAAGAAAGTTGGTGAATTGATAAACTGTCAGAAAACCTCAATGATATTCTATGTTACTAACGTTACTAGAATTTCTGAAAATCGTTTGTAAGACGTTGCTAGTTGCTAAAAACTCATTGGAAAACCTCTGAAACCGATCATCACAATCGGTGTAAAGCCTTGCAATATCAAATATCTATACCTATCTCCTTATTAGAATACTGACAGTAGTTATTTCCATTTGTGTGGCATTCGAAGTTTCAGATGACCACACAACTGTTCTGAACACGAAACCGTAATGTTTTATAGTAATAGGTTGCCAACCGTCCTGTTTTCCCAGGACATTTCTAGCTTTGTACCGTCCTGACTCCTGAGATGTCCTGGATAGTTTTTAAGAAGTGTCCTAGTCCTTTTTAACATTTTAATAACTAGTTTGCTTTAATAAGCAAGCATTGTTTCTAAGCATATAAATAATTAAAGATTATAATTGAGGAGCGTTTTCTGAAAACGATACTTCGTAAAATGAATGAGTAAACGATTTTATATGTTTGTTTGGGTTTTGGTAAGGAATTTAAATGATACTATCAATTAATTTTGTAGATACTTTACTGAGCTATTATTTTCTGTAACAAAAAAGAAAAATCAACTGAAATTTATTTAAATAATCACGTCTGAAAATCACGAGTTTTTTCAATATTGATGTCTCGTTTTGAAGGAGTCCCAATTTTATAGCATTTTAAATGACAGGTTCCTCATCATCAAAGTTACGGCGAATATTGTCATCATCAGGAGCAGAAGCTTGAAGCACGTCTGCATAAAAAGCTTGTGCGTCATGGTCGTCAGAAATATCACAAACTTGAAGTAGATTTTCGACATCTACTTTTTTTTTGATAACAACGTATTAGTCAATCAAACTAATGCAAATAATAACGCCACAATGAAGCGAGTTTGATAGAAAAGGATAAATACTATAATTAAATTTTGATTGCGTTTGATGTATCGTTTTGAGAAAATTTGTTCGTCGTAGATGTATCACTTTGAAAAATTTCTTGAACTTTACAATACTTTTAGAGTGCTTTATGTATCACTTACAGAAAATTCGTTAGTGCCATTGTATTTAGCTCTGAGAAAGGAGTAAGAAATAGCAAGAAAACAAAATTTGACATTTTGTTTGATATATCGCTTTGTGGAAACGCTCCTCAATTACTTATACATAAGTTCTGAATATCTTAATTACTAGACTCTCTTATGGCTTTTTAAATTAGAGGTTGGCAACCCTATTTTACTGGAAATAGTGTTGGGCGATCCGCGGTGTCGGATATCGATGAATTGAGTGAATATGTTAGCCTATTGTTGTAATTACTGGAATGTTGAACAGTGGGAGGTATAAAATGACGATGAATGGAAAGAAATGGTTTGCATTAAATGTTTTAATTACTGGAAGTTGTATCTAATTTCGATGACTTAAATGTTAAAACTTTTGTGTTGATTCTAAGATTAAGAGATTAAGAGAAATAAGCTTATTATTTCAGAAATCTGGTACCTAGGTACCAGATTTCTGAAATAAGAAACTTTTAATTTGTACCTGCTATAAATTAAGAGAACGACAAAAATGAAACCAAAAATTGGATTTCTACATTATTAAACTTGATAACAAAATATAGATTTTGACGAATTGCAGATTTTTTACAGTCCTTAATTACATACAAAATTACACTTTTTCCTTTTTATTATTTTACCCACAAATAACTATGTATTAACAGACATCCATAATTTATTTTCAAGCTTACACAAACATAAGGTATTATTTTCAACACTAGAGTGTCAATAGTATTATCGATACAACAATTACATGTCTATCGACCCCAGCCCTATCGTTCTCACGAGCTATCAAATTTTAAGTTCAGTGGAACGCGATAATATGTATTGTTCTTACGTCAGCTCACAATCACAGATTTGTATGTAGCGGGTTCGAATACGATAACCTTTGACGTATTATGTGCCTAATTAGGGCCCTTAAAATCTTTGTAGGGACTTTTGATTTGTTTTTATCTATTCTTCCATCTCAGTCTACAATTCTTACATAGTATATCCATGCGTCATTTTCATAATTAGCTGTACTTAATATTATAAATGTCTGTCTGTCTATTAGCTTACACTTAAGGCGAAGACAGCTGCCAATTCGACATCTTTGTGACAAAAAAATAATATGTGATTTTTGATTATATTTGGAAAAGCTTGTCTAATTTAAATAGTAAAATAATGTACTCCTACTGGATGAACAAAAATACCAAAGTCACATCTTTCAGGAACTTTAAACAGTTCTAAAACGAAAGTAATAATATAATCTATGCTTTAAAAATTTGTTTATTTGATACCTTTTACAAAAATCCAAAGATTGCCAGATTTAATTTTCGGTTCTGACATCTAGATTTCCCTTAATATTTATTTTTTTCTCTAACAAACGAAAAATGTATCCACGCTACCGAGTGAACACTTCACATCTCTGTCTCTCGGGCATGAAAATCGACAGTGGTGCGAGAGTGATGCGAGATCAAGGTCATTGGCGGTTGTCTTAAACGGCTGCGCGTTGAACAATAATAATTGATGATATATCGTAAGAAGATACTTGGAGATCCGGAAAAGACATAGGGCAGTTTATATTTCGGCAAAATCTACGGTTACCGTTATATTAGACTCCCTGCTCGAACGAGGTCGCGGCATTTTAGTAGGTACCTGAACAACATTTGATACTATTGTTGATTCAATTACTTTTATCAGCCATCATTGTTATTATAGTCATTCAAATGTTCCAGTCGTTCCTTAATTATTTCCATTAAAAGTACCTTCTCCGTAGCTTTCTATTACCATTAAGAGCCCGGGTAACCCTCGAAATTCTCATACATACGTAATACCAAAATAATTTTGTCATACGAAAATATTTAACATGTTTGAGTTATTTTTCAGCATAAAATAGTAATTACCTAGGTTCCTGAACAAAAATTAACTTCAAAATATTTAGACACTAAAAAAAATTTTTTTGTGTATAAATTTTTTTTACTAAATTTACTACTAAATATTTAAACACTAAAAAATAGAGTAAAACACTAAAACATTTATAAATAATTAGTAAATTTACTACAAAATATTTTAATACCAAAAAATATTTTTTCGATTTGAAATATTTTGTAGTAAATTTACTATTTTTTTATATATTTTTTAGTGTTTTACTCTATTTTTTAGTGTTTAAATATTTAGTAGTGAATTCAGTGAAAAAAAATTTTACATTAAAAAAATTTTTTTAGTGTTTAAATATTTTGAAGTTAATTTTTGTTCAGGAACCTAGGTAATTACTATTTTATGCTGAAAAATAACTCAAACATGTTAAATATTTTCGTATGACAAAATGATTTTGGTATTACGTATGTATGAGAATTTCGAGGGTTACCCGGGCTCTTAAGGCTATCTGATGAGAAACAAAGTATCGCACATCGAGCACGCTAATACTTTCACCGCACATTTTAATTTCCGCTTTCAAATAGCTGTGGCTAGTTCTTAATTAAATATAATGCTGTATTTCCGAACAAAAACAGTAGTAATTATCCGTTTTGCGGAAATTCTCATAAAAAGATCTCATGCGAAATGATAACAGGGCAACGACTTGAGATTTGCAATTTAAATTACCGCTTTATTCAAACGATAATGAAATTTAATTAAATTATTTTAGATTTAAGACTCGGCGTCGTCTTTTACGTCTTATTTTAAGTAATAATAATATGCTTCTTCATTTATATTTTATTTTCACATGCGTATATATGCGTACATTTTAGGATGATTTTGAAGAATCGTGCCGTTTTTCCTAACTTCCTATCTCCTAAGATTTTTTTAACCTTTCCATGACATTTATTTAGCTATAGAAAATTAGCGTTAACTATGACGATTGCCTACTATATAATGGTTCACTTACTACGTTTTTCTATGTAAAAGCTATGAAAAAATACGGATTTTTTTCCATAATTATTACAATTATTTTTTCTTTTTTCCAGCGGACCCGTTGCCCGGCAAACATGTACCACTGGAGAGCTACGAGAGCGAGCTGGAGCGAGAGCACGCGCTGCCCACGTCCGTCCCCAACGCCGACATCCTCAAGACTAACAGCAACCCCACCTATCACAAGCCCAGGTAAGCTGCGGTGCGGTTAGTTTTAAATATTTGAAGTTGTGGAACTTGTGAATATGTAGCTGATATACAGCCGCAGTGAGATTAAATGATTACCTTATCATTTTCAGTTTATTTAATGAAGATTTTTAAAAAGTATTAAATTAAAGTTAGGTAATCATTAAAAGCCTATGAGCACGTGTAGCTTTGTTAGTAAAGCACTGACCAATAGCAGCTCTAAAAAAAAGTGTGTCAGCTCCGACGCACGACTGGAGTTTACATCAATTTTTTTTCTCAATTCTTAGGCCAGAATCTAATAGAGGAGAAAAATCCAGGATGATCAAGCCGAAGAAACTTATATCCAGGACAAACATTTGCCGAGTTACAAGCATTCAAACTTTGACATTGACAGCTCGGCAACTGTCAACCGTCGAACAAAAGCGGCCATAACTCAGCTTCCAATAGGCCTAGATGAACGGGGTTTCTTCTAACATCAAAGGCAACACCTCGGCTACCCCCTCCCTGAATTTGAACTAAATCAAAGACATCAATTTTTTTCTCAATTCTAAGGCCAGAATCAAATAGAGGAGAAAAATCCAGGAAGATCAAGCCGAAGAAACCCATATCCAGGACAAATAGTTGCCGAGTTACAAGCATTCAAACTTTGACATTGACAGCTCAGCAACTGTCAAACGTCTTACTAAAGTAGCCATAACTCCGCTCCCAATAGGCCTAGAGGAACAGGGTTTCTTCTAACATCAAAGGCAACACCTCGGCTACCCTCTCCCCGAATTTGAACTAATCTACTACTCTACTACTTTTTTATCTGAAAAATATAATTATATAATAATATAATAACATATAGTATATAGGTATAGTCGCCTATACAGCATACCATAATATGTACGTCTTAATCATAAAGTTAATATACCTATCGGAATATAATATTATATAATAATATAATTATATAACAATATAATATAATATTTCGATTTATTTTACACCCGTATTGATCATACTTCCGAGAGTGTTAAGATATTGAATTCTTAACACGTAGATGTTAGAATACTCCAGAATATACAATGTGCTCAAAACACTCCAGCAGAAATCTGACCGGCTTGAACCTCCAGCTCCAATTCCAATAGCTTGCCGAGAACAAACAAAAAAAAAAAAGAGTTTATTCAGCACCTTGAGCAATTCAGGACTTTGATGTAAACAACCGTTCCAAAAACACTTTCCTTTATTTAACTCCATATTTCTCCGCATTAGAAATAATAAGCGAGAAATTCCAACAATAACAATATCTATAACAATTCATTTCGCGTTTAAATTTCGAATTCGCAATAAATATTTGCTCAGTTTCACCGGAAGGTTTATTGTTAATGTTATTTTCGCGCCAATTTCAATTTCGTCTAATCGTTCCGTAAAATTACGCGATTCGCGCTAACGCGTAAAATTGCGCGATTCCTGCTAAGTGCTAGCGCGTAAAATTACTCGATTCTTGCTAATGTGTAAACCTGGATGCGTTTTTACGACGTAAAGGATTAAGGAACATCGGAGTTACAAGCCGTAAAATTTTAACTGCCTCTCTAATTCGGGGCAATGATTCAATTTACGTTCAGTTTTAAAATACTTTAAGTATAAAAGTAAAGGAAAGTTTTTCGCTGGTGGTTAGGGGGAGTCCACGAATTACGTGAGGAGTTTTTTTGGAATTTTTGACCCCCCCTCCCCCCTGGTGAAATTTCGTGAGATTTTATTCAACCCCTACCAACATTCAAATCTCACGTGAGATTTTTCAAAATGTGGGTCCCACACGTAAACGTTTGGTTTGACAGTCAGTAGATTTTATTTCGAACGAATTTGTGAATTATCTTAGTCGTATAACGATTACGCTTACAATTAAATCTTAAGCATACGTACAATCTGGATGAAATGGACCAAAATAGTATTATTTTGTTGATAAAAAAATTACGTGAGATTTGCCGAGACTCCCCTTCCCCCTGAACTCCTCACGTAATTTGTGGACATGTTTCGTTGATTCCATCATAATTTCAAATAACGAAAGTTCTTCGCTATAGTTGTACGCCTTTGTGTCGTAATAATATAGCCTATGTGCTAGAGTCTAGCTAGACTATATCCCCAATTTCAGCTGGGGGTAACAAACATCCAATATAGGACCATCGCCTACATCGTGACGTCACGGCTCTTATTAAATTCTCGCCCAACGAAGCGGTCTGATACATAATACAGTGAAGGGAAAGTATTAGGTTGTGGGGTGGCCATTCCCACTCAATGTCCGGGATATTTTGGGACTGCATGCCGGGTTAATGGACACGATAACCATTAACATTTCGCCCGGTTATACAGTTGGATCATCAAAAGTTGTTGGCGATCGCGTTATAATGATTTCGTTGGCCATTCTTCTATTTTTAACCTACTTCCAAAAAGAAGGAGGTTATAATATGTTCGGCTGTGGATATTTTTTGTACCTTATTTTTAATTATAAATTTCATTAATAAGTTTTGTAACAATCGATTAATATCTATCCATTTTAAACATGCTCTTCTTTCAAATATTTAAAAAACAACAAAATAGTCTAAAACGAAAAATTTTACTCTTTATTTTATCTAAATTCCAAATTCAGTAGTTTTCGCTACGTACGCTTAGAAACTAGTGTCCAAACTATTTAATGTGGAACTTTCCAAAACTTTTACATTGCGCCAAGCGATAATAGTCCTTATCAGAGTGAAACAATTGTACGTCTTCAATACCGGATTTCGGTCACCGGGTCACCCGGTTATTATTAATATCATATCAATACCTACGGATGGATCTCTTTTAAATGCAAAAGTCGTATTAAAAGCTTTTCATAATCCCGGAATTTTTCATTAACGTCTGCAATGTGATGCCTGATTTTTTTATCATCATTACATCTGCATTTATCAATAATATTTCCCATTTATTTCAATCCGATGTTTGCTTTTAAAAAAATATTCCGGAATTACCATATTATTTTACTAGATACGAATTAAAAAATATGTGCAGACATAGAAAACCCATATCAACTCTAATTAGGACGTTTTTTTCAAAAATTCCTCGAAAATCACACAGTTTGGCTTCCCTACTTCACAAAGAAGGGTTCCCTTATAGTTTTAGGAAAGATTTCAATAGAACATGAATGGTGCCCAACAATACATTCCCTCCCGATCGATTGGGGACCTTCGATGCCTTTTGTCCCGATGGTTCAGTGGCCACCTGGCTCCAGAAGGTAGTGGGTTGGGTTCCGAAAGTGTTTAACATACCAGAACTACAGGTGATTTGGTGACATTGTATAGCGTTGGAATGCTTTAGAAAGTTTCTTAAAAAGTGAAGTTTTTTCAATTTCCTTTCATTGGTGCATTCTTTATGACTTTGATTGAATCTTCTGCTGTAATTTATAATCGACTTCCAAAAAATGATCAAGATAATGATAAGTATATTATGTACAAAAGTAAATGTATGTAATTTTAATAAAGGTTGCAGTTTGTTTTTTAACCGACTTCCAAAAAGGAGGAGGTCATTTTGGCTTTTATTTAGATAACCAAACTTTTTCGGTTATGAAGATATTTGCTGAGTTGAGTTTGAGAGAGCTGAGTTTCAACTTTCAAAATTGAGATAGGCTATGTTCGGAATCCTTAGACAAGCGTAGTACTTAATCAATAATAATCATTAAATTAATAGATCTTTAAATAGCAGGGATCCTATCCATTACTAGTATTAATTTAGCCAATTCATTATGTCAATCATTTTATATTGGTGGGCGGTTAGTTTTGTATCGAAACGCCTGTTTAGGGTTCCGTACCCAAACGGTAAAAACGGAACCCTATTACTAAGACTTCGTTGTCTATCCGTCTGTCCGTCTGTCTGTCTGTCTGTCTGTCTGTCGCCAGGCTGTATCTCAAGAACCGCTATAGCTAGACTTCTGAAATTTTCACGGATTGTGTATATCTGTTGCCGCTATAACAACAAATACTAAAAACAAAATAATATTAATATTTAAGGGGGGCGCTCCCATACAACAAACATGTTTTTTGCTCGCTATCAATAATGGCAACAGGTAGGCACTTGAAATTTTCACAAATGCCTTAAATATATATGTGTTATTTAATAATTTATAAAAATATTTAAATAAAATAAAAATTTAAGGTGGGCATACATACAAAAAACACATTTTTTGGCCAATTTTTGCTCTATAACGGTACGGAAGTCGAAACCCTTCATGCGCGAGTCCGACTCGCACTTGGCCGATTATTTCCACCGCCAACGTCACCAATTTTTCTGAAGAAATCTTCAGTTAAGTCAGAAACGTGCCATTCAATGTAATATTATTTTGTGATCCTGTGCGTTTTACAAAGTTGCCTAATTTGTTGCTATGCATCTATAATAATTATTATAACCTTCACTGTTGGTTAGAATAATGTCGATACTAGTTTTGGGACCGTGGCGTGCTCTATATAAATATGTAGTGGGCTATAGGTTCCATTTTGCTCTACGCCACTACAAAGCAGCTGCGGCATGGGTTGCTAGGCCAATGTCAGTAGAAAATGAAACCTAGGCCCTGCGTTTCCCGTAGTCCCACTTTGAGCAGGAGACCGTTGGGGTTTTAGTGGGTAGTCCCGGGTGCGTCTTCCGTCCGCCCGGGGAGTCCCACATACCTCGGTGGTCAAGGCCCCGATGCGTAAATGCATTCCCCCAATGCAAAAAAAGGCCCTAGGTCAAAGCGGCATTTTATTTGAATTTTGTCGATGACGTCCCGTTGACGGCGGCAATGGACAAACGGCCTGAACCTACCAAATCTACTTTGATCACTTGGATTTAGTAACAAATCTATTCTGGTATGACCGATGTTGGCCTTAAATGAAATTTGAGATATAAATCGCGGTGGTATTAGCAGAGGTATTAGTAACTTTGAATGTAATTCATTTGTTGTCAATTTCTCGGATATTTAGGAGTGTTTTGGGGTTAAGATCCTTATAACTTCTAGAATCTAGAGGCTATAAGACGTGGGCGACTTTGGGCCACCGCCTAAGGCCCCTCGGTCCAAGGGGCCGTGCAATTCTAACCGCGAGGATTTTTTAAAAATTTACTTACAAGTATTGTTACTCAAATATTTATAATATTTCAAATAAAAAATAATATTTAAACTTAAAGTTTGAGCATGAAAAAATCCTTGGTGGCCTCTTGCGTCCTCCAAAGTAGTAGACCGCCGGCGCGGCGTAAGAGAAGAAGAAACACAAAATATGGTAACACGACCATATTTTGCAGAAAATTTATCCGAATTATTTATTCATCCATATCAAATCAGTTTTTGTTTATAATCGACGTTCGACCGCACCTGATTGCATCAAAAATATTCGCGTAGGCGAACTATTATACCATAAAAATGTTATTAATTTTTTAACAATCCTACGCAAAAATTAGTTCCACGAATATTTTGTTTAACATTTTAGACAATAAAAAACAATAAAAACAAAATGGGAACGCTCAGTGGGACGAGTGATTATATATTGTTGCTCATCAACTCATCTTATGAGATTTGTTTAGATTCGAAACTATTATTCGGTATTCCGAATTCGAATTACATTTCGAAGAATTCCGAAATTGTTTTAGATTTCGCTACGCTCTGATAAGCAATTGTAGTAGGTTACTAAATTTGTGAGTAGGTAGGTATGTAATGACTAGACATCGGATTATATGCACGATCAAAATGCCGAAGTATGCATCCAAATATGCACGATAAATGGCCGAAATATGCACAAATCATGCACAATCAAGTCACTTATTATAAAAATGTATTATTTTTGGAAGAGTTTTCCGGTATTGCTCATAAATCATAATAAATGCGCCAATTTTCTCAATTATTATATAAAATCAAGGACTTTTTTCTTCTTTCCGATTACAATCTTAGTGCCCATGAAAGTTCATTACCCACTTTTTTTTCAAATGCGGCCAACTACAAAGTACGAAGAAACATTTTGTTTCTAGAAATATATTGCACCTATCGGGTGGACCACATATTTGAAGTACATATTTTGATCTATCATAATTCATACCTCTGTCTTGTAGCCTCGGTGTGTATTATGATAGCTATTTCGGATACTACGAGGGTACATACCGAAATATGCACTATCAACTTAATAATGCCATTATAATATGCACTATTGCCTAAAAAGCCCCATTATGTCTGATGTCTATCCGATATAATCCGATGTCTAGTAATGACTAATGAGAAAGCAAACTTTTCTTTTTCTTTACAGATTTTTCTATAATACGTTAAATGCATATAAATGCGAATGTGTGTACCAATCAATCTTCACGCTTAAACAGCTAAACCGATTTCGATGATGATATTATCATGGAAATTTGTTATATAACTACTACATAATATATCTGTCTATTAGTCTTCACACTTCACTCTTTAAAGGGTTGAATCGATTTAGAGGTAATTATGATTGATTATTAATTATTATTTATTATAGTACTAGCGACCCGCCCCCGCGTCCCACGGGTATAAAATATATTATAGCCACTGAAAAATGATTAAAATCGATAGCCTATGATCCTTCACGTGGTCTACTTCTTATCTGTGCCAAATAACATAAAAATTGCCCCAGTAGTTCGCGAGATAAATAATTTCCCTTTCAAATAATTTCCCCCGTTTTTTCCACATTCTCCTATTAGTCTTAGCGTGATAAAATAGCCTAAGTATATAGCCTTCGTCAATAAATGGGCTATCTAACATTGAAAGAATTTTTCAAATCGGAGACTAGCGCGTTCAAGTTAGTCCTTTCAAATAACTTTCCTCGTTTTTTCCACATTTTCCTCTATTTCTTCGCTCCTATTAGTCTTAGGGCCTGTTTCACCACTTCCTGATAAGGTGCCTGATAGATAGGCTTATTTGACAGATTCTCCATACTCCATCTGTCAATTTAAGTGGTGGATAGCCTTATCAGAAAGCGGTGAAACAGGCCCTTATGACGCATTTTCACTGGTCGATAGGGCCCGCATGCGGGGTGCGGGAGATTTCTAAAATGCATGCCACGACCAATCAAAATGCGCCGTTAGTTGTCATAGGCTCCCCGTATGCTGTATACCGCACGAGTTAACAACTAATGAAAATACGCCCTTAGAGTGATAAAATATAGCCTTCCACGATAAATGAGCTGTCTAACACTGAAAGAATCATCAAAATCAGTTGCGTAGTTTTAAAGATTAAAGGGAATAAAGGGACATGAGGGAAAAAAGCGACTTTGTTTTATAATATGTGTAGATATATGCCCGCGACTTCGTCCGCGTTCTGGTCAAAAAATTTTTTTCGTATTTTTTTTAATAAAAAGTATCCTTAGATGTTACTTCTGATATTTCCAGGCTCCAGAGTATGTGTACAAAGTTTCATGATGATTCGTCAAGTAGTTTTTGCGTGAAAGTGTAACAAACGTCCACGCTTTCACATTATGATATTGGATGCATAGGATACCTAGTTTTTGTGGCGAAAAAAAATTACAATTTCCGCGCGTCATCTAGCGTTAAATGATGATGATGAATCATCGGTGATGATGTATTTTCTCGCGAAACTCCAATACAGTTATTTTTCTTTTAATTTTTTTTTATTCTTCTTCATTTTAATTAAATTTTAGCCGAACAATATTTTTACAAGCCCAATTTTATAATGAACATTTTATATTATTTAATATTTTGCGAAATGTTTTTTCATGGTAAATAATTTTGAGGTGCTGTTTTATAATGAGCTTAAAATTATGTTTTACTCTTCATTATTTCATTTTAGTAATTAAATAAATTTTGTAGGTTTCGATAAAATGTTTCAAGTTTTGTAACGAATACTTATAATTTTCGACGGTCCGGTCCTACAATTAGTTACGACTTACGGTACGGTAGTTACGGATAAGTTTATCGGAACAGAAACATATATTTTTGAAACTATTAGATATTATGTTAGATTCTCTAGAATCTAGGTAGTTTTTAGATCGTGGAGTCGTATCATCTGTGTATCCAGATTCCAGCCAACACAAACGTAACTACTTACGCTTCTGTCCTTTACAATAATTTCGGAAAACAAAGTTAATTTTCTCAATCTTACCATCTTTAGATGCATCGAACGTCGAAGCATAATCTTTTTAACTCATTAAATCATAACTTACGCTTCACTTTCATGTCTACATAACATACTATTAACATCTCTAATTATATTGCATAAATCGCATGCAGGTACATCACGAAAAACGTGATTTCTTTAGTTTTTTTTTCTCCGTTATGTAAATGACTTGTGGTTAAAGAACTAGGTTAATCGTTTGTGTGTTCTTAAACTAGTAACAGTGTCATCTGTCGGACGGGAACCAATCAAATCTTGTCTAATCGCACTGGCCTACTAAAGCAATGATGGAGTAATAAAACAATTAAATTATTACGGACATAGTATAGACTATAGATCAATGATATTATATAAAAACTCAAAGCAGATATGTTACTACCCTATTGAAGACTCAAATACGACCCAACTGGGTCGTCTTTTATTTAGTCTGTTTCTTTTATTTAAATGGCATTTCGTTTATCTGTCAAACTCCAATTTTGAGTTTGAGAATTGTTCGGAAGAGATTTAAGCCGGAAAATAGTATGAACGTAACAGATCTGTATAAGTAGAATATCGTTGCTATAGATACTTATCCATAATATCCATACTTAATATTAATCACGCGAAAGTTGTGTCTGTTACCACTTCACATTCTAACCGCTGAACCGTTTTTCCGAAATAATATGATACTTTGAGTCCTGGGAAAGGACATAGGATACTTTCATCCCGAAAAATGTACGGTTTGCGCATGATAATCGAATTTTGGCCTAACGGAGTTGCGGGCACCAACTAGTTCTGCTATTAGTTATAGTATGCTGTATGCATTAATTATATATAACAATTCGTTTATAACTTACCATTCTAACTGCACTCGATGACGACGCTAATGATGATGATATAGGTACATGTATCTATATTCTATGTACTTTAAAATGCCGTTGGCACAGTATCGTTGGAGTGTTTGCTTACTTCTCGGTATTGAGTCAAGATTATCTTTGTCGGTTTTTAATGTTTGTGATACCTATTATACTTCCGGTACGCGTTTAGAATGGAAATAAGTGGGCTTCATACGAATATTTACTGCCTTAAAGTTAAGGGCTCTCTAAAACACTGGCACAACCGTACATTTTTCCAGGTAAGTATGTACTTTCCCGGGACTCAAAGTTTCTCCATATCAAACATCAAAATGGGTTCAGCGGTTTGGGAGTGAAGTGGTAGCAGACAGACAAACTTACGCATTTATTAGTTAGGATATTCTAACCTGTTTTATCATAATATAAGACTGAAGACACACTCCGAATCCTCACGCTTGAAATGAGGTATGTCGGAATTGTGTCCCAAGTCGGATTTGCGTGACGTTTGGGGGCTCGGGTAAGCATGATTGAAACAGTGATACGTTCCTGTCAAAATGGATAAACCCCGGACATGTCCCCGAGGCACAAGCGCCAGCGGGGAAGAGCCAAAGGATTTATATTATGCGTCCGCCCGAACGCGCGGTTCGGCGGCTATGCCGCGAGATCACAAGAAATTGTAATTAACAAACAAATATGTATACTTTATTGTGCACAAAAATTACAAAAATACTTAAATAAGTATAAACAATAATTATTGGTACTTAAATCAGACATGTACACAAAGGCGGGGCAAATATATATTTAGGGTGGGTTGCACCAGGCGTGGTTATAGTTACAGTTATGGTCAAACGTATGGTTATAGTTAAGGCTAACTCTTTAACCTTAACCACAGACTACAGAATTTGACAGATGTCTGTTGCGTTTATTTTTTTCTTAAAGCTACATATGGGATTGAGAGTATAAAAAATTTAATTATCCTTAAAAATCGTCAAGAAAAATATTTATTAAGTACCTACTTAAGTATAACATCACTTTGAGCCATGGTAAATTTTAACGAAAATATTTCAATATAAGTATGAGTGGCTATGGTTATCGTTAAATATGGCGTCCTTTACCAAAGATCTGACATTTTGCACTGTAGTTATAGTTAAGGGCGTTCCTTACGGAGATCCCGTAATTTACCGTATTTCAAGCCTTATAAACTCATAATTTGAAAGCTACAAAGTTATAATAAAAATACAGCAATAATCTTCAGTATATCAACATTCCTTTCCCCGTTTTAAATTTTATATTTTTGTTTATTATGCTTATGATATCATCTTCCAAAGTAAAACCAATTTATTAAAATTCAAGCATACATTCAGCATCTACAACATTTACAAATTACTTTTATTTGAAACATACGCCAATAGATCGACAATATCATAAACTACATATTCCCCGTTTTAAAAATTTTTTAGGACAATTTTGAACTAAGATAAGTAAAAAAAATTGGGTTTTGGTGCGATCTCGGCAACGCGGCAAATGTACGGCCAAGGTCGTTTGCTCAGGGGAAGGCCTTAAAGTAAGTTGGTGCAACCCACCCCAAGTAAATGACAGCGCGACCGCACCGCTATTTAAATAAATCGTTACATACTATTACTATAGAGTAATAAATACTATTACTTGAAAAAATATAAAGGAAAATTGCATAATTTAGTTTTTTATTGTTTTATATAATTCTCCGAAATCCTTTAACAGAATTTTAAAAAATAAAAGAGCCACTAAACCCCTTTCTTTCTCACTCTTGAGGCTCTATTTCTTTTGCCATTTATAGACTGAAATCTGGTTCTAAACTAAATTTCAGCAATCCCTAACGACTAAAAGAAACCATTAGAGAACATTACTTGCGTAAAACTTCCGTTATACATTCAAAACTACTTTAGGATTAATCTATCAAACGCGGCGACAGTACTTTTATCCTTTTTTAATCGTTTTTTTTCCTTTTGTCTCGCGCCATAATATCCGAAAGTATTATAGTAGACGACCATTAATCTAAGCCATTGTTTTGCCACACTCGTATTGTTCTTGGAGTCTCAGGACTCCCCGGATGTCCCCAGATCTCCCCGGAACTCCTCGGAACTCCCCAGAACTCCCCATACTCGGATCTCGCTGTTCTAGCGAGGATACATTAACGCTTGCTGTTTTATTTGCGTATTGCATGTTCTCATTTCGTGCATGCTTTAAACTTACATTTTTAATTTTGTGAATTAAGTTCCGCCAAAATTCGATTATCGCGCGGAAACCATGCATTTTCCGGGATAAAAAGTATCCTATATCCGTTCCCGGGACTCAAAGTAAGTATCCCAGCAAAATCGGTTCAGCAGTTTGAGCGTGAAGAGGTAACAGACAGACAGACACACTTTCGCATTTATAATATTAGTATGGATGTAGCCCAAAAATATACGATTCCCGCACCCTAGACATAGTCAGCTGGTTATTAATCAATTCTGTTACTCGAAAATAGAATACAATATTATCATAGATAGTATTAATATCCAAGGATACAATATAATATTCCTATTGTACAGAAATAATGTTCTCTCTCTGTTTAATAACTAGAAAACACATACGGTTATTCACCTCGATATAAATTGTGTTGTAATAATCCATTCATTCTGAGTGAATGAAAGCTAGTTGCGCCGCGACCTCTACCGCCATCTTGTGTACGGTAGCAGAACTAAACTTTGCTATGATTGCGTGGACCCGAACCCTCTGACTAACGATAAGATCCATCACGTTAGTTTGACAATGCAATAATTTGCCCTCGTCTGTCAAGCAAATTTTTTAATAAAGTATATTTTCATTAATCATTAGTAATTTGTATTTAAATGCCCGAAAAGTTGACACATTTTCATAATAATATTTTAACAAACAAACTAAAAAGCAATATAGCTGACATTCTTAGATCATGACAATAATATTAATATGTAAATAACTAATATTATAACAATTATAATGATGCTTACCTTAGACTACATAGAAAAATGTCTGAAAAAATAAAATACTTGAACATTTTAAACCATAACAATAAAATGCGACCGGAAAACCCAAAAATCCTTCATTCACTCTCGCGGGGTCTGCGAGACCATCTTACACCGCCCATTAGACCACTCAGCCATTACGATAAAAAATAAATGTTATTTTAATAGCACCGTTGACATTTTTGGTCCGTATTTTAATCGCTACTCAAAATGGAGCTGGTCCCTTGGGACGCAAATGGTTATACTATTGAATGAACAAAAGCGTTTGTTATTAAGGTAAAATATTATTTCTAGTTATTCCCGTTATTTGGAACATGGAAGTCATGATGGTATTTTTCGGAATAGATTTTGAAATACATATTATTTACTTTACTTAAAAATTAATGTTTTAAATGTGTGTACTTATTTTGTTAAGTATACTGTATAGTTACATGGTAAGTACTTAGCAGAGATTTCATTACAGATTACAAAATAGCAAATTTAAAATCAATAAAATTTCATTGTTTTCTGATGATTCTATTCTAAAAATTGTAAGGCATTTCAAACGCCCTTGAGGCTTCCCTAAATGTATTTCTATGTCTCGCTTAAAAGTATTTTTAGATAACGCCCACAGCGTTCATTACTCAACCCGCTACCTATTTCACAATTGTTTTTGTTATTTCATACTTAATGCTGTGTAACGAAGCTTGAGCTGTTTCGTTCATTTTAAATTATTCATCTATTTGAATTTTAAATATGTAGCGCCATCTGTTGTCGAAAAAACGTAGCAATTTCGTATATATGCACTTAAGATTTTTCGACACCATATTGTTGCTTCTTTCTCCAATTTATATTGGACACTAGATGACCCGGTGAACTTCGTATCACTTCCCTCATAATATTATATTGAGAATATTTCGTCCCTCAGATATTTCGAGATCAAAATTAGCGAAATTAAGTTCTCGAGTTTGAGCGAGTGAAATTCATTTATTTTTATATAGATTATTCGTATATAAGTGATATGTTAGTTATTTTGTCATATCCAGGTTAATTTAGGTCTTAGGCCTTAGCTATCAATATTGCTCCTATTACCTATCTATTGTCCTACTCGTACAATACATAGAAATGATTGATGTTAGATCTCATTCAGTATTTGTCTATGACCCGCTTGGCAACAGTCCATTAAAGACTGTTCAGTATCTCTGAAATCACCCTTGTGCGGATGAAATAGGGATTATTATTATAGACTCAGAGGTAAAATAAACTTGAATGGACAAAAGTCTGTCTGCGTTCCGGTGCGAACACGATTGTTGATAACGTCTTATCTGGCGACACAAAAAAAGAAAAGCTATTAATGGCCTCTGAACACGTCATGCTAAGAATAACTTAGCTTAGTCAGTAACTCAGTAGTCTGTAGTAATAAAATAGGTATCTAACCAATAGTAAGTGGTGATAAAATACTATACAGTAGGAGTAAGCCTCTCATACGTCTGCTTAATGTTACTTAGTTACATAAATATTATAAGTATTATCGGTTGCCACAATTTAGAAAATATTTTTAAACTAGCGACGGTCTCACAGACATGTAGGTAACGCTACATAAAAATTTGACCTCTACCGCGTTTATATTGTAAAAATAAAACAGGTTGCTATATTTTAAAGGCTAAGTAATATTGCCCGGGTAGGTCTGCAAGAATGTTTTTATAAATATACTTGATGAAAACTTCGCAAGAAATAAAAGCATGTCCTTCTGTCAATTTGCGGAATGCGTGGCTCCAGTTTTTGTGTTTTCGTTTAAATGCGGTTTGCGTACATCTAGAATGGCAAAGTTTTTGGCGCGCTGCCAAATTTTCGTCCATTCACCAAGTTACAGGACCCCCGGCTGCGGCCACGTCGCGCCCACAGGGAGGTCAAGATACACTGGCGCTGGGGGTCACTGATCCGCGCCAGGAATTCAGTATATTGAAGTTTCCAGTTTTTTGCCAAGTCCTTTAATTTATTCCAATAAATTAGAATGTTACTGACACAGTTTTGGGTGACTTCGTATTGTTACTGCACAATTAAGTTTGAAGGGATTATTCAGCGTTTGGAAGATAGGTAGGCCACTATCATTATTATAGTATGTAATTAAGGTGAGTTTCTGAACTCTAAACAGTACACTGACCAGTTCCGTCTAAGGTCTCGGTAGCCAATAGAACTTCTTATTTTAACTAATTTACTTTGTCCAGTGCACTGTTCAAGTTTTGGAACACACCCTTTAGTAAGCCAGCCATCAGTATGCTAGTCAATCGTCAATTCAAGCCACTGCAAAAACTCATAGAAACCAAAATCTGCATGAAACAAATAAATAAAATTAAAATATCGATAGAAGATAATAAGACGTCCACCTTTTCTATAAGTTGGTTAAAAATTCGAATAAAGTGAGGTCGATCAACTTTAAATTTCCTCTACTGTACTGGATAGAGTTAATATTCCAGTCGTGTATGGGTTAATTATGGTAAATATTTCATTGACTGAGGAATTGTCAATTTCCAGCGGCCTTATGTTAATGGCGGAAGCACAGCATAAATATTAATCCGTAGAGTAACTGAAACATACAGTTCGACAAGACTTTAAAATTTAAATGAACGTGGCGAGAAAATGAACTAACGCTTTTATCATACGAAAACGTCATTTTTAAAAGTTCTCCTTTACCAGCAGCGCCCCGTCCATTCAAAGCCTTGGAGCACTTTATCAGGTGTATTTTTCTTTAAATCGAACTTGATCTACACACAAGTTTTACGCGCTTAAGGCAGGGATCAATCTCAGTCCAAAACGATAACCTTGCACACAACCAAAGACCAAGCGTATACTCATCGCAATAATATTCATTTTAGCTAAGCATAAAATTGTAGTTACTAGGGGCGAATCTTCTCTATTTTTCATGTTTTTTAAAAATATCTTTGGATATAAATATTAAGAAACAAAATTGTTCGGTTCAGGATATTTTAATATAGATTTACTAACAATTTATTCAAATAAAATGTATAATTATCCTAGTTAATATGTACTTATATTTCGATGAATTAGATTTTTGTCGGAGATGAGTTACTAAATTAATTACAGCCAAAGTATACGTTTTATAAAAATGTTTATGGTTTAAAGTCTTTTGAATATGGTGCTTTATATCGCATATTTTTTTACATTTCGTTATTATATTGGAACTAGGTACACCGGGAGTCACGGAATAACAAATTGGGGTTTATGCCCGCCTTAATACTGCATTGCAATCTAAAGTTATCTGAAAACACGCTTATGTGTGCGTGCGCCCGATTCCGGCTGCCTAACTTGATGGTGTACACTGTGCACTATACAGTGTACTGTATATTATTTTAATGTGACGGAAATAAAGAAGTGGCTTTAAGTTTCTTATGGAAGACGTAACAAATGTTTTTGACTCGAACAAAAACTGGGAAAAAGTTATCGAATCTTGGTCTTCTAGTTCTATTTCGAGTTTCTAGTTTTTAAGCTAGAATGTAGTAATCGTATTTTTGTCTAATAAAAAGCTAAAAAGTATACATTTACGATTTAGGAGTAATACTAAACAAACTTAGTTTACGAGTTCGAAGAAACGGTTTACAGCTCACTTTCGTAAGTCGTAATTTACAAATGTTTACAATTTGAATACTTTCATGTAAATTTATTGTAATAACTTTGTTAAATACGGAGCTGTTGCGAAACATTTACATTTTAGCTTATTTTAGTAGCTGTTCTGATATTTTATGATTACAATCATTTTGTAGTCTGACGAAACACTGGGGAGAAAAATAAAAGGATTACAAATTATGTTTTTATTGTTTTTTAATACAACTATTGTAAAATTACAACAACGTAGAGATCAACTACGATAACTTGGCGCGCCCCTCCAAATGACTGTTTCAATGTGTGTAGTCACATCCTTATGAAAGAGTTTGTATGTAGTAAGTATTCAACCAATCACACTACACGTAATATTTCAGTTTTGTTGGTCAACTAATCATAACTAGCCTACTGCGCAAGACAACGCACTTCAAACGTTTTGAATTTTGGAGGGGCGCGCCAAGTTATCGTAGTTGATCTCTATCTGCGGGGCTATTATGGTCACATTTAGCAATTCCTCGCAATCAGTTCACAAAACGAATTGTCAAAACTGTCAAACGCACGTATGTCAAATTACTAAGTACGAATTTAGACATCTGAATTGCAAACAGAGTGTCAATTTTGCGATTAAAAAAATGAATCATTATAACTGTATGTTTTTATCTCTTTCCTCTTGAGTCATAATGCAAACCTTTCATGGACTTCCATCAATATTTCAATACTATAATTAGCCAAATCGGTTCAGCCGTTCTCGAGTTTTTTTTTTATTTTCTAACATAGAAGATTGCTTACGAATTTTGTCGTTACTTGTCGCTATTACCGAAATTCGAAATAACTACCATCACAGGTCATCCATACTTCCATACTAATATCATAAATGCGAAAGTGTGTCTGTCTGTCTGTTTGTTACCTCTTCACGCCCAAACCGCTGAACCGATTTTGCTGAAATTTGGCATGGAGATACTTTGAGCCCCGGGAAAGGACATAGGATACTTTTTATCCCGGAAAAATCTACGGTTCCAGCGCGATAAACGAATTTTGGCGCAACGAAGTTGCGGGCGTCATCTAGTAGTCAAATAAATGACAGGAATTCTAAGAAATATAATATTCTTGAATCTAGTTTTAGTCGAGTGTTTTAATATTCCATAACCTGGCAATAAAACGTGACAGATGAAGAGCGAACGTTTAAGTTCCATATCACTTGCACTCTTAACTGCCTATAAAGTGAAGGGATTTCATAATAAAAATTTCAATACGTGAACACCAGTGGCGGATTCAACTAACGCGGGGCCTGTAGCAGATTCTGAGGCCCTCCTCCAGGCTTAGAACGACCACAGTAGAAGTGAATATAATTGACCGACTTCCAAAAAGGAGGAGGTAATATGTTCGGCTGTATGTATCTTTTTTTTTGTATGTTCAACGATTACTCAGCCGTTTGTGTTCCGATTTTCAAAATTATTTTTGTGTTGTATAGGGTTTAACTCGAATTTGGTACCATGTTCACAAAAGTGGTAATCTGATGATGGGATCCTTGAATCGAGGGGACTCCTTGAAATTTGTATGGACACATATAGTGATTTCGATTTTTTCTGAAGCATTCGAGGTAAATGCTACCAAAAAGTAAGACTTCGCACCAGATTATACCCTGGATCCGAAGGTACCGAACAGAACTTTTCAATGCTTATGGGTACAGGTTCGGGGATTTCGGTGTTGTTTAAACAACTGAAATCATAAGCTAATACATCAATTTGATTAATCATCATCATCACAACCATAATTATACCATGAGTCATCACACTATGACCCAATTATTGGTACTTTTCGTGATATTTTGCATCGAAGCAGATGTTTTTGATAATGATTTCGCTGTTTGTAGACCGATTTTCAAAATTCTCGTGTAGTTGTATAGGATGTAATCTTAATTTTGTATAAAAATTACGAAAGTGGTGAGCTGATGATGGGATCTATGAGCAATCGAGGGAAATCCTTGAAATTTATCAAAACACTCATAGTGGTTAAAATGTTGTTTCCAGTAAGTTAAACATATGTTGCGAATAAGAGAAATTTCATACGAAGGTGTCTCTTGGTGCAAAGGCACTGAACAGAACAGAACTCACACAGTATAAGAATTATTGTTTTTTTTTTTTTCAAGTTTGAAAAATATTTTGACGTACCTTTGAATTGATCGGTTAGATTTTAGAAGTTAAGATTTTTGAAGTTAGAACTTAGAACAAAATATACTTTGGAGGGCGGAGCCCGTAACAGTCGTAGCACTAGCTTTTGCATGATCCGGCCCTGGTTTAGTCCTTTCAGCGTTACATTACTTCTATCACGACCTTTATTCCAAAGATATAGAGTTCACTCTCATTGAAATAGGGGTAAAATATATCTGAATGTGATGGTATGTCGGTATTGAAATGTATTCGACCTTTGCGGAGATTTACTGAGAGATACCGCTTTTATTACCCGGGTATGCTTCTAGTTATTGGCAGACATACATCATGATTATTACAGTTTATTAGTTTATATCATGAGTTTAGGTATCTTGTTTGCATCTAGACAAAAGTAAGAAAATCTAGAAGTAAGCATAAGTTGAAATAGTTAAAATTGACATGATGTTTACATTTTAACAGAACTGTTGGGTTAAAGACTATAAAGTTATTAATGTAGTCTCTTGTATATCGATTTATTCTTTATATATATAAAGAATAAATCGATATCGACGAAAATCCATAATAAGGAGATTCTAGAGACTGGAAATGGACTTATTCTTAACCACCACTTTTTTGTTCTAGGCCACCAGCTCACCACGGCGCGGCACTGCTTGCTGGCGTGGGGGCGGTGCCGTCGTACGCGCCCCCCGGCCGCGCCTTCTTCACGCCCCCCTTGCCGCCAGAGTACCGGAACCCTTTCGCTGACAAGCCTACACTTAGAGGTATGGTAGACTGTTTTGTCGTAGAGATTGGCTGAGTGATTACTGATTATGTGTCATACGACAGCAAGTGAAAAAAATGGACTTATTGAACAGACTGGCAGCAGATATTGTAGAATTTGGGGGTGATACAGTGCTGTCCAAGATTAATACCTGCCATCTTGCCGCCTTAAGGGCTCGCACACAAAACTGCGAATTCGCATCGCAAATATCTGCGACAAAACACATAATAAGAATAACATTGCATTCGCACGAATTCGCAGTTATGTGTGGGCCTTATTAACCTTAGCCTAAACCTTATTTCATGGTAGATTTAAGAGTGCAGGTCCGGGTCTGTCTTCAATCGTACGTGTCGCCTTGATAGTTGCTACATATTATAGTCCTAACGGCAAAAATGAATTTTTCCTGACCATCCATTTTTTGGAAAATTCTAATAAAGACTGCAGAGCTTGTAAGATTACACGTATTAAGTTGATAAGTAGTTAACTAAGTTTTAACTTAACTTTAAGTTATTTATTGCATGTAAACACAAAATTTAGTAGCAAGCAGCAAGTTTTTTTGTTAAGTTGGTAGGCTAGGCTTGTCACTTGACACATTTCGGGCAGGCACTTCAAATTAAGTTAAAATTTAGTTACTTATCTACTTAAGGGCCGAGACACAAAAACACGGCACGGCGCCGTACGGTGCCGCGTCGTGAGAATTCACGGCGCGCGTCGTAAAAAACTACTGCACGGCGTCGTACGACGTCGCGTCGTAGAAACCCATCTTGAATTTCTATGTGAGTTTCTACGGCACGACGTCGTACGACGCCGTGCCGTGGTTTTTTTACGACGCGCGCCGTGAATTCTCACGACGCGGCACCGTACGGCGCCGTGCCGTGTTTTTGTGTCCCGACCCTTAGGCATCCATTACACGGTAGGTTCCTCGTCAGTCACGCCCTTACACGGTAGGTTACCCATCAGTCACAGTCATGACTGTGGTAAAACTGACAGCAAAACCTACCGTCTAATGGATGCCTAATACGTGTAAACCAGCCATAAGATTTGTTTAAACAAACCTGGCTCTTATGAGGAAGCGAAATTCATGTTGCTAAAAGAAATATTTTCAAGTTTCAACCTAAGGGCATGATTAACTAGGTTACAGGCTACAGCCAACATCTGAGTAATTTGTAAATAAATAATTTGGAACTCTAAAAGTGCCTTCACACTAGGACATTTGCATCGTTCTCTTATAATGTAGATACATAATATAAAGTAGATTAATAATGTAGATGTCCACTAAGAAAGGATTTCTTAGTGGACATCTACATCTCACAGTCTTCCTCCAAATATGTTAAATGGGGGATTTAAATTTATATGCTAAAGATGCACGTGGATAATACCAATTTTTATCACTGGCGACGTTTTTATGTCCAGCACATTAGAATCACAGTATCAAAAAGTTGTAGAAACAAAAGCTTTATCTATAATATTCGTATATTTCAGGCACAAACACAGACGGCAACAATTACCTCAACCGGCGGCCGATCCCGCCGCCGTCCCTGGGCCCTGGGCACGAGAGGATCCCCATCAGACCGCCTGGACAGGTACGTGACAGCAGATTCCGTTCGAATCTGATTCGGAAACTAATTTACTGTGCCATTGGGCAATGAGGAGCGCGGCGAGCGTTTATTGGATGTCGCGCGATGGAGTTCCCGAATCGGAGTCGAATTGCGTCGATATGATGTGGCAAACTACCCCATCTTTGGCAATCATCACGTCAATTTTAGCTGAGATTTTTGTTTGAAAATACAAAATCTCAGGTGCAAATTAGGAATAGCAATAATATAATTATTTGAAGTATAGGTAATCTCTTATAGTGCCAGAAATTCTGATATTTTAGGAATAAATATAGTTCAGTTAACTCCTACTGAGAGGAACGATGAGCTATCATCCAAAGCAAACTAATAATAATAATACCCATATCCATAATATCACAGAAATCTAACTACAAAGTAGGTTCACTAAATAAATTTGAACCATTAATTTTACGGGATTCTAAAGTAGCTTCCATTTTTAAGTAGTAGGTATGTTTAAATGGAAAACATTTTTAAGAAGATATAATTTTCTTTCAATTACGAATTTCACGTCTGGAAAGTCTAAGAAACTTTTCATATTATATTTGTCTGTCGCGTTTCCGCCGAGTGTGCACGCGTCTTTAGCTGACCCACATTCCCAAATATCCTCGTTTAATATTAAAATGTATATAAAACGGGCAAAAATATACACCTCTCCGGGTCCGTATATTTCCCTACACCTGGGAATTGTGTATAATAATATGACTTTTGCACTTTTTAATGGTAGCGTTCGATATTGATAATTTGCTTCGACGCTTTTATTTAAAATTCTCCGTTCTTTATTAGTTATTTTTAAATATTGTGTCTATATTTTTATGTTGAATTCTCTACCTCTACAAATTGTGTGTCCTTTTGATAGGTAACGTGAACTTAAAATAAGAACAACTTTGTGGTAATGCTTCCTTAGCCTTACCAGTTACCACCGTAACTATCAGTCTCAAATTGAACCGCAGAAAGATCGTGCGCTAGTATTAGCTGTCAAGATTGGAAAAAGTCGTTAAAATCGAATTACTTCGAAATTGAGCCGCAGCACTATTTTGCACTAGTACCTAATATCTATATTGTATAATATTATACCGGATATAGCAAAAGCTTTGAGGTGGCGTTGATTCGATTTTAGATTTGCTTCTCATTCTATCGGGACTCGGTACTAAGGCAGCTGTTAAATGTCTCAACCAATGTCTTTTCAAGCTATGTTTATGGGATTCCTCAATATGCGAGGGTTTTTATTTACAGATATAAACTAATTTATTTAATTTTGCGATTCCAGGAGACGTCATCTCCTCAAGTGCCCGCTCCCCCGCCCGCCCCGCCTCAGCCGCCCGCCGCATTCGAGCCGGCGAAGAAGAAAGCACTCAACACCCCCAGTCATAAGGTTGGTTTTACAATAACGGCAGGCTCCTTTGACGAATATCGTAGCCAGAAAATTCTGCTGATATTTGTACATTACGTTCGGATGTCTAGTGACTAGTAACATATGCATGCAACATAAAATCTGTCATGTAACTATTAAACCTAAGTAGGGCACTGCTTAATTGGAACTTACCATCAGCACATATAGTGGAATCATAGATTATTGTTTAAAAAATACTAGGAATGCCAGTAGCAGGACTATTTCTGTACTATGAACTAAAATTCCAAATATTATGGTGTTTTACCTTACTAATACCTATATAGCAACAACTAAATCTAATGTTTTTTATTTTTTTTATTTCAGCCTGATGAAATAGACAGCGAGAAGGGAGCGGATCAGGCCAACTTCACCGACTTCGTCCCCAACTCCCTCAACATACCCACCATATCACGGATACTGTCCGGATCCAACGGACGGAAGGAGGACATCCCGGACGTGCTGCTCCGGACCGTCACCGCCAAGCCCACACACCAGGAGAAAACCTCCAAGAGTGATGTCTTCGTGACCAAAGAAGTGACCTTCAGTGACAGTAGGGACTCGTCTACCGAAGGCGTGCTAGCGGTGTTAGACCCCGACATGAACAATTTAGATAGGCCTTTAATAATTGATCAGAATGGCGAAACTAACACGAGAAGAAATCTCCAGTACGCTACCAATAAACACGAGAGAAATGATAGTCGGAAGGATGATATTACGCCCGCGACCACTGTAGGTTTCGAGCTAACTGACCCAGAAATGTCGACCGAGAGATACCACAATCTCGCAAACGTAAATTCTGATAAGAAGATTCTGAAGCAACCCAAGAATAACGGGCCAGTCCAAAGGCCGGGGGTCACTTGGCCGTTCGCGTGGAACGTCCATATCTATCTGGCGACGGTTATGTTCACGATATTAGCTGTTTACTCCATCTTCAAAATCATCTGCTACAACAAATTCACCCATCTCTTCGCGCAGTACTACTTCATCACGCTCCATCTGATCCTGGTGCTGGTGTGTCTTCTGAGAATATTCTACATGTGCTACGACCCCTACAATATAAATAACTCGTTGCCCATTTTTATAAGCGAAATCCTGCTGCACATTCCGCAAATATTCCTGAGCATAGCGTTCGCTTCGACGATCCTGTACCTCATAACGCACAGCATAAACTCGAAAACCTCGTGTTGTGCGTTCCTGTTTCGCTCGCGAACTATCATCGTCGGCGGCAGCGTCCATTTGCTGGCTTGCATGATGCTGCATATACTAGAGAACAGTAGTACAATAATAAGGACGCAGCAGGGGATCGAGAAGAGAGTTTTGGGCTTGACCTGCCAGATTATATTCGTCCTGGCGTGTCTCACGCTCGGAATAGGCTACCTCTACGTGTATAGAACGCTGAAGGCCGCCCTCCAGAAGAAGAGTCACACCTACATTCACGGCTTCCAAAACCTCTACCAGGCGATCCACATAAATTTGGCGACGGCCCTGTTATTCGTTTTGATGGCCACCCTCCAAATTTACGGGATATTCGGCGTCAATCAAGTCAGCATGACCAAGTTCGACTGGCTGCAGTGGGGATACCAGTTCTCGCTGCGGCTGATCGAGATAAGCGTAGTAGCGCTTATCTCCTGGGTCATAAGTTTAAAAGTGCGCACGGGAGCTTTAGAACACGAGAAAGTGGACGGCCAGAAGATTTCGCGGATGGGCCTATTCCCGTGCGCCGGAGGGTCCAGCAATGAGCAGTTCGAGTCCGACTACCCCGCGATATGCAATACTAACACTAATTTGCATACGTACACCCTCAGAACGGGCAAGCCCATCTACGAGAGTACCGGCCACCATCCGACCATCCCGGATACGTGCTGCGTCGGACCGGATCTGCAAAGATTCCAGCTGAACACGCTAGCCGCGAACTGTGATAACAACTCCGGCACTGAGAATTACTCCGGACACAGCTCGATAGCTAATGCTGGCCACAGCAGCTCGACGGAGTCCAGCAACGCCACGTCGAGCCAGGGGGTGACCAACCACCTGATCAAGCACCACCCCAACATGGTCGGGTACAACGGCATAGAGTCCGCGTCCGACGACCACTACTCCAACTGCGACCCCGCCATGCAGTCGCTCCAGGGCGAGGACCATCTCGGTCACGAGTACAACGAGATCGAGTACGACAACAGCGGCGGGTTCATCCGTGACATCAAGAACCAGAACTACAACGCCGGATCCAACCGGGGCTCGCACAACTTCAAGCACATGTCTTACGATCGGGTATCGTCGCGGACGAACAGCAACCCTCGCAAGAAGCATCGAGCGAAGAACAAAAACGTTCAATGCATGACCATGGGCTACGACGGTTCCATGAACCACCACTACCATCAGCCGCACCTGCCTGACGAATACGGGAACTTCAACACGGAGAACGCCTCGTACCACTCCTCCGGTATTCAGACGCTGAATCCGAACCGAAGCTACGACCCCCAGTGCCAGCAGATCCGGAGCTCGCAGCGGCGGAACTCGCCCGCGGCGGCCATGATGAACTCCAGCGGCAGCCAAAAGCGGGGCAAGGTCAACGGGTTCCCGGAGCGACCGAAATCGACTGACCTGTACGGTTTCTCCGAGGACCCCGACGAGAGGAGCTACCCCTTGAGCACCCCTCAGCCGGCCCCCAGGACTCTAGGCTACGACCCCTCGTACTCTCAACCCCAGGACGAGATCAATAACGAGTCGGGAGGTAGCATGCTGGTGGCGCAGGACGGCTTCGTCAGATTTAGACCCCTAGAAGACGGTCCGTCGCAAACTTGATTCACCGTCCTGTCCTCGCCGACGGAGGTTCTAGATTTTTGATACCATCCGCCAGGTTACAGCACACCTCTTCCCGGCTTGTGGGTTCGCCGATGAGGCTAGGGTTCGATTGAAAGACTTTTGTGGTGTGTTCGAGGAAACCGGTCGTTGTATATCGGATGGTATATTTATCGTGTGACTCGCTTACTCGCACACTGTATATTGTACATGTATAGTTAGGTATAGTGACAGTATCGGCCTTGTACATAGCTGCCCCGTACTCTAAGCCTTTGTGTATAAGGATTCGAGTGCATACTCCTTTTGACACTAAATGTTGGACCTGTAACGGTATCCTTTAATGAATGTTGGACTATATATTATGGAGACTTCGGACCTACGACCACTAAGTGTTGCCATTTATCGATGTCGGATGACGTCTGGAACGATTTGGCAGATTTTACGTCTGCCCTAAAATCGGACAAATTGTTTCAGATTCTAACGGCTGCCCTTAGAGATATTTAATGATCACTTAACTTTAATTAACGCCCTATGCAATTACTGTCAAACTATTTGATAATGAAAGTTAATTGTTAAATGTCTTTGAGTGCGGCCGTAAACGACTTAGTTACGCGTTTGAGTAAATGACTAATTAAATATATGTGATATCGGTATTAATTTGTTTCAATAATTCTGTCCATAGATATTGTAAGGGCTATATCATATTATAAACGCTTCATCAATATGATTTGTACGTATTATCAAATTTCTTGGTGTTTTTGAACTTTTATTGTATTGGTGAAGTGACTGTATGTCTGTTTATCTGAGAATTTTATGCGTAAACTTTTATATGTGTTAATATAGTTTCTGACGTTTTCATAATTTATTTAATATGTTAATGTAACCACTTGTAACCATTTCTCACTTAAAATATCAAGATTACTAGCTGACTGGTTCTTAAAAATGTAATAAAATATCTGTGTTATATTTTTTGTCACCAGAATTATTGCTAGCTAAATCTTATGTCATTTTACTGCCTTCCTAGCGGGAAAGATTTTCATGACATTTAACATTTTAGTTGTTGACTAGTCAAAACAGTGAATCCTGCCTGTTCCCGAGTTTTGCAATTTTATATTAACACAGTAGTCATAGAAACCACGGGGTCACACAGAAGTGATTCCTATATCGACATATTTTGTTTTTATTTCACATATAAGTAGAGAAATAATGGCACTATCGAAAATTATCACACTTAGGCCTAATAGTGGATCACTTCTGTTCCCGACTATACCGGTAGACACTTGCAGAAATGTTAAAATAGTACAGCGTACTTGTTGGCACTACAATAGTTTTATGCAACGACTTCGGTCGATCACGTGAA
Source organism: Lysandra bellargus (assembly GCA_905333045.1). Classification (NCBI taxonomy): domain Eukaryota; kingdom Metazoa; phylum Arthropoda; class Insecta; order Lepidoptera; family Lycaenidae; genus Lysandra; species Lysandra bellargus. The sequence goes on along the minus strand of HG995320.1, from coordinate 8,181,307 downwards.
GATATCGTGCTCATATTACTGTAATTCCTATGTAAATAAATAATTTTAATGTTAAGGAAATCATTTACTACACGATACATATAAGTTTGTACATAGGGCTACGCGATGTACCCGTACGTTTTGTTGTAAATTATATATTTCAATTTTTTAAATTTTTTCAAGACTGTACCTTTATTATTTTACAAAACGACAACTGACATTTAATATGTATAAATAAATAAAAACGGTATTGAAAATGTGGTGTTTTAATTCAACTTAATTCCCTTTGTAAGCTCTGATAGCCGATAGGTAATTTATAATCCTGAAATGAGATACACGAAGGCTTTAATACTTCAGTCGGAATTTCCAGGAATTGCTATTGTATTCTATTGTTGTCGCGACCACCGGTGCTCGCGCGGGGCCTGAAGGATTATTTTTTAATAATAATGCAGCGCCATCTACTGCGAAACTGAGATCCTCCTAAAATTCCTTTGAAGCATTCAGAACTACCTTCACAAAATCGGGAAAATTCAATAAAAGTGTGGTGTTTGTATAGAACTTTTATATTTTACCTTTTTAATAAGTATTGTTTCTGGTCTATTGACATAAAATTGTCAATTTTTGGAACAGATTTTTGCTGTATTGCCCGGGGTAGGCGTCTTCTTGGACGATATTATCATAACGGGTAAAGATGATGAGTCACATTTAGCTACTTTAAAGGAAGTTTTTACGAGATTGGAGAAATGGGGCTTAAGAGTTCGAAAAGATAAATGTACTCTTTTCGGCAACTCGGTTACGTACTTAGGCTTTGTTATCGATAGGAATGGAGTTCATACTGACCCTCATAAGGTTGAAGCTATTAAGGAAGTTAAAACACCAACTAATGTTTCCGAATTGAGGTCTTTCCTAGGGCTAGTGATCTATTATGCTAAATTTGTCCCCAGTATGAGTACTATGCTAGCACCACTATACGATCTTCTAAAGAAGGATTCTAGGTTTAGGTGGGACCAGAGATGTGAGCGGGCATTTAACGATGTTAAAAATATTTTAGCCTCTAGTGAAGTCCTCGTGCACTACTCTTTAGATTTACCGCTTATTTTGACGACAGATGCCAGTAGTATCGGTATAGGAGCAGTCATCTCGCATATTACGTCGCAGGGTGAGAGGCCGATCGCATACGCTTCCCGAACACTTAAGAGTTCGGGTTACGCGCTCGATAAAATCAAATTCGATGCCGCGCCAGTACAAGTTTTATGTGTTGCTGTCTCGCTATTGCGAGGTACCCCGTGCCCCGCGCGCCCCAGACAGCGTATTATATGTGTGCGTGCGTCGTCATTCATTATTTTACTCTGATCAAGTTATTCAAGCCGTGCGTTTGTTGCGAACTTGCGAAATATTATATTTTACTGTTTCATGAATCATTAACAATATTGTTTTTGTGGTTCTTTTATATATTGGAATAGTAGGAATACGGGCGCGGGCGTAGTGTCGTCGATATTGTCACTGAACTGAACAGAATACAGATTCTACATAATATATTAAAATAATATACTTACTATAATATATACATTGGACTCTTTACAAATCACACCACGTCAGCCTGGCCCCGTGCTAAGTACACTAAGTACAACTGACTTGTGTTACAACTTACAAGTACCAGACATATAACACCGGATATATTATAATTTATACTAGCGACCCGCCCCGGCGTCGCACGGGTATAAAATATATAGCCACTGAAAAAAATGATTAAAATCAATAGCCTATGATCTACTTCTTATCTGTGCCAAATAACATAAAAATTGCTCAGTAATTCGCGAGATAATTTTCCCCCGTTTCAAATAATTTCCAACGTTTTATCCACATACTCCTATTAGTCTTAGCGTGATAAAATATAGCCTATACTCTATAGCCTTCCTCAATAAATAGGCTTTCTAACACTGAAAGAATTTTTCAAATCAGACCAGTGTTCCTGAGATTAGCGCGTTCAAGTTAGCCCTTTCAAATAATTTCGCCCGTTTTTTTCCACATTTTCCTCTATTTCTTCGCTCCTATTAGTCTTAGCGTGATAAAATATAGCCTATAGCCTTCCTCGATAAATGGGCTATCTAACACTGAAAGAATCATCAAAATCCGTTAAGTAGTTTTAAAGATTAAAGGGAACAAAGGGACATGAGGGAAAAAAAAGGGACTTTGTTTTATAATAAGTATATATTATTATGTAGATTATAGATTTCCTTTTTATTATACTCAACTTATTTAAGATCCATACTTCCATACTAATTGTAAAAAAATAATAAAAAAGTGTGTCTGTTTGTCTGTCTGTTATTAGCTTATTACCTCTTCAGGCCCAAACCGCTGAACCGATTTTGCTGAAATTTGGCATGGAGATACTTTGAGGCGGTCCCGAGTCTTTGTCCTTTGACATATAATACTTTTTATCCCGAAAAAATGCACGGTTTCCGCGCGATAAACTAGTTTTGGCGCAACAGAGTTGCGGGCGTCATCTAGTTTTTACAATATTATTATACATATATTTAATACACGTCCATGAGTCATGACTCATGAGTCATGAGTCATGACCCAAGAAAACGTTTTGTTCCGTCGGTGGGATTCGAATTTCGAACCAGCGACCCCCGGCTTGAGCTACCATGCGCTCAACCACTGCGCCACAGAGGTCGACGCTTTTATTTAAAAATTATTAAAAGACAGTACGTAACAATAAAGTTTCAAAAACAGAAAAAAGGCTACTCCAAATATTCCTCACATTGTTATCATTCAAAATAATAAAATCGGACAAGTCCGAGTTGGACTCGCCCATAAATGGTTCCGCAATCCGCAGCAACAATAAGGTTTATTTTTATGAAATTATAAGGTTTTTTTTAATAGTTTCGGAGAAAAGTGGCTGTGACATACGGACAGACAGACACACAGACATGACGAATCTATTAGGGTTCTGTTTTTTGCCATTTGGCTACGGAAGCCTAAAAATCAAAAGAGCATTATTAATTACTAGCTGTTGCTGTTCAGTGTTAGATAGCCCATTTATCGAGGAAGGCTATAGGCTATATTTTATAACGCTAAAATTAATTGGAGTGAAGAAATAGAGAAAAATGTGGAAAAACGGGGGAAATTATATATATATATATAGTATGAAAATATATATATATATATATATATATATATATATATATATATATATATATATATATATATATAGTATGAAAATATATATATATATATATATATATATATATATATATATATATATATATATATATATATATATATAATTAACGAAGTCGCGGGCAACAGCTATATTATAATAAAATCATAGGAAAGTCAATTCTGTACATTGAATATTTTTGTACAATAAATATTAATACCTACTTGGGATGTGAACTACTATGCTAACGCGGACGAAGTCGCGGGCAACAGCTAGTATGGAATAATCGTTGTCGAAAATATGCTATACTAGACGTTCCGCGCGGATTCGCCTACGTAAATTAGACATTTCACAGACAAATTAGTCCAAAAAAATTGCCCATAACCCTTCACGTGGTCTACTTTTTATCTGACCCAAATAACAGAAAAATTGCTTTAGTAGTTCATGAGATAAGCCCTTTCAAATAATTTCCCCCGTTTTTTTCACATTTTCCTCTATTTCTTCGCTTCTATTAATCGTAGCGTGATAAAATATAGCCTGTAGCCTTTCTCGATAAATGGACTAACACTGAAATAATTTTTCAAATCGGACCAGTAGTTCCTGAGATTAGCGCGTTCAAACAAACAAACAAACTCTTCCGCTTTATAATAATATTATTTAATTATTAAAGTATTTATATTATTTAATTGAATAAAACTGACATCAGGAAATAATTACTAAAAATACAAACTAAAATAAAATATACAAACATAGGTATACAAACTTAGAATACAAGTTCACTTTTATATTTTACTTTATTTAAAGACAGAAATTAGCAAGTCTGTTCAGGAGTTCTCGAGTTTTAGCGAGACTAACGAAATTAATTATACATAATATCAATGTATATTGTATAATCATATTATAATATTATGACTATCGCTAATATTCCTAAACGTTATTTACAAAATACAGTATATAAGAAAATAATAATATTATGATTTATGATATTCATAATTATTATTTATTTTAAACTACTGTGTGATACATCATATATCCCACCTTTCGGTATCCATTATTAATTATTATCAAAAGTTTAAGCACCACAAATCAAAATAATTTTATTTTGTTCAAGCAATTGTCTTCAAGTATCACAAAAAACTATCAAAATCAACATTCAACAACAATAACATTCTCTCGATCGCGGATTCTTGGAAATCTACTGTTATCGCGCGCGCGGTCGCATGCGACCGCTTGGAGCTTGAGGGAATATTGTACTTGAATAATGAATGCCTTGAATGAATTATTGTCAAGTGTACCGCCACTCCGCCGCCCGGCCCGCGCCTCCCGCGCCTCCCGCCCCGTTGCCGCGCTCTGTCGTGTGAGCGGATCGGCACGATACCATGTTGGAAATTATAGAGAAATTTCGTTGCGTTTACGAATACCAAAAATGATGAATGAAAATTTATTATATTGCCATTCTTTTGAAGACATTCTGTAACTACACAATATAAGCTGTGGTCCCAGGAAAAATACATTACGATTCGATGAGTTTTTAATATAAAACAAGCGTGCGAAAAGTATGTCGACAATGGCGTAAAAATTTATGAAATGTAATCGCTTATTAATTTAATTTAGTAAGTTAATTTTTGTTCAGGAACCTAGGTAATTACTATTTTAAGCTGAAAAATAACTCAAACATGTTAAATATTTTCGTATCACAAAATGATTTTGGTATTACGTTTGTATGAGAATTTCGAGGGTAACTCGGCCCCTTAACTCGGCGGAGAAAAATTACTCCCAAATTGAGCGGGAGGCCTTGTCTATTATATTTGGTGTGCGGAAATTTCACCAGTATTTATATGGACGCAAATTCCTTTTGAGGACGGATCATAAGCCTCTAGTTACTATATTTGGGGATAAGGCAGGCATTCCGGTCATGGCGGCTAGTAGGATGCAAAGGTGGGCCGTTATACTAGGTGGCTACGATTATAAAATCGAATATGTTAGTAGTAAGAATAACGCGGCGGATGCCTTGTCAAGGTTGCCAGTAAGCCAACAGGTCAGTGTGAAACAGGAGAACACATACCTTTCTTTCGTGCAATCCTTTTTACCAGTCACTAGAAAGGAGGTGCAAGAGCAGGTCAGCTTAGATAGTAACCTAAGAAGGGTGATGTCGTATTTACATTCAGGCTGGCCCGATTCGTGCCCTGATTCGGAATTACGACCCTACTTCGCGCGACGTAACGAGTTGTATATCGATATGGGGTGTGTCGTATGGGGCTATAGGTTAGTTATACCGGCTAGCTTACGGTCATATGGGGGTAGTCAAAATGAAGAGCATAGCTCGAAGTTTCGTCTGGTGGCCAGGCATAGATGCCGATATCGAGAGAGTTTGTAGAGAATGTGCGACGTGTAGAACTTAGAGTTCGGCGCCACCCAAGGCGGCGATACAGCCGTGGCCGCATGAGCCGGAATCATGGTCGAGGTTGCATGTTGATTTTTTGGGTCCATTAAACGGTAAAACGTTTCTAGTGATTATCGACGCGACCAGTAAGTGGCTAGAAGTCTTTCACATGCCGAGGACCAACGCTAGTGCGGTTATTAAAGTGTTGCGGGAGACGTTTGCGCGGTTCGGGCTGCCGAAACAAGTGGTGTCCGACAATGGGCCACCTTTTTCTAGTAAGGAGTATCTGGAATTTATGGCTAATAACGGTGTGAAGATTTCGTTTTCGGCAATTTATCACCCGGCCTCTAATGGTGCCGCCGAAGGGGCGGTTAGGATATGTAAGCGGGCGTTGAAGAAATCGGCCCGGGATGGCTGCGATCTAGATGCGGCTGTGCAGGCATATCTGCTGGCATATAGAAACGTAGAGCATAGCACCACGGGTGTGTCGCCAGCCATGATGTTACAACGTAGGTCGTTACGTACTAGGTTAGATCATCTGAGGTGGGGTAGACCGATTGAGGATAAGGTGCGGGTAGCTCAAGAAAAGCAAATAGAGTGCGCCGGGGGTCAAGCTCGAGCTATCCAAGTTGGGGAGGACGTCATGGTGCGCAATTACGCGCAAGGCGAAAAATGGGTGCATGGGAGAGTAGGAGTAGGTTCGCGGCACTACGTAGTGAATACGGGTCTAGGGCAACTTAAGAGGCACGTCGACCAAATCAAGCCGTGGGCAGTGCCGTATGAGCCGCCGGATTTACATACACCGGGGACCTCGAGTGGTGCCTGTAGTCACCCGACTGCGGGCGAGAGTGGCGCCCCTGTACTAGTTCCTACTAGGTCCTCCACCGCCCCTAACCGGCAGTCCCGTTGCGACGCATCCCTCTTCCGCCGTTCCACCTGTACGCTTGCACCGGCCCAAAAGTCTTACGAGACCCATAGATAGGTTGGGTTATTAGTTAGTATAGGTTAATTACATATTATGTTTCATAGGCTAATTATTATGATTGTTATAGAATTTTGTTATTTAGTGTGAGGGTGTGGTGTTTGTATAGAACTTTTTGTATTTTACCTTTTTAATAAGTATTGTTTCTGGTCTATTGACATAAAATTGTCAGATGTCATTCTGTAAATAAATATCTTTCCTTCAGCATGTACTAAGTTGTTTAATTGCTAAAATACGGAGATATCTTAAAAAGTACTAGGATATCAGAAACAGATAGGTAGTTTACATATTACTTTTGACGTTTTTACAACTACCTCCACAAAATTGGGAAAATGCAATAAAAGTAATAGGATATCAGAAATAGATAGGTGGTTTACATATTACTTTTGACGTTTTCACAACTACCTCCACAAAATTGGGAAAATGCAATAAAAGTACTAGGATATCTGAAGTAGTTAGGTAGTATAAATAATATTTTCGATGTTTTCCCAACTACCTCCACAAAATTGAGAAAATGCAAGAAAAGTACTAGGATATCAAAAACAGATAGGTAGTTTAAATAATATTTTTAACGTTTATTACAACTACCTCCAAAAATTGGGTTAACAGCGCCATCTGTTGAACGAGATAAACACTACGTAAATTCCAATAAATATTTAATAGATAGCGTTAGTGAAGTCCAAACAAGGGAATTTAAATCTAAGTACAAGATTTTCAGACTTTTATTTCATGTCATTTACCTTTTAACGAATATGAGACAAACAAACACTATGAACACATTTTTATATTTAGTAACAATTAACAACATTTTGCATACGAAATTATGTATCTTTTATATAGTACTATCGAGGAAATTGATTCCTAGGCAGTTGACGGACCTACGTCATTTGGTCGGTTTATGTCAATTAAGGCGCTTTGCAGACGACGGGGCGGGGCAGGCTTAATGTCCGCGAACATGCCGCTTCGCCAGTGCCCGCCGAGCACCTGCAGCGCGGTCTTTTTGCCCACCGTGTGCGTTGGTAATATAGGATTCCCTTTGTGCTATCGTTCGCAGCGAAATAGACCGTCCCGCCCCGCCCCGTCGTCTGCAAAGCGCCTCAATGTTAGCTATGATCGTTCGACTGGATTTGACATAACTCGACTAAACTAAATAGGTCCGCCACCTGCCTATAAATCAACTTCTCTGATAGTACAAGTCACCAACTTTACAAAAATTATAATAATTATTAAATTAATGTTATAGAACAATAAAAATACAACTACATGTCAGCTAAACATAATTACATTCCAAAAAATATCGTTTCATTCAAAATTTTCTGGACAAAGGAAAATTGTCCCCTGAATTAAATTAATATAATAAATTAATTATAAATTTATTTACAAGATTTATGAAATTGTAACCATTACAATAATTACACGAGTACAAATTAAAGTATAGAACATTTATACAAATAACATATTAATCCAAAATATTATACTAACCTAAAAAAGAAAGACGGCAAGTAAAATTTTATCACAATAATAATAATTGTCGAAAGATATATGAATACAAACTGTAATATGTCTGAATATCAAATACTCATACATACTGTGGACTCAGATAGTAAACAATACGGCTAAGAGGTAAGAAAGTCACAAAACTACTATTCCACTGGAATTTCAGGTAAACCCAAACGAGCGTAATGTGAGTCGCAGAATTTCGGTTGGCAAAAATTCTGCTTCATTCGGTTAAAACGAAATTATCAATTCACACGAAAGTAATTAAGTAAGTCATGACTTATATGTAAAATTATTAAGAACCGAAATTCTGCGACTTATGCCTCCAAAACTACACTCGTTCGGTTTCACCTTTATGGTTTAAGGGTAGAAGTCAAAATAATCGTACATGACTTGAAAAAATATGTGTCCTCGGCCGTTTTTAGCTTATTTAAAAAAAAAAGATCGGGTTATAACAAGTTATAAACCACCTACTAAGTTTAAAGAACAATTAATTTTCAGTAAAAACAAGACATTTTTGTAATGCTAAGAACATAAATATACCGAAAAAAATATCATCAAACTAAAGTCAGTAATTTCAGTTCCATACAAAATGAAAGTGTCCTCTTGCGTAATGAAAATTTAAACATTATAAAATATTCAAAATAACAATTGTAACATTCAAAATTAGGTACTATTTTGCAATATTATAGAATATAAAATTAAAAACAGTGTCCAGGTCTTTGTTTTCATTTATTAAAACCATTATTTATTATGCCTATTATTATAAAATTACTGTTCATAATAAAATCCCAAATATCGTTCCTGTGAGTAACTCCGGTAGATAACTGTGTTTTAGGCGCTCCCGAAAAGGAATTCTACTGTGTCAGTTTTATATTTTATTCCAACAAAACTGTTGGATCACATCACGTAACTTTTAGAACGCCAGCATGTCACTTCATTTATTTTTTGTGGAAAAAGTGCCCGCACAAAAGAAACCTTGGGAGCCTCTGAACTAGATGCCCGCAACTCCGTTGCGCCAAAACTCTTTTATCGCGCTGGAACCGTACATTTTTCTAGGACAAAAAGTATCCTATGTCCTTTCCCGGGACTCAAAATGCAAATGAAACCAGGCCAGTTACGCAGGAGTAATTTTATAGTGCCCAAGTGTGTGCGCAATACACAAGAGCACTCTGGTTTCAATGAAAACAGGCCAGTTAAGTAGTAGTAATTTTATAGTGCCCAAATGTGTGCGCAATACATAAGAGCACTCTGAGGGAAGCGCGGGAAGGAAAGAAGAAGCGGGAACTCTCTGTCCTTTCCCGAGACATAACGTATCTGCATACCAAATATCAAAATCCATGTAACGGTATAAGCAGAAATCATTTTATTTAACGCCTGGGAACCATTCATTTTTCCGAGATAAAAAGGATCATATGGCCTTTTCCGGGACTCAAAGTATCTCCATACCAAGTTTCATCAAAATCTGTTCAGCGGTTTAGGCGCAACATAGGAAATTTTATAACGCGGTAACCGTACATTTTTCAAGACAATAATTATCTTATGTCCTTTCACGAGAGTCAAAGTATGTGGACACCAATTTTCATCAAAATCGGTTCAGCGGTTTAGGCGCAAATCATTTTTGTTTTATTACACTGGTACCGTACCTTTTTCCCCGGATGTAAAGTATCCTATGTCCTTTCCCGAGACATAACGTATCTGTATACCAAAAATCATCGAAATCAACGTAGCGGTATAAGCAGAAATCATTTTAATTTAATGCCTGGGAACCGTACATTTTTCGGAATAAAAAGGACCCTACGTCCTTTACCGGGACTCAAAGTATCTCTATACCAAATTTCAGAAGAATCGTTTCAGCGGTTTGGGCGTGACGAGGTAATTTTATAACATTTTGTTAAAATAAGCACTTAAATTTGTATTGAAAGAACAAATCAGAATTTTGCATTTATGTGAAATATCACAAAGGACATAAATGCTATGTAATAAGCCCTATAGCAATATTGCATTAACCATTTTTATATGTTTTCTCTTAAAACTGAATGTAAAATTAAAATGTTTTTTCATAATCATAATCTACGCATTTCAACAAAAAAAAAATGATACCGCTCATTAACATTTTTTTGCTTAAAATAAGCAGAAAATAAAGATAATCCAAAAAAAACTTAAAACGCCGATTACTCAAAACTAGTTCTTTGTGGAATGGTACACCAATGCTTTGATATTATGACGATATATTTTAGATGTTAAAATTCAAATTTTTTCTTCCTTTAGATAACGTAACACGACTTAAGACTAACTCATATTGATAAAATTATTGTTATTGTGTAAATTGAATAAGTTTGTATAGTAAAATATGTGCCTGCAATTAATAACTAGTTTTTTTTATAAAATAATGGGGCAAGCGAGCAAATGGGTCACCTGATGGAAAGCATCTACCGTCGCCCACGGACACTTGCAACATCAGAAGGCCTGTTAAAGGAATTCAAGACGTGAGTGGAAGAATAAGGTAAGTAACATGAAAAAACTTCCCGTTTTTTTGCTTAAATGGAAGCATTAGGGCCGGAAAAAATATTTGAAATAGAAAAACTATGAATTATATGTGTAGCCAGTTAAATTATCTAGGTTATGAAGTAGATAAGTTACAAGTTTTATTATAATAATTAGGCAAAAAATGAGGTATTGTTCGTATGTTACGAAATGTTACTTGTTCGATTCTTCCACTCACGTCTTCAATTACGCTCTCTCCTTCAAGGTTTGCAGGTCGTATTGGTCTGAAACTTGTTCACCCCCAATGACGGTCTCACAATAAAGTTTCATGTTTTTAAATTTGTTTTTTTTTTTTCATGATTGTCTCGAAAATTTATGAGCTTAAAACATTGTTTGTTTTTGAGGAAGTTACCTATGTAGAAAATTTTCTTCCCAGTTAGATAGTCATATCTGTGTGTGTGTTGTTGGTCTATACAGACCATGAAAAAAATACAAAATTTAGTATTTTTTTGGGATTTGGAATATTTGTGCATAAATTAAAGCTTCAAAAATATTTTCTTTTAGATGGCGCCAAACACTGATGCTAAGCGACAAATAAAGTACCGAGAAAAGTTTTTAAACCGTGTGTTTGTACTTTGTGGCTTTTAATAAGACTTTTTAAAATATCATAATTATTTTATCGATGTTACCAGTTATGTTAGTCTAACAATAAATAAAAAATATGTAGATGCGTATTTTTTGTTTCAAAGTGGAAGCATCCTAATTTTCCTGTGAGTAACAATTTCTGTCCGGTGAGTAACGTTACTAACCGGATTTCATGTGAGTTGCGGTCGATTATTTTGACTTATACCCTTAATTGAGGCAATACTGCCATATTGTATTGTCATAATATATCTTGCTATGAAGCAATAGATATTCTGTCAACTGTAGACTGCAGAAAAAGTTAAATTACTCAAAAATTGCCTAAAAAAAGTCCAAATAAGTCAATAGACTATTACAACCAAGGATACTTTTAACTACATAAAATACTTTTACTAGAAGTAATTTGGTATTGTCTAAAAAGCTATGGGTGTACAAAATACATCTATAGTCAAAGCCATGAAACATTCACAGAATTACATACATACTTTGTGTATCAATAGCAAGTATTGTTGTCTTTGTCTAAACACACTATGCCGAAGTTCTGCGGCGGAAATTCCGCATGATTACGTCAGCAATGTCAAACGCATACAATATAATGCGGTGAAATTTCGGCATGGTGTGTCATCGGTAATTTAAAATACATTGCGGGCGGAATCATGCGGAAATTCCGACACGGAATTTCGGCATAGTGTGTTTAGACACTTACAGTTTTACATATATTATCTAGTCACAATTTCACTCATAGGGGAATCTATGTTCTTATTCTTCTTAGCGGAAAATTGTTCTCCTAATAGCTTCATAACTTGAGCGTGGGTTTTAGATCCATCTTTGAGTGAACTGTAATTTTCCTTCACGTATTGAGCGAATTCGTTCATTCCGCCTTTTCTCGCGGGTGTGGACACCACGACGCCATCTTTGTTCTTCTTGTTGACAATCACCTCAAAAGTTCCATGGCAATAGCCACAGCATTTCTTCGTGACGTCAATGGATTTTGAGTGGCGCTTGATACTGAAAATTAAAATGCGTTGACGTTGATAAATTGATATGCAGGTTTGACATTATATTATATTCTAATATTATAAACGCGAAAGTGTGTCTCTCTGTCTGTCTATCTTGGCGCAACAGTGTTGTGACTTGTGAGGGTGTGTTTAGTTCTATTATAATTTCTATATTATCGACTACCAATTTTTGTGGGTTACCAATAAGTTATAAAACTTACGCAGATTTCTCTGCGTAAGTTTTATACTACTGAACTGTATCAAGAAAAATTTCAGGAGAAAAGAATGAAAAATAATCGGCCAAGTGCGAGTCGGACTCGCGCACGAAGGGTTCCGTACCATTATAGAGCAAAATTAGGCCAAAAATTGTGTTTTTTGTATGGGAGCCCCCCTTAATTTTTTATATTATTTTAATATTATTATTAAATATTAAAGTACACATATAACTAAGGATTTTGTGAAAAAGTTAAGTACCTACCTGTTGCTATTATTGATATAGAGCAAAAAAGGCCAAAAAAAAATCACGTTTATTGTATGGGAGCCCCCCTTAAATATTTATTCTATTTTGTTTTTAGTATTTGTTGTTATAGCGGCAACAGATATACACATTCTGTGAAAATTTCAACTCTCTAGCTATTACCGTTCTCGTGTTACAGCCTGGTGACAGACAGACGGGCAGACGGACAGACAACGAAGTCTTAGTAATAGGGACCCTATTTTTACGTTTTTACCCTTTGGGTACGAAACCCTAAAAAATGAAAATTTCAAATAAAAAAATTTGGGTTCTGAAATTTGGTACTGAGACAATTAAATATACCACCGAAAACATAAGTTTAAGGCTGGCCGCACACAGCCGGAATGTCTCTCTGAATTAATAATCGGAAATTAATAATCTGAATTTCGGCACCTTGCCTCACACTTATCTTCAAAATTCAGATTGATCAGTAGTCTCGTGACTCCCGGCACGTGTAAACGTCTTTATGGAAGAAGAATTACTAATCGCATTGCTTTTGGCTCTACATAATAAAAAAAAGAAATACAAACGCAAATACTGGATTCATCCTTTAAATATGAAAAGAATAAAAGAGTCAGTATCACCTTACGGCGAGATGATTTGATGAGTTACTATGTTTGCTAGGAAATAAAATCAGAAAGAAAAACACGCACATGAGAAGAGCCATTTCCGCTGAAGAACGACTTACAAAGCTGCTGAAGCCCCCCTTAAATATTAACTTTATTTTGATTCTAGTATTAAGTACACAATCTGAATTGGAAATTTCAAATCTCTAGCTATTACCGTTCTTGAGTTATTGCCTGGAGACATACATACATACATACATACATACATACAGACAGACAGACAGACAGACAGACAGACAGACAGACAGACAGACAGACAGACAGACAGACAGACAGACAGACAGACAGACAGACAGACAGACAGACAGACAGACAGACAGACAGACAGACAGACAGACAGACAGACAGACAGACAGACAGACAGACAGACAGACAGACAGACAGACAGACAGACAGACAGACAGACAGACAGACAGACAGACAGACAGACAGACAGACAGACAGACAGACAGACAGACAGACAGACAGACAGACAGACAGACAGACAGACAGACAGACAGACAGACAGACAGACAGACAGACAGACAGACAGACGGACAAACAACGAAGTCTTATTGTCTGTCTGTCTGCCTCCAGGCTGTATCTCAATAACCGCTAGACTTCTGAAATTTTCACAGATTGTGTATGTCTGTTACCGCTATAATAACTGATACTAAAACAAAATAAAATAAATATTTAAGGCGGGCTCCTATACAACAAACGTGATTTTTTTGCTATTTTTGCTCGATATCAATAATGGCAACAGGTACTAGGTAGGCACTTGATATGTTCACAAAATACTCAGTTGTATTTATACTATAATAATAAAATAAAAATAAACTAAATAATTAAGGATACTTACAAAAAACACATTATTTGCCTATTTTTGCTCTATTACGTTACGGAACCCTTCGTGCGCGAGACCAACTCGCACTTGACCGATTTTTTTCATATAAGTGTCTATAGAATATATTACAGAAAACCAAGAGAAACATCTTAAGGCACACAAATGTTTGTTTTGAGCGGGAAGCCTGGCTTAAAAAGCACGATCAATTTCATCTTTGCCAGTCGTCCGCCAAAGTAAGGTAAACTTCAAAAGTAACGGAAACAAATACTGAAATGACAAAAAAGATTCATTACTTTTATTGCTTTATAAAAACAACATCATAATAATAACATAGCCTGTTCGTATTCTTGGTAATTAAAATTGTGAAATAAATTCGAATTAATAAATATATCGAATAAATTAGAATTCGAATAAATTGAAATTCACGGTATCGCTGCAATTTTTGTTCGTAATTATAGCACAAGTCAGCATTTTGTTCTAAAATCTGTGCATCACACCAACAGGTCGCAACTCGTCCAGAGGTTAGCCGCTTGCAGTGTCAACTGAAGTAATTCATAATCTGATTTCAGTATGTGTGTGCCGCTCTATTAAGGCTGGCCTCACACAGCCGGAATTTCATAATCGGAAATTCATATTATTAATTCAGAAAGACCGGAATACCATACAATATCAGTACGCTCCACACACATTCTGATTTTTTCAGATTATGAATTTCATAGATCGATATGTAAGAATATGAATTTCCGATAATGAAATTCCGGCTGTGTGAGGCCGGCCTTAAACGTACGGTATTTTTAAATTTTATTTATATTGTGTTCATTAGTTAAAAAAAATAAGATGTAAACAGCAACATTATTCTCTGTTTAGATCAGTGGTCCCCAACCTTTTTTTCATGCGGGCCACAAACATGTCTTGGTGTTGGTGTCGCGGGCCGCAACAATAATTTTTTAGGGTTAAAAATTAACATTCTTCAAAATTAACGATTTAGAAGTGGAAAAAAATTAACGACTATCAAGTAGACTTCACGTTATTTTGCCGGTGGGCGTGAATTTTAAGATTGTTTAACATCACGCGGGCCACAAATACAGTCCCGGCGGGCCGCGGGTTGGGGATAGCGGGTTTAGATAAATAACTACGTAAACAAACAGAACAATACACATTACTAGTTTGTGTATCACATGTTCTCTAGCAGTAGAAAAACAATAGCAGATTAATTTGGTACAAGAAATAGTACATTTTTTTAATCAAGAGCATCCTAAGTGCGAATTGTTCATTTCAAACTGTGTGGAAGTTGACTGTTTATATGGCAACCTAGGCACCTCCTGTTGGCTTGTAATATTATACAAATTTTAGTTATTGAAAATATCGTATCTATCTTTAATAAAAACCGGCCAAGTGCATGTCGAGCCACGCGCAATATAGGGTTCCGTAGTACCGCCAGTTTTTTAAAATTTGTGTATGGTCAATAAATGTACATTTATAACGTGTTTTACACTACTAACAACATCATCTCAGTTGCTTTCAAAGGAATTTGAACGAAAAGTTCCTTTATACGTCGCCGAAAACATTTTTTTTAGTTGAACGACTATTACTCAATAACATGGGCGTATATAAGGGGGGTGTTCTGGGGGTCCGCCCCCCCCCCCCATTATTATCCATCTTACTTGTCCAATCGACAATAATATATGTACCTCGCCGATTAAAATCGGTGCGGTACATGTATTTTAAAAAATATTTTTGAGTTCTTAAACATGTTTCCTATTTGCTGCTGCGGAACCCTTCATGGGCGATAAACTCAGTGCTAAATTTCAGTTCTCTGAGTTTATGGGAAGTACTAGTTCTATTTTGATGATCTTGAGTGAGTGCGTGAGTGTCATAAATAAGAAACTTTGCTTTAGCTTAACTTCGGAATTTAATGACCTCTAGAGGTTCTCAAATAGGGGCCTAAAATGCGGTGAGATGGTTCCTGTAAATGATGGTACTGCAGTGTTTGCTTCGCGCTCTACTTGGCGGGGGCACTGCCGTGCCCCCAGATATTCTAATCAATGTTACCGATTTTCAGCTTTTTTTTCATTACTAGTAGTATAACTGTAGATACCGTGCCGAAAGAAAGCCGCAATCGACTCTCGACTGCAGCACCGACAATAAGGTCCTTTTTTACTAAACTTTAACCTATAAAAAATCGTTTTTAAAACCTGTCTTTGTCATATCAAAATTTAAAGTCCGTTTATTAATATGGAGCAAAAAACGAAAAATTGATTTTTTTCGACACTTTACTTTAAATGCGATTATCTCGGAAACCCTCCATAAGGTCCCTTTTCCCAGATAACGTCACATATGTGCATTCATGCCAAATTACAGCTTTGTAGGTCCTATAGTCTCTGAGAAAAACTGTGGACAGACAGACAGACGGACAGATCGAAACTATAAGGGTTCCTTGTTGACTACGGAACCCTAAAAACTGTAACGAATTCGATGCTACACAACTTCTAACCATCATAAGTTGGTAAGAACTGACAAAACTCGCTCTTGACGTACTAGACATACCTGTATCCGCATCTGGTGCACTTGTAGGAGTACTTGTAGTGTATCTCCATGTCGTGACACCGGGATATCTCACCCAGTTCGGGGTATACTCGCAGTGACTTTGTTGCCCTGAAATCGTTGAAAAAATCTGTTATAGTTGGGGAGGGGAAGAGGGGATTTCGGGACAAGCTCGAGCGTGTCAGATTAAGTTTGTTCAGGCTTCCGACATGTGTCTAGTTATCATGGTATAGAAATCAGATTTCTCACGTGGTGGGTTAAAATTTTTTTTTTTAATATTGAAATGCCATCGTATCTGTCAGATTAAGATAGGGGATGTTTAGTATACCCCAAAGAAGCTTCCATGTAAAGCACTGACGATTCAAAGGTTAGGTAAGCCTGTAGGGACATTTTAGAATATACAAAAATAAAGCTTCATATTTTCCTAACTAAGCTTCGCAGATATATTTGATTTTGCACTAAAGTAAATGATTTAGTCCTTGTTGTCTAAAATATATTTATAATTTACCAAAATAACCTATTTTCTTTTTAAAAACTTTAAAATGGCTGCAGTTTCTGAAACCGCCGCTAAAATAAAAAACGCTCTTATTTTTTATCAATCAGTTTTACCTAATGTAAAAACCTACTAGGTCTCCATGACACTCGAGTGACTACACAAATAGCACCCTCCCCTCCTCTACTATTAATGCAGGCTGATTTACAATAATACAGTAGCAGCAGCTCTGGATTTATGTATAGGCAGTACAGGCCAAGGCCTATAGGCGGCAGCATCCTATGGCGTCCTAGGATGTCGGCAGAGTTCGTACATAGGGGCGGCAAAATTCATAAAAATGTTGCCTATACTCATAAAAAACATAATTCCGGCCCTGAGTAGCAGGTCTGTCACTCTCCGGTATTGCATCAGCACTGTAACAACGTCAAAATGTCCAACATCCAAATCAAATCGAAAATTTAGTTCAAAATATTAGTCACCATTTCTTCCACAGAGGTCCATGTCCCGCTCTCAGTTCTCCGTCTATCAACCAGGTGGCGGCGTGACACAGCTCGTGTATGAGCGTGTCCCGTAACCGCTGCGGAGTGTCCAACACCTTGGTCGACAGCTTAACACTGGATGTCCGTATGCGGTCACCGCTGGCTGTCTTGACCAGTCTGTTAGTTGTTGTACTGGAAATTTTGTAGAATTAATTAGTAACCAGATATTGTGACGAGCTTTGGCAGTAGGGACAATACATTTTGCTATGATAAAAAGTCCTAGTACATCTTTACTAACTCAAAGTATCTCCATGATAAATTTTATCTAAATCAGTTGAGCAGTTTAAGTTTAATATGGTTTTCAAGACAGACAGGTTGTCATCAAATCGCTGAAAATAGAATTTAATGAAATAGTAATTTTAATTGAATAAAAAAATCGGCCAAGTGCGAGTCAAACTCGCGCACGAAGGGTTCCGTACCATTATAGAGCAAAATTAGACCAAAAATTGTGTTTTTTGTATGGGAGCTCCCCTTATTTTTTCATTTTATTTTAATATTATTATTAAAAATTGAAGTACACATATAACTAAGGACTTTGAGAAAAATTCAAGTACCTACCTGTTGCCATTATTAATATAGAGCAAAAAAGGCCAAAAAATCACGTTTGTAATATGGGAGCACCTCTTAAATATTAATTTTATTTTGTTTTTAGTATATGTTGTTATAGCGGCAACAGATATGCATAATCTGTAAACATTTCAACCCTCTAGCTATTACCGTTCCTGAGTTACAGCGTGGAGACAGACAGACAGACGGACGGACATACAACAAAGTCTTAGTAAATGGTAATAGGGTCCCGTTTTTACCCTTTGGGTATGGAACCCTAAAAAGTAATTTTAACTGAAATTAGTAATTTTACAATTACTAACATACTAAACAGTAGACCACGTGGCGATTCAATGGCGATAATACAATGTTACCATCAGAAATACATTATTTTCAATACACATAATATAATTACATGGCAGAGTGTGTTTCATCAAATAGTTCCTTTGCCGTCATGTTAGCACTAATGCAAATTAATGTTGCCACATTAACCTTACTGTGCTACCTTAAATTAGGGGAGATAATATGTTATCACAAAATGCACTTAAAGAAAATTACATAATTCTAACAGCTTTCGCCCGCGGCTCTGCCTGCGTTAACGTCTATACTCTATCCCTCGGGGACCGTTCTATTTCCCGAGATAAAAGGTACCCTATGTCCTTCTCCATACCCCGGACAACGTGTATCTATGAAAGTTTCATTATGATCCGCTTAGTACTTTATGTGTGAAGGCGTAACAACCAAATTCACTTTGTGAGGGCTCGCGTCATCACACCTTCACTGACTGATGATAACACATTTACAAGTAAATACTAGGTATATTAAAGCACAAATCAATAGGCGTCATAGTTTGCCGTAACGTGTACCACAAAATGTACAGGTTGTTAGATGTACTAGGGCTCGCTTCGCTCGCCCTGATAATATTATTGTACTAGCTTTTACCCGCGCCTTCGTTCGCGTGTATGTAGTTTTCGTTACTAGAAGTGCGTTTCATCAAATAGTTCCTTTGCCATCATGTTGGCATTCTCTGTTAATAACGTAAGCATGGTAGACACGCTCTGCAAGTATTCATAAGTTTTACTGTGTTTAAGGGTGATTAAACTGACGCTGGTAACCCTATTTCACTAAGCCGTATGGCGGCAACCCGAGTTTAATGGAATAATTATTGGGGCCTAGTTACGTTTTTCACGTTCACAAAACTCTTTCACTCTTAGCACCATCATTGTTTCACCACTCTTTAATGTTTTCGGCATGATTTTCTCACGAAATCACAGTAAAACTTATGAAAACTCGCAGAGCATGTCTACCTTGTTTACATTATTGACAGGAATGCCAACATGACGGCAAAGGAACTATTCGATGAAACGCACTATAAGCTTGCTCTTTAAAAAAAGTAATAATACACAGAATAAATACCCTGCAGTACTTCTCAATTTGGAGTCCCATAATATAGGCAGATCTGCATCCATGGCATTATCAAATACATCTTTGTTGAACTCTTCAAATAGACGGTGAGCAAGCTTCTCTCTGAGTGTCTTGTAGCTGTCGTGATATTGTAATGCTTCTATGTGACACCGCCATGATGGGACATTGTCTGAAAAATTTAAGATGGTAATTGAGTTTTGGTTGGCAGAAATTAATCTCTCGATCGCGGATTCTTGGAAATCTATTGTTGTGGCTTGATGGGCTAATGTACTACTTCTATTAATTTGCGATCAAGATGATACAGGTTGATTGTGCTAAATAATGTTTTCATTGGTTGAACATCTATTAATTTCAGTACTATTTTTTGTTTTTTTACATCTACACTAGATTGCATTGAAACCGTATCAAACCCGTCTTATAATAAGACCAGCTGTTGCCCGCGACTTCGTCCGCGTTAGCATAGTAGAGATCAACTACGATAACATGGCGCGCCCCTCCAAAATTCAAAACGTTTGAAGTGCGTTGTCTTGCGCGGTCGGCTATAGTTTGTGCGTTATAAGATGACATGGGTGACACTTCTCATATTCCTTGCTACGGATTTTTTTACAAGAAAACAAAAAATCAAAAATATGTAATAAATTGTATACCATCTTCAAAAACAAATGTTTCCTATAACTGTAAATGAATAAAAATAAAAAGTTGCTAAATGCTAACTTATTAATATAAAATTATAAATATTAACATTGAAATAGGAGTATGAAATTATTGATAAGAAAATATTTGAAAAATGTCATATGCATAAAATGGAACCTATGCCGATAGAGATTGACACTGTTGAATCAAAATCAAATCGATAAAAAGGGCGGCCATCTTAAATCGAAGGTGCCACTCTGAAACGTCAGTACGAAATCGATAGTTTCGATTGGAATTCCTTTACGAAGTGATTCGATATTTTTAAATTATCGATTAAAATTTTTGGGTAACTTCCCTACTATTGTCAATTATAATGTGTCACCCATATCATCTTAAAACGCACAAACTATAGTTATGATTAGTTGACCAACAAATCTTGGTAATAAGTGACATTAAGTGAAATATTACGTGTACTGTGATTGGTTGAATACTTACTACATACAAACTCTTTCATATGGACGTGACTACACACATTGAAACAGTCATTTGGAGGGGCGCGCCATGTTATCGTAGTTGATCTCTAAACCACGTCCCAAGTATTATTGTACAAAAATATTCAATCTATAGAATTGGCCTTCCTACGATTTTATTATATCTTCGCCCGCATAATTTAGGAATTTCACTCAACCGTACATTTTTCCGCAAAAAAATAGCCTATGTCCCTTCACATGGTCTATTCTTTATGTTTGCCAAATAACATAAAAATTGCTCCAGTAGTTCTTAAGATAATAAGCAATTTCATATAATTCCCCCCATTTTTTCCACATTTTCCTCTATTTCTTCGCTCCTATTAGTCTTGGCGTGATAAAATATAGCCTATAGCCTTCCTCGATAAATGGGCTATCTAACACTGAAAGAATTTTTCAAATCGGACCAGTAGTTCCTGAGATTAGCGCATTCAAACAAACAAACAAACAAACTCTTCCGCTTTATAATATTAGTATAGATTATTTTTAGCAACCTACAGGTATAGTATAAAAGTTATTTACCAGCTAAGGATCCAACAAAACTGAGCCTGTTCACTAAAACCTCACTCGGAGTAACTTTTACTCTCTGAATTTTATTTGTCAATGCGTCCACATCTTTGTTTAATATTCCAACCATTTCAGTGACTGTCATACCCTTCTTCTTAATTGTAGTGACTGCTTTTCTTGTAGGTCTTTGCTTGGGCAAATCAGGAGTGCTAGGAATCTTTTCCGTGTATAATTTCTTCTTACACCTCTTATCGCTGATGTCATTTTTAGTTCTCTGCTTGACATCGGAGCCAGACAAGTACAATTCCTTCTCTTTGACCAAGTGAGTTCGAATATTCTCTTTGTCACTCTCATCATCGTCAAATAACTTCTTGGAAATACCATTGAAGTTGTCATATTTATGTGATATTGTCTTGAATAAGGATGGAATGCTCTTCCACTTATCTCCATACAAATCATTGAGAAGTTTATGATGGGAATTTTGTATCTTTTTTATTGAGCATTGTTCCGATGACTCATTGGCAGTATCTTTGGGTGTTGTTGGTATGGTATCATTCCTCGGTGTTGCACATATTATGTTCTGAGCTGGTGACCACCCACCAATACTTGGTCTCGAGTCTTTTGTATTCAGAGGTGATTCATATGTACAGTTTAAAGAAACCTGAAATAACAATAGATATCCATATTACTAATATTTCATTACTGATGGGAGTTATTAAGGTCATACAATAAATAGTTTTGTAACTATTGGCATCTATTGGTAAAACCAAACATATTGTGTTAGATGACATACTGTTTCTTTGTCCCAGAATGACTGCTTTGAATGATTAATTAATGATGAATGAACAATTAAATGTTCATTCATCATTAATTAATCATTCAAAGCAGTCAGACATGAATTTCCACCAAGAAGTGACAGTACATTCAATATTATCATAATTAATATGTTACTCATTAGCAAAACATATAAGATGTATTATTAAAAAGCACTTTAAAAAAGAACATAACTTTTTAAGCTTTATTTTATCCCAAAACACTTTATCAATGTTACATATTTTCAGTCTTTTCAGATGGTGTATATTTTGAGTCTACACCATAAAAACAGTGAACTATCATTATCATAATCATAACTTCCACACCGGTTTCGGTGACTGTGGCCGATTTTATTGAAACCAAGGTTGCCCTTGGTTTGCGTAATTGGCTACGCAGGAGTAGATATCAACTACGATAACTTGGCGCGCCCCTCCAAATGACTGTTTCAATGTGTGTAGTCACATGCTTATAAAAGAGTTTGTATGTAGTAAATATTCAACCAATCACAGTACACGTAATATTTCACTTAATGTCACTTATTATCAAGATTTGTTGGTCAACTAATCATAACCTAGCCTACCGCGAAGGCATAACGCACTTCAAATGTTTTGACAACGCGCTTCAAACGTTTTGAATTTTGGAGGGGCGCGCCATATTATCGTAGTTGATCTCTAATTTTATAGTGCCCAAGTGTGTGCGTAGTGCTTTTACTCTCATAACCCACGGATGATGGACGGAGGGACGACCGACACGACTGGCGAGAAATCAGGCACAGGACAGACTTTTTACATGCCCATCTGACGCATGGATCATCTTACTTGTCAGACAATCAGGTGATCAGATTACATTGTCCTAACCAAACATGGATATAAAGTTTTTCCAACGCGGGAATCAAACCCACAACCCTCGAGTCAAGAGCCTAGCTCTGAACCACTGGACCACGGAGGCATTCAACTATCATTAAAGCAATACTGTAAGAAGACTTTACATACATTGCCTGATTTGCTGGGTTCCTTAGTGTCCTCTGCAGACTCATCATGAGTATCACTAGAATCGTTAATAATGATCGGTGAGCATAAAGTATTTGCTTTTAACACCTGAAAACCAAGAAAATAAGGTGTGAGATGGAGATTTTTTTTTTATACTCAATTATTATTAGTTACAAAATGTCCATAATAAGTTCAAAAACATTTAAAAAAAGAAATTAAAAAATAATTTTATCTGTCTTGTCATGACAGTAAATAAGTTCTGCTAAAGAATTATTATATAAGACATGCTATTTATACTAACTAACACACATAAGAAATTTGAACAAGTTCTTAAAACAATTTAAAAGTTATACTCAAACAAAATTCATTTTATAACATGTGGTAAGTACTTACATTTCTTGTTAATTCCGACCGTAGCCTATCGAAAGATTCCTCTAATATAATGCAATCTGAATCGCGATTACTTTCTTTAATATCCTGAATGGGCTTTTTTTTCTTTAGAGACAGCTTTGCAAAACCTATAAAAATATGAACATTTCTAACTTGTAACAATGCTGTATCAGACAACCTGAAAAGCACAAAATTTTGTAGACACACAAAACTTACGACTTCTCTGATTATTATAAGTCTTCTTTTCATCCATAATGTATAAAACAAAGCCTTTAACGTAAAATCTTTATCACAAAACCATCACAAAACTCGGAAGAAATCCTTTCAAAAAAGATCAGCCGTTACGCGGATTGTCAATTGATTTGACAAACATCGGCTGTCAGAATCAACTGTCAAAGTGACTTTTTTTATTGATAATTAAAAGGTCGAAGTATAAAACAATGACCAAAATCACAAATAAATAAAAATATCATATTATTATTATGCTTCTATCCTATCTACCTAAAATAATACAACTGAAAGATGAAAGTATAACAAATGCAAGTAACACTATAATAATTTAGTTCTGCAGTTGGGAAAAGAATTTAAAGAACTTTCTGGCATTTAATCCAGCACGAAGCAGCTCATTCCGTTTTCGGAAAACTTTTTTTTTTAAATCTTGCCTACCGCATGCCTACCGCTGAAGCCTGAAGGTTTTAGGAAAAATGTATAGTTTGCAACTAATTTTAGGTATCTCATATTTTTATTATCTCGTATTTCGGACTTCCAGAATATTAAATTCTTGGGATACGATTTTGGATAACTGGTCCAGCCATGAGATGGTTGTTCAGTGTTCTACGTTCAGCCTTCAATAGCCTCAGGCCTCAGCACTCAACCTTAACCGTTACAATAAGGTTTGGAGGTTGAATAGTGAATACGGATAAATTGTTTTCTGTTTAAAGTATCGTCTTATTATCCTTTTTCATTTGTAGGTCAGGATATGCGTCATAATTTAAAAAGTATAGTTTTCACAGAGCCAGTAGTACATGGGCGTAGCCAGCCTTGCGCTCACGGTGGGGCAGGGTCAAGCTAAAGTTCTATTTATGAATAGTAAAATATATTGTTATGAATTACGCGTTTTAATAAAATGTAATACGATATTTATATTATTATTCTACGGTAATACGGTCTCG
Source organism: Lysandra bellargus (assembly GCA_905333045.1). Taxonomy (NCBI): domain Eukaryota; kingdom Metazoa; phylum Arthropoda; class Insecta; order Lepidoptera; family Lycaenidae; genus Lysandra; species Lysandra bellargus. The sequence goes on along the minus strand of HG995320.1, from coordinate 8,156,629 downwards.
CTCGCTTTGAAACACCCTGTAACTTTCTAACGAATATTATGATTGTTGATGTTGTAATAGTATAAGAAAAAAATTTGGAAACACCCTGGCTCTGACCTATAAGGTGCCAAACTAAACGACAGTTTTATTTAGTTTGGCACCTTATAAGTCAGAGCCAGGGTGGGTCAAACGCCCCAGCTTGCCCCAGTGTGGCTACGCCCATGAGCCAGTATTGGCTCGGTATAATAAGTAATATAATGCCGCGTGTGAACAGTTTGGCCTGGCTTGAAAAACTGTTCACACGCGGCATATAACATGACCATACGCCCCGCTTTGGGCGGGACAGTCCCGCTTTCAGGCAGTCTGTCCCGCTGTCCCCCGCGAGGCCGAAATTGTCCCGCTTTTGCAAACAGACGTAACTTGGTAGACGTAACTTGGTCCAATTCAACCCCGCCAAGACACAAGTCTGCGCGTTCACCACTAAAAAGTCACCAATGGTCGTATGTCCTCGTTTCGAGGGCACATCTTTAACCATCTCCCCTAGCATTGAGATACTTGGCGTCAACATATCGAGCGAAGTCCAGTTCCGATATCATCTAGAGGGTAAGGCGAAATTAGCCTCGAAGAAGCTTGGTGTTCTTAACAGAGCGAAACGGTACTTCAGTCCAGACCAACGCCTACAACTCTACAAGGCGCAGGTTCGGCCTCATATGGAATATTGTTCTCATCTCTGGGCAGAGGCGCCAAAATACCAACTGCTCCGTCTGGATCGTATCCAACGAAGGGCCGCTCGAATTGTTGACTGCCATAGTGTTTCAAATAGCTTGGACCCCTTGGAATTACGCCAAGATGTAGCTTCACTCTGCATCCTCTATCAGTTGTATCACGGGGAGTGCTCTGAGGAATTGTTCGGAATCATAACCACCTGCAACTTTTCACCATCGTCCCACGCGAAAAACATACCATCCTCATCGCCTTGATGAGTGGTAGTCTTCCACAGTGCGTTTTTCGCGTAACTTTCTACGAACTGTCACCAGCAGTTTTTCCGGACCTATACGACCTGCAAACCTTCAAGAAAAGAGCGTATTCCCTCTTAAAAGGCTCTTCTGATGTTGCGAGTGTCCATGGGCGACGGTAGTTGCTTATCATCAGGTGACCCGTTTGCTCGTTAGCCCCCTTATTTAATTAAAAAAAAAAACAGACCTAACGATAATAATTTAAAAGTATTTTTATGTTTCAAATGCCTGTGTAACCTGGAAGTAACGCACTCTCATTCAACAAAATATGTGGTTATTCTGCCATATTTTGCTTATACAGAATTACAGAAAGGCACTAGATATTCACAAAATACTCAATCAATTGTATTTACTTCTATATTTTCATAATTGATAATAAAATGAAAATAAAATTTATTTGAATGGGGGGTTCAAATCGGACCAGTAGTTTCTGAGATTAGCGCGTTCAAACATTATGTAATTGTCCCGCTCGGACAAAAAAAAATAGATAAATGTTCACGTTATATATGCCTAACGTGACCATTTATTTTTTTGTCAAAGCGGGACATCTACGGATAGCGGGACGTATGGTCAAGTTAGGCATATACCAAGCCAATACTGGCTGTCAGTCTTATTGGCAGCCAGTACTGGCTCTGTGAAAACTATAAGTACCTACTTAATGCAGTAAACTGTACAGTGTACATTGTTGAAATCGTTAATAGTTACAATAGCAGAACAAATCTACCATCTCATATTTCATTATACCGTGTTAATCATACCCTGATAAGTTAGAAACGAGCAAAATAAGTATACTTACAAGTAAATACATAATTATTATAGCATACCTACTAGCTTACCTTAGGGTATTCAACGGGAACTATACATACTTTCTTCTATTTAATAAAAACCGGCCAAGTGCGTATCAGGCCACCACGTGGCCGCCACGCGCAATATAGGGTTCCGTAGTAGCTCATAATTTTTGTATGGCCAATGAATGACATGATCCGACCAAAATATGTCGTTGCAGGTTGGTCAACTACCTAGGAATCAATTTCCTCAATGGTACATTTAATAAAGTGCCACTAATGGCTGGTTTACACGTATTAAGTAGATAAGTAGTTAACTAAATTTTAACTTCATTTGAAGTTACTTAATTGCATGTAAACACACAATTTAGTAGCAAGTAGCAAGTTGCAACTAAATTTTAACTTGCTACTTGCTACTAAATTGTGTGTTTACATGCAATTATTAACTTAAAATTTAGTTAAAATTTAGTTAACTACTTATCAACTTAATACGTGTAAACCAGCCCTTAATCGGGAAATAATCTTTGAATAATCGTAATATTAAAAAAAAACCTATCCAACGACACCCCACACGGTGGGATGGACGCGAAAAAAAATCATCCCCGCTTGATTTGTAGGGGCGGTACCATATTTTTTTTTGAGGTTTTTTATACGTACCATTTTGTCGGCATCATTAATATTATGTGCAATCATGCCGAATTACAGCTTTGTAAAACTGCGGACAGAAAGACGGACAGACGGACGGTCAGACCGAAACTATAAGGGTTCCTTGTTGACTACGGAACCCTAAAAAGAAGCCTAATAAATAAAAAATCCTTGCCCGTTTTCTACCCCATATTAGTGCCAAATTTCCTCAAAATGAGTCGGGTTTTCAGCCTATATTTAATTAATTTTGCTGCTGTACTTTCTTAGGGTGAAATTTTAATCTATTTTTTATGCTTACATGCGCGAAGCTTAATGCCTCCTTGGTCCAGTGGTTTACAGCGTGGGTCTTAATGAGAAGGTCGTGGGTTTGATTTGGGCTGTATAAAATCGCTCCTATGTAGGCCCTTCAACAAAACCGGCCTTAAAACCGGCGTTAGAGCAGTACATGTGCTATTTCAAGATAAGCCTGCAGCTTTTGACTCTAAGAAACCTTAATTAAGCTAAAACCTAAAAGGTGGAGCTTTCTAGCCTTTTTAGAGCTTTCTGTAGGCTAATGATGGAAAACAACTACCGTCGCCTATGGACACTCGCAACATTTGAAGAGCTACTGCCAGCCTTTTAAGAGGGATAATAATCTTGAAGGTTTGCAGGTCGTATTGGTCCGGAAATACTGCTGGTGACAGTTCATTCCAGAGTTGTCCTATGGACTATGGAATTGTATGTCCTACATTGATAATAAATAATAATATTATATTTATTTTTATAGTAGATATTATAATATTATGGACGTACGCGTTTTGCCTGTCCATAGATCTATCAGACAAACATCTTTCTTTACCTTATAAACTCGGATAGATGTGCGTGTGCGATGTTTCAAAACTTGTGGTCACTTGGTCAGTGCACAAAAACGAAAAAAAGTGACCTAGCTAATGCATAGCTAGGTATTTGGTTGCGTAACAAAAAATGAAAGGTAAGCAAAATAGAGGTTAGAGTCATATCAGAATATGGTTTCGGCCATTGCAACTTTATGTAGGTAGTTTATATTCCTCTACTGCATAAAGTAAAGACAGCCCATTGTACGTATGTTTCTTAATGTACCATCGAAGAAATTGATTCATAGGCAGTTGAGGGTCTGAGGGACCTACGTCATTTGGTCTAAGCGGGAGCGTCTACCGCGCGGCGGACGCTGCCCATGTCATCTTATGGCGCTGTCATCTTATGTCATTTTGTATAATATAAAAGTATTAATTTAATAATTGTTATCACAACGAAATGGCTGATATTTACGAAACAAAAACATATCGATAATTTAAATACGACTGCGCCCATCCCTCAAAAACAGCCTCGGCTGCGTGAGCGCACGCCTGTTCGCAGCCGTGTGCTCACGCAGCCGAGACATCGTCGACGAGCTAATAGAGTTTACAGAATACGAATTCTACAGCCGTAATAGCAGCGAACGATGTCACGGCTGCGACATCCATGATAACAGCGGAGAGCACAGCCTTAACGTATTTTTGGTCAGTACTCAAGATGCATCTCGGTATCAAGACACGGTTCAGGGTCTGTGATTGGTTGGCTGTCAAAATTTGGACCAATCGCAGAGCTGAACCGCGTCTTGAGACCGAGACGCACCTTGAGTAGGTACTGACCAAAAATACGGGCCTTAGAGAATAGCCTAGCTCAGGGGTCGGCAGACTTACCAATCAGATGAGCCAAATATCAAGTTTGTAGATTTTCCCATACCCTCAAAGAGCCGCTAAATTAAGTAATAATAATAATTAATTAGAGTCTAATTTGCTTCACACTACAAAGCTACATTTACAGTTAAAAAATACTGAAAGAAATTCACTTCGAAGGTTTAATGAGAGTACAGAAGCATCTACAAATTTTGGAACATTATACAAAGTTTCAAGCCATGACACATGATGGCAAAGTATCTCATGCCTACATAGAGATACAAGACTAGAGAGCTTAGAGAATACGTGGAAACGGTTCAAATCCAACCATTTTGAGTTGCTGACAATTGAGGAGTTGCGAGACGACTGTAGCTATCTTGCGGATAGTATTTATGAAGAAGGGAGAGAGATTTTCTTTAAGTAAGTATAAAGGAAACTTGAGGGAATACCTTTGATTTGTTTACGTTTTGATAGATTGTGTCATGAATCATGATACATGATACAGTTTCGCGTTGCAGACGCTCCCGTATCGCGTCCCGCGTCCCGCGTCGCTGACGCGTAGGTTTGTTCTAAGCTTAAAGGCCGATTCACACCGGAATGGCAGAGGCGAGGCGAGCAGTTTCAGTGTCATATTATTATGATTTTAAACTTTATCTTCATTATTGTAATACATAGTATCGCTTGAGAAATTTACGGCCGCCCGTGGACGCTCGTGGCCGCTCGTGGCCTCTGGCGGACGCCGACGGCGGCGATTTACAATAATGAAAATAAAGTTTAAAATCATATGACACTGAAACTGCTCACCTCGCCTCTGCCATTCCGGTGTGAATCGGCCCTAAATGTATGTAGATATTATCTAATCTAATAATAATAATTATATATCTACATTATACAGCAAAGACACCTATTATAAGTTTGGCAACGTATAAAATTGTTTTTAATAGATACTTACATAATTAATTTATAAAAAGTTTGTTTTGCACGCTCAATTTGCAAATTATGATCACAGTTCAATTAAGAGGTGATTTTTGAGACACGAATGTTGGTGTAAAGCGCTCTGATCTCTATAATATAGCTTATAAAAGTTATAAATGTCTAATAATGCATCTTTTCGATTGATTAATCCTTGCAGCAACCTCCCTCAAGGGTGGCGACGCAAGGTCTTTGCCACTGTATACATTCACCCTTGTCCTTTCAACCGCGCATGCGCTATCAATCCATAACTCAAAAAATTCACCAAAAAACACAGAATTAACCCAAAATACGTTCTAATTTTGAATTTATTTGAAATGATTTTACCATTTCAGGTACACTTTGGAAACATTGCAAAATTATGACGGGGCGATTTTTCAAAAATCGAATGTAGAAGTCAGTGTGACGTCAGACGCCGCGGTGTGAGAACGTCGTATACGATGTGATGGTGAGTGCAGTGTAGTGGACTGTTGGTGTTAGTTAGCAGTTAGCACAGGTGTACAGCTCAATCCTAAAGCTCTTTAGCTCCTTGCATCCTAGAATTCCTAGAGCATGAGCTTTAAATTGATTTTATCCGGTTGCAAAATCCAGCATGAATCTGAACTGGTCGGTTCCAGGTTTTTCCCAATAAATTGAATTCTTACGAACTAAATTCTTATTTTTTTTTTGACTGAGGGTTTTTAATTTGTAAAATATGCATCATATTATTATGATTTATGACTGTGACGCACGAGAGACGCATTTAGTGCACGATTAGTAAGTATTGGCTTATGCAAAATTTTAAACGATCTACATTGTGTATTAAGATGTTTGACTATATTATACTTATCAACATTATCTTTACTTCAAAAAAGTTAAATGTATATAACGGAATGCGTATTCACTGATTATCTAAGGTGTAAAATGACTTTCAGTTTTCGTAAAATTGTGCAATCATATTTTGTACCTGACCTAGGTTAAATGGAACTAACTATAAGCAAGTAAGAGCAAAAAATGGATTTATTATGATACCAGTGAGTTCAGTGATAATGTAGTGTATTTTAATTTTCCAGAACATTCTCTTGATATGAGTTTATGCCGTGTTTACTTTAGAAGCAACTTTCTTACTTAAAAATTTTCTGTTTTTAAATGCAAAACGCAGAGGAAAAAAGTAGAGCCACTTTTATATGAAAAAAGTGTTTTTTTCGAAAGTAGAAAAGTGTCTTCCGTAAATGGTGAATTAAATATGGTATCTAAATAATGTAATTCTTGAAAATTCCGAAAAGTCATGTGAGATGAAATGATTATCCTGCATTGTCTGCATCTTATGAATTAAATAACCTATAATAACAATAAGTATTTAATATTTACCTACGAATAATATTCATAGTTATTAGTTATTAGTTTTTATTATTCGTAGATATTTACACTTTAAATTGATTAAGGGCCTGTTTCACCACTTTCTGATAAGGTACCGAATAGGCTATTCACAACTTTTTTGACAGATTCTCCATACTTGATCTGTCAAGTTAATTGGTGGATAGCCTATTCGTCACTTATCAGGAAGTGGTGAAACAGGCCCTTAGAATAGAATTTTAGGTCATGTCAAGCATACAGCTTTCACAATAGCTTCTGCTAAAAAGATAATTGCTAGTTTTTTCTAATTAGAGCGAAGAATATCGGATCTATACAAATTACAAAAAACTATAGTGATAATTGATTATCTAATAAAACTCTACGTCGCTCTTAATCTACAGGGTGTAATAAAACAGTGATAATACTTTAGGGTGTGTACGTGTTCCTTGTATATAGTTCACTGTGAAAGTAGCGGCGCTGAAAGACCAATTTTTTTCACTTTTGTATGGGGAAACTCGTGAGCGTGACCCTTGCCTATTATAAAAAGTGAAAAAAAATTGGTCTTTCAGCGCTGCTACTTTCACAGTGAACTCTATACAAGGAACGTGTAAACACCCTAAAGTAGTTAAAGTACTTAGTTTTTTCACACCCTGTATTCGTACAAGTATGTTTTGTATTTTACTCACAGAGTTGAGATAAGATTATCTAGTTTAAAAAAATATATAAAAAACTATTATAGAAATTTTAACGAAAACTCGGTAATGGCTGGACGGATTTGGCTAATTTTCATCCTTTAAACAATCGTATTAGCAGAGTATTAGTTAATTTAGGAAAGGTTTAATCGGCAAATGTTTGGTGCTACAAAACTATCTATTGAGAGAGCTAGTATTTTCTAATAAGAATGTAGAGATAAAGGGAATACAAAAGAAAATTGTCCTATTATTTGCTGCAATGAGGTAAAAAAAATAACTAGCTATTTGACCGAACTTTGCTCGGTATTCGATAAAACACGAATAAAATGACATTTTCAAAAAATGATTCCTAGCTAGATCGATTTTTCGCCCCCGAAACCCCCTATATACTAAATTTCATGAAAATCGTTGGAGCCTCCGTTGGAGCCTCCATTGGAGATTCCAATTATATATAATATACAAGAATTGCTTGTTTAAAGATATAAGATAATATATTAATGTACAACATAATACCTCTATTACATCAAACCATTCGTTAATGACTCAATATTTTTGTTCATTGCGCAAATCAAAATGCAGACAAACAAACAAATATCTACATTTTCATATATGTGTATCTTCAAAGTCGTCATAATATAGCTCTTCTGCTTATTAAAGTCGGAATACAAATACAGTGGGTTTTCCTCAGCTTTAAATCTAGCTTTTCGACACTCACGTTCTAATGTTTCTAAAGATAGACATCACAGGGAAATTCCAAGTAGAAAATGTGTGATATGCTTTTCATTTATTGCTTGCATAGAGCCATTTTACGGTTCCATACCCAAAGAGTAAAAACGGTATTACTAAGACTTCAATGTCTGTCCGTCTGTCCGTCTGTCCGTCTCCAGGCTGTATCTCTAGAACCGTGACAGCTAGAGTCTTTCTAAAATTTTCACAGATTATGTGATATATGTGTATGTGATGTATTTCTGTTGCCGCTGTAGCAACGAATACTAAACACAAAGTAAAATTAATATCTCCTCCTTATCTCCTCCTATACAAAAAAATACTCTTTATTTTTGCTCTTTACCAGTAAGGAACCCTTCGTGCGCGAGTCCGATTTATTATTCCAATCCAGTGTTCTAATTTAGCACTTTGCAAAATTACATTCCAGTGCCAGCTTACGTTATTCCAATAGTAATTCAACGCTGGATTGGATAGGATTAGAATAATGTAAACCGGCCATTATAGTATTCTCGTTATAATTATAATTAGTAGTATTCTCATTATAGTTATAATTTGTATATCACGCGGGAACTCTACATTTTTTCAGGATCAAAATAACCTATGTCCTTTTCCGGGACTCAAACGAAAACAAATATATTGATGTGTTTATATAATTATGCTTGTAAAGAGATCGGTGGCCGTTTTAAATTTTGTATAGGATTAGGATTTAGACGACCTATGTGTAGTTGAGTGTGTGGTGGATCAAGGCGAGATCGCTAGCTCGAATCCCGCCGATGTAACAAAAGTATTCAATGTTCCTGGTTAAATATATTGTGATCGACTATCGCGCAATTATAATCTCAAATATATTATGTAAAAGTAAAAGTAACTAACACAATTCCTTTAGGTACTTAGACTGCATATATTATTTAGTCATAGATATATTATTTAGGGCCTGTTTCACCGCTTCCTGATAAGGTGCCGGATAGGCTTATTTGACAGATTCTCCATACTCCATCTGTCAAGTTAAGTGGTGGATAGCCTTATCAGGAAGCGGTGAAACAGGCCCATAATATTATAAAACAAGTAGAAATTCGGCCATTAACCTATCTTTGTTGACTCGCTTATATTTATGTTATTGTCAAAAATTGTCATAGTGAAAGTAAGGCAACGAACCTGGGTTTACCCGCTACCCGAAAACCCGGGTAAACCCAAGTTATGCGCATCGCAAAAACCCGAATTTAAGTATGGATACTCAAGTTTTTCGAGCTTTCCATTTTATATTATTAATGTTCGGAGTAAGTACTGATTTTAACCTCCAAATTAAACTCCAAAAGCCTTACCTGCCCTAAATTTATAAATAGGCCGCGGCCTAGGGGCTGCGGCATCCTAGTGGGCGGCAGATTTCGTACATGGGTCGGTGAAAATAAAGTGACCTACACATAAAAAAAATATAAATTTAACACTATCCTTACTTCTTTACCTCCATTATTATGGAGGGTCTTTCTTAGAGCCACGACACAATTGTTGAGCCTTACCTTATAGAGCCTCAGCTCCGAGATAAAGCTTTAGGTCAAGGATAGAGAATTATCTCCCCGATAGAGCCATTAGCTCGTCGAGAGAGCCTCGACAGCTCCTCGTTAGCCTCGCCTTAGCTCTCCGATATAGCTTTAGCTTCCCCACAGAGCCTTAGTTACCCGATAGAGCCTTAGCACTCTAATAGAGCCTTAGCCCCCGTATAAAGCCTTGGCTCCTTAATAGAGCTTTACTCCCTGTGAAAACCTCAGCTCCCCGACAGAGCTTTGGTTCCTGCATGAAGCCTTAGCTTTCCGATCTAGCCTTAGCTCCCCAATAGAGCCCTTACTCTCCGATAGAGCCTTAACCCTCATACAAAGCCTTGGCTCTCCGATAGAGCCTAAGTTCTCCAATAGAGCTTTAGCTGCCCGATAAAACGTTAGCTCCCCGATAGAGCCTTTGCCCCTGTATAAAACCTTGGCTCCCTGATAGAACCTCTTAGCTCCCCAGAGTAGTCTTTGTTTCCCATAGAGCCATAGCTCCACGATAAAGCCTTAGGTCCCCAATAGAGCCTTAATTTTTCTGATACATACATTTTTAAACGCAATTGAGTTTAACAATGTCCGCTTTAGGCACTAAAAAAGTAATAAGAAATTATGTATTATATTGTCTATTATTTTCCAATAACATAATATGAATTGGTGTTTGAAGGGGCATTGTCTTAGGATTACGTGACCGATTAAAAGAACGTCGTTATCGCTAAGTGTATTGCTTACTGGTCTGGTAGCAAAAGCCTAGAAGACTAATATGTAGAGATATTGATAGTTACACAGGCCTATACAAATCAAAGTCGTAATACTTTAGGGTGTGTATATTTTCCTTTTGTATATCAGTATTTTTTAACCTGTGGGTCGCGACCCGCAGGCAGCTTCTGTAGGAACTAGGAGGTCGCTAAATGTCCAGAGAATTGTTGCAGTAAAAAAACAATAAAGATTTAGATGTTTGATATACGTAATTATTTAGTAGGAGATTTTTTAATAAAAAGCAAAGTGTAGGTAGATACGTCGTGAAATATATATTTTTTGTCAGGAGGTCGCATCATAAAATGGTTGAAAAATACTGCTCCATATTCTGCTGCCTGCTACACAGATAGAGACACCACGATTTACAGGAGGGGTTTCGAAAATTGGTCGATGTTAAGCATTTGTGTACTAACCCACAAATTTTTTTTGGCTAATGCAGTCTTGTTCTAAATCATCTAAAGAACATCCATAACTTAATACGTATTTTTTAATGAAATAAGGGGGCAAACGAGCAAACGGGTCACCTGATGGAAAGCAACTTCCGCCGCCCATGGACACCCGCAGCATCAGAAGAGCCGCAGGTGCGTTGTCGGCCTTTTAAGAGGGAATAGGGTAATAGGGGAGGGTAGTGATGGGAAGGGAAGGTAATAGGGGCGGGTAGGGAAGGGAATAGGGTAGGGGATTGGTTGTTTTAATATCTCTATGGGATTGGGCCTCCGGTAAACTCACACACTCGGCGAAACACAGCGCAACCGCTATTTCACGCCGGATTTCTGTGAGAACGTGGTATTTCTCCGGTCGAGCCGGCCCATTCGTGCCGAAGATGGCTCTCTCACGTATAAATGCTTAACAGCTTATTTTTTGTGGGCTAGTACACTAATGCTTAACAACGTCTAATTATCGTGGTAGAGCCATGCTTCGGCACGAATGGGCCGGCTCGACCGGAGAAATACCACGTCCTCACAGAAAACCGGCGTGAAACAGCGCTTGCGCTGTGTTTCGTAGAGTGAGTGAGTTTACCGGAGGCCAAATCCCATACCCTTTTCCCTTCCCTACCCTTCCCTACTTCCTTCCCTACCCTTCCCTATTTCTTTTCCTACCCTCCTTTATATTACTCCTTAAAAGGCCGGCAACGCACCTGCAGCTCTTCTGATGCTGCGAGTGTCCATGGGCGATGGAAGTTGCTTTCCATCAGGTGACCCGTTTGCTCGTTTGCCCCCTTATTGCATAAAAAAAAAAAAACATAAAATATGTTTTTTCGCGAGAACATCGGTTGACGGTTCCTGTAGGATAAATATTTAACTTCGACTGTAGACTAATAAAAAGTAACCTTGAATTTCCTTTGTTTAAACATTTAACACTTATCTCTCGGTACAACTTTATCGATGAGTGTGCTGTGTAAACCTTCCTTGCCCAGCGTCGGTACTGTACCTGCATTACGAATTCACATCAGGTGTCAAGGTGACCGGTAAACCCCGGGATTAACCATAATATGGTTCAGACTTATCCTTTCATCAATAATAAACGATCTGACTCGGCAAACGTTGTATAGCTACTTACGATTTTTGGGTGTGAAAAATAAATCATCTGATAAGCACACAGAATTTTGATCAAATTCGGTCCAGCCGTTTTGGAGTTGGCATCAAAGATGAGATTTTTATGTAGCGTCATAATCCGTCAGAATTAAGAACTTATTTTACACATGTATCGTCATAATACTCATCTAGAACTCTTACTACTCAATCATTAAAAGGAAGTTGCATACAAAATCGCAGAATGTAGTGTTACAAACAATGAGACATAAAATATATTTTATTGATCCCAATTATTGTTATATTATTGGTTATTTTTTATTGTATGTAGTCAGTACTCATGTTGTATGGTGAATGAAGTGCAAGAAATCGCAGCGGGTATTCCCCTTCGTACATTGATCGATGTGCGGTTTTTAACACGCGTTTATAAGTATGTAACGGAATCTTTTAGCACGATTTTTACCTATCTCCAGTAGTCTAAACTTTGCTTTAGTGTAGACTGTAGAGTCAATGACAATGTAATAATTTGTCAAAATTTTTGAAAATAAAAAAATAGTGTTTTTTTATTTTTATTTTTTAAACTAGATAAAGTATTTAAAACTATCAGTAACACAGTATATAGTATAAGGCCTTTGCATCCATTGTGGATGATTTATATTTTATACAGTAGGTACTAGATAGTAGATGACACCGTTGCGTCAAAACTTGTTTATCGCGCGGGAACCGTACATTTTTCGGGACAAAAAGTATCCTATGTCCTTTCCCGGGACTCAAAGTATCTTCATGCCAAATTTCAGTCAAATCGGTTTGAGCGTGAAGAGCTAACAGATAGACAGACAGACAGACACACTTTCGCATTTATAATATTAGTATAGATTTTAAAAACTGTAGTGCCTGTTTAACACATACGGCATTCTTGCGACAGTCCAGACTCCAGAGGAATGAGGTCAATTCATCTAGGACCAACTATGTGCGGGCTTCCTCAAGATGTTCTTCTTCACCGTACGAGCGTCCGTATTATGTACTTGAAATGAAAATGTCTTGTTGGTACACGCCTCCACCCGGGATCGAACTTGCACCCTCTCGAGTGCGAACCAAACCACTAGGCCACTACTTAGTACTTTAGAATAATCGGGGTACCGATATAACTTTCCTATACTTAACTTATCATGAATAATTAACTTTATAATATCAATTGAAGCAGATTATGTAAATTATAAGATCAGAAATGAGTAATTCTGTAAGACTTTTTGTAGACTTGCGTCATAGCCATGAGAAAGAAGTCGTTTTCCTGATAAAGAAAAGTGCTGTATGTTTTTCCCCGGCTTTTTTACCTTCCTAGTTAAGTAATAATTTGTAAAAGTAGGGTAGACTGGGTACGGATGTGACAATTTTGGTTTGGAGGCCAATAATTTTGTTAGTTTTACAGCTAGCTGGGAAAATTTTGTCACAAACCATAGTTTATTTATTTGGCTACATAAAAATACCATTATATCATGTCAAAATACGATGTACTAGTCATGGAATCAAATTTTAAAGAAAGAGGGAAATTGTCACAACCGACCACAACCCAAGGGCGGTTGTGACAGTGGTTGGGGTCAGTAGTGACATCTACAAAAAATAGTTGATATGATTTTTATTTCAATAAAATCGTACCATAAAACACTATAAACTTATTCTAAACAAATTCATCTAGCATATGAAAACATAGTCTATTTTGAAACATATTTATCGACCAAGACAACGACATCCGATTAATTTGATGAATTTCACCGTTCTGTTTAAATAAGTCCTACATTTGACTTTTTCGTGAGTATTTTCGTATTGACTAATAATATTCTGCACTCGTTTGGTCTTCTGCATGCGTTTTTAGGACATCTAAGAAAAAAGATAGGATAAATGTATGTCACAACCGTACCCATAAGATTGTCACAACCGTACTCAACACATAATTTCAATTATTAAACAATCACCACGAATCGGCTAAACGATTTACGTAAAAAATAATCACTCACAGTTAACTACTAACGATCAACTTACAACAAGAAAATAAACGACATAACTTATTTGTATACAAAAAATAGTAAACGTTATAATAAATCAAACAAGAAAACCTACTTTTGACTGTTAAAAAGCAATGTGGACCCCTGATAACGTTATCGTCAAGTGCTGGCAAAAGCAATGCTAGGAGAAGCATTCAGACTTGCAAGACGCGTCTTTTGCTGTTAGTAGCCATCCCCATATTCCGCATAGTTTCGCTGTTATGACGACTGTCACAACCGTTACCTGGCACAAACGTACCCAGTCTACCTTATACCAAAAAAAGGTATACTATTACAAATTATTATAAGAGTGTGTACATGCTTATTATACATATTTACTCTAGTGATTCACACATTATAGCACAGAATATATATTAGTTGATTATAGGTAGGTATTTTTTTTATAAATTCTTTATTTGCATATAAACAATATAACATAACAAAAACAACATAAGGTAAGGAATATATAAATAGAAAATAGGCGACTTTTATAGCTTTCAGCGGATTCTTCTAGACATCCAAAATAAGATAGCAAAAAAACAATGTTGAAGTGCTAAACTTAATCAAAAAATCCAACATAATATTATTAAGAAGAGTTTGTAAACACTAATTGGTGATATGATCTATCTTTAATATTAAATAAAACAATAAATCTACACTAATGTTATAAAGAGGAAAGATTTGATTTTTTGTTTGTTTGGCTCTGAAACTAATGGACCGATTTGAAAAATTCTTTTACCATTGGAATTCTACATTATTTTTGCTGAACAAAGGCTGAATTTTATTTTGGAAAAAAATAGGGTACCGTAAGATATTTGGGTTCTTCGGACGCAAGGTGTAAAAAATCAACCAGAAAAGTTACTTATTTTACGTACGCTGCCTAAACTATAAAAGATATAACCATAAAATTCTAAGTAATTGTAAAACTTACAAATATCTACATAAAAGTCTGCGACACACTATACTTACCTATCTATGTCGAGTGAGGCACAATAACCATTTTTTTTATTTATTATGTTTTTATGCCCTTCGCCAAGTGCGACAATCAAGGTTCACAAAGTAAAGCTTTAACCGACTTCCAAAAAACGAGGAGGTTATTCTTAAATACATTTGTTCAGATGCTGATATAAACTAAAACATACCAAAACTGGGCAGTTCTAGAAATAATACATACATACAGGTCGAATTGATAACCTCCTTTTTTAAGTCGGTTAAAAAACGCAACGTATGTCAGTTTCGATCTCTACGATAGATTGCACAACACTCTGGCGAGGCGGGCGCTCAGACCCGATACCGCAGTATCGGGTCGCCAACCGCCTGCTTGTACGGCAGGCCGCAATAGGCCCACTGCCGCACCGAGTTGATTTTTGACACCGTCAGTGCGTGGTAGGCCGCCGATAAAGACCTACCGTGATTTTTTTATAGCGAATACCTATAATTTCGAATACAATCTCAAATATATATTTTCTCTGTCGTACCTTTAAAAACACCTGAGATAATCGTTCCGCACCGAGTGATAATAATAATAATAATAAAATCTTTATTTCATCTTCCCATCAGCGGCGTTGTCTCCCTTTCTTCCTTTTATATTGTCTTGGGCACCACTCGGTGACATGTTTAGCCCATTTTTCCTTTTTACTTCTCATCATGTGCCCTGGCCCCTGACCATCTCCATCTCCATCATCAAGGAATGTTACGTCCGTTATTCTGGTTCTTTTACGAATAGTATCTAGTCTTATCCTGTTATGTAATTTAATATTGAGTAAACTTCTTTCCATACTATGCTGACAGGTTTTTAATTTACGTATGTTATTTTCTGTTAAGCTCCATGTTTGGCATCCGTAAGTCAGAGTGGGTAGAATACATGAATCGAATATTTTACTTTTAAGTGCTAGATTGATTTGTGGGTTTTTTACAATTTCTTTGAGCGACCAGTACCGTTTCCAAGCTAAATTGATTCTATTGTTTATCTCTTTCGTTGTGAGGTCATTTGGTGATATTATTTGGCCAAGATAAGTATATTCTTCCACGTATTCGACAGGATTACTATTTACTTTAATAGGATTTTTTTCTGCATTTGTCATCAATTTAGTTTTCGAGGTATTCATAGACAGTCCCACCTTTCCACTTTCAAACACTAGTTGTTCTAGCATATCCTGTAAGTTTTTCGCGTCGTTTGATATAATTATGAAATCGTCTGCAAATCGAAGGTTGGTTAGTAGGGTTCCATTTATATTTAGTCCATAGTTTGGCCACTCGAGATGTCTGAAAACATGTTCTAGGACTGCCGAAAAGAGCTTTGGTGAAAGTGGGTCACCCTGCCTTACTTCTCTTTTTATGGGAAAGTCTTCACCTACCCTCTCTGTTTTGATGTGAGCTTTCATATCTTTGTATATGTTGTAGATGAGGCGAATAATTTTTTTGTGGACACCTTGACTTTCTAATGCTTCCCATATTTTAGCGTGTTTGAGTGAGTCAAACGCCTTATTATAATCTACGAAGGCCAGATAATAAGTAAAACCATATTCGTCGCTTTTCTGAATTATTTGTTTTATGGTATGGATGTGATCTAGGGTCGAAAAGTCACTGCGAAATCCAGCTTGCTCCTTCGGCTGATTTTCGTCCAGGATCTTGGTTAGACGATTTAAAAGTATCTTTGAAAATATTTTGTATATATTAGACATTAGGCTGATAGGTCTATAGTTAGCGATATCATTTCTTTTTCCTTTTTTGTGTAGTAGTATTATGGTAGATGTTTTCCATTGGTGAGGTATATATTCTGTTGTTAAAATTTCGTTAAATAGCTCTGTCAAGGTATTTATATTTGACGTCCCAATCAATAGTTCGTTAGATATGTTATCTGCGCCGGGCGATTTTCCTCGTTTCTGAGATAAGATTACTTTTGTAACTTCTTCGCGCATTATGCTTGGAATCTCTTCTTCGTCAACTCCTTGTTGGGCCTTTTGCATTTGAGACGGTGTTTCATCCTCACCGTATAACTCACTATAGTAATCTGTACCAGTTTTGAGTATTTCGTTTCTTTTTGATTCATCTATTTTAGTTCTTCTATAACTCATACTTGCTATCCATTCTGTGCTTTCCTTTAATTTTTGCCATGCTTTTTTAACTCCACCTGTATTTTTTATGAAGTCTCTAAATACTTCGTCTCTTTTGTTTTGTCTGTATTTGCGTATTTCTAGTTTTATTTCTTTACTTATTCTTGCTATTTCTTTCCTGTTAGATTTTCTATCGTTTAATAATATTTTTCTTTGTTCTATTTAATCTCTAGCTATTGATCCTAATTTATCTTTAGTTGGTTTATAAGTTTTTGCTTTCTGTTTTGTTATTTGTAGTGTTTCTTCTAATATATTATACTTCTCTTGAATATCCTTGGCCTTCTGCAGTTGATTTAGGTTGTTTTGTAGAGATGCTAAGATATTTTCTGGGATTGGTAGTACTATAGGTTTATTAGGCTTCTGAATAAATTTTCTAGATATTTTCGGTTCTGTTATTAATAATTGGCCTCGAAGCATTCTGTGATCGGTATTGAAATTGAGTTGGCTGACCACATCAACATTTGAGAACATTTTTGGTTTATTTGTCATAATATACTCTATTTCATTTCTTGTTCTACCATCTGGAGACTGCCGAGTCCATTTCCTATTAAATTTCTTTTTATAAAAGCTATTCATTATTTGTAGTTTGTTTTCTAAAGCAACATTAAGCAGTTTCTGTCCGTTGTCGTTTCTCCGTCCTGTAGTCCAAGGTCCCAGTATAATATATTCATACCTTCTTCGTTCACCGATTTGACCATTAAAGTCTCCCATCACTATTAAATGTTTGCTTAGTTTTGGAATAATTTTGTTTAACTTATTGTAGAAATTTATTTTTGTTTCTTCTTTAGCAATTTCTGTGGGAGCATATATATGTACAATCGAAGTTTATTTCCTGTAATTAGGAAGTTTAATAGTCAAAACGGCAATTCTTTCGGATATTCCTTGAAATTCAATTATGTTATTTTTCAGATATTTCTTCACAAGAAACCCTACTCCATGTAATCCTGCTGTTTCATTTTTGTAATATAGGATGTATTTTTCATGTTCTTCTAACTTCTCTTCCGCTCTCCTTACCTCGCTCAATCCTAGAATGTCCCATTTAATTGATTCTAAAGCATGTTCTAGTTCTATTAAAGATTCGTTAGATTTAAGTGATCTTGTATTTAGAGTAGCTATGCTAAGTCTTGTCTTTATTTTTGTGGTTATTGTTTCTTTTAAATTTAGTTTACTTTGTTCATTAAACTTTAAGGGGATTTGGTCATGCACCCCGCGGTGACCAGCCGTGTTGGGGATATGGTTCTTTTTTGTTCTTATGCTGTGTTTCGTATTTGTGTTCTTTGCATTTCTGGTGTCTAATAAATCCTATTCTTTATTTTGTTGGGTAGATATTTTGTCAGTTAATGAAAAGGATCTTGCTCTCATGTACGCAAATGCGTCAGTCTTATGCATTTTCGAAGGAGCTTTAGCATTTTTCTCTAGATGGTTTGGAGGTGTTAGTATATTGCTTGGTGACATTGAAGACTCCCTTTTTCTTTTCTCAACTTCGGATTTTTCTTTGATAACAATCACCGAGTGGTAGAACATAGTTTTCTTCGTCCGCACCAGCTGAAATTCCGCGGCAGGCCGATTTCGGCCCGATCCGCAGTGAAGGTGTTAATGCATCCCACCCATCAATCCCCAAGCGGCAGCCGGCTGCCGCTTAACAATGATTGAAAATCTGTTGTGTCTGCGTTACCCACGATGGAGGTGTTAAGGCCATGGCTCGTAGTAAAGGCTTATCCATACGAAAGGTCTGTCTGTCTGTCTGTTAGGATGCTTTTTATCGAAAAAATGTACGATTCTCGCGCGATAAACTAATTTTGGCACAACAGAGTTGCGGGCGTCATCTAGCTAATAATATTTTACAGGAGATTGAAAACTTTAAAGTTAAGCGTTTCTAAGAATTTCCAATTGGCACAATCCACTCAAATATTTTATCGTAAGTGATTAGTAAATATAACCTATAATTGTTTATCACTAAGCCCTGACATCAATTTTATATTGCAGTATTGACAATCTCTGATAAAAAACAAGAAAGACGCAGATCTAAGTTAAAACTCCAAGCAGACAGACAGACACAATTTCGCATTTAAGATGTTGTACAGTAGATATTTTAAACTTAAATTTAAAAAATTAAAATAAAGAGGGATTCTATTCTTGTCTGTGAAAATTCTCTTATCAAAGAATTTCTAAGGTCAGAAAGACAGCTTCAAAATATTATCCAAAAGGATACCGTAGCATTCACAATTATCTTTTTTTATTGAACAATTATTATTAAAAGAAAAGTTTATTCTGTAATTAATAATGCTTTCTCTATCTCCGAACAAAGAAAAACTTCACGGACGATTCATTATAATTGCTATTAATAAAATTAGAGGAATATAATAGCCGATTGGAATAGTTGATAGAGTCGGAAAACGGAAGATTGCTTCATAATCACCTTTTAATTGATTGCAAGCAATTATTTAATTAATAACAAATTTGCATAGACCTAGCAAATATCATAGACTATTGTAAAGTCTTAGTTCCTTTTACCTTAATCAGTAGTGATAGGTATGGGAAATTTTCATTTTTTTCTAATTAGTACCAGTGCCAGTTTCTAATTAGTGATGATTAGTGATTAGAGTGACACCATTGAAACCTACCTGGCTACGACCTAGGACATCGTGAGTGCTTAGTGTTTGAACCTATATGCTTTGTGTTGGACCTAGTGCTAGTGATGTCTTCAACAGAGACACCAGGTCTTCTCCCCAAATCCTTCGAACCCTAGTACATATTACGTAGTACTAGCTTTATCCTGCGGCTTCATCCGCGTAAATAAGGACTTCTGACCCTGGAAAGTTTTTTTTATTCCAAATCATGTGTAAAGCCTTTTCGACTTTGAGCTGTGTTATGTGAGGAAAGCGAAGGTTTTTCCCCATCTTAATCCAGAGCGGCCGAAGGCAAGATTTCGCCTTTTAAGAGCCCGGGTTACCCTCGAAATTCTCATACATACGTAATACTAAAATCATTTTGTCATACGAAAATATTTAACATGTTTGAGTTATTTTTCAGCTTAAAATAGTAATTATCTAGGTTCCTGAACAAAAATGATCTTCAAAATATTTAAACACAAAAAAAAAATATGTATAATTTTTTTTTACTAAATTTACTACTAAATATTTGAAAACTAAAAAATAGAGTAAAACACTAAAAAATATATAAATAAATAGAAAATTTACTACACAATATTTAAATACTAAAAAATATTTTTTAGAATATTTTGCAGTAAATTTAATATTTATGTATATATTTTTTCGAGGGTAAACCGGGCTCTTAAGATGATTTGTTTACTATACAAATCATCTTAAAAGGCGAAATCTCTGTACTGTGCTCCTAACCCACACGCTTTGGGGTCATCAGGTTTGGTGTACCACGCCGAACGTAAAGCAGCCGAAAAACCTATGATTGTAGCAATATTTATGAATGATAATAATAATTATTAACTAACCTTCACCATTACAAGAAAACACGGAAGGTTACGGCTTACGCACAGCTTAACTGGTACTTATAATCCATAATATCCATAGTTTCTTTAGTAATATCATAATAATTAATGTGAAAGTGTATATCTGTTACCTCTTCACGCTTAGGGCCTGTTTCACCACTTCCTGATAAGTGCCGGATAGGCTATCCACCACTTAACTTGACAGATGAAGTATGGAGAGTCTGTCAAATTTGTGGATTGCCTATCCGACACTTTATCAGGAAGTGGTGATACAGGCCCTTAAACTTTTATACCGATTTTGCTGAATTTGATATGGAGATACTTCGAGTCCGGGGAAAGGATATATTATGATGCTTTCTATCCTGGAAAAACGTACGGTTCCTGCACGAATAACGAATTTGGCGCAATAGAGTTGCGGGTGTCATCTAGTATTAAGGCGACGCCTTGATAATTTGGCTGTAGCGATGTCGATTTTTCTTAGCAATGACTAAAGCTAAGAAATTAAAGTTCATTGTCAGTATTCATCATGTCTTTGTCTTTGAATCACCCATAGCGTAACACGACTGGTCAGCTTTTATAACACAGAATAATCAATCAAAAAGACTTCTGTTTTTACAAGAAAAAGGTTTTAAAGGATTCCTATTTTGCTAACAGAGGAGAGTAAAATTTGTACATAGATTGGTTCAAGCATACACTTTAATTTGCCCATAGCTTTATATGAAATGTATTTATGGTTTTTAAATTACACAAAAACCATTTTGTCGCTTACACCCTTTCCATTTTTTGCTGTTTCATTGCTCGTTTTCTATGAGAGGCCGGGCCGACCTCTCATAGAATATAAGCAATCTAAAACGTATCCAACATGGTTTTTTTACTTTAACGCGGCGTCACCTTAAGGGGCCGGGCTAGTAAATTTACTACAAAATATTTCAACTCTAAAAAATATTTTTTAGTATTTAAATATTTTGTAGTAAATTTCCTATTTATTTATATATTTTTTAGTGTTTTACTCTATTTTTTTAGTGTTTAAATATTTTGAAGTTAATTTTTGTTCAGGAACCTAGGTAATTACTATTTTAAGCTGAAAAAGTTTCGAGGGTAACCCGGCCCCGTGAAAACTTAGCAAAAGCTAAAAGTTGTGTACTCGACCACCTTAGTTTTTATAACAAAGGGCGGCAACGAAATAATTTGCGGAGATATACAATTACTGCGATACATCTTAATATATATAAATCTCGTGTCACAATGTTTGTCCTCAATGGACTCCTAAACCACTTAACCGATTATAATAAAATTCGCACACCATGTGCAGTTCGATCCAACTTGAGAGATAGGATGGTTTAAATCTCAAATTATAGTCGCTATTTTATTTTATTGCAAATTATTTGTCTACAAAGAGCGACCATTGTTTATGCGACGCGGGTCACGGGATAGCGATGGACGTTGCCATGGTGATATACTTATGTTTTAGTCACTAATTCAATAAAATAATACGGGCGATATACTTAATATAATATGGCAAAGAAACGTTTGCCGGGACAGCTAGTCCAAATATAGATTGTGACAACGTTTTCCAAAAATATTAAGTTTATTATTATAATATTAAGTTTTACTACCCAGATTATATGTTATTACAAACTACACGTTTAAAATAAACTCATTATTAGGACATAATTATTTTGATTTTGATACTACTTGACAAAGCTTATCTGAAGTTGTACCTAAAAGTAACTTACAACTTACAACCTTTAGCAAAAGTGTGTATGTAATGCTCTAGATAAATAATAATGATATTATATACTATATTTATATTATACTAGCTGAATAATTTATATATGGCAAACGTTGTTTTGCCATATAAATTATTCCTAGTATCAATGTAAAAAAGTAAATAAAAACCTGTTCTCTGAGCCGGGACACAAAAACACGGTACGACGTCGAACGGCGCCGTGTCGTGGGAATCCACGACGCGCGTCGTAAATAACCACGGCACGGCGTCGTACTACCCCGTACGACGTCGCCTCATCTTGAATTTCTATGTGAGTTTCTACGGCACGACGTCGTACGACGCCGGCTCTGAGGGCCGGGACACAAAAATACGGCACGACGTCGCCTCATCTTGAATTTCTAAGGCACGACGTCGTACGATGCCGTGGTTTTTTACGACGCGCGTCGTGGATTCCCACGACACGGCGCCGTACGACGTCGTGCCGTTTTTTTGTGTCCCGGCTCTGAGGCCTAGCGAATGTACTATCAGAGAAGTTGATTCCTAGGCAGATGGCGGACCTAAGCATTCGAACGATCACAGCTAACATTGAATTGACATAAGCCGGCCACGGACCAAATGACGTAGGTTTGTCGACAACTGCCTAGGAATCAATTTCTTCGGGTTCCTATAGTGTCTAAACACACTAGGCTGAATTAAGCCGGCGTAAATTCCGCCGCAAATGTCAAACGCATACAAATACGCGACGGAATAGTGTGTCGTCTCTCGCGTTCCGCCCGTAATATTTTGTATGAGTTTGAAACGCGGCGTAAACACGGCGGAATTTACGCCGGCGTAATTCAGCCTAGTGTGTTTAGAGCCTTACACAACCGTTTTGGAGGAGTTCTTGCAGTTCGCACAAAAACACGAGAATTGTATAAATTAGATCATCCATACTAATATTATAAATGCGAAAGTCTGTCTGTCTGTCTGTCTGTCTGTTACCTCTTCACGCTCAAACCGCTGAACCGATTTTGCTGAAATTTGGCATGGAGATACTTTGAGTCCCGGGAAAGGACATAGGATACTTTTTGTCCCGGAAAAATGTACGGTTCCATCGCGATAAACGAGTTTTGGCGCAACGGAGTTGCGGGCATCATCTAGTATAATAAATATATCTAATTTATAAAATTCTCGTGTGTTTTTGTTTGTCTTTTATGTTATATTATATAGATCATTCTAGAATCTAGTTGATATGCTAAGTAATGTAAAGTATTAAAAAAATAAAAAATCAATGATAATAATGGTAGTATATGTCACTACATGTTGCTCGCAACTTGTTTTGCGCCGAATATCAAGCAGAAACCAAACATTTTCTTCGAACAATCTATGTTCTATCCATCATTCTAATCTTCATCAAAGTAGATTCGACGGTATAAGCGCGGAGAGGATAGTTTATAGACTTCACTATACATAGTCTACATAGAGTATAGAACTATAGAATATAGACAGACCCGCATCCATACTAATATTATAAATGCGAAAGTGTGTCTGTCTGTCCGTCTGTCTGTCTGTTAGTCTATTACCTCTTCACGCTCGAACCGCTGAACCGATCTTGCTGAAATTTGAATGGAGATACTTTAAGTCCCGAGAAAGGACATAGGATAGTTTTTATCCCGGAAAAATTTACGGTTCCCGCGCGATAAACGAATTTTGGCGCAACGGAGTTGCGGGCATCACTTAGTTCGCAATAATATTGATATAATGATATTATGATTTCATATACTGTACTCGGCGAAACATGGCGGTAGCGGTCATTGACTCTCTGTAAAAAATTTGTCATTTTCTATATAAACCGCGATTGACAATGAAGTGTCAGATGTTGTCAATCGCGGCTTTGTATAGAAAATGACAAGTTTTTGACAGGGAGTCAATGACCGCTACCGCCATGTTTCGCCGAGTACAGTATAGTAACATTATACATATCTACACCAAGTAAGTGCTACCGCCGGGCTTACCCGAAATTGAGAAGTAAATAAATGATCAAATTGCATATTTATTTCTTTATTACCGTCGACTTATCGTAACAAAACACGGCTTAACTGAAACCGCCAAAGATAATTCAAGACGTGAGTGGAAGAATAAGGTAACATGAAAAAACTTCCCGTCTTTTTGCTTTAGCCTCCATTTAAGCAAAAAGACGGGAAGTTTTTTTAGGGCCGGAAAATTATTTGAAATAGAAAAACTGTGGATTATATGTGTAGCCAGATATATTAGCTAGGTTATGAAGTAGGCAAGTTATAAGTTTTATGAAAACAATAAGGGGAAAATGAGTTATTGTTCGTATGTTACGAAATGTTACTTGTTCGATTCTTCCACTCACGTCTTCAACTACGCAGTGAGGCTCTGCGCAGACGGAACACTTTTACGAAATATGTCGGTAGCCCGCGACCGCGAGTGATTTTTATAAAGTTAGGGAGCAAACGGGTCACCTGGTGGAAAGCAACTACCGTCGCCCATGGACATTCGCAACATCAGAATAGTTGCAATTCTTGCAGGACTTTTCAGAGGAAATTCTTCCGACTGAAGGTTTACAGGTCGCAATGGTCCGAAAATACTGCTGGCGACAGTTCATTCCAGAGACCTCCCGTAATATAAACTGTAAAGCTCAAAGTTTTACAGTTTATATTACGGGAGGTCACAACATTTTTGGTAACGATATCCAAAATGACCCGGGTAACCCTTGAAATTCTCATACCTACGTAATACCAAAATCATTTTGTCATACGAAAATATTTAACATGTTTGAGTTATTTTTCAGCATAAAATAGTAATTACCTAGGTTCCTGAACAAAAATTAACTTCAAAATAATTAAACACTAAAAAATAGAGTAAAACACTCAAAAATTTATAAATAATTAGTAAATTTACAACAAAATATTTTAATACTAAAAAATATTTTTTAAAGCTGTCAGTACGTACTAGCTTATTGGCACCAAAACTGACCAAATATTTGGTTGCAATTCATAGTTATCGGCGACCTATGTCTGAACGTATATTCTGATATGATGGTGTCGTGGTGGGCAATATAACTCTTCCATGGCTGTTGCGAAACCCCTTGAGCTTGGGCTCATTTGTTTTCTACTGATGACCTAATTCGCTACACTTGGTTGGTGGTGAGAGTCTGATGACGGAGCAGGGTGAGATTTCAGATTTTTTAGCGATTAGATATTTTAATCATCGATGAAAAGTTTCCTCACCGGTCATAAAAGCGTGTGTTTTTCGTTTTTGAACCAAGCACTTTACTAGTAAAATACTTTTAAAAGAATATATACGTTCAGACGTAGGTCGCCGATAACTATGAATTGCAACAAATATTTGGTCAGTTTTGGTGCCAATAAGCTAGTACGTACTGACAGCTTACAAATTTGTAATTTTCAGCCATTTACCTGATCATTTTTTTTGGTCACAATATTAAGTCACGTTTGAACGCTCGTTGCTTCATAACGCAACCGAATATTTTGTCAGTTTTTACGCTACTGATATGAGAACAACTAGTACTTACTTAATATAACTTACTCAGCCATTTACCTTATCATTTTTCTTTGGTCATGATAACTGGGTTTTCAGGCGCCCTATACAGAGAACGCAACTACTTTACGCAGGCAGACCGACATATTTAGCATCAGAGAGTTGCTCTTTATCTTGTCAATCTAAAATAAGTCATTTTGGATATCGTTACCAAAAATGTCGTGACCTCCTAATCTATTACTGGATAATTGGTTTTCGCATCGCAGTAACATCTAGTTGAAACGCTGCTACATAGACGAAGCCTGAAAGTTACTCTTTTAATCTCAAACTCAAACTCAAATTTTTTTAATCAGAATAAATTTTTGCAAATATTTTCTGAAAGTCTGCACGATGCCTGCCACCGGTTCGGGAACTAACCCGGCGAGAAGAACCGGCGTAAGAAACTCGCAGGGGGCCCACTTTATTTACCAAAAAAAGTGAGAAAAAAATTAATCTTTTAAAATAAAGTTTACAATGCTGTAACTTAAAATTATACAATGTCAACATACATACATAATTGTAAGTCATAAAATAATGTAGAAGTAGCCTTGCAAGCAGCCACCCTACTCCCAAGATATGCCGTCGTTTATGAAATCATTGACCTTATAATAGGCTTTGGCACACAAATGTTCTTTGACTACTTTTTTAAATTTATTAATGGAAAGATTTTGAACGTTTTCTGGGATTTTATTGTAAAGGCGTACACACTGACCTTTAAAAGATTTACTAACTTTACTAAGTCTGATCACCGGTATTTCTAGTTTGTACTTATTTCTAGTGTTTCTTCCGTGACTGTCACTTTTGGTTGTAAATTTACTAAGATTCTTTCTAACATATAAAACATTATCCAAAATGTATTGAGAAGCAACAGTTAGAATACCAATTTCTTTAAACTTTTCTGTCAGAGATTCAAAAGCTGACATTTTATAAATTGAACGTATAGGCTATAGCTCGCTTCTGTAGCACAAAAAACGTATTAATGTCGGCAGCGTTTCCCCATGAGAGGATGCCATACGACATTCTACTATAAAAATAACTGAAATAAAATAGTCTTGCTGTGTCTTCGTCAGCAATTTCCCGTATTTTTCTGACTGCGTATGCTGCAGAACTGAGCCTATCTGCAAGATTAGCAATATGAGGACCCCACTGTAGTTTACTATCTAGTGTAATGCCTAAGAATACAGTGGTGTCCACCAAATCCATCTTCTCATCATTTAATAGTATATTGGTTTTAACTTGCCTAACATTGGGCAAAGTAAATTTTAAACATTTAGTTTTCTTAGAATTTAGAAATAAGTTATTAACGTTAAACCAATGTACTATTTTTGAGAGAGCACTATTTACCTCGTCGTAATTTGACTGTTGTCGCTTCACTTTAAAAATAAGTGAAGTGTCATCAGCAAAAAGTACTATCTCATTATCAATATCTTTAACAAGATAAGGTAAGTCGTTTATGTAGATGAGAAAAAGGAATGGACCTAAAATGGATCCCTATGGGACGCCTAATTCTATTTTGGTCCCATTGGACCTTTTACTATTAATGTCAACCCTTTGAGTTCTATTTTTGAGGTAAGATGTCAAAAGGTTGAGTGCTGAGTCCCTAATGCCATAGTGGTGCAATTTCCTGATTAATGTAGCATGCTCAACACAGTCAAAAGCCTTGGAGCGGTCGCAAAAAACCCCTAGGGCACCCTGCGAGTCCTCCCATGCTTCAAATATACTATAAAGTAGACCTATACCAGCATCCGTTGTGGATCGACCCTTAGTAAAATCATTGATTTTTGTGAAATAAATTATTTAAGTTAAAATGTAATAGTAACTGATTTAAAATTATTTTTTCAAATATTTTACTTAGAGTCGGTAGAATCGATATAGGCCTATAATCAGTAGGGTCAGATTTAAGTCCCGCTTTAAATAATGGTACAACCTTACTGTGCTTCATCAAGTCAAGAAAAACACCACTCTTTATGCAGTCATTAAAAATCTTTGATAGATGAGGAGCTATGATGTCAATTATTGATTTGATAATTTTAGTAGACATGCCCCAGAGATCAGTAGTATCTTAAATATTTGTTAATTTAAAAGTATCAATGATATCTTTGGGGACAATCTCTCTAAACCTAAAATTGACATTACATTCCTTTACATTGTCTCTGAGTAGTTTTTCAGCAGCTGCAGGTGAGGAGTTTAATTTTTTCGTAGTTGAGACCAGAATGTCAGCAAAAATTTTTTCGAAGACCGTCGCAACCTCATAATCATTGGTAATTTTTTTATTTTTAAAATATATTTCAAAATCAGAGCTACGACAGGTGACGTTTCCAGTCTCACCAGCTATTACTTTCCAAGTAGTTTTGATTTTATTTTTCGAATTTTTAATTTTATTCATAATGTGAATAGCCTTAGCGGCTTTACAAACTTTTTTAAAAATCTTAGAATAGTTTTTTACATATGTTTTGAATTTATCACTAGTATTCATGCATTTTTCATCATACAATTCATATAATCTTTGTCTGCTTATTTTAATTCCTGTAGTTGCCCACACTGTAAAATTATTATTATTTTTATGGCTTTTTTTAACCGTTCTATGAGTAAATACAGTATTAAATTGGGTTCTTATCATCTTAAACAATTTGTTAAATGCTTCATCTGAGCTATTTGTCTCATCCAATAATATGAATGAATGAATGAATGAATGATGAATGAATGATTTATTGCATAAATGTGGTACAAAAAAGGTCTTACAATAATATTACTTATAACATGATATGATAATAGTTGAATATCTTATAACATAGCATAGCTTATAACATTCTTGCTATTTATATTGGAGTAAGTTTTGGTAGGATTTTTCACACTTAATCTATTAGTGCAAGAGACATCCTCCATTGTCTTATGGTCTAATTTAAATAATTAATTGGAACATATTCCAACTCGTTACTATAACTATAATACTGCTCAAGAGAAGCAAGAGTCAAAGAGGCCAAATTCTTGGCTTTCAAAGAAAATAAAAAAAATTGATAGCATCTTTGCTATATGTCTCTTACAGTAATGAGATAATTATAGGTAATACTTATCTATACTTATATCATTAATAAATTTACTATCTAAATTATTTATATCCACAACATGACATTTTGGTTGTGTGTCGCTTAAAACTATACAATTGTCGTTGACAGCACTATACAATATGCTATTCAACCTAAATCTTATTTGATTTTCATGAGCACAGCTTTTTGGCAACATTTTTATATAGGGCAAAGTGAATAATATAATGTTTGTTAAGTTTTTAATATTATATAAACATTCTAAAAGATCAGTCATCTGTTTCTTATTTACTTTGCCCCTTCTCCCGACTAGAATTATTATAGTGGTGTTAGGACAATAAGTCATAGTTGATGCCCTGTCTATTATCTCACAGTAAGTAGCTCCGGGCATACAAAAGTTAGTGACCAATTGTCCACACATTCTATTAAGATACGTACCTAAGTCTCTTCCTATTTCATCACTAAATAGGCAGATATTAGTCTGGCTTTCAGTATTTACCTTCTGGCTTTTCATATCAGGTTATATTCCTCCAGTTAAATGATTTTCTTGAATTTCTGAAATAGTATTGACCTTTAACAACGAGTTCACTCGTTCTTCATTATAGTGTAACATTTCAAGCAAATCATCCATTGCAGAAATATGTCCCTGTATTTCCTTTTTTGATAATTCATATTTTTTTGTAATATTTTCTAATGAAAATATTATTAATATTAGTCTAATTCAATAAAAACTTTTTACAAACGAAATATAAAGTGTTTGACACCATCTTCGAATTATAGAAATACTATGTGACACCCGCAGCTTCGTTGCGCCAAAATTCGTTCATCGCGTGGGAACCGTACATTTCCGGGATAAAAAGTATCATATGTCCTTTCCAGGGACTCAAAGTATCTCCTTACCAAATTCCATCAAAATCGGTTCAGCGTTTTGGGCGTAAAGAGGTAACAGACAGGCACACTTTCACATTTCAAATATTAGTATGGGTAAAATTTCAGCATCCTACAGTACATAATCTTATTATTATCAAAAACCTCTATAAAATCTAACGTCAAAAAACAGTAGCTAGTCGCGGACACAAGTAGCCCGTATGCGCAAACTGGAGAACCTTAACTCTAGGTTAAACTAACAACAATAATGATAAGCTAAAATAAAGAGAGCTTACCTTAGTTATTGTTTAACTAAATTACAAGATAAATGATGCATTTTAACAGTATATAATAGATGACGCCCGCAACTTCGTTGCGCCAAAACTCGTTTATCGTGCGGGAACCGTAAATTTTCCCGGGACAAAAAGTATCCTATGTCCTTTCCCGGGACTTAAAGTATCACCGTACCAAATTTCAGCAAAATCGGTCCAGCGAATTGGGCGTGAAGAAGTCAGACACACTTGCGCATAAATAATATTAGTATGGATTGAATATACCCGAAATTACTAGTGGGTGTGTCTGCTGCTTTTTGATGAAGTTCGGCACAGTAGATGACGAATAAAAACGCGTATTCTTTAGCCGGCCCCTAGACGAGCAATTTTATTGTAAATCTGTGTATTCTGTTCATTCTAAAGTATTGTCACTTAGTTTTGTTACACCTTGTACCTAATAACTATAAGGGCACATTAAACACCCTAAAGCAGGGGTTCCCAAACTGTGCGCCGCGGCGCCCTGGTGCGCCGTGGAAAGGCAAGAGGCGCGCCGTGAGTCGATCCTCCATCATTATCCATAACCACAAATATTATAAAATAGGATTATAATATAAATTATTATACAAAGCAGGCAGCTGGGAGATGATTAAATATATTTTGTTTATTATTATTTACTTGCTTAACTTAACTATAATTATTAAAAGTGTAAATTATTTATGTATATTTTTGTAACAGTTAGGTAGAGTAGGGCGCCGTCACAAAATATTGACTTGTAAGTGCGCCGCAGGCTGAAAAAGATTGGGAACCCCTAGGCCATAAAGTAAGAAAAAAGGAGGTAAAAAATCCTCAGAAATCTCAAAAATTTTCCTGTTAGTTCATGCATTTTAAATCTATGACTTCATGCGTATATATTTATTATTTTTCAAAATTGCCTTTTCGAGTAGTCGATAATAGTGTCAATTTGCAGATAAAAGTAATCCTTTGATCGATACACGATATCGATAAGTTCGAGATCGCAGATAGTGATAATAAATCGAATCTGTGCACTATTTCCTATCGAGTCGTCAGCTGATTTTTTATTTATTTTAGAGATCGGAAATCAGTTAAAACGCGTGTTACAAACGACCTAAAGTAGCCAGCCATGGCCCACGATAACCCTCTGCAGGCCACGCCATTGCGCGCCACGACTGGAAATCGGCCGCCATCATACACCATTACCACAGATTACTAAATAGACTTTGCTACATAACCATTAATTACCCCGTCTACACAATGGCGATGGCTCGTAGTAGGCTAGTATGGGCCATTGTGAAGGTGCACCTTAACATACTGAAATAATTGGCCATTCAGTGATGTCTTGAAGTCGCTTAAAAGTATTAGCGTTGTTAAATTTTGGTACAGTACCCGGCAATAAATATTGCACATCGACCTTTGGAAAGTGACAGTCGGCTAATTTCGGTTTTGTAGAGCGTCATCTCTTACGCAGGGTTGCCAGACGTACGAGAAATCTCGTACCATTACGAGATTTAGAGGGTCTGTACGAGATTCAAGATTAACAAAAATCTCGTACACTTTTTTACCAGATTTTAACAATGACGACTACTTTCGTAAGTAAGTAGTATTATTATATAAATATATATATATATATATATATATATATATATATATATATATATATATATATATATCAGCCAAAAAGTTAATTTAATTAGTAGTAGTAGTAAATATGCACAAATCGCAGTCTTGACTCTTGGCTTTGCCTCATGCAAATGCAGACTGTGAGCGAGTTTTTAGTAATAACTACCTACCTAATTAAAATAGATTTAAGAAATCGTCTTATCACAGATACAGTACCCAAATGGTACACTTTTAGCTTCCGAAAGCGCTATGAGAGAGGCCAGAATGACAGCTGAAAGGCTATACTCTAAAAATAAAGATGATTTTACTAACATCCCTTATTTTGAATATAACTAATAAAAAAATTTGTGATTTTTAATTGTTTTGATTGAATTTAACAGCCCCAAGCGCAAAGAATATGACTACACAAGTTACATAGTACAGTAAATAGCATAAAATCATTAATTTTATTTGAGTTTCTTTAAATTTATGATTTGAGATTATTTGTTGAAATTATGAGATATTTAGCAACCCTGGTACGAGAAAAAAAATGTATCATCTGGCAACCCTGCTCTTACGCAAGAAATACAAAAAGTCCGGTATATATTAGGAGCTATTAAAACAATTAAGGTTTGCTTCTTTTGACAATTTTATTATTCTTTGTATAAAATACACCAAATTCTCTATAAGTTATGGCTTTATATTCGGGTAAAATAAAATAAAAAAGGGTGTTCAAATTATGTTTACGTATTTAAAATTCTTTTGGAAAATTACAGCTGTAGCAAATTTAAGGGTGTTAACAACTCTTAATATATATTTTGAACTGGACGCGACTGCACTCTATTGAATTTGAACAACGACTGACATAATGTCAAATAGGTGTGTGCTACAAAGATAACGCTCTATGAAACCGAAATTAGCCGAATGTCTCTTTCCAAAGGTCGATGTGCAATATTTATTGCCGGGTATTGTATATACTTATTAAGGAACCAAAACTTCAAAACTAAAACCATAATGAACTATAGTTTAAATAAACCACTCGTCAGCTTTGACGAGTTACAACTCACAAAATGTCATAGCTAGCCATAGTTAGTCACTATATTAATAACTAGCGACCCGCCCCGGCGTCGCATGGATATAAAATATATAGCCACTGAAAAAATGATTATAATCGATAGCCTATGATCCTTCACGTGGTCTACTTCTTATCTGTGCGAAAAAACATAAAAATTGCTTCAGTAGTTCGCGAGATAAGCCCTTTCAAATATTTTCCCCCACTTTTTCCACATTCTCCTATTACTCTTAGCGTGATAAAATATAGCCTATAGCCTTCCTCAATAAATGGGCTATCTAACATTGAAATAATTTTTCAAATTGGACCAGTCGTTCCTGAGATTAGCGCGTTCAAGTTAGCCCTTTCAAATAATTTTCCCCGTTTTTTCCACATTTTCCTCTATTTCTTCGCTCCTATTAGTCTTAGCGTGATAAAATATAGCTTATAGCCTTCCTCGATAAATGGGCTATCTAACACTGAAAGAATCATCAACATCCGTTGCGTAGTTTTAAAGATTAAAGGGGAAAAAGGGACATGAGGGAAAAAAGCGACTTTGTTTTATAATAAGTATAGATATAGATAATTATTATTAAATAACGATGAAAACTATCATATCTTTCACTCAACGGGACTTAAGGCGACGCCTTGATAATTTGTCTGTAGCGATATCGATTTTTCTCAGCAATGACTAAAGCTAAGAAATTAAAGTTCATTGTCAGTATTCATCATGTCTTTGTCTTTGAATTACCCATAGCATAACACGATTGGTCAACTTTTATAACACAGAATAATCAGTCAAAAAAATCTTTAGTAAAAAAAGGGATTCCTATTTTGCCAATAGCGGAGAGTGATTTAAGCTTCCAGTAAGTACATAGATTGGTTCAAGCATACGCTTTAATTTGCCTACAGCTTATATGAAATGTATTTATGGTTTTTAAATTACGCGACAAAACCATTTTGTCGCTTACGCCCTTTCCATTTTTTGCATAAATCATAGAAAACAAGCAATGGAACACCATTGCTTGTTTTCTATGATAAAAAATAGAAAACAAGCAATCTTCTAAAACGTATCCAACACGGATTTTTACTTAGACGCGGCGTCACCTTAAAATATGTCCATAGCTATAATTAGCTACCTGCAATTACCATGTCCATGATTCATGATTCTTGAACGATTAAAATCGGGAGTGTGAAAAGGTAATACAGACAGACAAAAGGTAGAGGTCATCTTTCAAAATTAGTATGAACTGTTTCATGTCATGGGCATTCACTCAAATGGCATTCAATATTTTCAACTGCAAAGTTAGATATTAAAAGTGACCGTGGAAATGTAGGCCGGTGGAAATTAACATTAAATTCGCAAAGCATGATGTAGTGCTGCATTTTTGGTATGTTGTTTGGATCAGTTAGGGTGATGTAAATCCCAATTTGCAACTTCGAAAAAGTTGTGCTCGCTGCGCAAAACGTTCGAAATAAGCTGCGAAAATTTTCGACTTTTTTCACTTTTTGCTCTAAAAGTCATAACTTATGCGTTTCCGACAAGTAACATTCACTACATAAATGAAGCTAATTAAATTGGCAACAATTTAAGCCTAACCGCAGCTCTCTAAACCTTATAACAACTAAGCTGTGGCCCTTCAAAGATGGTCCGTTTTTGCCGAAAATTTTAAATTTTTAGTTTTGCTCCCGTTTGAAGCAAAATATTGGCAAAACCGCTCGTTCTAAGAGAAGCTCGTAAAATAAAGTTGTAGTACATTTAATTTTCTTTTATTAGAGCACAGCACAATCACTCACAATCTGAATATATCAAAACATAAACTGGTAGTACCTCCACGCGGTAAAGGCGGTAACAGTGTAAACTGGCTAAAACTCCCATTAACTAAACAAATGCCTTCGGGCTTATGTTTTGGTTTTAATTTTCGCACAAGATAGTACTTGGAAGTAGCCTACCCGGTAACGCAGGGGAGCAGCCAAAAAA
The DNA here is from genome assembly GCA_905333045.1 of Lysandra bellargus. NCBI lineage: Eukaryota > Metazoa > Arthropoda > Insecta > Lepidoptera > Lycaenidae > Lysandra > Lysandra bellargus. Next base: position 8,122,243 of record HG995320.1, on the reverse strand, counting down.
ACTATTATCTTATTAACGCGAACGAAGTCAGGCAAAACAGTCATAAAAATGTCGATTCCACCGGGAGTCTGCTTTGTGTGTCAGCTGGCACTCAAGGAAGGTGACAGTACAGTGGTAATTGTAAAAAGACGTGGCATCCAAACTCTTATTAACTCGAGTGTGGAGCGTGGCCTCAAAGATGATGAACTTTTTCTGAAAAAGCTAGACGAAGTCAGTGTTCACGATGCTTGCAGAAAGAGATTCACCGTTCGGCATAATATTGAAGCATGTGGGCGTCGTGGAGGCGATCCAATTCCACAACCTCACCCATCAACCTCTAGAACATCGGGTCTTATGAATCTTCGGAGCATTTGTTTCCTTTGTGCGGAGGAAATCTCTGAGGAGTTTCTCCAGCTTCCGAACCGAAAGAAGTTTTACAGTCACTGACTGTAAAACTTCTTTCGGCATAACTTATGGTACCTGGCATCAGATAAACGAGGCAACGAGGTCAAAAGTAACTGTAAGACGATCAATGACTTGCCGTCCCCATGTATCACCTCGACGACTGGCTGCATCGAGCATTGATTCCCTAACTGTCATTGATTTTACTTTGTACACCTCATTTCTGCGTGACTTGGGAAGTTTGTTTTGAAGCTGGAGAACTGTCTTCCATCCAGCGTCGGCTTTATGCTTAAACTGCTCAGGAAAGTCATGCGATAACGTCGCCTTGATTTTGATAGATGAAGATGATAATGATTCCGAGGAAGCTGAGGAAGAACAAAAAAGTGAAGAGCTAACGAACCAGAGGAACGTGACAAACCTGAGGAGGAAGGAGAAATTGAACCTCAACCAAAAATAAAACGCCGAGTGACTGCAGCTTCTTAAACATTCAATTTGCGTATAAACTTTTTTTTACTTTCCCAAATTTTGTACTTTTGTTGATTTACCTAGCCGACAAATAAAAAAGTATTATCCTTTTTATGATTTTATATGCCTTCTGTTTCAATTCTTTAAAAATCTATTTCTACCCTCTTTTTGTTTTTCAGATATCGTGAGTGAACTATTTGTCTCACAGACTTTGTTCTGTGCTCTAATGAAAGAAAATTAAATGAACTACAACTGTATTTTACGACCTTTTCATAGAAGGAGCGGTTTTGCCAATATTTTGCTTCAAACGGGAGCAAAACTAAAAATTTCAAATTTTCGGGAATAACGGACCATCTTTGACGGGTCACAGCTTAGTTGTTATAAGGCTTAGAGAGCTGCGGTTAGGCTTAAATTGTTGCCAATTTAATTAGCTTCATTTATGTAGTGAATGTTACTTGTCGGAAACGCATAGTTTGACTTTTAGAGCAAAAAGTGAAAAAAGTCGAAAATTTTCGCAGTTTATCACGTTTTGCGCAGCGAGCACAACTTTTTCGAAGTTGCAAATTGGGATTTACATCACCCTAACTGATCCAAACAACATACCAAAAATGCAGCACTACATCATGCTTTGCGAATTTAGGGTTTTTTAGTGTCGATTTCTACCGGCCTAATGGACCTATCGTGAATCGTGAACGCTTTGCGATGCATTATTTCAAATCACACTTTTGATTTCTAACTTCTGAACTATCGAATACAATTTGAGTAATGCGTGGGTAACACGGTGCGAGCTGACATGGGAGTGACCGCATCATACGAGTTACTTTCAAGTGCGAATGGGGCAGTCGCATGCGGATAGCATAGGAACACACAAATCATAACCGCGACCGCGACATTGTCGTAGAGAGCTCTACCAATTACTTTGACATTAGAACATACACGCGTATGTCACCCCAACCGGACTCGGAAGGGGAGAGGGACGACCCTCTTTTATGCAATAACATTAATAACTTGAGCTCATCTTCCGCGATAACTCGTACGCAGCTAGTTTGTGCTACCGCGCGCGAGCAGCCTCACTCGTCAGAGAGTGAGTAAGGGGTCGGACCCCTTAAGAGCAGGGGGGATCCGTGTCCCCACGTCAGATGAAAATAGCTTATTTTCGTAGCTCTCCCCAATATTGCCCGATTAGAACGTCACACGTGTGACTTTAGGGGAGGGGGCCATTGTTTATCTCCAAACCAACTAGCAACAGACTAGTTATAGCCACGATTAAACTACCATGGTCTTAACCAGACCAGTAGCTTAGACCCTTTCGAAAAAAAAAAGGAAAAAGGGGCAGTTACTCGCGTGCGAGTTACTACAACATTTTTTGTTTTCACTCGCCACTCGCCTTCTCCCACCACAGATACAACTCGACTAAGCTATGTCACAAGAACATTACCTACCTACTGCGATGTCAGCAGCTTGCATAATGCATGGTGTGACCCAGGGAGGCGAGTCGAGCTGCTCTCATACACAGGCACAGTAGCTGCCTGCTATCACTTCACCTGCTCGTACTGTGTAACCTATCCTTGAGGCGCTATATTGAAAGTAATTTTACCGCAAGGGCAATTTTATACTTAATTTGTATGACTACAAAGTTGTGAATACGCTGCGGCCAGAAGCTATCGGCTCGCTCGGAAAACATGCGAAAAACGTAATTTTAATTATTTAAAAAATAACTAGGAGCATTTAAGCAAAATGCTTCTATACGATTTTCAGTTGTAAAGGTTTTTTTTTAATTAGACTAATTTCCTACAATACATCTATTTTCGTTTAAAAATAATCTTCAAATTTCGTATTTTTAAGAGGTCATTTCGATCGAGAAATGTATCGAGGCAAAATACATTAATCGTGTTTCTGGTTCTTCTCAAACCTAGATAAGGCTATGAAGATATGTATATCTCATTACCAGATTTGTAACATTTCTGAGGGTCCTATATAGTATTACGTCAAAAAGGACAGTTTTTTCAATATAGCGCCTTAAGTATTGTAGTAGGTATGCACGTGTGTAATTGCATAGAGACAGTTGCTATGCGCTGTGTGGTCCCTTATCGACACGAGTCAAGCTACAGTAACTGACACCTCAATCATTTGATGTCGCGACGCGACATAGCTATTCTACGTTTTAAAGGGTCTTAGGCCCGATTTATAATATGAATCCGGCTACCGCGAGATTATAAGCAAAAGTATGGAACGATATCTTATAATATCTTTAAACGAGCAGTTCTTGTATATATATATATATATATATATATATATATATATATATATATATATATAATTGGAATCTCGGAATCGGCTCCAACGATTTTCATGAAATTTAGTATATAGGGGGTTTCGGGGGCGATAAATCGATCTAGCTAGGAATCATTTTCATAAAATGTCATTTTATGTGTGTTTTTTGATTTTTTTGAGTACCGAGCAAAGCTCGGTCAAATAGCTAGTTATAATTAAACTAGCTGACCCGGAAAATTTTGTTTTGCCATATAAATTATTTCTAGTATCAAAAATACATGAATATATAAAACCTATTCTTACAGCGTATAGGCCTAACCGCTAACGAACACATTAAAATCGGTTGAGCCGTTTTGGAGGAGTTCGCGCACAAACACTGCAGTAACACGACAATTTTATACATATTATACAGAGATAACAAAACTAAGTGATAATTCTTTGGGGTTTGAGCGCGCGAGCGCAGCGCTGAAAGACCAATTTTTTTGTGATTTGTTTGGGCAAGCGCGGTCACGAGTTCTCCCGTACAAAAGTGAAAAAAAATTGCTTTTTCAGTGCTGCTATTTTTACCATGAACTCTATACACAGGACTCACACTGCACACACCCTATTTTGTTACATCCTGTATAGTGTATACATTAACTATTAAGGTAAAGCTCGCGGTGTAGCGGCAAAAACGCGCGGACGCATGTAAATCTAGCCTTAGCCAAGATGCTTCCGTTAGTTTCACCGCAAAAATTCATAATCTGCATACACATTTCAATTAATATTTAAGGTGTATTTAGCGGCGCGGCGCTATGAACTTTTTTTGTTAATGGATAAAAATTATTACACTCTTTTCAGCTGGTCGTCTACTTCAAAGCCAATGTTTCGGCCGAATAATCGGGCTCTACTCCTATCATTTGAAAGTCTGGGCTCGGCTCGGCTGGACCGAAGTTTTTGACGTGACTACATTAGACGATAGATCATAACCGAAGGAACTTCAGAGGGTAATTTAAACTTCGGTCGCATTCGAAGATTTGAATGCACCGTTTCGGAGTAGGCCTCCTGGAGACAGCAGGCCTACTACGAAACTGTTTCGAGACTCAATCGGAGAAAAATGCCGCGTCCTGCTCTAACAACGTCATTTCACGTTTGTTACAGTAGGGCGCAACATTCTCGTCCGATTGTTTAAGTCTCAAAACCGTTTCGTGGTACGGCACCAGGGGGGTGTGCCAATATGTTTTCGTTTTCGCTTCGTTATAGAATCACCGATGAAAATGTATGGAATTGACATAAGCGTTCGTTAACATGACGTTGACGTTCGACTCGTCTTATGTCAATTCCATACATTTTCATCGGCGATTCTATAACGAAGCGAAAACGAAAACATTTTGGCACACTCCCCAGGATACGTAGCCTCATTATAAATTCGTAGGACAGAGGGATATTAGACCGTCGGCGTAGCGTAGGAAAGAAATACCGTTCACATTCTTATGAGCGGCGAATGTGTAGAGGTGAAAATATTTTTTTCTGCCGGATAACTACTGTGTTTTTTCCTAAAAATATCTATTTCGTTTTCACAAATTGACATCAAACGTTATTGTTATCTGAAACTACCTTACTTAATGTCTGTAATAAAGTTTCTTTGTAGATAAGCATAATAATATAGTAGCATATAAGTAACTAGATGACGTCCGCAACTCCGTTGCGCCAGAATTGATTTAGCGCAGGAACCGTACATTTTTCATGAATAAAAAGTACCCGGTGTCTTTCCCCGGAACTCAAAGTACCCACATACCAAATTTCAGCGAAATCGGCTTAGCGGTTCGGGCGTGAAGAGGTAACAGACAGACAGACACACTTTTGCATTTATAATATTAGTATGGAAGTATTGATTAAACATACAAAAATATATTTTGATTTTTGAAGATCAATGTTAATATTAATTTAAACATTGCCAATATTACTTAGGGCCTGTTTCACCGCTTCCTGATAAGGCTATCCACCACTTAACTTGACAGATGGAGTATGGAGAATCTGTCAAATAAGCCTATCCGGCACCTTATCGGGAAGCGGTGAAACAGGCCCTTAGCCCTGTAAAGCCTTACGTCTGATGCGACACACTATAAATTACGCGAAGAGCCGAAATTTCGCGGCGTAATTTCCGTTGCGGAACGCGCGTGTGAGTATTTAAAATTCTCAGATGTAATGTGTGCGGTTTTGATAATTCAGTCGCGTGTATAGTATGTTGCTATACAAAACATTACCGCCGAATCGCTGTCGAACTTTACGCTCGACTTGGCTCGACGGAAATTCGGCTCACGACGGAATTTCGGTCTGTCGCGTTTCGCCCATATTTTGTATGGATTTGAAACGCGGCGTAAGCGCGGCGGAATTTACGTCGGCGTAATTCAGCCTAGTGTGTTTAGACCCTAACTCTCTATAATATTATGTTACCTTTTCACACTAGTACCGCTAAACCGATTTTGTTAAAAATATGTTATGTTAAGGTACTTTTAGTTCCCAGAAAGAAAATAGGGTAATTATTAGGAAACAGCTTCTATACAATATAATACAGAATGTAACTAAACAAAATGATAATACTTTAGTTAAGGTGTGCATAATATGTCCTTATATTAGACGAGCTTTGGCCCGCAACTTCGCTCGCGTTAAGAAGTATTATTATATATAAACTTTCATCCCCCATTTTAACCCCTTGGGGTTGGAATTTATCAAAATCCTTTCTTAGCGGATGCCTACGTCATAATATCTACCTGCATGCAAAATTTCAGCCCGATCCGTCCAGTGGTTTGGGCTGTGCGTTGATAGATCACCGTGTCAGTTAGTTTTATATAAATATATAGATTTCGCTGAAAGAGTAATTTTTTGTGTGACCTATATGGGTAAGCCATTTAGATTCTAGCGTTATGAATTTACCCATACAAAAGTAAAAAAAAGTTAAACTTTCAACACTGTTACTTTAGAAAACTATACAGGGGAGTCACCACCTTAAAGTATTATCAGTGCAGCAGAACAAAGTGATAAGTGATAATGTTATCACTTATCAGTTATCACTTTGTTCTGCTGCACCCTGTAGAAGTAAGTTGAATGTTTAGCCAAATTGAAATTTTGCCGTATATATCAAGGACTGTTTATCATTAGATATTTTAAAATGTAAGAACAATTTTTTTCTTTTGTTATGAAAATAGTTTTACCTTCTAATAGTCAGTTATCATTTTGGTTACAAGTTCACGAGGAAATGAAGAAAATAGAAGGTTTTTGTGCATGTCCAAGTTCAGACACCAACAGTTGATAGTACTTTAATGTGTTTATGTCTCCCAAAACATAGAGTTCATTCTGAAAGTAGCAGCGTTTACTTTACAATGACATGTTGAAGTTGGTTAAAAATGCATCTTGACTGTTGCATTGGATTTACACGACACTACATTAATCTAATGATAGACCTCAATCTAAAGTCTGATTAAAGTTGTTAAGGGTTTATACAGCGTGCTAATCTTAATATATATAAATCTCGTGTCACAATGTTTGTCCTCAATGGACTCCTAAACCACTTAACCGATTATAATAAAATTCGCACACCATGTGCAGTTCGATCCAACTTGAGAGATAGGATAGTTTAAATCTCAAATTATAGTCGCAATTTTAATTTATTGCAAATTATTTGTCTATAAAGAGCGACCATTGTTTATGCGACGCGGGTCACGGGATAGCGATGGACGTTGCCATGGTGACATACTTATATTTTAGTCACTAATTCAATAAAATAAAACGGGCGATATACTTAATATAATATGGCAAAGAAACGTTTGCCGGGACAGCTAGTGAAATTATACATTAATACACAACTAGCTGTTTGACCGAGCTTTGCTCAGTATTCGATAAAACACGAATAAAATGACATTAAAAAAATGATTCCTAGCTAGATCGATTTATCGCCCTCGAAACCCCCTAATACTAAATTTCATGAAAATCGTTGGAGCTGATTACGAGATTCCAATTATATAGGTACATATATATACAAGAATTGCTCGTTTAAAGATATAAGATAAGATATACATACATATACTCGATAAACATAAACAGACAGATACATTTTTGCGTTTATAATATTAGTATGGATATGTCTTTACTCTATGGTATGAATAAAGAATAAGGATAGGAGTATATACAAAAAATTCATATACCTATGGTGGTTTATAAATTTTTTGTAAGCAGCATCGTTTTGACAGCCTTTTTCACTTCCTTGATTTGGAATAGGGGGGTTTTCTCTGGGTATATACCGATTCGTCAGTCCATACAGCTTATTAATATGCAAGCTGCGTGAATGTGCGCGCTGTAAACTAAAAAACCGGCAGAACAATTTATAAGGAAGTAAGTTTTTACCTCTATATTGTAGATCGTAAACTTTGGCACGCTTCATAAATACTTATCAATGTTAGTATTATTATTTGTGTATTATAATTTATAGCCTATCTTTCCCACTTTTTTCTCTCTCTTCTATGGAATCTCTAGATTCTAGAACATAAACAAATATGGACATACGACGCTAAAATTTTAAAGTACAATATTAAGTATATTAATTCAAACGTTTTCCTATCCCTCATAATTATATGCATAAAACGAAATCTCACGTGGACCGTGCATTGTCGCGGCATTAAGCAGTAGCCTATTCTCTCGTGCTCTACTATATAACTGCACAAAACTTCATGAAAATTGCTCTAGCCGTTTACGCGTGATTCCGTAATGATTCTACACATTAAGTTGATGGAGTGTGAGAACCAATAAATAATAATTAATTTATACATGAGAACCGATAATAATTGAAATTGTTAAATTTATTATTATTGATTTATATAACGAAATTATCGGCATTGACGTGAATTTACTGCCACACGCAAAAAGTGCACACTTTACTTACAACAATAATCGAAGACGTAAGCGGATGAAGTGTGTAACTAACAATTTGAAAATTGATATTAATGAAAGCTGGGCCGGAAAACGACTAAAAAAAAATTGTGGATTTAATGTATAGCAAGAATCAAGATATAAGAGCCAGTAAATAAAATAGCTAGTAGTTAAGTTATCAGGTTTATTCAAATACGGAAAAACTATCACGCCCACACCACGCCCATCGATTTATGCTTTAACATCGTAATTTTTATTTATAATAATATGTAGATGTTATAAGTCAAGGTCAAGGTTTGGTTAAAATTCAAATATAAAAAACTGCCTTAAAGATTACAACGCAGAAAAATTACGCGAGCCCACACAAAGCTCGGCTTTTAGCTAGTAATGTAAAAGAAGAGTTGAAAAAAAATTTATAAAATGTTAGTTATCTGGGTTCTTCCACTCACGTCTTCAATTATGTTTATTTATAAAGTAATAGAATATGATAACGATAAGCAGTATCCAAGGCTCATCAGGAATTATCTTTTAGTATCCATGTCTTAACATCTTGTGATATTTAATATCAATAATTTTATGCCCCTGTTAAGTCGTATCATTCAGCGCTATTTATTTGTTATGAAAAGCGTTTGCTCTTTATATTTGATGAGAAATATAGTATTCTAATGTTCTTCAATCCTTGTTGTTTTAAATGTCGAAAATGCATCGAATCCTATTGCATTTGCTAGTTCCTAAATCTAACTTCGCAGATTTGGCGTACTTAGCTGTCGAAAGTAGCGAAGATATGTCTTAAGTCTTAACTAATAACATTTTTTCGAGCATTCTGATCGGAAAAATGTTATTATATAAGACTTAAGACCATGGGCGTACCCAGGATTTTAGTTAGGGGGGGAGCATACTTGTTTCGAGAAAATGGTCGATGTGGTCATATTGAAACAAAAGATCATGAAAATTGACTTTTATTAATCTGACTGAAGAGATATTTTGTTTCTAACACTCCACTTTGAGCAGAGTAGGTAACACGTTTTTAATTCCCACTTGCCAGGAAAATTGACGTTTATTTTATCTTCTAAGCTGAGAACGCCCATGACTAATGGGCGTACCTGGGTACGCCGATGGTTAAGACTATAAAATATTATTATTTATCATAATACAATATAATAAGTATATGATACCTAGTAAATTTGTTGGTTTATAATTATTATGACCAGAAAGAGACCAAAATATGTTATATGTGTACTTAAGGGGCCGGGCTACCCTCGAAATTCTCATACATACGTAATACCAAAATAATTTTCTCATACGAAAATATTTAACATGTTTGAGTTATTTTTCAGCTCAAAATAGTAATTACCTAGGTTCCTGTACAAAAATTAACTTCAAAATATTTAAGCACAAAAAAAAATGTGTATAAATTTTTTTCACTAAATTTACTAAGTACTAAATATTTCAACACTAAAAAATATATAAATAAATACTAAATTTACTACAAAATATTTAAATACTATTTTCTTTTTTTAAATACTATTTTATATATATATATATATATATATATATATATATATATATATATATATATATATATATATATATATTTAATTAAATAAATACTATTTTTATTTAAATATTTCAACTCTGAAAATATTTTTTAGAAATATTTAATAGTAAATTTATTATATCTATTTACTTATATATTTTTAGTGTTTTACTCTATTTTTTAGTGGTTAAATATTTAGTAGTAAATGTAGTAAAAAAAATTTATACACGAAAAAATTTTTTTAGTGTTTAAATGTTTTGAAGTTAATTTTTGTACAGGAACCTAGGTAATTACTATTTTAAGCTGAAAAATAACTCAAACATGTTAAATATTTTCGTATGAGAAAATGATTTTGGTATTACGTATGTATGAGAATTTCGAGGGTAGCCCGGCCCCTTAAGTAATTAATGTTCCACTCTGAGTGCGGCAGTTAGACATGATTCTAAACTAATTTTATGCACTTTATGTCAATATTATATATCAACTAGTTGATGCCCGCAACTCCGTTGTGCCAAAACTCTTTTATCGCGGGGGAACCGTACATTTTTCCGGGATAAAAAGTAGCCTATGTCCTTTCCCGGGACTCAAAGTATCTCCATACCAAATTTCAGCAAAATCGGTTCAGCGGTTTGGGCGTGAAGAGGTAACAGACAGACAGACAGACAGACACACTTTCGCATTTATAATATTAGTATGGATATGGATATGGAAGTATGGATATGGATGTTTTAAGATTTTAAAATTTTTTATAGGTTTAATGTGTCATTAATAATTCTTCATTTATAATTTTACGCGACAATATTGTTACTGCGACTGAAAATATCAAAATGTAGAATAGAGGACTGGGGAATAGGAATTGGGTTCCTTATTTTTTTGGAAAACAACATAAGTAATATGGTTATAATATTTTGTAAAAAAAAAAATATTAACTCGAAAAAACCATTGTCCAATTAAAGGCTAATTAAGTTTAGTTTGACCCAGTTGTATGTTGACATTCGGGAAACCTGGCAACGACCCCTGTTTCACACGGGGAACCGGTCCATTGCGCGTCCACCGCGCCTCGACCCTCGCGACGCCGCAGCCAGACGCGCATTGTATACCTTATCACCGATTGAGCTGTTCACCTGATATAAGACGAAGCGACCACCTTGATGACAGTTTGCGCACAAATGTCGAACCGACCGCACGTCTCATCCTCGATAAACCCGCGAAAAATGTAATGCCGTGTATATAAATACGAGTGTTTAAGTGTGTGTAAATATTTTTTTTTTGGTTATAATCCTGTGATATTAGGGTGTAGTGCAATCAGGCTGCAAGTGAGTATTTTTTTTATTATTTTTTATTGGCGGCCAGGTAGATTCACAAAGGGCACTGGCCTCGTATAAAGGGCTGACAAAAGTGGCATAGTGGCACATTTCTTTGCCGGCAGACGAAAAAAACCCTCCGTAGACGCATTCATATTTTGAACGTTCCCATTGAAATAAGCGCTATTGTTTTTTTTTTCTAATTCAAAATTTTTAGAATGAACATTTCGTGTTTTTATGTGTCACAGTTCAAAGATTTTATATGTTTTGGTTGTGAGAAAATTATTGTAAGCAATTTTATAAAAAACAACACAATATGTAGTCATGTGCAAGTTACTAATATGTATTCTTTGGTTATACAATATACAATAGTATTCATTATCATTTATTTGCCTTGAATGTAAGTTACAAAAAAGTTCTTATAAGGTAAAACATGTTAAACAACAAGATTCATCCTCAACATTCGAGAAAATTTTCTTACATTTTCATGATAATTACACCTTCATAATAATTGTACTATTCAGGTACATATACCATAAATAATATACAGTAGTTATGCAGACTATTTACCTGGAGTAATCGTATGTCATAAACTTATCAACATAATACTAATTACCTCATAAAATCAGTTGTTTTATTAACTTTATCTTCTAATTATATGGTTTTTATGCGATAGTTAATTGAATAATTGCTTTTATATAAAATCGGAAGTCAAGTCGCCTCACGACTCTAGCTAGAGTAAGTTCAGTTAAAACTTATTTATCTGCATATTATTATAGGTCAGAACAAAACAATTTTTATTATAATAATATTATACTTAGTAAGAATTGTGTTGTTTTCTAAAAATATAAATGCCAAGTGCCGAATTTCTGTCTAATTAGATAATAATAAAGGTTCGTGCGTTGTTATACATAATATTATTATCCTACATGAGGAATAATAATAATTTATTCATTAAAACTAGTCTCCAGTGTCACTTTATAACCAATCTATATTATATACCTCCCGAATTCATATCCGATCGTTTGGACCAAACAAATATGTAACTTTTGGTGCAGTCGGATAAAAGTTGATAACAGTAGATAGAAAATAATTGCCGAAGCAATAAATATGATTGAATTATTCAAAATTTTTTTTTCGAAAGTTCGAAAGTTTTTTTAATGTTTTATTCCTTAGAACTTGAAAAAAATCTAGTTTGTGTAATGAGGATCTAGGTTTAAAATTTCAACATTGAAATAAAAGTATAGGGACGCCGGAAAAAAATATATATTTACGTTCGCAAAAATGATAAGTACTTACACAAAAAAATATAATCACAAATGAAACGCACATTTTAAATTCTATTATAGGACTTAAAAATATTTTAATCTGATTATCAGTTTATTGATTAGAAATTTAGAGACTTTGACTGTGATTAATAAAGATAATATTCGATTACTGTGTACTGCGTGGTGATTATTCTTATATCCATTGACAATACTAACTGCGCACTTTAAAATGTTTTCATACTGAAAAAAACACAAAATTGATATATTCATCATAGCAATTTCTCCCGTATAGCGCCGTTTTTTGCAAACTTTTATCGTCATATTTAACGATTTTTATTTATTTCATAATATATTATGTAAGCGTTTAAAGAAAGTAATGTTTATTCAAGAGGTCTTCTTAGTTTCAGATATTTTTTAACCGGTATAATATGCATAATATATATATAATATATAAAATCTTAAAATTTAGAACTCTAGAACATAGAATCCTTACGTACTAACGTCGTATTAAAAATATATATATCATTATTTATCACTAATCATAACTTCGTTTGCTGAAATTTGCTTATCACGAAGGAACCGGACATTTTTTGTGATAAAAATAATCCTTAGATGTCCTTTGCACATTATCACATTAAGTATATTTCATCAAAGCGGCAAAGCGTTGAAGACAGACACACAATTTACATATGTATTTTATAATAATATAACTTATAAGTAAGAGAAGTATACTTCTAGGCTCTAGCAGACTCCTCTTAATAACTTTAGAGAAATATGAACAGTAGAATACAAAAACTACTGTCGTAGAAAAAATTTAAATGTGCTCCTTCACAGAGAGCAATCGCTTATAATGTAACGTTACAGAGTCGAGCAAAAAGGTGCTCCCTCAGCGGGAGCATTCGCTTGTAATATAACGTTATAGAGTCGAGCATTGAATGCGCATCTAGTAATTACACAATTACAATGCGCACCTTGTAATGATACAATATGTAACATCTTAATACAACTTGTAACATCAATGCTACGTCATACGTGACAGTGAAGTCAACTTGCTATGGAATGCTCAAAGTCGAATCTATAATGTTACATTACACGCGAATGCTCGTCAGTTCGGGAGGTAGTATTATAATGTAATGCCCAAAGACGATTACACGCGAATGCTCCCGGTGAGGGGACGCACCTTTAGGTGACCTATAAACTTAGCTCTTCCAATGTAGAGCTACGTATATGTAGTTGATATAAACATCATTATGTCAACAAACATTTTCATATTAGTTGTTTAAAAAAATTCGCACACTTCTCTAAACAATAACATATAAAAATAATGGGTTTTTAGTGTTATTTAATACAACAATTATAGGTAGAATCGATTCGCTACAAAGATTGTAATTAATCGGATAACGAAAAATTCCGTTACTTGACGTCAATTCGATAAACGGATTATGTGGTCTTGATACTTGAAAAATATACTTAATTACTCGTCTACACTAATATTATAAAGAGGAAAGATTTGATTTTTTGTTTGTTTGTTTGAATTGAATAGGCTCCGAAACTACTGGACCGATTTGAAAAATTAATTTACCATTGAAATCCTACATTATTTCTGCTGAACATAGGCGAAATTTTATATTGGAAAAAATAGGGTTCTGTGAGATTGCTGACTGAGTCTTTCCTGCAGGTAGACTTTTTGCAACGGTAACGACATCCACGCGGGCGGAGCCGTGGGTGACCGCTAGTTGATAATAATGATAATTCAATCTTAATCCCCCTATTGCATTATTGTTATTATTTTGTAACGAAATGTGGTTCGAGTTTTAAATAAATAGTTGTTATAGTGTTAACACATGCCAGTTAAGTTTTAAACATTATTGGATTTAAAGATATAATCGCCGAACTAGAAAAAAATATAGTGTACGTTGGTGCATTTCTCACAGAATCATACAGGTCAAAAGTAATTTCTTTCAGTGCTGCTATTTTCACAGTTAACTCTATTATTTAGGACGTACACGCTCTTAACTTTAGATCGAACAAAGTGAAAATACTTTAGTGTCTAAAGTATTATCGCTTTGTTATGCTTAATTAATTATTATTTAGACTCTTAAAGTATACGTGATAATACTTCTATAGGTACATATTATAAAACTAAGTCGCTTTTTTTCCCTCATGTCCCTTTATTCCCTTTAATCTTTAAAACTACGCAACGGATTTTGATGATTCTTTTAGCGTTAGATAGCCCATTTATCGAGGAAGGTTATAGGCTATATTTTATCACGCTAAGACTAATAGGAGCGAAGTTTTTTTATTTATTTATTAAATAAGGGGGCAAACGAGCAAACGAGTCACCTGATGGTAAGCAACTACCGTCGCCCATGGACACTCTCAACATCAGAAGAGCTGCAGGTGCTTTGCCAGCCTTTTAAGAGGGAATACGCTCTTTTCTTGAAGGTTTGCAGGTCGTATAGGTACGGAAAAACTGCTGGTGACAGTTCATTCCAGAGTTTTACAGTGCGCGGCAGAAAGTTACGCGAAAAACGCACTGTGGAAGACTGCCACTCATCAAGGTGATGAGGATGGTATGTTTTTTGCGTGGGACGATGGCGAAAAGTTGCAGGTGGTATGATTCCGAACAATTCCTCAGAGCACTCCCCGTGATACAACCAATAGAGGATGCAGAGTGAAGCCACATCTCGGCGTAATTCCAAGGGGTCCAAGCTGTTAGAAACACTATGGCAATCAACAATTCGAGAGGCCCTTTGTTGGATACGATCCAGAGGGAGCAGTTGGTATTTTGGCACCCCTGCCCAGAGATGAGAACAATATTCCATATGAGGCCGAACCTGCGCCTTTTAGAGTTGTAGGCGTTAGTCCGGACTGAAGTACTGTCTCGCTCTGTTAAGAACACCAAGCTTATTCGAGGCTAATTTGGCCTTACCCTCTAGATGATATCGGAACTGGACTTCGCTCGATATGTTGACGCCAAGTATCTCAATGCTAGGGGAGATGGTTAAAGATGTGCCCTCGAAACGAGGACATACGACCATTGGTGACTTTTTAGTTGTGAACGCGCACACTTGTGTCTTAGCGGGGTTGAATTGGACCAAGTTACGTCTACCCCATTCAGAGACCTTAGACCTTAGTAGAGGAAAATGTGGAAAAAACGGGGAAAATGATTTGAAACGGCTAACTTGAACGCGCTAATCTCAGGGACTACTAGTCCGATTTAAAAAATTCTTTCAGTGTTATATAGCCCATTTATTGAGAAAGGCTATAGGCTGTATTTTATCACGCTAAGGCTAATAAGAGAATGTGGAAAATACGGGGGAAATTATTTGAAAGTTCTTATCTCGCGAACTACTGGAGCAATTTTTATGTTATTTGGCACAGATAAGATGTAAAGGATCATAGGCTATCGATTTTAATCATTTTTTCAGTGGCTATATATTTTATACCCGTGCGACGCCGGGGCGGGTCGCTAGTTAGAGTCTAAAGTATTATCACTTTGTCAAATTGTTAAACTCTGTTTAGTTGGCTATAGCTTTATAACCGGATATTATAATAATATCAAGCATGGTGTAAAGTTGAGAAGCGGTATTATAAAAAGAAGAAAAAAAAATGTCACTACAATAGTTTTTTGCATGTCTCTACGGTGCCTTTACGGCGCTACGCATGCAATATTCTATTCTAGCGCTCGATTATGTATGCTCCATTAAATGTGAGCCTGACCTTTACCTGTGAATACGTTTAATAATACTAGTTATATTGTTGTTTGTTCATCATCTCTCCCAAATAAGGAAACATTGGACCAGCGTTTCTTAACCTTTTTTATTTAGACTCTTGTTTTTCTATAACCTCCCAAAAAAAACAGGAATAAATAATGATAAATTAACTGTTTAACTACTAAAAATAATAATAACGTATTTCTTACAAACAATTTTTCCTACTTACTATATTACTATTATTAGGGCCTGTTTCACCGCTTTCTCATAAGGCTATTCACCACTTAACTTGACAGATGGAGTATGGAGAATCTGTCAAATAAGCCTATCAGGCACCTTATCAGGAAGCGGTGAAACAGGCCCTTAACACCTTCACTGCGGCAAGTAAAATCTTAAACCTTCGTCTGGTGTGGCGGCGGGCCAAAGTGTGCCCCCAATGATTTTTCCGCCAGTGCGGGGTAGGCCTTTCTCGACCCACCAGCACAAGGTTAGATTAAATTACTATAACTTTGCGAAAACATAATGTAGGTGTACAGTTTTTGGACTGTTGGAATAACCTTGAACCCAACTACTTTAGATTTGATTCGCCCCGGGATCTGCCAAACAGGAAATGAGAAATAAACCAGGGAAAGTGGCGGGCCGATATCGAACCGAACCGCACTAGAAAGAATTTTAATAGAGAAGGGAAAACAAAAATAAGGGGATATCGAAAATATATATTTTTATTAATAAATTCCTGTCTTTAAAACACAAAGCCCGTTTTTGTTTGCACATTCTGCAGTATGTTTTATTTTTTTTTATTTCTTTTTTGATTCGGCACTCCTCATGGTTTCTCCCAGTTTTTCATATCACCCTGTACAATTTTGCCATTTAACGCTCATCTCAAGGACATGATTTTTTGTTTCCTGCTATCGTGCGTTTGTATTTTATAAAATGAATAATTATTGTATTTTAAAAAGATAAAACCGACTTCAAAATCGTACGTAATTGGGAATCAAAATTACCTATTTTAAACACTACTGAACCGATTTTGATGAACAGTATTCCCGAAGTTGAATAGTACCCAGTACGAAAAAAAAATTACTTTAATCGGACTAGTAGTTCCAAATATATGCGAACACAAACATAAAAACATACATGAATATGTATGTCACTTTAGAAATTTGTCACATTTGTTCAGATGCTGATAATATAGAGTAAAACATATCAAAACTAGGCAGTTCTGAAAATAATACATACAATATATAGGTTGAATTGATAACCTTTTTTTGAAGTCGGTTAAAAAACGCGACGTACGTCAGCTACGACTTACGATAGATTGCACATCACTAACTGGCGAGGCGGACGCTCGGTGCGGTATCGGGTCACCAACCGCCTGCTTGTACGGCGGGCCGCAATAGGCCCACTGCCGCACTGAGTTGATTTTTGGGCCGATAACGACCTGCCATAATTTTTTTTATAGGAAAGACCTATAATTTTAAACACAATCTCAAATATATATTTGCCTCTGTCGTACCTGTACAAACATCTGAGATAATCGTTCCGCACCGAGTGAGAGAACATAGTTTTCTTCGTCCGCACCAGCTGAAATTCCGCGGCGGGCCGATCGCGGCCCGCCCCGCAGTGAAGGTGTTAATGTTCTTAACTTATTGTCCAATGTCTATAATTGTCTACACCACCTTCGATCCGCTGACTCAAAATATGTCCAAATCACGTTGATTTGTCCAAATCAGTTCAGCAGTTTGATCGTAAAGAGGTAACAGACATACCAACAGCTACAGACTGACAGGCAGACAGATACATTGCATTGGTAACCATAATAGAAGAATGTCATTATAAAATTGGTTTTACTGTGGATGGAGCAAGCAGTGAAGGAAAAAATAACCGGAAACTCCTCGCGATGTTTTCCTTCCCCGCTTGTATGTTCGTATAATAATGCTTTTAGAAGTCGTCAATACGTCGCTTCCGGAATCCATACTAATGTTATAAATGCGAAAGTGTGTGTCTGTCTGTCTGTTACCCCTTCACGCTTTATGAACTGACCGAATTTGATGAAATATTATTTGGAATCCCAGAAATGATCTTAGAGAATTTTATCTTAAAATATACGACTCCTGCTCGAGGGATGAATTTCCGCGCAAAAATGTTACGTTCAATATGCGTTCGATATTTATTTATTTCAAAGTATCTAGAATCTAGAAGGCCTACGTAGAGGCTGACAAACGTTAGGATGGACGTATCTTATATACATTTTACCATGCAATTATTGTAAAAAATATTTTTACTAGATGACCCCCGCAACTCGGTTGCGCCAAAATTCGTTCATCGCGCAGGAACAGTACATTTTTCCGGGATAAAAAGTATCTTTTGTCCTTTCCCAGGACTCATAGTATCTCCATATCAAATTTCAGCCAGTTCGGTTCAGCGGTTTAGCCGTGAAGAGGCCACAGACAAACACACATATTCGCATTTATAATACACTAGATGACGTCCGCAACTCTGTTATGCCAAAACTCGTTTATCTCGCGGGAACCGTACATTTTTCCGGGACTTAAAGTATCCTATGTCCTTTCCCGGGACTCAAAATATTTTCATGCCAAATTTCAGCAAAATCGGTTCAGCGGTTTGACTGTGAAGAGGTAACAGACAGACAGACAGACAGTCAGACAGACAGACAGACAGACGGACAGACAGACAGATACACTTTCGCATTTATAATATGGATATGAATATAAAAGGATTGGTATGGAATATCAAGGTTTACTTTAGAGTTAGCATTTAGGTGCAAAGCTGCGAACGATATAGTGATAATAATAATATTATATTTTATAGAAAAATTATATTTTCTAGATACTTCTATTGTTTATTATAATAGTATTGACTTTAATTATTATAATGTCCTATTCGATTTGCTTAACGTCCAGGAAGCGCTCTGTAATGGCGTGTCTAAATTGTATTTATATTAATGACAATTAAATCCAGTGGAAAAATACTGCACAGTGCTCTGAAATACATTTCACAACAACGCTGGATCCAATCTATAGTCTCTGCTAGCGACTAGACCAGTGGTACTCAATCTATTTTCATACGGGCCACAAACACATTTTTTAAAGTTTCTAAAGTTCTGAAGTAAACGCTACATTATTTAAAATTCCATCAATTATTATTATGAACAGAAGTAAATGACAAAATATAATATTTTGTTGTAAATGCTAATATATATTTTGACAAAAGACCGAGTGCATAGATGTTTATGTAATGGTAATTTATCGGGAATATAGGGAAGTAAGGATAGATCCTTACTTCCCTATATAATAATCCCGATAAATTACCATTACATTTACAAGAACAGAACTTAAGGTGTTGGATATGATTCAGATTGCTTGTTTTCTATGAGAGAAAACAATCAATGGAACAGCCAAAAATGGAAAAGGCGTACCAGCGATAAAATGGTTTTTGTCGCGTAATTTAAAAACCATAAATACATTTCATATTAGCTATGGGCAAATTAAAGTGTATGCTTGAACCAATCTATGTACAAATTTTGGAAGCTTAAATCACTCTCCTCTGTTGGCATAATAGTCCGAATCCCTTTTTTACACAGGTCTTTTTGATTGATTATTCTGTGTTATAAAAGTTGACCAATCGTGTTATGCTATGGGCAATTCAAAGACAAAGACATGATGAATAAGTACTGATAATAAACTTTAATTTCTTAGCTAAATTAGTAATTGCTGAGAAAAATCGATATCGCTACAGCCAAATTATCAAGGCGTCGCCTTAAGCATCCTAAAAAGCTACATAATTTTATTGTAATTTTCCATTTCAATTTCCACTAAATTTCCATCCAAAACTGCGCCTAAAGGGTCTTGATAGTCGTCTCTATTAATATTCCGACTAACACGTATCTAAGGCCACTTTGAGGCCGCATGGCTGCCGGAAGGTACGGGGTAAACGATTTCTTTGTTCCATTAAGGCCACATTCTGAATAATTTAATTTGCCATTTTGAAACAATTACAATATAATAATTAGACGAGACATTTTCGCATAATTTAATCGTAAAATTAATCAAGAGAGATTTATCTTTTCTTCCTGTAGTTTATGTTTAGGGAAAATTTATTAGAAGCTATATTTAGGCAAATAATAATTAAATGACCTAATTTGCATTCAATTTATTAAAATACTAGCACTAATAATAATTCAGCGTAGTATTTAAGGAAAATGAATGACAACAAAACACTGCTTGGTAAAAATTTAAGATATTTTTACGTATAAATACGCCATATTTTATTATTTAGAGTACCACAATTTATAAAAAATGCGTAATAAAGCAACTTTCCTTAAACAAAATATCTGCGATTTCTGAAATGTAATTTTCTAAGAATTCCCCAGCATGAGGTATCCACGGGTTTAAAGACTCCGAGGCGTTTGACTTCACACCGAAACCTGTTGCTTAGGTTATCCTCCTCCAGATTAATTATCGAGTCAATGATACTATATTTTATCAGTTTCAAGTATCAAGAGTGTTTACGCCATGTATACGACTATACGGTATATCTGATTTTTTAAATTGCTTTATTAGTGATGTATTTTAATGTAACGTTAACGTTTCAAGTAAAATGATGATATTTAAATAATATATAATATCTAATTAATTTTACGTTTTTAGAATTAGAAAAATTACTAATGAACCTAGGTCAGCCTATCAAAGTATGAAAAGTATGAAGAATAGTTTTAAACCCATTGCGATAAAAGAGATGTAAGTAATTGCAATTATTAATAAACCAACTGAATTTTTCTAACTTTTTTGGGGTTTTGTCTATGATTGCTTTGTATCACATTCTAAACCACTAAAATAGTATTCGAACCAAATAACTAAACTTACATTAATTACGAAAGCAAGTCGGCTTATCAAAGGTAATCAAAATTACTAATTATACTGTGTTCGGCGAAACATGGCGGTAGCAGTCATAGACTACCTGTCAAAAACTTGTCATCTATATACATATTATAAAACAAAGTCGCTTTTTTCCTCATGTCCCGTTGTTCCCTTTAATCTTTAAAACTACACAACGGATTTTGATGATTCTTTCAATGTTAGATAGCCCATTTATCGAGGAAGACTATAATATATGCTATATTTTATCACGCTAAGACTTATACGAGCGAAGAAATAGAGGAAAATGTGGAAAAAACGGGGAAAATTATTTGAAAGGATTAACTTGAACGTGCTAATCTCAGGAACTACTGGTCCGATTTGAAAAATTATTTTTGTGCTAGATAGCCCATTTATTGAGTAAGGCTATAGGCTATACTTTATCATTTTTTAAAATTATTTGAAAGGGCTTATCTCGCGAACTACTGGAGCAATTTTATGTTATTTGGCACAGATAAGAAGTAGACCACGTGAAGGATCATAGGCTATCCGCTATCGATTTTAATCATTTTTTTCAGTGACTATATATTTTGTACCCGTGCGACGCCGGGGCGGGTCGCTAGTTTTCTATACAGGGTGTAATTAAACCTTCCTGCCAAATTTTGATATATTGATCCTTGTGAAAAATAAAAATACACGTATTTTTTCTTTTATAGTCACTCAGTACTAAAATGTTGAGAAATAGCTTTCGCAAGTTATCCTAAAAAACACTACAATTAATGGACACGATGCGCCGGCCGCGCGTGACGTGCCCCCGCGCGCGCGCCTCATCCCGCGTCACCCCCGATCGTTCTCCCGCGCCGCAATTGACCATTCTGCAACGATTTTAAATGGGATAAAATTTGTCATTGAAAAAAAAAAACACCCAATTTTTTTTGGTTCAATGGACTCTCCTAATGATACCTAAGCCCTGAAAAAAATTTGGCAGGAAGGTTTAATTGCACCCTGTATAAACCGCGATTGACAATGAAGTATCAGATGTTGTCAATCGCGGCTTTGTATAGAAAATGACAAGGTTTTGACTTGGAGTCAATGACCGCTACCGTCATGTTTCGCCGAGTACAGTATAACATCTTCATTTCTTGTGCTATAGCCGTATTTATTATTTAGGTTAAATTAAATTAGCCTCGAATCCATCCGCTTCCTAATCATTTCCGAAAAAGAAGCCTAAATAATTTAAGATAATTTCTGCAATTTTTTAAATATTTCATGCCATATTTAAATGCGACTTCCCTTTATGTTACGTCGCTGCCCTGAAACATCGTGATAAGCGATTTCAAACGTCCATTTGTTCACAACATCATCACAAGTATCAGACACGACACGTGGCGGTACAATAATTGTGTTGTGACTTGTGAGTTGTGTGACTTTTGTACCGTGACCGTGAGAGACCTGACAGTACTGACAGTTATACTAGTTATTGCTCATCGAAGTTTCATAGAAAATACATTTATTAATAATGAAGACGTGATTGGAAGAATCGAACAAGTAACATTTTGTAACATTCGGACAATAACTAATTTTTCCCCTAATTATTTTAGTAAAACTTGTAACTTATCTACTCCATAACCTAGCTAATGTATCTGGCTACACATATAATCCATCGTTTTTCTATTTCAAATAATTTTTCCGACCCTAAAGCCTCCATTTAAGCAAAAAAAGGGAAGTTTTTTCATGTTACTTACCTTATTTTTCCACTCACGTCTTGAATTATTAATGTGTAAGTGTGTCTGTCTATTACCCCCTCACGCTTAAGCCGCTGAACCAATTTTAATGGGTATGCAAATATTTTACTAGTTTTTATCCAGGAAAATTTTTCGGTTCCGGGCGATAAACGATTTTCTGCTGCATTTCTGCTATTTCGTTTTCACTTCTGCCGAAACTCCTGGCCCTTTAGCCAAGACCTTTTCTAAATTATCTCATCTTTATAGAATCGCCGATCAAAATGTATGGAATTGACATAAGCGTTATGACGTTGACGTTCGACTTGTATAATGTCAATTCCATACATTTTGATCAGCGATTATATAGGCTGCCTTCACACTAGCGTGTGTCCAGCGTAGGCGTACAATCAGCACGCTGCGCTAGCTTTGTTCCAGTAGAGAAGCAGCGACAACGCAGCGTACGCGCCGCGTTGTCGCAGCGTCTGCGCTGCGCATACGTTCATCGAACGCCTACGCTGGACAGACGTTAGTGTAAAGGCAGCCATAAAAAAGCGATAAAGAAAAGGTTTTGGCTATCGGCCTGCCCCCTGGAGTGCTGCTGTTTAGTTGTAAAATATAAGGTGTAAATAAGGTTGGTAGTTTCATACAGTGCTTCCACAAGTAAACATAGCCTGTATTAGGTATCCAAGAATTTAAAAAAATAACCCAACCTTTCTTCTAGAATATAATAGAAAGATATTCTTGGAGTTTCCAATTTCTTCTATTCATCTAAGGATAGCATTAATATTGGCACATTGTTAGCCGTGCTCTGTGCATTGGTTGTAATTTAGTCAATTTGGCGTGCCACAACAACTAGTACGTTTTATTTTCGGAATATGCCAACAATGCAGAGGTCAAATACATTGTCTTTATCGATTTAGACCGATAAGAAAAATCATCTAGATAGTTAATGAACTATAGGACCTAAAATATGTAGGTAATGTATAAAATATATCTACTACTGCTCAATAATAACGTTGAGAAAAAAAATACAATAATTGTACCTATTTAAATCCATTTCATTCTCCTTTTGATTGATTTGAATTTCATTTAGCGGCTTGTGAAATAAAAAGATAGATAACAAACAGGAACAAAAATGTAATTCTATCAATCTGTAGTCAGAATTTTGCATTTATATGGATACTAGATGTTTCGCGCGGCTTCGCCCGCGTAATTTAGGAATTTCACGGAAACTGTACACTTTTCCGCAAAAATAGCCTATGTCCCTTCACGTGGTCTATATCTCATGTGTGCCAAACAACATAAAAATTGCTCTCGTAGCTTTTAAGATAATAAGCAATTTTAAATAATTTCCCCCGTTTTTCCAAATTTTCCTTAACGTTCCTTAGTCTTAACGTGATAAAATATAGCCTTCCTCGATAAATGGGCTATCTAACACCGAAATAATTTTTCAAATCGTAGTTACTGAGATTAGCGCGTTCAAACAAACAAACTCTTCCGCTTTATAATATTAGTAATTAGTATAGATTTTCTGTACAATATTTTTTTCTGCCTGAGAAGCGACTTCACACCAATTATAGTTTAATTTAAGGTCATTGCAATTTTAGTTCAAAAAATTATAATCAGTGCCTATAAGTAGAGCAGTAGGTAATGTTTTCATTCACAAACGCACACATTAGTAAACAAATCGACGCGTGCGCCGATTGTGGTCGATTATGATTTTCACAATGGCCGCCAATAGTCACGTTGTTAGACACACTTCCTGATGGTACTGCTGGATGCTTCTAGATCATTCTTTAATAATAATGTAGGACTTACGTTTAAAGAAAAAAAATGAATTTTATAATATTTTGAAGTTTGCAGTACCTTTACTCCATGGCAGTACACAGATTTTCAGATTGTTTTGCAGTACCTAAATTAGTCACGTCTTTCGAAGAATTTATAATATACGTCTATTTTATTTCGAAATATTATGACTTCCTTCCTGAAACACTTGTTAACAGGCAAATTACAAGCGTACATTCCGATTATGCGACCTCTATAAATAATTTGTACGTCAATAATACGTAAATGATCTTATAAGATAATAATATCTATTATATTCACAGTATAAAAATATAATCGTAGTCATACAGTAGCATCTAAATATTATAAAACTCGAAGATGACTGACTGACATGGTGATCTATCAACGCACAGCCCAAACCACTGGACGGATCGGGCTGAAATTTGGCATGCAGGTAGATGTTATGACGTAGGCATTCGCTAATAAAGGATTTTGATAAATTCTAACCCCAAGGGGTTAAATTAGGGGATGAAAGTTTGTCTATAATAATACATCTTAACGCGAGCGTAGCCGCGGGTAAAAGTTCGTATAATATAAACTACCTGGTTCGGGAGCTAAACATTACGGTGATTTCAGGTAGCTTATGGAGTATGGAGGAAAAAATACAATGCAGCGTCACGCGCGCGTTGAATTTTTTTTCTGTATTGAGCCCATTTTATTTCGAGGTCTACTTTGTCTACTGTTTGATATTCATACTATAATATAGATCATGATTATAACTCAGTAAGTCAGAGAATTGGCGCAGCACCAAATGTTATGCAATCTCGCTACTTATCGACTCGCTGATGGTCTGATATTGTACCATTTAAGATGAGAATTGAGGCTATATTACTTTTTTGAGGAAGTAACTAGCAACAGTTAATTTTAAATATTATCTTTACTAAACGCGATAGACTGCCTTATACGACATCTTGAAATCAGAAAATTTAAAAGAGCGGAAATCAAAATATGCCAATAGAAGAATTTAACTCAGGATTTTCAAAAAATTATCTTCATACAAGAAAAAGTAATGCCATTATTATATCCATATTATTTTCTACTTCAAATTGCTCTGAACAACATCGAAGTGGCATTTTCTGCTTCAACGGTCAACCAGGCGGGTGAGCCAAGATCTTTATCGCTTCGAATTGTTTTCGCATTGTATCGCCGATCAAAATGTATGGAAATTGGAATTATTGACATAAGACGAGTCGACCATCAACGTCATAATACGAAGGCTTATGTCAATTCCATACATTTTGATCGGCGATTCTATAAAGAAACGATAACGAAAAAGTCTTGGCTAAATCCCAGGCCATTTAGCCGAAACTTTTTCGTTTTTGATTCGTTACAGAATCGCTGATCAAAATGTATGGAATTGACATAAGACGAGTCGAACGTCAACGTCATAATTAACGTAGGCTTATGTCGATTCCATACATTTTGTTCGGCGATTCTATAACGATGCGATAACGAAAAAGTCTTGGCTAAATCTCCAGGTTTTATATTTCGACTTCCTTTAGGATTGTTATTCCCTACGCTCGTACCTACTTTAAGTACTTATTTTAATTACCTTTTAACTAACTGTTGTTACTGTGTAAAACGTCAGCGTATTGTTACGTAGCTAACTATCAATTGCCTTGCACTATAACATGACTGCTACTGTAAACATGTCATTACTAAACCAGCTTAATCATGATTAGAGTTAAGGCACTATATTGAAAAAACTGTCCTTTTTGACGTAATACTATAGGACCCTCAGAAATGTTACAAATCTGGTAATGAGATATACATATCTTCATAGCCTTATCTAGGTTTGAGAAGAACTAGAAACACGATTAATGTATTTTGCCTCGATACATTTAATTTTCGAAATGACCTCTTAAAAATACGAAATTTGAAGATTATTTTTAAACGAAAATAGATGTATTGTAGGAAATTAGTGTAATTGATAGACACCTTTGCAACTCAAAGTCGTATAGAAGCATTTTGCTTAAATGCTCCTAGTTATTTTTTAAATGATTATAATTACGTTTTTTCGCGTGTTTTCCGAGCGAGCCGATAGCTTCTGGCCGCAGCGTATTCACGACTTTATAATCATACAAATTAAGTATAAAATTGCCCTTGCGGTAAAATTACTCTCGATATAGCGCCTTAATATCTTGAATAGTGGAATTGTGAGAAAATCAGTTTATTATGGAAATAAAGTGTAAAGTCCAATAATAATAAAAAATTAATGAGATATTGATTGCAAAGTAGTAGTCTAAGGTATAATACTAATTAAGGTATACTAATGACATAATAATAATATTCACCGTTAATATAAGATAAGAATTAATACTGTTATAATATTATGTACTTTTAAGTATATATAATAAGCCTTTATGATATTCCAGAACTAAATATTCATTCAGGCCCCGCGCGAGCACCGGTGATCGCGACAACAATAGAATACAATAGCAATTCCTGGAAATTCCGACTGAAGTAATATTTATTACAGTAGTACAGATTAAATGATGTAGTGGCAACTGACAAGAGGCTAATAATTATATTTCCCATCTCGAATTAAAAAGATCAGGCTTACTATCAATTTCACTTTTATCTGAACTTTTTTTACTTGTATCTTAAGGGTCCGTATACGAAATTTGCCGATTTCGCTGATTTAACAGACGTGATTTAACAGTTAAAATACAGTATTTCTATAAGTTTTAATGCACAACACATCATTTCAATTATAATCTAATGTTGGAGCTAGTTTTTTTTAAAAAGTATTTTTAAATAATCCAACTCAAACCCGCGACAGTTTTGTGATTTTTGCTGTAAAAGGTTTAGAGTATCACCTGTTTATGGATTGTATTGACGTCTTAACGGTATGAAAAAAATACAATGTACTGTTGAGAAAGTCGTCTATAAAATGTTGGAATTACTTTTTACCACTTTAATATGAAATAGTTGATTAAAAAATATGTAACTCGGCAAAATTTTAGAGAAAATGGGCCAAGAATTGCTGTTAATTTCGGCAACTTGGAGCTGTAATTCATAAAAAGAAAACGACAGAAATAATCTATAGATAAAATTCTATCCAATTCGAGAAAAAAGAAAAAAAAAAACAAATTCTGCCAAAAAACACGATTCAAAACAACCTAAATCTCACATTATATTACTCGCCGCAAGGTTCGAGTCGGCTTTCCGCGCTTAAATATATTTTAAATCTAATAATTAATATATATTTTTTTAAAATACTAAGGGGAAAAAAGCCTAATAATATTTCTGTAGCGAACCTTTGCAATTTCGTATTCATCGGCAAAATTTCGTATACGGACTCTTAACTTGGGGATAATGTTCTTAGCTATGCAAAATATGTTATTGTTATATTTAGCTAATTTTATAAATATCCTGTATTAGCCGTTAATTGGTCCTTATATAAATAAATTTATATTTTATAGTTTTTTCCTCTAAGTAATTCTAAAACTGGAAGAATAGATTTCCGATTTACGTTGTTAATAAATTAATGAATGAAAAGCAGACACTTAATAATT
Source organism: Lysandra bellargus (assembly GCA_905333045.1). Lineage (NCBI taxonomy): Eukaryota > Metazoa > Arthropoda > Insecta > Lepidoptera > Lycaenidae > Lysandra > Lysandra bellargus. The sequence continues at coordinate 8,094,429 of HG995320.1, read as the reverse complement.
GCTATCGATTAAATTTTCTGCTAATAGTCTTTTTGTATTGTTAAATCATTAATTGGTCCTAATCTAGCAATTGCGTTTTAGTCTCTGATTTAAACAATAAGGTCAAACTGATGGAAAACGCCGTTGATTAATCACAAATCACAATACTAGATGATGCCTGCCACTTTGTACAGTACCTTTGACCCAGCCCCCCCCAAACCCCCCCCCCCCCCACCCCTCCTGAAAATCGAAATCGCGTCGTTAGTATTGAGTTTTAATTCGCCTGTTTTAGGAACAAAGTTATAAATTGAAAGTGAAATTATTGTACCCTAAACTAAACATATACTTTTGTCTTTTTGAGTATCATTTGATTACCATGCGGTACCTGCACTCTCGCCTGGAACTTTATCTTTGTGATCGGGTCCCGTTTTTACCCTTTGAGTAAGGGATCATAAAAAGAAGAAAATTAACCATCTCCGTTATTATGCTATGCTAACGCGGACGAAATCGCAGGCAACAGCTAGTGAAACAATAAATTACTATTCATTTGCTTACTAGAATCAAATAAATTGTAAAAAATCCTTATGGTCGTCGATCATTTGAGGAGTTGGGAAGGTAAAGAAATTTATCGAGCGAATCTTAGCCCCAAAATAATTGAAATAAAAATAAAGTTTAAAAAACTAAAACCCGACTACTAAAACGCGCTCTAAAAAGTACGAAACAAGAAAACAGTTTATAGGGATATGGAATTAATGTTTAAAGGATAGCCGTGGTCGTATGCCACCTACTATTATAGCAAAACAGATTCATTATCTTATATCTTTAAACGAGCAATTCTTGTAGATAATAAATGGGCATACCTACATACGACCACGGCTATCCTTTAAACATTAATTCCATATCCCTATACTGTTTTCTTGTTTCGTACTTTTTAGAGCGCGTTTTAGTAGTCGGGTTTTAGTTTTTTAAACTTTATTTTTATCCCTGATAAAATTTATCCTGCGGTAAGGACCCTGGCCTCAATGTCCATTTCATCAAAATTTGTTCAACGGTTGAAGGCGAGGGAAAGGTGAGTCGCAGAAATACTGCTGCATTCGGTTCCATAGAAAAGTCCTGTTTGATTCACACGAGCGTAATTTTGTGTGTCATGAATCATGATGAAAAGATATTTACGCGACCGAAATTCTGCGACTCACAAGTCGCAACTCACAAATTACACTCGTTTGGCTTCACCCTTAGTATGATGATGAGGTAGCAGATTCAATAACTCCAGTACTTAGGTACAGAAAAAATAACGGCTTAGCCTAACTTCTTAGGGCGTTCGGATTTTTCAAGCTAATATTGCATTACTTTTATTATTTATATTATTTTTCATTTATCTATTTAGTAAGAATTTCCGTAACGAAAAAACCTAACACACGCCACTCCGACCGGCACAGCGCTGCGGTGTTGCTATACTTTGGCACGGTATTTGTGTGCGTGCGACTGTATGCGAATTATAATTGATAAAAATGCTATGCAATAGCTTTACCACGGTAGTACTCGAGTGCCCCACGTATTTTTTTATACTCTACATAATTACACCGGACAATAAGAAAACTTATGGTGGTTCTACAAAGAAAAGCAATACAAAACACTTGCAATCCAAAATTAGATACGGGTATACCTATAAGTTGTACCATGTCGCAATGTCAGTACATTTTATCATCAAAAGCTGTCGACAGCGAAATTTCTAAGGGTCTTTAAGACCCATTCGAAAGTGCATTTCGACAGAAGCGTTGAAGCGTTGAGTTGCGACAGGTTGTAATGCAACCTTGACTGTTATGATTTAAGAACAGTCTTGAAAGATTGATGTTACATTTGGTTGTCAAACAAATCAAACAAAAAATCTATGTATTAATGGGAAGAGATAGCTTGATCCTATATTAAATTTAAAGTGTTCACACTTAATATTATAAATGCGACAGTGTCTGTCTGTCTGTTACCTCTTCGCTGAAATCGCTGAACCGATTTTGCTGAAATTTGGTATGGAGATACTTTGAGACTGGGAAAGGACATAGGACATTTTTTTTGGCGCATTTTGGCGCAACGGAGTTGCGGGCGTCATCTAGTCAAACAACGCGCGTCATGTGCTGTTTAATGTTTTTCTTCCTTTCATCATTCATGTAATATGGCGAGGGATGCGTCACCATGACAAAGTCCATATTTGTGGACATTTTGATTCGAACCAACCAGATCCGAGGATCCTAAGAATTTTGTGACATGACAGACCTTGCTAAAAAAATTTCTCGTTTTGCGAATCACTACCGGTTTTTTTTCTAAATTGGGTAAAGGTTGTTTATAAACAAATGATTTGTTTATAACAGGTTTAGATGGTGGGGTCAATGACTTTAACAGCTAGTCCCGTATTCCTATGCATATAAAGTGGTATTATATCTATGTCAGATGAACCTGTTAGTCATTTGCGGAAATACTGGAAGTAAGAATTTATGTCTTCTAAATGACGACCGCAACTCCTTTGCGCCAAAACTATCGCGCGGGAACCGTACATCTTTCCGGGATATAAAGTATCATAATATGCCTTTTCCCCGGACTCAAAGTATCTCCATATCAAATTTCAGCAAAATCGGTTCAGTGGTAAAGAGGTAACAGACAGACAAACATTCGCATTTCTAATATTATTATGGATGCATTAAAATTCTCGTGTCTGTCTTATTTGTGTTTAAAACGTTTTTAACCTTTTTGGAAGTTTATTTTTCTTGATATTTTAAATATGACAAATTCCGAGAGGTGACGTGTGTAGAGAAAATTGTGTACGAAAAATGGTGTGTTGAGAAAGAGTTTAGAGTTAAATAATGTGTACTGTGTTAGAGATTATTGTGCTATAAGAGTTTGAGAGTTATAGAGATAATATGAGTAAAAGTAAATAAAGAATATTAGAGAAATAGACGTGTTTTCAATAAGAGTATTTGAGTATGAGTTAACTGAGCTATTTCGTTCAATTTGTTTTAAAACACCTGAGAAACTGCCTGACCGATTGTGTTGAAATATTGTGTGCTAATCCTTTGACTTCTGAGCCTAAGAGTTGGATAACTTTTCCAATCACCCAATTAAACAATTTTCATGCCCGAAAAAACAAGCGTGAAGTCCTAAATCGCCTCTAACCAAGCTATACTTTACAAGCATAATATTCAAGGTATAAAGGCTTCAAACTTATTTATGTGTTTAAATCATAACAGGGGAAATACCATCGGTCTGATTAATCACAAAATCTCAGAAACGATAGCAAGTTGATATCTGGAAGGTTCTTTATAGGGAATAGGCACAGGCTAACGGATTTTATGAAACTTCACACCTAGGGAGGAAAACCAAGGGTTAGTCTATGTAAGACTGACAGGCTGCACATTCCGCTTCCGTATTGCTTTTATACCTACCTAATTGTGTAGAGTGCACACTTGTACAGCTTATGGTATAATTCGTTTAAAATTATATTACCTTTGAACTTTATCAAAGTGATCCTTACATCGTCGGGATAAAGGTCATATCAGATGCAGAATGTAACCAAAATACTGTCCGCGACCGCCAATTCAATTTCCCCTGTTAAGACGAAACTGACACTCGGAGTAATAGAGCTCGGTGACCATGATGTGGTCAAACGTAGGACTTTGTCCTGGGCTAGCGAAGTGAGTTATTCTATTGCTCGTTTCGCGTTTTTGACCTTCTTTGAGGCTTGAGCTATTTTAACAATACATTTATAAACAATAGTTATAATTTAATGAGAAAATTTTATGTTGTTGCAAAGTAGGCAATAGGCTTAGCAGCTGTTGTATTTAACGTTGCGCCAAAGTTCGTTTATCACTCGGGAACCGTACATTTTTTCGGAATAAAAGGTATCCTATGTCCTGTCCCGGGATTCAAAGTATCTCCACTGTCCACACCGAATTTCGGCAAAATCGGGTAAGTGGTTGGGCGCGAAGAAGTTACAGACAGACAGACACATTTTCACATTTATAATATTACTATGGATGTAAACACGAAGTATGTACGTTTTGTAATCGATAATTATACTATCACTAAAATTTTGACTTAAAATCATTCATAAAATATTATAAATTATAATCAATCAAAGTCGAAATAATCAGATATACTTAAATTGATTTACATCGAAATATGATTAAATCAGTTCTAACATAATATTATATAGAGATAAACTACGATAACATGTCGTGCCCCTCCAAAATTCAAAACGTTTGAAGTGGGTTGTCTTGCGCGGTCGGCTAGTTATGATTAGTTGACCAACAAATTTTGGTAATAAGTGATATCAAATGACATATTATGAGTACTGGTTGATTGGTTGAATACTTACTACATACCTACAAACTCTTTCATAAGGATGTGACTACACACATTGAAACAGTAATTTGGAGGGGCGCGCCATGTTATCGTAGTTTATCTATGCAAACATAAAATGTCAACTGTCAAGATCAAAATATTTCGATCATGATAAAGAAGATAAGTCACGCTCTTTTTATGGACTGTCCGAGCGTAAGCAAACTCATGTACACTCTAGTTTCAGACTTCCACATCTTGAAATAAACGTCATTATACTTTCAATGTTAAAAGGTACTTCTTCAAGGTTATTTGAAATCATCATCATCAGCTTCATGATCTTTACGAATGTCGTGAATCTTTATCTTTACATATTATATAAAATAAATTAATTAAAATAAAAAAAAACCCGACTGCAAAAATGTTAACTAAAAAGAACGAAACAAGACCTAATTCTGCCGGAGGCATCGAATCCATGTTTTAATTGATACGAGTCTTGCTTACGAGTTTCATGCCAGGATAAATAGAAGGTTACATAGAAAAATGTAGAAGAAGAAAGTGGATAATAAAATGCAGTCGGAGGCATAATATTTTATGATTTATGAATTAATGTTAAACTTGGTGCGACATGCCTCCGACTGCATTTTATTATCCACTTTCTTCTTCTACATTTTTCTATGTAACCTTCTATTTATCCTGGCATGAAACTCACAAGCAAGAGTCGTATCAATTAAAACATGGATTCGATGCCTCCGGCGGAATTAGGTCTTGTTTCGTTCTTTTTAGTTAACATTTTTTGCAGTCGGGTTTTTTGATTTTTAATTAATTTATTTTATTTGCGACTTTTTAGTTGTAGTCATCTAACCATTTCGACAATCAATCTAATAAAAAAATTGAAAAACTACCATGCTGATATAACCATATATCGTAGGTACAATAGAAAAGTGTACCTACAATACGTTATAACAGGTATATGGGTTTGGTACTGTTTAAATGTATGTTTCTAGTTTTAGGTACCAAATCTTTGTTTTTTTTTTAATACTTTGTTCTTGAATTTTCATCTTGTTTCAGTAATTTCAGTTAATTTTTAATTAATATTGGATTTATCCATGCAGGCGGATTTTGGTTTTTTCTTATTTTATTACTAGCGGTCGGCCGCGGCTCCGCCCGCGTGGATGTTGGTGAGCTTTGCAAAAAGCATACCCTGGAAAGACTCGGTCAGCAAAATGATTCCCAGGTCAATTCACAGACTCCGACACTAACATCGACGACGCAGTCATACGCAGGCTGCACCCTGCCTGTGACCCTGCACAGATTGTCTTCCTCCCGCACGCGGGCGCACCCGCCTTGGTGACGCTAACTATCGTAATATTTTAATTTCGCCATAATTTCGAAACCAAATGTCCAATTTTATTCATTCAAAGATCAAATATTATCTACATAAACTGTACTTAGTAATGGAATAATTTATTTTGAAAGGATTAAAAGAATGAGTAAAATAAACGCGTTTAAAAGTAGTCCAAAAAAATTTCAAGATTTTTAAATAAAAAAATGGTTATTGTGCCTCACTCGACATAGATAGGTATAGTGTGTCGCGGACTTTTTTGTAGATATTTGTAAGTTTTACAATTACTTAGAATTTTATGGTTATATCTTTTATAGTTTAGGCAGCGTACGTAAAATAAGTAACTTTTCTGGTTGATTTTTTACACCTTGCGTCCGAAGAACCCAAATATCTTACGGTACCCTATTTTTTTCCAAAATAAAATTCAGCCTTTGTTCAGCAAAAATAATGTAGAATTCCAATGGTAAAAGAATTTTGCAAATCGGTCCATTAGTTTCAGAGCCAAACAAACAAAAAATCAAATCTTTCCTCTTTATAACATTAGTGTAGATTATTGTTTTATTTAATATTAAAGATAGATCATATCACCAATTAGTGTTTATAAACTCTTCTTAGTAATATTATGTTGGATTTTTTGATTAAGTTTAGCACTTCAACATTGTTTTTTTGCTATCTTATTTTGGATGTCTAGAAGAATCCGCTGAAAGCTATAAAAGTCGCCTATTTTCTATTTATATATTCCTTACCTTATGTTGTTTTTGTTATGTTATATTGTTTATATGCAAATAAAGAATTTATAAAAAAAAAAATATCTACCTATAATCAACTAATATATATTCCGTGCTATAATGTGTGAATCACTAGAGTAAATATGTATCTAAGCATGTACACACTCTTATAATAATTTGTAATATATACCTTTTTTGTTATAGGGTAGACTGGGTACGTTTGTGCCAGGTAACGGTTGTGACAGTCGTTATAACAGCGAAACTATGCGGAATATGGGGATGGGTGCTAAGAGCAAAAGACGCGTCTTGCAAGTCTGAATGCTTCTCCTAGCATTGCTTTTGCCAGCACTTGACGATAACGTTATCAGGGGTCCACATTGCTTTTTAACAGTCAAAAGTAGGTTTTCTTGTTTGATTTATTATAACGTTTACTATTTTTTGTATACAAATAAGTTATGTCGTTTATTTTCTTGTTGTAAGTTGATCGTTAGTAGTTAACTGTGAGTGATTATTTTGAGTTAACTGTGAGTGTAGATTTATCGTTCTTTTTAATATTAAAACTGCAAGTTATATATGTCGCAGGGAAAAGTGGATATAAGGAATTTCACGATATCCCTAGGGATATCACGAACTCCCGGTAGATGCCGAATATTCTTGTTTGTTACGTCTTCTTACTAAAAATATCTAGTGATATGTCATTTCACTAAGCTAAATCTAGTGAAACGTCAGAAAAGCGGACACCGCCGAATAAAAATCAAGCCACGCATTTCTCTCGCTTGTTCTAGTATACACATGGGTACTTTGATAGGATAATCTAACATCTGAATCTGACAAGTAAGATGTTAGATGATCCATGCGTCGGATGAGCATGTAAAAAGTCGGTCCTGCGCCTGATCTCTCGCCGGTCGTGTCAGCCTTCCGTCCCACCGGGTTATGCGAGTAAAGGAATATAGAGATTGCTCTTGTGTACTGCGCACACACTTGGGCACTATAAAATTACTCTTGGCCTGGTTTCAATGAAACCGGCCACCGTCACCAAAACCAGAGTGGGAGTTATTATTATTATTACCACACGTGTAATGCAACTATAGCAGATCTGAAAAGGCATCACCATATCTCTGAATCATACAGTTGAAACCAACTGAGGGTTCTTCATCAGATACTTCAGACCTTTGATTTTTGACGTCAAATGAAGCGGCCGACCAAGTTGAATATTTTTTGTAAAGGTGGCATGTCGATCTTTAGTTTGGTTAGGCTCTTGTACAGGCACAGGTAACACAGGTACTCCAGCTCCTCGATTATCCCAGTTTTTACGGTTCCATACCCAAAAGGTTAGTCTTCCTGTCTGTCTCCAGGCTTGACGAGCCGCGCCAGCTCGAGCGACGCATTTGTTTCACTCCCACTAGTGCCCGTGTCACGTGTAGAGCGAGCGAGAGAAATGAGTGGCTCGATTTTTATTCGGCGGTATCCGCGTTTCTGACATTTCACTAGATTTAGTTTAGTGAAATGACATATCACTAGATATTTTAGTAAGAAGACGTAACAAACAAGAATATTCGGCATCTACCGGGAGGTCGTGATATCCCTAGGGATATCGTGAAATCCCTGATATCCTCTTTTCCCTGCGTCATATACATATTTAGAATCAGTGTTTAAAATTCTTTATTTTGATACCCCACTCGATATGCTTGGTAAATTTTTACTCGACTGCCAGGAGGGTTATGTGTTTAGCGCGTATCTTCTATGTACCTATGTAATAATAATTATTTTTGTTTACCCCACGATATGGCGTCAAATATCCGCCATTCTGGTTTTTTCTTAATGTCACCTATCTAAGAACACTCGGGCTATTAAGACAAATCTAACGATACCTCAAATGTGAAAATCCATTTAGCCGTTCTGAAGATACGAGGTAATAAAGAATATTTCACACATAGAAGATACGCGCTAAACACAACCCTCCTGGCAGTCGGGTAATAAAAACAAAGTCGCTTTTTTTCCCTTATGTCCCTTTGTCCCCTTTAATCTTTAAAACTAGGCGACGGATTTTGATGATTCTTTCAGTGTTAGATAGCCCATTTATCGAGGAAGGCTATAGGCTATATTTTATCACGCTAAGACTAATAGGAGCGAAAAAATAGAGGAAAAAGTGGAAAAAACGGGGGAAATTATTTGAAAGGGCTTATCTCGCGAACTACTGGAGCGATTTTATGTTATTTGACACAGATAAGAATTAGACCACGTGAAGGATCATAGGCTACCGATTTTAATCATTTTTTCAGTGACTATATATTTTATACGTGGTTCCTTAGCTATAAGAACAGAACTGCGAGAACTGTTACAATTATTCCTAACTGTAAATAGAAGTACCTAACTTTTAAGCGAGCAGAGAGATAATTATTGTATTCAGGGTGTTAATTTTAAATTTATTCTCTAACAAATCGAGACTTCGTAAAATGAATCTGGGGGCACGGCAGTGCCCCATCCAAGCTTTTTAGCAAAGGCACGGCCGTACCATACTTTTCTCGAAGCGGTTCGCGGCTATTTCACACCCCCTTTATCTTCGATGTTAACAAAGCTAGGGATTCAAAATGTCGGTCACTAGGAGCAAGTATTAAAACTAGCTTAACCTCCAAATTACATGAAATTTCGATAAATAGTTTAGTAGTTACGGATGGTCAAAGTTAATACATTTTGTCACTGACTGACAGATCATCAAAATTCTAAGGTACTTCTAGCAGACTTAGAACCTTGAAATTTGGTACCCGGATAGGTCTTTATTCACAATGAAAGGAATAATTATGAAACCGGCCAAGTGGGAGTCGGACTGGCGTACATAGGGTTCCGTACCGTAAATTTGTATGGGAGCCCCCATTTATTAATAGGTTTATTTAATTTTTATTACTAATTATTAAATTTAACATAAAATTAAGCGTTTCCTGAAATTTTCAAAAACCTTAATCTTACCATTATGGACATAGAGCAAAAATAGGGGAAAAAATGTGTTTGTTGTATGAGGTATGTTATTAAAGGTAATAATTTATTTTATTTTGATTAGACTATTAGCTTTTATAACGACACCAGAAATACATAATTTGTGAAAATCGCAACTATCTATTGCGGTATTAACTAGCTATTGCGGTTCTCGAGATCCAGCCTATTGACATACGGATGTATGACGGACAGACAGCGAAGACTTATTAATAATAGGGCCCCGTTTTCATCCTTTGGGCAAGGAAATCTAAAAACTAAAATTGAAAAATAATAATAGAATACTTTAAGTATTAAATAAAATATATTTTTTTTATGTTTGTAACTTTGCAAGAACAGTATGAGTTTCGACTGCATATTTGTTTGGCGTACAAAAGGCTTTAAATTAGTTATGAACTTAATGAAATGGTATTAATTAAATAAAAAATGATAATTAACAACGTTAATAATGAAACAAAAATTGAATTCGATTTAAATATTATAAATGTAATCATTATAATAATTATAAAATAAAGAAATCTAATGATACATTTACTGAATGTTGATTTAAATTACAAAATAAGTTGAAGGCTTGGCTTGAATATGATCTGAAAACTTTTTACGACAGAAGTATTGAATAGCTATGCAATATTTTGCTTGGCTCCTTTTTACATTTCATGTTTTGTTGGGATATATCCTACTTAAAAATCTGTCCAAACGTTTAATAATAAATAGTTAATAGTAAAGCATTTTAAAAAGATATAAGCTTTTAAAATTGTAAGTAATCACAGTAATATAGCAATATCATTGCTATACTGAGATGTAATTAAGAATTAAAATTTTCTGTCTCAAAACTACTCAACCGATTTCGATGAAACTTGCAGTTTGCCCTAAGTTGAATAATACCTATACTAGTATAACAAAAAACAATTACTTCTATCGGACTTGTAGTTTCGGAGATATGTGAACACAAATATGAAAACATACATAATATACTATATAGAGTAATAAGTATACACGAAAACTAAGCAGTTTTGGTATTTTTTTTAAAGAAGGCAGGTCGCTATAGCCCTGACGTCACTGCGACCCATGAGGATCTATTGTGACTCCTTCGCACTAGAGAATCATCCCAAGCCCAATACTGCTCATAAATTGAACGATATGGTTGGGGTTGGTGCCACGAATTTCCTCTGTGGAATGAGTATTCGTGGCGACCAAGGTGCCTGTTCCTGCTCTGTAGTAGAGCAGGACAGTCGAGGAGAAGGTGAATAGGTGTGTCATCCTCCTCCTTACAGAATCTGCAAGTCGTTATGCTACAAATACCCATTCTGTTTAGGTGTTTGTTGAGCTTGCAGTGCCCAGTTAGGCTTCTGGTAAGGATTCTTAATTGGTTCCTACCCAAGGTGAGCACTAATTCTGATAGTTTCTTGTTGAAGCCAGGAATTAGTGCCTTGAAGTGTTCAAGGCCAGGGGTCTCAGCCCATTGCTTCCTGCATAGTCTGTGACCCCATTCCTTGAGCACTTGGTTTGTGGTACTGGGAGTTATACCACAGACTGGTTCTGGGCCATATACGAGACTCTCGGCCCCAAGCCTAGCCAGCTCGCCAGCGGTTTCATTGCCGGGGACGTTACTGTGGCCCGGGACCCATACTAGGCGAATGTTGTTGTTCCTTCCCATGTTTAGCGTCTCAATGCATTCCAGACCTAATTTGGATGAGACTTCTGCGGCAGTCAATGCTTTAAGTGCAGCTTGACTATCTCCAGGCTTTCTAGTTTTGGAAATGTTAGTTACCCACATACTGTATACGGCGTACGAGTGCAGTCAAGAAATTTTTACTTCAATAAATAGCGGGGGTAAAATGGTCGCTTTGGAGAATCATAATAAGAATCATAATATTATGATTCTTTTTTTTTATCGCAAAATGGTCACTCTGCTTGCAATTCATGTCTAGTAATTCGTACTAATAAGTCGAATGTTAGGTATCGTCAGTTTGACAGTTTTGACAATTCATTTGCTGAATTGATTGAGACTTGAGAGGAATTGCTAAATGTGACCATTTTAACCACAATTTTAGCCCCGCAGTAGATCACATTCGCAAGTTATGTATAATATAATTAGGTATACGTAACTGATCTACCAAATCTTATATTTTTATTGAGTCTTTCTAGCAACCACTCGTATTAGCATATTATTATTATATTTTTATTCATTTATGCAAAAATTCGTTTGAATAATTAAGAAGAATGATTAATAACATCTTAAGTACCAATTTTGAGAAAGAAAAATCTAGAAACGTGGTATTATGGTTGCGAATTGCGAGGTATTACGCTTACCTAAGTTAAGACTTATAACTTATCAAAATATAACTACGTATGTACTTGGGTTATGGGTATAGTAATATTACTAAACAGGTACCTAATTATGTAAACTATTTAATTAATACAAAAATAAAGAACAAAACGGAACTAAACTCAACTTCAAGTTTTCGTCTGTGAGTTATTTTAATTATATTTCGTGCACTTTTTCCAAATTTTGTTGCAATTGTATTTTATTAGTGTTTAACATGAATTTCCACTAAGAACCGACAGTACAATCAATTACATATATTCTGAGTATGGAAAGTTTGATGAAATAATAATTAATTTAAAAAATCAACGTTTTCTTTACAAACAAGTGCGATATTTTCTGCTCCAAAAGCCTCCCCTGTTGTCGTGGCTCTTGTATGGATTCTATAAGACTGTGTGCACACGGGTAAAAAAAATATACTTATATTTTTTTATCTGGGTATGAATTTTGTTGTCATGCACTTTGAATTACTTTTTAAAGCTTAAAATAATACGAATCTTAATATATTATGTGTAAAAATATTATGAATGTCATTGTAATGCGTTTTGATTTATAAATGTTTATAACAAAATGCGTTTATAATTATTATGAAAATCATCAGAAGAAAAATAGCGACTTACTTATCAGTCATACACGTGTTTACAGATTATCAGATTTCTAAATAATAATAAATTTCTTTTGTCCAAATATGTGCTATTATAATAAAAGTGGCAGGTTTTATAGGAAAAGACGCCTCGTAGCCTGCAGCAGCAGGCACTCGTCGGCGTAGCCGTGGTGTAAGCTCATGTGATCCCGCGGCCCGCCTAGGGCAAACAGCCGAGTTTTTAGTGGGTAGGGGCTACGTCCACTACCATCTTTCGGGCGCAGCAGAGACCCCCATCCCCCGCAAGAAAAAAAACCGGCCAAGTGAAAGTTGCACTCGCCCCTGAAGGGTTCCGCAACAGCAATAAGAATTATTTCTATGAAATTATAAGGTTTTTGATTTATTTTAATATTTCATTTTTGATATAATGAAAGTTAAATTAAGGTTTATCATTTATGACGTATAAAAAAAAACTACTGGCTAGATCTCATTCAAACCAATTTTCGTTGGTAGTTTTTATAGTAATGTACATCATATATTTTTTTTAGAATTATACTACTACTACTTTAGAAGACTACCCCTACTTTAGAAGTAAGAGGGGGGGGGACACATTTTGCCACATTGGAAGAGTCTCTCTCGCAAACTATTCAGGTTAGAAAAAAATGATATGAGAAACCTCAATATGATTTTTGAAGACCTATCCTTAGATACCCCACACGCATAAAACAGATGAAAAATTTTTTTTTGTTTCAGTTGTACCTATGGGGACCCCTAAAATTTTTAATAATTTTTCCATTTTTGTATCAAAATCTTAATGCGGTTCACATACTACATCTACTTATCAAGTTTAAATAGTATAGCTCTTATAGTTTCAGAGAAAAGTGGCTGTGACATACGGACGGACAGACAGACAGACAGACAGACAGACAGACACACAGACATGACGAATCTATAAGGGTTCCGTTTTTGCCATTTTGGCTACGGAACCCAAAAAAAGGTGACTAGGAAGACAGGTACGTTTCTTTGAATTCGGCAAATGTAAACAAAAATAATAATCAATACTAAATTAGGCATGTATTAAATAAAGGATAAAAAACCAAGCTAAGCTTTATAACATGTTATGTATTCGGAGAATTCATATAGATGATAATTCATTCATAAGTTGGGTATCGTGTATACAGAATATTCAAATTTAGATATTTCCTTAAACATTCTGATGTATTTTAATTTAATCTTATATATAAAATTCTCGTGTCACAATGTTAGTTACCGTACTCCTCTGATACGGCTTTATACTGATTTTTACCAAATTTTATATGCATATTCAGTAGGTCTGAGAATCGGCTACTGGCTACTTTTTTATATTAATAAGTGCATTTGTTGAATAAATAATAGTAAATTATTACAATTCGAGACTGACGGCGACCATTTTCTGTGCAAATAGCGATGGATGTTGCCATAGTGCCGAAATACTTTATATGGCAAAACAACGTTTGCCGGGATAGCTAGTAAAATTATAATGGGCAATTTGTCTTAAAATATACTAAAGTTTTTTTATATATATTTTATTAGTTTTGAACCACCATAATATAAATAATAGGATAGTACTGAGAATTTTGTTGTTTTTAATGTTACTGTTTATAAAATGAAACGTGTAGGATTGTAAAAGTATATCATTTGTTATAATTATAATATATTCATCTTTGATACAGTCTAAAGTATGAGTTGTTGTCGAAGATATTTAAAACATTAAAGCCGAAATTCTGCCCAACTAACATTACCGCTGCAAATATAGCTTATTTAGAACCAGAAATGTTATAAAGGTTGACTTGGAGCTGTCATTATAGTTTGTGGCGACAAAACAGAGTTAGTAATAAAATGTAACACTTATAGTGACAAAACGGGTCTATAAGAGCGATTATGAAGGCTAAAGTGGAACTGCAGCGATTATTATCCCTACAGTACAGACCAGAGCTTCTTTGTTATAGCTTTGAGCGAATCATACCACTATAAGATCTATATAAGAAATTATCATCTCATATTAACTCCTTTAGCGCATTTAGTTGCACAAAGGAAGCAGTTAATGCTACTAGCTCTACAAAGCTGTTTTTTAACTCTTTTGCAAAACCAAACTCCTAAAGGGATGCAAAACTCCTCTATGTTATTTAGGGCTGTATATTAGAGTTATTTTCCCCTATTAAAACCCTAAATTCATTAGTCCACCATTTTTTGAGTACAAACTTAATTCACAAAAATAATAAAAAGAAAGTAGAAAATGAAAACGTATTACAATGAAGTTACTTTTCTTTGTAACGTTTTGATGCCTGGGTCACGAAACTTTTAAGATAATAGGTAAAACATTAAAACAATCTTATCAATAAAAAATGTTTTGCTTTATTTGAAGCGACACTTTTTTACTTAAAATACACAACAAAAAGTGGGCCCCTTCATTTTTTGCTTATAATACATAGTCACATTCACAGTAAACTCATCTTTGCAAAGAAAATTCCGCTTCAGCCTTCCACTAACAAGTCAAAATATTATTTCACTAGTCAACTCCGCCATTATATTATTTTCATAAAAATCAGGTGTTATAGTGTAAATATATGTGTAACATATACATAAAGACAATATTGTTAAGCCGGTTAGAAAAAAGTTAAAAACATATCATAATTACGTTACAATTTACCGTATTGCCACCCTTAAGGTGCTTAAAAAGTTAGTAAGATGCATTATAGATCTACTATAACCCTAAAAGGGTTAAAATTCGTGAATTTGCTTCTTTTGTAGCACTCAAAGGGTCTAAGTTAGCCTGTAACTCTGTTACACCGCTTGAAGAGTCACTAGTCACTTAAATACTTCACTTAAAACGCTTTAAGGCTCAGTTATCGCTATTGTACATCCACAATAACTTTACTGTATCTCTAAAATTAATGCTATAGCTCTACTATACCGTCATAGTGGAACATAAGGCGATAAGAATTTGTGCCCAATTCAAGGGTACAGTAGAGTTATAGCGACCTATAACTCTATGTTGAACCACTTGTTGAACACTATTTGATGTGTTTAGTTCTCTTGTAGATCTGTTCTAACTCTTATGTTAGCGCCTGATGTTAGTTGGGTGCGAACTGTTTTGATAGGTTTTGTCCTGTTACTGAAAACATCGAATTACCTTTTTTCACAAAACCATAATTATTAATACCAATAGGTATTAAAAATTGCTATTTTTAATATAAAGCAACAATGTACTTGCTACTCAACTCAACATGTAAATTATTTTGTGACATTACTTTTTGCATGTTTTTTTTTCATCATATAGTAGTTTCATTGAAGTGTGTATCTGGAAAGTGGTCTGTTTTCAATTATCATTTTTTGCTTATAATACATAGTCACATTCACAGTAAACTCATCTTTGCAAAGAAAATTCCGCTTCAGCCTTCCACTAACAAGTCAAAATATTATTTCACTAGTCAACTCCGCCATTATATTATTTTCATAAAAATCAGGTGTTATAGTGTAAATATATGTGTAACATATACATAAAGACAATATTGTTAAGCCGGTTAGAAAAAAGTTAAAAACATATCATAATTACGTTACAATTTACCGTATTGCCACCCTTAAGGTGCTTAAAAAGTTAGTAAGATGCATTATAGATCTACTATAACCCTAAAAGGGTTAAAATTCGTGAATTTGCTTCTTTTGTAGCACTCAAAGGGTCTAAGTTAGCCTGTAACTCTGTTACACCGCTTGAAGAGTCACTAGTCACTTAAATACTTCACTTAAAACGCTTTAAGGCTCAGTTATCGCTATTGTACATCCACAATAACTTTACTGTATCTCTAAAATTAATGCTATAGCTCTACTATACCGTCATAGTGGAACATAAGGCGATAAGAATTTGTGCCCAATTCAAGGGTACAGTAGAGTTATAGCGACCTATAACTCTATGTTGAACCACTTGTTGAACACTATTTGATGTGTTTAGTTCTCTTGTAGATCTGTTCTAACTCTTATGTTAGCGCCTGATGTTAGTTGGGTGCGAACTGTTTTGATAGGTTTTGTCCTGTTACTGAAAACATCGAATTACCTTTTTTCACAAAACCATAATTATTAATACCAATAGGTATTAAAAATTGCTATTTTTAATATAAAGCAACAATGTACTTGCTACTCAACTCAACATGTAAATTATTTTGTGACATTACTTTTTGCATGTTTTTTTTTCATCATATAGTAGTTTCATTGAAGTGTGTATCTGGAAAGTGGTCTGTTTTCAATTATCCGTTGAATCGTCCGCCATAATGTCCAACAGTTTGTCGTAATAATATTATAAAGCTTGAAACAAATTATCGGACGCATCCATAAGTTGCGGCTGACGGATGCGGCATAACAATGTGCACGGTTCATCCGCGGACGTCAAAGACCTAACCTATATGTTAATGACAGACGTCCGTGGATGCAAAAACATCCGGCCAGCCAGATTATGTTCGGAGTTCGGACGTCCGAACGCTCAAGGTCGCGTCCGCGACTTATGTCAGACAATTTGCACAGTTTAGTATATTTTGTATTGATAAGATAGAAACAAGCCACATGATGATGAAAACGATCGCGGACGTTCGCCCAATAATTTGTTCCCAGTTTTACCCATCACTACAAAGGCGTGTCTTTTGACACCTGAAACGTAGTTTCTAATACGACTTTTCTGCAATTTTTTTGCATTGAATCATTCGTATAAAAAAATGTTATGCTACTGGCTAGTACAAAAAAACATATCTAAAAATATCCGTATCAGATAAAATAAATTAATGGTTATTATCAGGTATTACCGAAAAACTGACATTATAGGTTTGTAATTCTTTTATCAACTTTCATATCAGTATTGTAAAATAAAATGTGAAATATTCCGTTAATAAACAAATTAATATTATTTCTACGATTACAACAATAAAAAAAAAAAAGAAATTGCTAAGTCATATGAATATAAATAAGTACAAAAGAAAAAACCTGTAGATGCCTCAAAAAATTATAGCAACATTATGCACCCAGCTTTACATTCCTGTACAAGTTACAGAAAATAATGACCTAATTTTAAAAAGCCTTACAAGCGAACTGTGAGAAAAATACCTGTGGACGAGTAAGTGTATAATTATTATAATTGTAAGCAAGTAAAATATTTGCGGTACACTTAAATTTTATATTTTGCACTTATAATATTTACTTAATTAAAATTCTTACACTTTATGGAAAAACTATCATGCCTATTGAATATTGATTTGTGCTAATTTTTATTCATATTTAGATGCGTTATCATCGGTCAATCAAGGTTTGGTTAGTACTATTAAAATATAAAAAATCGGCCAAGTGCGAGTCGGACTCGCGCACGAAGGGTTCCGTACCGGTAGGCGGTACAGAGCGAAAGTAGGCAAAAAATTATGTTTCTAATGTTTGGGTAATTGGGTATCCCTTAAATATTTACATAATTAAAATTTTATTATTTATATAACAAATATAATTAAGGTTTTTTAATTACCCCAATGGTAATCTCGTAAACTTTTTGTAAGAGTGAGGCTATTGTGTCATTGTTTCAACTTTAGAAGACGAATTGTATATATTTTTAACTATAACTCTAACATTTCAGTTATAATAAACATATTTCCATGTGAATAGGCTACTTGACCTATATTCAATTTCATTGAACAAATGCATAGGTATTTCTAGTAGAACTTGGCCTAGGAAACCGTATTTCACCCTTATCATCAAATAAAAGCTTATGATTGATAAATAAAGTCGATTTGGAAATATGATTTTATGAAAATAGGATTTGTACTGACGAAAACGCTTTTGCGGTACTTCCGATTTGGATGTGACGTCATCCTCACAGTAATTTAAAATCTTTTATTTATCGCGCTCGTTATATGTAAGTTTATTTGTACATAAATAATAAGAATAAGCCTAGAAAGAATTGTAAAATATATTTTATTGAATAATTAGCTTAAAACATCAGTTTTATATATTATCTCTATTTATTGTACACGGGAAATGAAATGGCCAAAACTTTTCTCCAAAAGTTTTCAACATTACAAATGATTTCTAATTTCTTATTTAATTCTTTTACAATTTTTGGGCACTTTTAGACTCGTACATTTAGCACATAAAAAAATGTTCAATAAAGAGAGTTTAAAATACAAAACGTGTGACGTCACACTATGGCGGACAGTGTTTTCGGCGCCATTTAAAAGGCATGTTTTTCAATCAACATTTTTATGGGTTTCTACTGTGTAAAATATTAAAATATTAGTTTTATTTTTTGTAAAAATGAATGATTAAGAGCCCGGGTTACCCTCGAAATTCTCATACATACGTAATACCAAAATCATTTTGTCATACGAAAGTATTTAACATGTTTGAGCTATTTTTCAGCTTAAAATAGTAATTACCTAGGTTCCTGAACAAAAATTAACTTCAAAATATTTAAACACTAAAAAAATTTTTTTTGTGTATAATTTTTTTTTACCAAATTTACTACTAAATATTTAAACATTAAAAAATAGAGTAAAACACTAAAAAATATATAAATAAATAGTAAATTTACTACAAAATATTTAAATACTAAAAAATATTTTTTAGAGTTGAAATATTTTGTAGTAAATTTACTATTTATTTATATATTTTTAGTGTTTTACTCTATTTTTTAGTGTTTAAATATTTAGTAGTAAATTTAGTAAAAAAAATTTATACACAAAAAAAATTTTTTTAGTGTTTAAATATTTTGAAGTTAATTTTTGTTCAGGAACCTAGGTAATTACTATTTTAAGCTGAAAAATAACTCAAACATGTTAAATATTTTCGTATGACAAAATGATTTTGGTATTAGGTATGTATGAGAATTTCGAGGGTAACCCGGCCCCTTAAGAAAAAAAAATAGGTCAAGTAGCCTATTGTATATTTTTTAGTTCAAAAGTATTTACGGATTCTGGTATAACTACCCCTTTAAAATATAAACCCTATTTTTACTTTTCATGGGTAATTTCGAAAACTCAAGGGGTAATTTCGAATAACAGCGAAACACAACCTAATGTAAAAATACATTTAAGGCACACATTTATTTTTATTCTATTTTACCCCATACAAAAACATTGTGTATACAAGCCATAGAAGACACCAAACTAAGTTTTAGACTGAAAAATTTTCGAAATTACCCCATCGGGGACGCAGATGTCCTCAACATTTGGAGCAAAGAAAGCAATAGATAAGAACAATAAAAAAGCCAACACTAGATAATATTATTGTATTTATCTGGGGGCACGGCAGTACCCCAGCCAAGCTTTTTAGCAAAGGCACGGCCGTACCATACTTTTATCGAAGCGGTTCATGGCTATTTCACACCCCCTTTATCTTCGATGTTAACAAAGCTAGAGATTTGAAATTTCGGTCACTAGGAGCAAGTATTAAAACTAGCTTAGCCTCCAAATTACATAAAATTTCGATAAATAGTTTAATAGTTACGGATGGTCAAAGTTACTACATTTTGTCACTGACTGACAGATCATCAAAATTTTAAGGTACTTCTAGCAGACTTAGAACCTTGAAATTTGGTATCCGGATAGGTCTTTATTCTATTAATGAGACTTATTTTACCCCGCGGAAAAAAGAAATAAGGGACAAATCTACCCGAAATATCAAATTAAACGTCTCGTTTATAATTTCATAGCAACCGCTACGTAGTTATGCGATAATTTCGTAATTAATTTCTAAAAGTTATTTAACATAATTTTTAAATAAATACAAAAAACCTTCTCCTGTAAAGTAGGGTTTTGCAATTGCGCCCTTATTCCTAGGATACGACGGTATGAACTCCTCCAAATATGCCGTTTTATATTTGTTTCTCTTGTGCTCATTGCCAAGCCACTATAATAATGATAAAATAAAAAAATCTAAAATTGATACATTTACTGATTGTTGATTTAATATATTTATATAAATAATAATATATATTATATAATAAAAAAATGTTTGGCATTGAATGTGATCTGAAAACTTTTTACGACAGAAGTATTTAATAGCTAGGTATGCAATATTTTGCTTGGCTCCTTTTACATTTAGTGTTTTGGTGGGATTTAAATTTAATACCCAGCAAAACTATAACTAACGAAATAAAATAGGAACGCATTTTTTGTTAAAAATAAAAATAATTTTTACCCAGTCTCGTAAATTGCTAAATCAAAATTAAAACTAAATTTAAAAAAGGAAGTAGTTTTCAATTGCAGAGGAAAGGCGCGCCTTAGCTCAGCATTTAAAACCACGTCAGCAATCAGCACCCGAGCAGTTGACACCTGCAAATAATAAAAGTGGCTTCTTCACTTAAACCATTTTTGTATAGTCGTACAGGTTCCCTAGAACAATTTTTTTTTTTATTACAATCAAGCTAATTTTTCGTGAGTAGCTTCATTTTGATAAGACGAACAACAATTTAATGAAATTGAATTCTTGAAAGCGAAATATTGCTAAAAATAATAACAAACTAAATTAAAAAAAAAAAAAAAATGTTTTTAGGAACCCGGATTATACTTCAAAACTGTTTTTATTTTAACAACAATAAAAATTGATTCTACACGTCTATTCAAAAATACGTTTTAAACCTCTCAATGTCGAAAATCGACATGATTTGTACGAGTCGAGTCAAGTTTGGACTCTGTATTTTCATTCGTTTATGTTTGTTGGTAAAGGCAGGTAAATATTTTATATGTTGCGCACCCCTGCAAAAGACTATGAAAAAATTATTGGGGAAATTTCGTTAACAAATTTATACCACTGGGGTTATTTAGAATGTTTGTTAAAAATCATAGCTAGACCAACATTACATATTCTTATGAAAGCAAACAACGTCAAAGCTTCTTTAAAACAAACAAATTATTACGTAACTTACCTAATTTCTGTGTAAAACAAAACGGGGTAATTTCGATAATCCCAAAAAATCATAAAATTGCACTTGGCGCGAAAAAATGAACTTAGCGCACACGCACACGCACTGACGGCTCGAGGGAAAGGAAGCAGGGAGGTGATTAAATTGGCGTCTCGGTAAATGTGGCCAGAGCTCAAAATTACTTTCTGTTTGGTAATTTTTTGCCATTTTCGAAATCCTCATTTTTTTTCTTCCGAAGTTACCCCAATACACCTTATTAAGTAATTAAGGATTATGTGAAAATTTCAAGTGCCCTAGCTGTTACCATTATTGATTACGAGCGTAAAAACCTAAAAAAATCACGTTTGTTGTATGGGAGCCCCACTAAAAAAAAACACAATTTTTCCCTATTTTCGCTCTATAACTGTACAGAACTCTTCGTGCGCTAGTCCGGTTCGAACTTGGCCAATTTTTTTTACATAATAAGATGTTCTCTGCGATTTAAAATGGTGGGAATATGATTGGGAGCCACAAAGGAAGATCTTTCGACCGAGTAAAATTGTATGCTCATTGCTCGGTCAGGCAGAAGCCTAATGACGTTATTTCAGACGTTGTTTAATGTTGCCGGTCTCAGAAACTGGTGAAGCGCCATTAAGGAATGCGTGCTGGACGCTAGTCTACTGGACTGCTACAGAATATTATGTATTAAGCTATTGCATAGTTTTTATCACATTCCGTAACGAAATTTACGGGTGTTTATATATTTGAATTAAACAATACGTGTGGCAAAAATAAATCTATTGAATAGCATTTCATTATCAACTTATGTATATAATTGCAGTTGATAATGAAATGCTATTCAATAGATTTATTTTTGCCACACGTATTGTTTAATTCAAATATATAGCTTCTGATCAGTCAGCACTTATCAATCATCGGTCATCACTATCAACTCATCACCAATTACAGTTTTGGGTAGTTTTGACATGGTGTTCTCCTCTATTCCAGGCATGGTCGGCGCGCCCGATGCCGTCAAGCCGTCAGACAAAGTCGAAGACTACTCGCCCCAGCTCAACGGCGGCCCCGTCTACACCATCAGCGGTAAGTGGAACCCTACCTTAACCCTCAGTCATTACCCATTAACAACATAACTCTCAGGGGTTAAGTCATAAAATTGTTTAAGGGTTAAACCATTTTAAGGGCAGGTCACTCGATCCGATGGGAAATTAGATATCTCCTACTCCTCCTACATTTCTTCCGATTAATTTCGTTGGAGGTCCCAAGACAGATTTAGCTTGTCCCTCGGGCATCCCTGAGATCATATCAAAGCGTTTTCGTGGTTGATTACCACTGTTGATCCTGGCGACACAGAAGTTGCAGTGGTGGAGAAGTTGCAGAAAAAAATACACACACAATATGGGAATTCACAAATCATAATGAGATTGGTCAGTTCAGTCTGAGATATCCGTTCGACTGAGTTGATTGGCCTACCCGTTTTGATCGAGTCTCGATATAATAAAAACTAAAACGGTACTCTCATGAAATATATTAACACGTCAAAAGCGTTCGATTGTCCAATATTATAATTGAATTATTCAAAATAATTAACTTTTGAAAGTCTAAGGCCGGCCATAGACGGACCGCATCTTCTAATCGAAACCGACTTCATAATGCGGTCGCCGCACGGCGATCTGCAGTTTTCATACTAAATTCATATCCGCATTACACGGCCCGCTCGAGCAGTTCTTGAGCAGTCGGTACCAACGCGACCGCTCTAGAGGTCGGTCGCGAGTCCCGACTGCAAATTGCGGTCCGTCTATGGCCAGTCTAAGAACCAGTTTCTCAGGCTTTCTGTTATAACTCTCTAATTTAACCAATCATAATCTGCAATGCGATTGAACAGATAAAGAAGCTGTCAAAAAACCTCAAAAACCGGCCATAAGTACGAGAATTTATAATAATAAGTAATAGCATTAGGGTTCCGTACCTATTAATAATATCTATAGACGCTTCACACCACGTCAGTCTTGACTCTGGCCCCGTACCTGAATGACTTGTGTTACAGGTACATAATACTTTTATACTACAGTCTATATCAGTCAGTACAGTCAGTATAAAATGGGCGAGGCCGCCAATTTTTGCTGATTTTGCAATTATTTTTCTCCGCCCTTTGTATTTTAAAAAGTATTGTGTTTATCTTATGCTCGAAAACTGATTCTAACGAAGAAAACAAAGTGCTCAAGCATGCATTAGAATTATTTGAGTTCCAATAATAGTCTAAAAATATATTTACAATTAAAAATAAAAAAAGGTAAGAAAATAGCTTAAAATATACAATCCGCTGTGGAAGAGGTGCACTTTCACTGTCGCTGTACAGGTCAGTTAACAAGAGCTGGCACGATCAACACATTTAAACATTGCGCTTGTGTAGTGTCTGTGAATAAGCGCGTGGCGTGACGTCGTACTGCATACGCATCATAAAAAGTCTGCCCGTCTCTCTCGCGCGCGGCCTATCTTATAAGCGTGAAGGGGACAGTTATTGTTTTTCATATGCTACTGTTTATAAATACAGCGTGATGTTACAAGTCGGTAACGTGTGATCGGCGAGCGGCCAGCGTTCGGAACCGTACGATAATTATCGTGCACATACGATAATTTTGTGCGTACGTACGATGTACGATAGTCTTTTATTATCGTACGCAGATTATACGATAATTTTTATCATGATGCAAACATATTAAATTTTTGAACATACTGTATACTGAAATTGCATTAGTGACAGCACTGTGAACGTGCCAGCTTTAGTTAACTGATCTATAGCAGTAAGTATGACAGATTTGAAGATAAATCTAATATGCTATGAATACTTATATAAATGGCTACTACCTCATCTAATTCTTATAGTATTTCTATACTATATATATAACTTTCTTTATAAACTTTTTCAAATCAAATGAATCGTTAGAAACATCAATTCTACCCCACATTTTAAACGTCATCAATAATACCGATTTATTGTTATCGTTGGGTGTTAGGGAAGGTAAAATCGGGAAGTGGCAACGCTGAGTTTTTACGTATTCTATGGAAAATCTCGTAATATTCGCCATTTCTCGACAGTTCACATTTGAACCTCAGTCGGGCTGTGTACACAGTTTTTTCAAAGGAAGTTTTTTTGTGACACAAATGTAAGTATTACTGTTTCACATAAAACGATCAATGCATCATGTGAGTAGTCAAAAGGACCATGTTTGGGGCTATAATACAAACCGCATTGTGTATTATTTACAGAGATAAGTTTGATTTTCTCTACGCTATGATAGCCTCTACGCTATCATTTTGGTGCTCCAATGGCATATTTCTCAACGCTATGATAGCGTAGAGAAATAAATTCCCTACAATTTAGGTGCTCCAACGTCACAAGCAGCGTAGATTTTCTTTCTCTCGTAAAATTTTTCTGCGTCATATCAGCAAAAATTGGCGGCCTCACCCATATATTTAAGATTTTTATTATATAATCAATAATCATACACAATTACACATATTTAATACACATCCAGACCCGGAACATAAAAAAACTTTTTGTTCTGTCGGCGAGCTTTGAACCCTCGACCTCCGGCTTGACTGCCACACACTCAACCAATTGAGCCACAGAGGTCGTTATTCTGACCGCATCAGTATCAGTCACTTTATAAGTCATTCAATGAAAGAAATGACTTTAGACCTTGACCCACAGCGTAGATACAATCAGACGACCTTGTAGACAGACAGGCGAGAGAGATTAAGTTTGGGCACCTAGATATAGCGAGCGCAACTAAGTTGCAGGTATCATTTAATAAAAATAAAACCGGCCAAGTGCGTGCAAGACCACCCGCAATATAGGGTTCCGCAGTACCACTAGTTATTGATAATTTTTGTATGGTCAAAGAATGTACATTTATAACGTGTTTTACACTACTAACAACATAATTTCAGTTCCTTTATACTTCGCCGAATACATTTTTTTTTAGTTGTTCGACTATAACTCAAAAACTTATAAAGTCTTCTTAGCCGTGATAGTTTTCCTTTTAATTTCAGCATGTTTCCTACTCCCGTGAATTTTTTCACATTTCCAGAAGCAATCGCTTAGCTCACTGGACTCTAACGTTTTTTTCCACTTTAAAACTTAATATTTCACAAACGGATCCCTAAATCGGAAAATGATCTATGAATACTCATAATATTTTTAAATAAACCTATCCAACGACACCCCACACGATAGGGTGAACGCGAAAAAAATATTCTTCCCCGCTTGGTGTGTAGGGAAGGTACCATAAAAAATTTTTTTTTAAAGATTTTTGTACCAGTTTGTCGGCATCATTAATAATTATGTACATTCATGCCAAATTACAGCTTTGTAGGTCCTATAGTCTCTGAGCAAAACCGCAGACAGACAGACGGACGGACGGACAGACGGACAGACGGACAGACAGACCGAAACTATAAGGGTTCCTTGTTGACTACGGAACCCTAAAAAAACCGGCCAAGTGCGAGTTGGACTCGCCCATGAAGTGTTCCGCAGCACCAATAAGGTTTATTTCTATAAAATTAAAAGGTTTTTGATTTATTGTTATATTTTAGTTGATTTAATGAAAGTTAAATTAAGGTTTACCATTTATGACATATAAAAAAACTACTTGATGGATCTCGTTCAAACCAATTTTCGTTGGTAGTTTTTATAGTAATGTACATCATATATTTTTTTTGAATTATCATGCCCCTACTTCAGAAGTTGGAGGGGGGACACACACATTTTACCACTTTGGAAGAGTCTCTCTCGCAAACTATTCAGATTAGAAAAAAATGATATTAGAAACATCAATATGATTTTTGAAGACCTGTCCATAGATACCCTATACACATAAGTTAGACGAAGAAATTTTTTTTTGTTTCAGTTGTATCTATGGGGACCCCTAAAATTTTTAATAATTTTTCCATTTTTGTATCAAAATCTTAATGCGATTCACAGACTACATCTACTTACCAAGTTTCAATAGTATAGCTCTTATAGTTTCGGAGAAAAGTGGCTGTGACATACGGACGGACAGACAGATAGACAGACAGACAGACAGACAAACAGACAGACAGACAGACATGACGAATCTATAAGGGTTCCGTTTTTTGCCATTTTGGCTACGGAACCCTAAAAACGGAACAAAGTTACTCAAAATATTATAATTAATTTTGCATGGAAACCTAATTAATATTATTTATTGATCTATCTAAATTCCAAATACGTGTGGCTAAATATGAAAGTACTGATTAGCAAAAATTATGCTGATTTTGCGACCGGCAAGACACCGGCACAACAAGAAAACCACTAATCTAATTTTTATCGGATTCGGCATAGTAGCATTTATGCAGACAAGCAGATAATATGTTACCACGGAGTTTAATATTTAGTTTACATTGTAAGTATGGAAGTGCGAATAAAAAACACAATAATTATTAATTTATTCAAAGAAGCATTAATTATTTTACTTACATCTAACTATTGCAATTACTGTATTATATGCGCAATTTGAACTTGAGTCTTGACCGACTTTCAAAAACGTTTGTACGATAAACTAATACCTAAATAAATAGTATTTTTTATAATTCAATATAAATATCGTACAATAAGGTAACTCAATTGTGTACTTAAAAGAAACTAGCTCAACACAGAGACATGTTATAACTGTATTAATAGTTCTGCTACTTTAATTAAGACAGATACTGACACACTTTCTCTGTTGTAAGTTTCCAGCACACATCTTATATCCTTCTCTTTAAACTCAGTAAAATGTTGAGGCAGGCAGCTGCGCACAAGCAGGAACATATTTCGTAATCGTCCCGAAAATCTGAAATAGCCATAATAAAAACAATTACTTTACTAAATACTAAATTTGACATACTATAATATTATAATCGAGTTTGCGGAGCTATCAAAAGATAAACCTTGTAATTGTTGCGATTATGAACCTTATGGTGTCATGTCAGCATAACGACAATATTAAACAGTCAGAATCAAAAATAATTATTCCAATATGGACACTATTATGTAAGCGTGGCTTAATACTGGATTGACACTATTAATCCTAAAATAATTCCAATATTGACACTACCTATTACTGGATTATTGACACTAATAATAACCGGAAAATACCCCCTAACCTAATAATTAACCCCAACTGGCATTATCATTATTAAATGCGGGTAAACATCATTATCGCCAGTTCACCAGTCAACAAACAAGAGCTGGCACGCTTAAAGCCAGTCTCAACCATTACGCGGCATAGTAACAAACTAAACACACGTCATGTACCTAATTAGAATAAAATAAAAATATTCGCAGTGAAAGTGTTAAAAATGTAAATTGTAAAAGTGATTATTGTGTTTCAATTAGTTTCGTGTTTACAAATTGTTACACAATTACAATTATTTTAGTGAATAATTTATGTAAATAATGTTAATAAAGTGCGTGATGTGTTTACATTTTTATCTGTAGCCTCGAAAAAAGCATTGTGACGCAACTGACAATTAAAATGTAGTACACGGTGCACTTTTTGTCGCGGAAACTGGGAACTTCCGCGATTTGGGAAATTCTCGTGATCAGTCGGTCGTGTTGTAAGGTTGTGTTGTGGGGTGTTGTTGTGGATCATGGCTAACTCGAGCCTGGAGATGGCCGTCACGAAGTACTGGAGAAGCCTCCATGGATACACAGCCATTGGTAATATTTCATGGTTTCTTCACTTACGTAAACACTGTAGATTACTTGATAGTGCTTTTAGTGTCTAGGAACTGAAGGAAATTATTTCTTTTATAATGATCAAAATTGAAACACATTATTATTCATTGGTAGGCGATTTTACATATTATATCTTCACTTTACATCTCTAAGAAACGTAGAACCCTCAGCCTTGTGTTTAGGAGAAAACCCATTGAGATGTATTTCTTTTTGACGATGAAACTTTAAACTTATTTTTGATAGATAGGAAACAAGCATTTCTTCGGCAATTACAGCTTTTAGGAATAAGTTTATTACCTTATCACTCTACTAATATGTATTCTGTGCTTATGATCAGGAAGAGATGTTGAAGCTTTCTTATACCTTTTCCCAATAGCTAAAAATTCGATTAAAGTGTTAACTGTATAGGTAGGTCTACTCCTTAAATTTAGTAAAATACATAGCTGTAGGTAATTCTTTAAAGCAGTAAAGAGTACATTAATTATAATTATTGATGTTAATTTAATTAACTTCTGCAGTAACTACATATTTAACAAGATCACACGAAGGCATTATAATTATATTATATCAACGTCTTCTTTTCTATCTTAAGTCTTAAAAAATCAATCCCCATATGGCAGCCGGCTGCCGCATAGCAATTGAAAATCTATTGTGTCTGCGATACCCACGATGGAAGTGCTACAATTCCAGAGTCGTCTGTTAGTTAGGTAAAGTAGGATATTCCATACCGCTTTTCTTTAGACTTCCGTTTTCTTTGAAGCTAGCCTTCTTTTGCCAAAACATAGCAATGACCTATAGGTACAGGATGTAACAAAACTAAGTGATAATACTTTAGAGTTTAGGGTGTGTATGTGTTCCTTGTAGAGAGTTCACTGTGAAAATAGCAGCGCTGAAAAAACATTTTTTTGTGATTTGTATGGGCAAGCGCCCCAGCGTCACGAGTTTTCCATACAAAAGTGAAAAATATTCTTAAATGAAATATCTTTCAGAGCTGCTACTTTTACAGTGAACTCTATACACGAGACTCATACACACCGTAAAGTATTATATCACTTAGTTTGGTTACACCCTGTATATCTCAATTCTCAACACAGTTTCGATGTCGGTGACTAGGAGACTTTAGTTATGAAATTATGACTAGATGACGCCTGCGACTCCGTTGCGCCAAAATTCGTTTATGACGCGCGGCAACCGTACGTTTTTTCGAGATGAAAAGTATCTATTATGTCCTTTCCCGCGAGTCAAAGTATCTACATGCCAATTTTCAGAAAAATCAGTTCGGCGGCGGCGTGAAGAGGTAAGTGTCACCGCACACGGGCCACACGCGATAGCCACAAACGCCGTTTTAAGCTAGTCTATTGGTCGTAAAGTGAATCGTTGTAGCGTCCGTGTGCGGCGAGTCCATATTAAAAATGTATGAAAACTACAGAAAATATGCCGGTAACGGCGTTTTGTGGTTGTGGACGGTGGCCCGTGCGCGGGAGCCCTTACAGACAGACGCATTTATAATTAGTCAGGCACCCAAAACGTACCATCCCTAAAGATGCTATGATGGGTTTTTAGGGTTCCGTAGCCAAAATGGCAAAAAACGGAACCCTTATAGATTCGTCATGTCTGTCTGTCTGTCTGTCTGTCTGTCTATCCGTCCGTATGTCACAGCCACTTTTCTCCGAAACTATAAGAGCTATACTATTGAAACTTGGTAAGTAGATGTAGTCTGTGAACCGCATTAAGATTTTGATACAAAAATGGAAAAATTATTAAAAATTTTAGGGGTCCCCACAGGTACAACTGAAACAAAAAAATGTTTTTCGTCTAACCTATGCGTATAGGGTATCTATGGATAGGTCTTCAAAAATCATATTGAGGTTTCTAATATCATTTTTTTCTAATCTGAATACTTTGCGAGAGAAACTCTTCCAAAGTGGTAAAATCTAACTTCTAAAGTAGGGGCATGATAATTCTAAAAAGAATATATGATGTACATTATTATAAAAACTACCAACTAAAATTAGTTAGAACGAGTTCTAACAAGTAGTTTTTTTATACGTCATAAATGGTTAACCTTAATTTAACTTTCATTAAATCAACTAAAATATAAAAAAAACAAAAACCTTTTAATTTTATAGAAATAAACCTTATTGCTGCTGCGGAACCCTTCATGGGCGAGTCCAACTCGCACTTGGCCGGTTTTTTATCTCTTATCTCGAGCCTATTTACTATCAAATTCTTATCAATAAGTAACAATACAATGTATTTGACTACGGAGTCGTAGCTACCGGGCTTAAAAGGTAAAAACTCTAAAAAAATCTTTAGGGAAGACCACATAAAAACGCAAAAGAATTCGACAGCGGGTTTATTCAACAACAAGAAATTCAACGAGTTCAAAAGTTAATTGGGTATATCGTAAAACAAATAACTTCCTAGTATATCTCAGTAACTAATAACTACCTAAACGAATTGAACTGAATAACTCGGATAGAACTTACTATCATAATATTATGTCCTTTTATGGGACTATAGTCATGCTTGTCTCATCTTTATCAGCTTTGCTTGGCGTCAAGACTCAAGAGGTAACAAAGAAACAGACTTTCGCATTTATATATTATACGAGCGACCCGCCCCGGCGTCGCACGGGTATAAAAAATATTATAGCCACTGAAAAAATGATCAAAATCGATAGCCTATGATCCTTCACGTGGTCTACTTCTTATCTGTGCCAAATAACATAAAAATTGCTCCAGTAGTTCGCGAGCCCTTTCAAATAATTTCCCCCGTTTTTTCCAAATTCACTGCGCTATTCATATCACGCTATTAGTCTAAGCGTGATAAAATATAGCCTATAGCCTTCCTCAATAAATGGGCTATCTAAGACTGAAAGAATTTTTCAAATCGGACCAGTAGTTCCTGAGATTAGCGCGTTTAAGTTAGTCCTTTTAAATAATTTTCCCCGTTTTTTCCACATTTTCCTCTATTTCTACGCTCCTATTAGTCATAGCGTGATAAAATACAGCCTCTAGCCTTACTCGATAAA
The DNA here is from genome assembly GCA_905333045.1 of Lysandra bellargus. Classification (NCBI taxonomy): domain Eukaryota; kingdom Metazoa; phylum Arthropoda; class Insecta; order Lepidoptera; family Lycaenidae; genus Lysandra; species Lysandra bellargus. The sequence continues at coordinate 8,063,446 of HG995320.1, read as the reverse complement.
TGGGCTATCTAACACATCAATCATCAAAATCCGTTGCGTAGTTTTAAAAATTAAAGAGAACAAAGGGACATGAGGGAAAAAAAGCGACTTTGTTTTATAATATGTATAGATATAATAGATTGGTGTAGTTATCACAATTAGTTAGAAATAGAACAGCTGTTGTGATACAAAACTGTGATATTGTGCTACAAAATGTAAATTAAATACTATGTTATCATGTTCCGTTGATGGACCGTGAGAAATAAAAAAGCCCAGCATTAAACATTCTATAATAATATTAAACAAAGTTATAATGAAACGTATTATAAATAGGCATACTTAATAGCGGTCTTATGGCGCCCACACACGCTGGCAAATAGTTTGACAAATGGCAAGCAAACGTCACACCACTACACGGGAATCTGGAAACTAGAAGGAGACGAATATATAAAACTTCTTTTTTTATGGAAGTTGCTTAAAAAATAACATTTTAAACTGATAGCAGCTACACTGTATGGTGTAGAATCAATACAGTATAATATTATTATATTGTGTATTTAATAATTAATTTGTACGTTAATTATTCAAGTTATAAATAATTTCAAAACATGCCAATATTACATACTCGGCCGCACTTATAGATGATAGACATTTAATCATTACTTAACTCTAATTTGATAAAGAGTTGTATTAAAAAATGTATGGAGTCAAAATATTCCTTAATCATGACTCATGAGTTTAAAAGATATTGTTTTCACATTCTAGAATATTTTTTAACTATCTCACGGAAATCTTAATCTAATTGGTCTTGATTCCTGATAACTAGATGATGCATTTTACGGATACTAATCTTCAACAATAGTGTGTAATCGTATCGTAATCGAATTAAAAACACAAAGAAAAAGAATTCAAAGAAAAATATTTGTCATCGCTATATTATCTTTATCGGATAAGTGTATGTGATTAAGTAAGTAAATATATTTTCTTTCAACACAAATTCGTTGAGTAAATATACATTACATACATACCTTGATCGAATGTACATTTTCACGTATTAATTATTGTCATGTTGTTATGACAAATATTTTGAACTTTGTAAATTATAAACGGTTGTAACTTGTAAGTATAGTGTATCGTGAAAAACTATAATGAAAAATAACGTGCAAAAAGTATATTCTTTATCTAATCTATAACCTCTATAATAACAGAGATAATAATAATATGCGCAATACAATAGTAGATTAGAAAACTATAAACTGGCAATAGGTTTATTTGATTTCAATTATCTTCAAACCTAGAAATGACTGATAAACTCAAAATTTGATATCTGACACAATTTGCATGTGAAATCAATTAAAGTTATATATGTATACAAACAGGAAAAAATATATTTTGTAACACACACACAAGAGATTTTTTTCACTCATTTCAAAAAGAGAAAAATTCAAAACATAGTTGTATTGAGAACTCCTACAATGTGTTTATCATTAATACAGTAATGTGTACTCAGACGTTTACCACAAAAAACAACAAGAATTATTGTTATTATAGAAAATAATTATTTGTTGATAATAAAATAATACTTATTAACCACAGCATTTGTAGCGGTTACAAAATGTTTTAATTTACTACGGATTTTCCCCGTAACAAGATAATAAAAACTATTTCATCATCATTCATATTAAAGGAAATATTAAAATTAAATCAAAATCACATTTCATTATATTTATCTCAGTTGATTTTTGTGTTCGGTTGTGTATGTACGTTTACTACTACAAACTATACCTACTTTTGGATGCGTTTGTGTCTTTTTGGTGTTTAAGTGCGAGTGATTTTTTTTTTATTTTATTACATATAAAACAATGTGTGTATGCGTGTGCATTATTAAAGGTAAGCTTAAAATATAATTTATATCTAAAAGATACAAACTTTACTTCTCCATTATGGAAGTTAAGTATTAACTATTAATTTCAAATTCCACATAATATCTTCGCATTCAAATTTCAAATAATAAATTCTAGGTAATACTACAACAAGAACATTTTACCACCATCACTGTTCCATGAAAATTATCATTGTAATATGTTTAATTTATCAAACTTATATATATTATCTTATTGTACTACTACTAGTAATTATATACTTACATAAAAACTTGCAAAACAACCTTTATGGTAACCGTATATTATGAAATATTATTTTTCATTGTTTACCAAAAATTGGAAATAGTAAAGTGCTGATTGTTATGAGAACCTTGGGCATGACATAATTTCACCGTACGCCTTAGTATGCACATTGATTTGGTAATAAATTATTCAGCATTGGAAAATGTTGAAATGTGAAACACCATTTGTAGGAAGTAAAAAGTAAAGAAAAATGTGTTTTTACTCCGTTATCAGTTTGCATAATAAATTCAACCTGAATGTAGCTTCTGAATCAAGCTTAGATAAAGTAAAGCCTAGATATTAAGCTTTACGTTATTAAAAGCTCTGAGGCAAGAGTTTTAATTGTGCATAGTACTGTAAGTCGAAACGAAATAAATATTCAGCCTGTTTAATTTTGTTTATCATAACAACATAAATTAATTAAAATATTGTAATATGTATTTTAATCATCACAACTTTGATCTGTTTGTATAGGTACTGTAAGAACCTTGGCGGTAAAGTAATCTCTGATTGCCGATTCGGCTTGCTATCGTGTGGATCTGTCATTATTAAAATCTCTCTCGTATTATAAAATAACAGTTATTTCAAAGTGTCTAAAGACACTAGGCTGAATAATGAATTACGCCGACGTAAATTCCGCCGCGTTTACGCCGCGTATCAAACGCATACAAAATACGGACGGAACGCGACAGACGACACACTATATCGAAATTCCGTCGCGAGCCGAATTTCCGTGGAGCCGAGTCGAGCGTAAAGTTCGGCAGCGATTCGGCAATAATGTTTTGTGTAGCAACACACTATACGCGACGGAATTATCAAAACCAAACATAGCAAATCCAACCTTAACTCCAAAGCGTTAACGCACACATTACATTTGAGAATTTTAAGAGACCGTATACGAAATTTTGCCGATTTCGCTCATTTAACAGACTTGATTTAACAGTTGTAATACAGTATTTCTATAAGTTTTAATGCACAACATGTAAGATCATTTCAATTGTAATTGATAGTGTTGGAGCTATATTCTTTATTTTTTTTTAAGTATCTTTAAATAATCCAACTCAAACCTGCGACAGTTTTGTGATTTTTGCTGTAAAAGGTTTAGAATATCACCTTTTTATGGATTGTATTGACGTCTTAACGGTATGAAAAAAATACAATATACTGTTGAGAAAGTCGTCTATAAAATGTTGGAATTACTTTTTACCACTTCAATATAAAAAACCCTTTAAAAACAGAAAACCTCTATCTGCCCGCTAACTTGGCGATCGTCCTTTTTCACCTGGCATATGAAAGACGGGCGTGAGTGTTAAGAGAGCAGTAGGAAATAGAGGACGGGCTCTTAAGTACTCACTTACGCGCGCGTTCCCCAACGGATATTATGCTGCGAAATTTCGGCTCTTCGCGTAATTTATAGTGTGTCGCATCAGCCGTAAGCGGCTAAACGTGATTTCAGCCACGTAAATTACGTCGGCGTAATTCAGCCTAGTGTGTTTAGATCCAAAAGCTTTTAGCCTTTAGGCGATAATGGTCGATTTACACGGGTGACTAAAGCCGCACGATTTACGCCGCATGGCGAAAATCGACCGTGTAAATGACAATTCGACTACGCCGCATGCGGCTAAAGTCGCAAGCCCCAAAGTCGTGCGGCCAATGGCCGTATGCGGCTGGTGACTAAAATCGACCGTGCAAACGCTCAGTCGCAAATCGCAAGCGATCGCTTGCTGCGAATACTACTGTAGCGAGCGCAGACCTCGGGCGGCACTCACGAAAACATGGACAAAAATAATATTATACATTTTTTAGAGTTACCAAAGCACCCATGTTTATGCGATTCGACTGGTGACTTGCCAGGTGACTAAAATCGACCCGTTAGTCACCCGTGTAAATCGACCATGCCTACAATAATATTATTGATATAATAACATGGTGCAATTAAAACTAGCTCAAACTGTTCAACATTAACCCTAAACGGTGAACAATATTGCAGAATATACGTAATATTGGACAATAAAATTGATCGTCTAGGGCGGGCCCCTATAGGGACGATTAGACGTTATTTTAAAAGACAGTTTGTGGAAAATCCAAAAGTAGTTTTTTTTTACTAAGTACTTTCTTTTTTTATTCTTGGAATTCTGGCCAATAAACGCGTTTTCTCGCCGCTGTCACTGCTTGGTTAGCTAAACTATTTCTAATTACGTGTAAGCACATTTATCTATTGAAATGTTGTACATATATAATCGGTGCATTATGCCATTGGAACTGATGTCAACAAACTTGCACACAGAAGCTGTGACATATTGTAGATAAGTTAATGACTTTCACAATTAGTATTACTGATATTGACCCTTTGAACGATACCCTTGATACAAGAATTGCGATATGCGCCTTCATTTAAAGTTCATGAGTGTGTAAGGAGCATTACAAATATTTGAACAAACATTGGTGATTACCGATTACACAAATGAGCAATTAACTGCAGCAGACAAACCTGGTTATTGGAGCATTCCACGGGAATACTCATTTTTTTAGATAAATTACTAGCTGTCCCGGTGAACTTCCTGTCACTTTTTAAACCTTCCCTGGAATTCTACGAATATTTTTAGACTAAAATCAGCCCAATCCGTTCAGCCATTTTGGAGTTTTAGCGCGACGAACACATTTGAAAATCCATTTTTATATATAAGAAGAAGATATAAGAAGATGTGGTGAGATAAATGTGTGCACACTTAACGATTATAATAATCTATTCAATTGGAACTAGTGCCTCCTATCAATCTACTAATAGCAATTTTTAATTACATTGCGAAGTAACTTGTTAACTAAACATACATTATAGTTGATAAAATTTAGTAGATAATCGTTCTAATCGGTCACGAAACATTTTTCAATAAAATTTAAATTTCTATTTTAGTTGTCAATCTTCAGGATGTATTTATCTGACATTACAATCGATTGTTTATCAATAATAAGCCAATATTAAATCATTGATATTGTAATTGACAATTTCGATTATTTTTTATCTTTATCACATATTATAATATAAAATACATATATTTAAGGAAGTATATTTAGTATTTTGAGTCGCACTTATGCGGCAGACATCTTGTGAGTAATATATTTCATAAAAATATTTAAAATTTCATGTTAAAATATAATAAAAAAATAATTTTTCAAAGTTAAAAATAACAACAGATTAACTTTATATTATTATTATTATTATTTTTAATTCGCAAATAAAATTTGCTATAGTAATTTATATTTTTGCAAATTTTATAATTTAATACCTATAACCCAATGTTGGACATTCGCTTACTCGAACGTGTGTAGCAGGCAAAACAAGTAAAAGCGAATTCGCCTTGACAACAGTGCTCAGCTTGTCAAATCAAACTTAATTCTTGTGCATATTTTCGGTGGCAAGCACCTGCTTAACTGTTAACCTGCTCAAAATCAGGGACATATTTTTAGATAAGAACGGTATAATTTCCGAGATTGGTATTTTCACACGAGATTGAAACAATTTTTAGATGAGTTTGTGATTACTTTCAGATGAGATTGGCAACGGAGACACGGGGTACATCATGGCGTCAGTGAACAATATCGATCAGAAGAGCCCCGGGGACCCGCCCGCACCCGACAAGCGCCTCAACGACGCCGACGCCGAAAAACAGCCGCTGTCCGGGGTGAGTGACCTTTAATAAGACTAATCAGGGTAATTTCGGACACAGGGTAAGTCCGGATAGTTAACTTTTCACTAAATTGGGCAGTGTTTTTTTTTTGCCTATATACTTATATACTACGCTATACTTATTATATTATATTTTATTATATATATATATATATATATATATATATATATATATAATATTTTTTTACTAGTTTACGTTTTGATATATGTCATAATATAATTTCACTTGACAAAAACCTAAATTGCCGATGCTGAATCCCGCTCCGTTCGCACTCCGCTCCGTACGCTCCGATCCGATCCAGTGGACGCGCAGCTTTATGCCGCCTCTACACGTAAGCCAATATGGTTTACAATCAATAACGAATTTGGCCTAAGGGCCTGTAATATTCACTTTGATTAGTGCGAGTGCAGGCGATTAGTGCAAGTGATTAGTGATTAGGAGAAAATAAAGGACTGGCACTAATCAGTCGCTGTCCAAACTTACTTTTACCTGCAATAATCACCTGCACTTGTCACTAATCAAAGTGAATTCAAGCCATAACTTGGAGCTCGGTGTAAGTTGTGTATTCAAAACAAAACTGATAGTAGAAGTTTTTTCAATGAACAAACATCGATATTCTGTTATGAAACAATCTGACTGTTATGTTATGTATCAAACCGTTATGAAATAATATTTTAGCCCGATTAAAACTCAGATTAATCTAAACTTTGGTGGCAATCATGGTTACCCAGCACATGGCTCCAAGCGCGGTTGCAGCCCGAAATTTCGGATCCAGCATGTCTCCCGTCCCTCCTGTTATCGCATAGTTCAGCGGGAATGGGCCTTTTTTGAATAAAATCATACAAGCTACATATTATAAAATTCTCTAGAAGTATAAAATCGTTAACATTTTGGTCTCATCGTGTAGTCAGGTAAAAAATTATGGAAAGTTGTTCAGCTAAAAGACGCCATGCAAATGGCCTACTTGTGAGTTAAGTATAAGCAGCTTTCAGCGCTGAGTAAGTAATAATTTGTAGTTTTACATATTATTTTAAAGTCAAATAATGCTGTAGTACATGGTAAATATAATAAAGTGGACTGTCTTTTAGTGACGTGACGATGTACCCAATGCCGCCGTGATTACTAAAGCTTCGGAGGTCTTAAAAGCGTAATTCAAATATTTCAAAAACTGACTGACAACTACTTTTCAGAAAGTCAGTCACTTCTACAAATATTTGAAAATTACTTTTAAGCTAAACGTTTCAGAAAGGTTAGAAATGTGTAGATTTTTTACAATGTCAGGGGGCCTAGACAAGCGGCAAGCGATTATCGTAAACGCTAACGCCAACGCCACAAAATGTATGGGATTTGACATTAGTTTTCGCTAGCGAAGCGATGACTTTAATATGTCAAATCGCATACATTTTGTTAGCGTTTACGACAATCGCTTGCCACTTGTCTACTAGGGCAGAAAACGATTATTACCTACTTTTCTTCGACAATAGGCTTGATGACTAATTTTTTTTCTTGTTAGTAATTGAAAGACCCTTAAAAAAAAGAAACATCGCTGAAACAATGACTCTGATAGCTTAAAAATTCACCAAGATATGACAATTTAAACATCTCATAAAATAGACCTGCCCGAAACGCTCCATACAAAGAAAAGCCCGAAAAGCTACGAAAGACTGACGTCACTCTTTCGTAGTTTGTACGGATCGGGAGAGAACTTTGTTCGATAGGTATATTAAATATTGCGTTTATGAAAGTTGTTTCATAACAAAAGTTGCTTTTAATTGCATAAGTTATCGAATGGTATACAAATATTAAGAAATTTAATTGAAAAAAAATTCGACATGATTATCCAACTTTGAAGGCGCATAACAAAAAAAAATACAAATGCTATCGAGCTGAAATTTTGGGAGCACTTATTTTTTACCGTGATTTCTTTATTTTATTAACAAAATTCGCTAATCTTTGACCTTGTCATCATCCCTATTATATATAATTGAAGTTTTTGAAAAAAAATTCGAAAGAGTTTCTGATTATGATAATATTACTGTAGAGGCAGCATCAGCGTAGACAGTTAACAAAATGTATTGTTTGACGTTTGACAACGTTTCTGTCAATATTAAACTATGTTAACATGTCGGATTTTGGTCGGATTATTTACTGTATGTGCTAGTGGCGCCCTCTGCTCTGACCTTTGCAAAATATTCAGGTAGTTTGGAAAAAGGCTTAATCAGTATTTATAACAATTGATGTCAATATAAATTAAGATTGTGATTGATTAGGTAATAAGTTTATTGTATCTTCGTTAAATTCAGGATATTATTATACTTCTGTTGGGATGATAACAATACTGTACTCGGCGAAACACGGCGGTAGCGCTCATTGACTCCCTGTCAAAAACTTGTCATTTCTTATATAAACCGCAATTGACAATGAAGTGTCAGATGTTGTCAATCGTAGCTTTGTATAGAAAATGACAAGTTTTTTACAGGAAGTCAATGACCGCTACCGCCATGTTTCGCCGAGTACAGTATAAGTACCTAATAATCATGAAAATCATGTGACCCCTGTGTGGTCCCTAGTAGTGGTGGTTAATATAACGTATAGCTGAAAAAAGTAGCGCGCTATTTCTTCACAACGAATAGCGCGCGCTATAAAACTATGCATAAGACGCTACGTTATAACGTATAGCGCGGTCACTGACCTAGCGCGGCGCCGCTCGCGCTGCCGATCGCGCGCGAGTCGCGACTTTCGTTGGTTCGTTGTCGTGTCGTTCGGGTCCAAATCGGGTGAATTCGGCTGTCATAATTTTTTCAGTGTTGCGTTGCGTGCATAAGTAAATTATAATGTTTTATAATCATCAGTAATTGACCCCCTGCTCCGAAGAGCACTGTACTGTAATATAATGGTAACTTCCGTTCCATGTGAATGTATTTTTTCTAAATCTGGATACGTTATTATATTTTTAAATGTAAGTAAATAAAATGTTAAAAAAGATGTAAAAATAATTTAAGTATATTACCAAAAAATAAAAAAATAATTAAAAACCATTTAAATAACTTATAAAAGAAAGAATTGTACTTACATAAACCGATTCCTTTCAATTTCAATATAATATTATTATATAATTATATTGTATCATTTTAATTTAAATATTTCAAACATAATAAAATTAACCAAATAAATAATAATTTCTTCAAGCGATTATATTATTCTAAGTTATCTAACAAACACGTTATATTATATTAACTCACCCACCGCGTTATAATTATTATTAGCGAAAGAATTCAGTAACGTCGGTAACTTTACAACGTGTCCAATCGATCGTTATAACGTATCATTCGTTATAACGTAGCGTCAAAACTAGCGAGCTTGAAAGAATCGAGATTTCATTCGTTATAACTGTTATAAGTTATAACGTTGCGTCAAAACTAGCGCGCTTGAAATTCGTTGTAACGTAGCGTCAAAACTAGCGCGCTTGAAATTCGTTATAACGTAGCGTCAAAACTAGCGCGCTTGAAATTCGTTATAACGTAGCGTCAAAACTAGCGCGCTTGAAATTCGTTATAACGTAGCGTCAAAAATAGCGCGTTTGAAAAATGTAGCGTATTCCATCTAGCGCGCTATGAAAATATAGCCGTTAGGAACACCACTAGTCCCTAGTGCCCGATTCTTGCATTGCTTGTAAATTGTAATCACTAATCAACGTTCACAGAGATATTATTAAGATTTTTAAACACTGGGTAGGCACGACGTACACAGGCTGAACATTTATTCAGTTTTGTTACTTCACAAAATGAATGCTTTCCTGAATGTAACTTATAAGGCCGGCAGCATACATACGTTTTCCGTACGCGATTTCCGAAATCGTTTTCCGTATTCGGAAATATGAATGCTTGGAGTCAGTAGAAATACCCACAATAACTACCGCACACGTTCGTTTTTCTCCATATGGAAAGAATTCCGCACGTATATATATTTGAAGTTCAAGCCGGCACGGCACGTTCGCGCGTGAAAAAACCGAACGTTTGCGCTAGAGTCGCGGAATTCCGAATACGGAAAGTGAATTCGGTAATCTAATATAACGGAAAACGTGCGTTTGCGGCCAGTCTAATAGAAGAAACTTTTCTGTTTCTTTCTTTAAAAAATGCTGTTTCATAGTTAGCCTCAATTATTAATCTATTGTGTAGCTTTCATCGCAAGCTTTAGACGTGGCGACAAAATCAAGAAATTCCGTAACGGAAATAACCTAACACGAGGTGTGTTCTCCGATCGGCACAGCGGCGATGCGGCGTTGCCATAAATAATATTTATGTCCCAAATTGCCAGAATCATACAATCTCATATTCAAATACGTTATCATTAGGTACCGATTGTGCGAAAATATCGCCTGATTAACAAAAATAGCCTGAACCTTACAAACATTTTTTATTGGATCATGATAATATAATATACTTGTACCAGCTGTAGTACTAATTGTAATAAATAATATTGTTTTGGTTAAGAGCGAGTCGGAGAATGCGTAATTTAGGATCCTTTACATTTCACAAAGAACTTTGGCAACAAAGATTAGCAGTTGTATAAGTTTTACTGTAGATTAACAGATTTATTAGCTGCCTTGGCTGGGGACATTAACCCATTAAGCCCTATAAGCTCACCAGTGAGCGAGACACAATAGAATAACAATAGCTTTCCAAAAATCCATGATCGAAGGATTAATATTGGCCCACCACACATTCCCACCACTGTATCTACTGTGTCGCCAGGATCGACAGCGGTATCCAACCATGAAAACCCTTTGATGTGATCTCAGGGAGCCCGAGGGACATGCTAAAGCTGTCTTGGGACCCGCAACGAAATTAATCAGACGAAAATAGGAGGAGTAGGAAGATTCCAATTTCCCTCCCCATAGAAGCGGGAGACAGCACAAAGTTGCAATGACCGAAAGTCAAAGAACTTAAGGGGGGTGAGGGGGCACCACGGAAATAAGCTAAAGCTAAGTTAATATTGGCTAAGTTAATATCGAAGGATTAAGGAGGTTCTGATTAACTTCGTTATGGGTCCCTCATCCTAGTGCGAGTTTGAAATGAATCATACTTACTAATATCATAAATGTGAAAGTGTGTCAGTGTGTCTGTTACCTCTTCACGCCCAAACCTCTGATCCGTCTGCTGAAATTTGGTATGGTGATACGACCATACTAATATTGTAATGCGAAAGTGTGTCTGTCTGTTACCTCGTCACGCCCAAACCACTGAACCGATTTCGCTGAAATTTGGTATGGAGATACTTTGAGTCCCGGGGAAGGACATGGGATACTTTTTATCATGTAAAAATGCACGGTTCCTGCGCGATAAACGAATTTTGGAGCAACGGACTTGCGGGCGTCATCTAGTGGTCGTATAAATTTTATTGTAGTTTATGTTTGAGTTTAGCCTTTTTTGCACTGCAATATTATGCCACAAACACAATGCTACTGATGGCACAAACGTGAAGACATATTCGTTTATGATAGAGGTTCCCAAACTTATTTTGTCTATTGCCCACTTTAAGAACAAATTATATTTTAGCGCATCAAAATACATCCTGATGAACTAAATCACCCCCCAAGCCTCTACACAACGCCCCCATTTTTTTCTGGGTCCCACACCTTCAGACCTTCAGCGTCTACAAGGGGGCGTTATCGCCCACTTTGGGAAAGGCTGGTCTATGATTACCGTTAACCCATGATAAAAAAAGATTTGGCATGCTATAGATCTCCGTCCTCATGGTAACATGGTTTTTCATGGCCACGTGAAGAGAGACCTTTAGTGAAGTGAACTGTAAAATGTACCAATTGTCAATTACGCCAAGAAAATGTTTTATCAGTATAGTGTGAAATCGTGTTTGTAATACCTTTATCTGGTACCCGATAAGGGCAATACCCTACCCAATTAGGTACCAATTGACGATTTACTTCTTATCTCAACACATTGATTACAGAATAGTCTAGATAAAACTAGATTTCTATAGCTAGGTTCGAAAAGTTGCTCTTTTCAAGCTTTTTTGGGTGTTGGGCTTTTGCATCGATATTATAGTCCACAAATCTCTTACTAATAAAATTACAGCACTGTTTATCCTTGTCCAAAATTATAAACAGTGATGATGTATAGGCAGTATTGGCCTATAGTCTATACTGCCTATACATAAATCCAGGGCTGCAAATTCTTTGGTCTTCATGGCCAGTGCTACATAGCACGCAATTGTTTAGCCTGGCGATCCAACTGTTATGGCAGCTTTACATTAGTACAGTGTAAGACGCCAATATTTTTGGTCTGAAACTGCATCAATGCTTGCACAGCGAATAAAGTTTTCAATCGATATCTGTTAAATGCATCGCCGTTTTCAAGCAAACAAAAAAATCCTATTAAGATGACCTCTTTCGTCATGTTTCCCAATAGGTGCTTTATCAGATTTTAATTACTTCCTAGTATTGAATCTATTCAAAACTAATTCTATATATCTAAGCGTAAATAAGTCGTTCTGAAAACTGTGACGAATAACATATATTAAAGATACACAAATTAATAATGACGATCCGAAACCGATAATATTTTAAGTATTAATACGTCCACAATCTTAGGAATGCCTTATTTTGGTAGAAATCTTGTAGAAAGGTGTTCGTTTCTATATTTTTGCGATTGTTTTATGAGGTATGTTGTAAACTTTATATTCTTCTTAGTATGTTTTTTTAAAGCGTGACGCACTCTTGTATTTGTTACGGTAGAGAAATTGTTTTGATTGATAATACTGAATATAATCGATTAATGATGATAAAAGCTTTTAAAATGTTTGTATTATGTAATTGTTGTGTCATTATCAGTTCGTATTGCCGATAGACGCCATATTTGATATTCGTATTTAGAATCGCGACTTGACTTTCTACTTGCGTAGTGTATGCGACGCTAACTTAAATTTTTTCGTTTTTCTATGATACAAAGTTGCTTTTCGCAGACTGTACAATCTATATTAATATTTAGTAAATTGATACCTAAAACTACCTAAAACATTATAATTGTATTTAGCCCCAATTTCACCAACGTCTTTTAGTGTTAACAGCTTGTTAAATTGTCATGTCTTCTATTTTTTGTGTAATAAGGGGGCAAACAAGCAAACGGGTCACCTGCATGGAAAGCAACTTCCGTCGCCCATGGACACTCGCAGCTTCAGAAGAGCTGCAAGTGAGTTGCCGACCTTTAATAGGGTAATAGGGGAGGGTAGGGAAGGGAATAGGGTAGGGGATTGGGCCTCCGGTAAACTCACTCACTCGGCGAAACACAGCGCAAGCGCTGTTTCACGCCGGTTTTCTGTGAGAACGTGGTATTTCTCCGGTCGAGCCGGCCCATTCGTGCCGAAGCATGGCTCTCCCACGTATAAAATTACATTCATAAGAAAAACGAAGTAGGTAACGTGATACTAATTCGAGCGTTAACTTTAGTAGTTGGGGAAATTGGGGCTTATATTATCTCTTATTATGCCTTATCCATTTCCGAAGGACCTTTGACTTGTAAATAGGACATAGTAGCTGATCCCATGGTAGACCAGCATGGAATCGGAGGCGGAGTGTGAGGTACCCCTCAGGACTCGTTACGGGGAGGCCACTAATGCTGATGACGTCTTAGCCAAACCAAAGGTAAACGAGCCAAATATGAGGAAATCCAACCAAATGTGAAAGAAGCAACCCTAAATTATAAGGTAGCCAAAATAGATAAAGTTAACCCAATGTTGAGAAACCAACCAAATGTGAAAATACCAAATCAATAGTAAAGCAACTTAACCAAGTTTAACCCTTAATTGGTCGCATGGGGTCAAATCACTTTCAAACCGAAAAAAAATATGCTAGAGTTCCAGGAATGCAACGACGCTTTCGGTAGTTTCCTAACTCCTATTGAGGTATCCTAATAAGTGGTAGCCGGTCAGCTAACCATGGTGCATGTGTCGCTACTCTCTTGAGCGCTGACCCCATGCAACCACTTACCTACATGACTTTTTTGTCACAAGATAAGTTTCCATTTTTGTAATATTATGTTTAATTAACTAGATGATGCCCGCTACTCCGTTGCGCCAAAACTCGTTTATCGCGCGGGAACCGTACATTTTTCGGGGATAAAAAGTATCCCATATCCTTTCTCAGGACTGTGTGGTTTGGTCGTGATGAGGTAACAGTCAGACAGTTACACTTTCGCATTAATTATAATAGTATAGTAGGTGTGATAAAAATCGATTTTAATCGAATTTCTTGGTATTAGTTTATACAAGATCTTTACAATAGAATGGCAACCCAACAGTGATCCATGGGCGTATATAAGGGGGGTGTCCTGGGGGTCCGCCCCCCATTACTATCCATCTTACTTGTCCAATCGACAATAATATATTATGTACCTCGCCGATTAAAATCGGTACATGTATTTTAAAAAATAATTTTGATTTCCTAAACACGTTTCCTATTTGCTGCTGCGGAACCCTTAATGGGCGATTCCAACTCGCACTTGGCCGCTTTATCAAAGCTATATACCTACCTACGCCCGTGCAGCGGTCGAATGCTGCTATCGCTTGTTGGAACCGATTTGTTACCTTGTCGCTAGTAGTAACACGATTTCATACTAATACCTATTAGTATAGGAGGTAGCAACGTTTTCAAGAAAGTATTTCAGGTCGGCTGATTTTGTGATGTCGTCATTCTTGCTCTTGTCACTTCTGGTTACAGTCTAGCGGTCTGGCTGCTGGTAGTGGTTGCGTTCATCAGTTACTTACTATAGGTAGTTAATACTACGCATGTTAACTGCAGTAGTTAATATTATAATGAAGAAATAACTTTATAAGTTATAACAAACTAGATGACGCCCGCAACTCCGTCGCGCCAAAATTCGATTATCGCGAGGGAACCGTAAATTCCGGAAAACTATCCTATGTCCTTTTCCGGGACTAAAAAAGTATAGTAAAGTATATTTTCCCATAAAAAGACAAAAAAGGTTAATCTTTCAGCGCTGCAACTTTCACAGTGAACTCTATACTGAGACTCATACACACCCTAAAGTATATTAATACTTTGTATTTACACCCTGTATACTTACCGTATTATTTGTAATCTAGTCAGCAGTTAGCACGCACTGGCCGTAGCATGGCCCATAGCGTGGCCCGTAGCATGGCCCGTAGGCCGTAGCGTGGCCCGTAGCGTAACCCGTAGGTCGTAGCGTGCCCCGTAGCGTAACCCGTAGCATGGCTCATAAGTATATTATTTTTTCTGTTTAGCATAATAATATTATGGTAATGTGTTTTCTGATTACATAATAACGAGAATATTATGTTTACCACCGTGAATTACTGTTTTTACAGCACAATTAAGATACCTTACGTTTCAAAGATTTTAATCTTTAAGCAACAAGGAAATGTGTACATACTTAAGCGACAATTTACTCGCGCGCATTAAAAAATTGATTTCATACATAGTTTTTATTACTTTAATAACATGAAGAAGAAGAATACGTCGCGTTAGAATAAATTAGAATTTTCTTTAGACCCTCGGTTTCTGTGGCGGTGGTCGGTTTCAGCTAGACTAGGCCAGCTAGCCCGCAGGAGTAATTTTATAGTGCTCAACGATGTGCGCAGTTCACAAAAGTACTCTCTCCTTAATTACAAGTCGTAACCCAGTGGGACGGGCGAGTAGCGGCCGATACGACTGGCGAGAGGTGAGTCGCAGGGCCACTTTTTACATGCCCATCGGACACATGGATCATCTTTCTTGTAAGATATTCATATTGTGATCAGCCTCCACTGCCAAACTCGCCAGCAATATTCTTCGAACGCGAGATTAGAATTATTTAGAACCTATTTTCTACGACTTAGGCTCAAATCATACCGAAATGGCAGCGGCTGGCAGCGCAGCGGTGAGCATTCTCAGTGTCATATGATTTTAAACTTTATCTTCATTATTGTCATACATAGTAACTACTAAATATCAACAACAATAGAAAGAACTAGAATCTGTTTTCAAAGTACTCAATATTATTTAGGAATTTAGAGTAACGACATGTGTTCTTGAACTAATCTTAATTGCTAGTTAGATTAAAATCTACGATACAATGATATAACTTTTACGACCTTCAAAACGATGTGCGATTTGCGTTATATTTTTAGCTGGTTCTTATAACATTGTCATTTAGTAAATCTGTAATAAATTAATAACACTTTCGATTGTTTCTAGTTAGCGAACTATACCTATACATATAAAAGGGGTGACACATGTACGAACTTAGGCCGGTATAAAGAGTCAGTACTCAATCGGTCTCAAGATGCGGTTCGGTTCTATGACTGGTACAAATTTTGACAGCCAACTAATCACAGACCCTGAACTGTGTCTTGAGACCGAGATGCATCTGAGTACTGACTATTTATACCGGCCTTAAAGTACGCGGTTTTTAAGTTCGCGAACTTACTCGGCTTGCGTCGGTGACACACGAGAATCGCTCACACTGGATTAACATGCCCCCAGTCTCGCGGCTCGCGGCTCTTTGATGACACACAGGCGATTAAGATCGTCGAGCCATAAGTCCGCGTACTTACTCGCGTGTCTGTCACCCCCTTAATAGCTTTTATCGCGAGCTTTGGGCGCGGCGAGTGAATCAAGAAATTCCTTAACGAAAAACTCCTAGCATTCGCCTAACGTCGTTTCAGTTTGGCAGACTTCGACTCGGTGTGGCTCGGGGTTGCCACATGTTTTTTTTTTGGTTACGCATAACGCAGGGGAAACGCTCTTTCCCCGGGATGTGAATGTGCCTCAATTAGGGCTGCACCACAACGCCTTTGGCGGAATTCTTGAGTTTTTTATTATGAGTTTTGAATGATTTTTCGCCGATTTTGACGATGGCGCAACGTTGTTGGGTTTTGGCCCATAAGCTGGAGCACCCCGGGGATATGTTTTTTTTTTTTTTTAATTTATTTAAAACTTTATGCACATACAAGCCTAATGGCATTATCTACAGTCAACGTTTGGGCGATACAGGATCAAAATTGTATAGGTGCCAGTCAAGTTACCAGAATAAGAAAAAAGAACTAAAAAAAACTAACAACATGTAAATATAAATTATAAATTATACAAATAAAATATTATAATATATTAAACTATACTTATCATAAATACACTGATATATAAGATATATAAATGAAACTACATATACTTATATACATATATAATATAAATATTTATTAATATATACATTACTAAAGTTAATTAATTAATTGCCAAGATATAATGGGTATTATTAAAACTAAGGGTCCGCCAATTGCTTCAAATAGAAGTCACGAACTCGGCGCTTAAAAGTGTCTCTTGTTTTTGACATCCTGATTTTCGGAGGAAGAGCATTCCAGAGGAGAATAGCCTGGAAAATGTGGGTCTGGCCAGAGCCAAAATTACCCAGTAAAACCACCTGTGATTTGCCATGAGCCGTATAACGGAGGGGTGACTTGGATCTGTCAAACACAGGACCACCCTCCACGACCGGACGGTCTACCTGTTAAGGGACCGGACGTTCACCAAAGTACGGGAACGCTTCGGTTTTAAGCATTCCCCTCACCAATGGGCTAAGTCGGGAGGTAGCCTCACTCCCCCGTTGGAAACTTTTCATGTGCCTGTATAGTCAGAAATCGGAAATGCACAGGAGTGAGTATGTATCGCCTTGTCATTGTCATAGTTAATATCATAAAAAGACTTTAAAAACATATAGCCCCTCAGCCCTCTTCTGGACTCTGGTACAGTCGGGTAAAATGTACCATGCTTAGGAAACGTTAGTTAATTGTTTATTCTTATCAATGTTTGGTGATAACTGATAATAAAATTGTTGTAAAAACGATAAATGAGTCATGTATATTTACAACTTCTTATATTTGACTAGCTTTTCTCTGCGACTCCGCCTGCGTATTTACAATTATATAGGGGAAATTTCCCAAGAGGAAATCTGTACTTTTCTGGAAAAGAAAGTGTGTTACTCTAATTTTTCGTAAATGATTTGTTCTATAATATAGTCTTTGTATCGTAAAGACTAAAGAAACAAACTTTTCGACTTTATAATATTATGAAAAAGGTGGTTTCTTTTATATTAATATAACATGTCACACATTGAACGATTTAAAATATTATATTTAAATAGCATTCAGAACATTATTATTTACTACCGTAAATCCCACATGCGCAATTTGAGTTCAACTTCAAATTGTGGTTCAATGGAAAATTTAAGTAAAGAATATCTTTAACAATAACAAGTACGAATTTTGTTTTTCCTTTGTAAAATTTTAAATTTTTTATTTCTTTTGTAAGATTTTACTTATCTTTTCAGAAAAAGGAGGAGAGATGGTGGAATACGTTGATGCAGGTGGCAGTGCCGTTCTTCATAGCTGGCTGTGGTACTATTGGTGCTGGTTTAGTGCTAGGAACCGTCAGGGTGAGTCATTAGTATTGAGTAGACTCTGTAGAGTGTAGACACTATATCTTACTTAAGCCATTTAAAAGTGCTTTTCTACCCTACACTCAATATAGCGAAACCAAAGGCTGACATTTTCCTTGGGGTTCTGTTATAGTCTAGTAAATATTTTTAATGATACAACCGAGTTACAAATATTATTTTGAGTTAGTGTAAGAATTAAGATTTGCCACAAGCTCTTATTTCACGTCTAATGAATACCTCCTTAAATATTTCTTAGCAAGCTACGTTCAACTTCGTTTTCGTCAATTTTCTTATTTCTCTCTTCCAAAATTGCTTTAAGAACTATCCCAGCAAATTATAGCAGCAAATTATACAAAACTTTATTACCATAATAAAATTAACGTTCGTACGATACATAATGTTGACGGAACCGTGGTTATATAAAAAGTGTCATTGTTCAAACATAACAATACATAGTTGTGACTTTCTTTCCAACAATGAGTTTCTACTATCAATAAGAAATTATGGCTTTTACATGCCTCGTTACACTTATGTAATACTTTATCACGTACTAGTATGATGAACTCTTTACTTTGTTATATTATCTACCATCTAAGGCTTTACTATCCCTATTAAGAAGAAGGCGACGCTATGACTAAAGGCTAGTTCGCACTAGGCCAGTATTTTAGTTAAGTAGCGAGTATTTTAGTAGCTAAACGTGTCTGAACACTATTTTTGTTTAGTAATTTAGATTGGTAAGTAATTTAGTCGAGTCAATCCATTTTATTCTATTTTTCGCGGGCGAGTAGCACCTCCCACCACGCGTCCGTGCTCCTGGCGCGCCGGTTAGTAAAACAATCGAAAATATCGAAAAACATAATAAGACGTGGTACCAACCACGTCTTATAGAAAGACTTATGAGCAAGCGATAGCGCGATGTAGGAGACGCACGGCGCCATCTATTATGAATTTTTGGAACTAACTTAATTTGAACAAATTTACGCATTTTCACCCCCTTACAACCCCTTTTTCCAGTTAAAAAGTATCCTATGTCCTTTCTCAGGCTTTAGATTATCTGTGTACAAAATTTCATTACAATCGGTTCAGTAGTTTTGGCGTGAAAGCGAGACAGACAGACAGACAGACAGACAGACAGAGATACTTTCGCATTTATAATATTAGTATAGATTTTTGTATTATTATTTGTCAGAGATTATATTATTATAATAAATTATTATTAGTCAGTTTTAATTTTGATAATTTGAAGAAGCGCGTCATTGTGTATTGCAAACAGTTTATTGCGCTGTAAGCTGTTCATCTTACAAAACATCACTCACTTGTGAACTGTACTCGAACGAAGTGCGAACGGTTTTTGTGCAGAAGCGAGAATTTTAGCTACTAAAATACTCGGTACTAAACTAAAATACTGACCTAATGCGAACTAGCCTTAAGTCAATCTGTATTTATTTTCGAACTAGATAGCACCCGCAACTCCGTTGCGCCAAAAATCGTTTATCGCGCGGGAATCGTACTATTTTCTGGGATAAAAGTATCTTATGTCCTTTCCCTGGACTCAAAGTATCACTATACCACAGCTAAATCGGTTAAGCAGTTTAGCCATGAAGAGGTAACAGACCATTTTTAACATAATCGGCTAAAAAGATAATAGCAAACACGAAACATTTTAACTGGTGTGATAGGGAATAACGCAATATTCAGAGTAGGGGCGCTACTGTCACAATATACACGTACTAAAATCCGACATGTTGCAAACGTCATATCAGAGTATTGATAAAAACGTTGTCAAATAGCTATGTCCACATTACGGTGCGTCCACATTTGTATCATTTGCGCGATCAGATCTCCGATCAGATCACTGTCGCGATCATCGCGCCGTATCAAGTATGCGTATCATAGTGTGGACGCCTAGATTATTCTGCCGATCATGTGTGTATTTGATACGACACGTATCAGATACGCGGTTAATAGCGGTCGGGGCGTATCATGATACGCGTATCATTTTGACACGCTTCGATGATACGCGACGGAGATCTGATCGAAGATCTTTCGTCTTCAATTTTCGTCATTTTCTTTGTATTCAATTAATTATTTTTTAAGTGAAAGAGCCATGCTTCGCTACGAATGGGCCGGCTCGACCGGAGATACCACGTTCTCACAGAAAACCGGCGTGAAACAGCGCTTGCGCTGTGTTTCGCCGAGTGAGTGAGTTTACCGGAGGCCCAATCCCCTACCCTATTCCCTTCCCTTCCCATCCCTACCC
Organism: Lysandra bellargus; assembly: GCA_905333045.1. NCBI lineage: Eukaryota > Metazoa > Arthropoda > Insecta > Lepidoptera > Lycaenidae > Lysandra > Lysandra bellargus. The sequence continues at coordinate 8,042,886 of HG995320.1, read as the reverse complement.
TCCCTTATTACCCTATTCCCTCTTAAAAGGCCGGCAACGCACCTGCATCTCTTCTGATGCTGCGAGTGTCCATGGGTGACGGAAGTTGCTTTCCATCAGGTGACCCATTTGCTCGTTAGCCCCCTTATTTCATTAAAAAAAAAATTAACTTTCGTTTGGCGCTTTCAATAATATGTATATTGTATAATTGAATGTTATAACGAACCAACATTGTCATTTCTGTTCAGTTGCAATGTCTGTCAGCTTTGTAACATTTGCGACGAGAACGTTGTACTGGGTGGAATATGTGCGGCTTATTTGGTCATAACAAATTCCAGAAAAAATAGAAGTAAGCGAAAGTTTTGGATGCAGTCAGATCGTATGCGTCGCGGCCCGCGGGCATGCCGCATGCCTCACGTACGCTGTTGACTGCGCTATGACGTATGCCCTTGATGAACAAAAAAAGGCACAGTGTGGACAAAGCTAATGCCGAACAAAACACTTTGTTTAATGGCTATGTTGGTCATGCTCCTGCCTCTAGCGAGAAAAAATTGTAGTACATCTATACTAATGTTATAAAGCGGAAGCCGAATCCTATTAATTTTAACGAAGCTAATTCCTTCCTTTTTTTTCAGAATTGGGAGGTGTTTATCGAAGTGTCAGCCATTTTCGTCCTCGTGCCATCATTGTCAGGACTAAAGGGTGGGTTTCAACTTAATGACAATAATTGCTTGTGATCTTGTGGTGTATAGCGGCCAAACCGCTCGATCGTGCGGACACATAATATAAATCTAAACCATGTCTAAATAGGCCGAAAAAAAGCGGCCGAAGTTCGACATGATTACGCCTGCAATGTATTTTAAATTGCTGGTGACACACCATGCTGAAATCACGTCACGTTGTACATGGTATGCGTAGCGCATTGCAGGCGTAATCACGCTGAACTTCGGCGGCGTATTTTCGGCCTAATGTGTTTAGACACTGCCATTACCATGCAACTTCAATATTATGTTTAAAAGTTTTTATCAACAAGTTACATGGTTATTTTTATTTTATTGTGCTAATTTAATGTAAGCAGGTATAATAAATGCGACTTATTCTCGTAATCTTATCTCTGAATGGCGAGACGGAAATCCACAGTTTTGGCTTACTAAATAATACTTTACAATATTGAAAACATTACTAAATATGGTGTTTAATTATGGCATGAAAAATTTAAAATATTAACTCGCTCATGGGTCATAATAGGTATTTATGTCATAATTTTAGTGTAATTCATGGAATAGTACGTACTATTTAGTAATCTATGGCAGAGGGCGTTACTAACACATACAGTAAATATTCCGACCAAAATCCGACATGTTGCACACGTCATATCAGAATATTGGAAAAAACGTTGTAAAACGTCGAACAAGATTTTATGTTTATTGTTTAACTAGCTGTCTCGGTGAACTTTGTGTCACTTTAAAACCTTCCCTGGACTTCTACGAATATTTTAAGACTGAAATCAGCCCAATCCATTCGGCCGTTTTCGAGTTTTAGCGCGACTAACACATTTGAAAATCCATTTTTATATATATAGATAATTTTCGGCATCTCTACCTGCCCCGGGGCAGGGCAGGTAGGGCAGGCCGAATGGATACGGAAATAGCCGAACAAAACCGATGATCCACGAAGTCGAAGCACGTAGACTTACTAGTTAGTGCAATACGTAGTTACGTACGGCTCCGTGGTCTAGTGGTATAGAGCGCGGCTCTTGACTCGGAGGTCGTGGGTTCGATTCCCGCGTTGGAAACATGCTATTTCCAAGTTTGGTTAGGACAATGCAGGCTGATCACCTGATTGTCTGACAAGTAAGATGATCCATGCGTCTGATGGGCATGTAAAAAGTCGGTCCTGTGCCTGATCCCTCACCGGTCGTGTCGTTCTTCCGTCCCACTGGGTTGTGAGAGTAAAGGAATAGAGAGTGCTCTTGTGTACTGCGCACACACTTTGACACTATAAAATTACTCCTGCGTAGCTGGCCTGGTTTCAATGAAACCGGCCACCGTCACTGAAACCGGTGTGGGAGCTATTATTATAATACGTAGTTTATGTTCTTAATTTAAACTTCGGCTGTTTCCGTATCCGTTCGGCCCGCCCTGCCTGCCCTTCCCCGAGGCAGTTCGAGATGCCGCAATAAATGTCTATGCTGGTGCAGCCTCTAACGTAAAAACATTGGTGTCAAAAAGTACCAATATTTTCGATGACGATGAGGAATGGCAGTCAGTACTCACTACTCAGTAGCGATTGGAACAATTATTACCTTATTTCACGGTTTGAGATAAGAGTGATTTAAGTTAATGGCCACACAATTTGTTGGAATTATACGAGCGGTTTTATTTTCTCGTTTATGGTGGCTGTTATGTAAAGAGTTATTGTTGTGTGCATCTTCATCATCATTTTGCCGTCATGTGTATGACTGTATGAGTAATTTTGCGATGGATTGAAGCGATCAAATGAACTGATGTGAACTGAGCCCCTAGCCAACACATTTTCTACGCTTCTGTATTAGAATCGCCGATCAAAAATGTATGGAATTGACATGAGCCGAATGTCAACTTCATATTACCGAACGCTTATGTCAATTTCATAAATTTTTGATCGGCGAATCTATAAAGAAGCGATAAAGAAAACTTGGCTAGGGGCTCTGGTTCTTACAAAGAAAATAGTGGTAACCATCATTAAAACCAGTTCTTACCAGTTTGTCAAAATATGTATCAAGTGCTACGAATAATAAAAACTAAGGAAGAGTAACTCCGTCAAAAAACATGCTCCAAAATACTTGTCAAAAAAGTGTACCTTAGGTTCACTTTTCATACATTTGCAATATTTAGGTGACCTTAAGCGGTATAAAGACTGACGTTACATGACAGTTCGAATGGAACCAAATTTAAAACTGTATTAGTATGAGAGTTACGTTTCCTTAGGTTTTATTATTCGTAGATCAAGTGTGCCTTTTCGTATTTACTGTAAGAACGAGAAAGATATGATTTTATCCACAATAATTAAAGTTAAGCCAGGATTGTGCTAATGAGTCTAGCAATGATTACAGCTAAGGGGGCGTCCACAAATTACGTGAGGTTTTTTTTTTTGACCCAACCCCCTCGGCCCCGCCCCCTGGTGAGTTTTCCTGAGATTTTTATTCACCCCATCCCCCCCCCCCGTGCACGTCAGAATTTTACGTTTGATTTGACAGTCAGTTGATTTTCTTTCGAACCAATTTATGAATGATCTTAATCGTATAACGATTACACTTACGATTGAATCTTAAGAGCCCGGGTTACCCTCGAAATTCTCATACATACGTAATACCAAAATCATTTTCTCATACGAAAATACTTAACATGTTTTAGTTATTTTTCAGCTTAAAATAGTAATTACCTAGGTTCCTGTACAAAAATTCACTTCAAAATATTTAAACACTAAAAAATAGAGTAAAACACTAAAAATATAATATAAATATATATTAAATTTACTACAAAATATTTCAACTCTAAAAAATATTTTTTAGTATTTAAATATTTTGTAGTAAATTTACTATTTTTTTAGTGCTTTACTCTATTTTTAGTGTTTAAATATTTGGTAGTAAATTTAGTAAAAAAAAAAATTGTACACAAAAATTTTTTTTTAGTGTTGAAATATTTTGAAAATGCGGAAGGTTGATTTTTCATGAGTTTGGGAGATTGACCATGGTATCACAAGAAATTGTCTCTGATGCTGGTGCTGGTAGAAATACTGGCTTGAATTTGATCTGGATTTACTACAATCACGTGTTCAAATAATTCTATGGTGTTCTACTATCGTCAGACGGGTCTAGAGTGTCATAATTAGGTGTTACCATGGCCAATCTCCCAAACTCATGAAAAAGTAACCTTCCGCATTTTCCAGATCGGGATGCTGAAAAACAAAATGTTTTGATATCATATGGACCGTCTTAGTGGGAACCCTTCAGCACGGTTTGGTCGGTTTCTAGAGACTGGTTGCTCTCCTGGAGCCTTTTTGCTGATCGCATCGGCTTAATTTTTGGCTGATTTAACCACATTATTCTGGTTTTGAACTGGTCTATAGGCTGTTCTCACATAAATTTGGTTTATTGTGACTAGAACAGGCATTTAAAAGATTTTTTAGTAACTTAGATAGCAGGAAAAATGATTACTTGCAATTACAAAAAATTTTGAGCCTCATACCGCAGAAAGACTCAAAAAATGTATTTGTAGGTAAAAATAGTCTGCACTAACCATATATTAGGATTCATTATTATTAACTTGACCATTGGTAATAAAAAAGTTGAAGATTTTTTCTCATTAGAATAAAATTTTCAGTTTTATAAAACGAAGTAATGATTTGTTGGTCACATACGAAAGTTCTATGGCCATTGTAAAATCAATGATTTTTCATAACGACAAAAAATCCAGAAAAGTTTTTTATATTTTATTAAAGACCGCAAAATAAGCTATTATTTATCTATTTACTGTCTTCAAAAATTCCTGATATTTCAGAAAATACAAATATCCTTAGGTCGTACTGATGTGTGTATTTGAAAATCGACCAATTTTAGAAACTCATAGCAAGGCAACGATTGGAGATAGATACAAAGTGTGAAGGACAAAGTTGTAGAGAATTTTATTAGCTTTTCTTATGTAGTATAATAAAATTTCGTACGAGGCACCGTTTTCGTAAATTAGTCTAAAAACCAAAAAATGGGTCCTTCTTTTCCCCCCCTCCCCTCCGGCGCACCTCGGAGGGGTCAGGACTTTTAGTATGTTTATCTCTTAACTAGTCCAAACAAAGTGGCGTAGTCATAATTTCTGCTTTCGACATTTCCAACCAGAATCATTCGTTTGCTAGGCTAATATATTCTATGCCTCACGTAATTTGTGGACGTTGGTTGTCGACCTCAGAATTATATTTATATTATAAACAGTGCTCCCGTAAAAAAAACATCGCCGTTTCTATAATTCGCTGTCAAATGCACAAAAAAGTGTTTTTGATAAGTTCACACGCGCACAATGGAATTGTATAATTATGGTGTTTACTTCACACTCGCGTAGGGCTGTCTAAAGTTGAAAATAAATTATTTATAGTTTATTTTACTATATTTATTTAATTTTAATTATGTAAATTGATTTATCACACCTTATACAAAGTGGGAACTCAGAATACATGAAAATTCGTCTGAACAGGCGTTACGTATGAACATTATATTTTAGTTTTAGACTAGTCACTAAAGGATGCCCGCAACTCCTTTGCGCCAAAATTAGTTTATCGCTCGGGGACCGTACATTTTTCGGGAATATAAAAGTATGCTATGTCCTTTCCCGGGACTCAAAGTATCTTCATACCAAATTTCAGCAGAATCGGTTCAGCGGTTTGGGCATGAAGAGGTAACAGACAGACCCACCCTCTTTCGTATTTATAATATGTATTATATAATATATTATTATGGATTCATTGGCGAGAGGTAAATCGCAGAAGTAACGAGAATATTATTATGTCAAATAGAAAAAGACATGAAATTGCTCTGTATTTTTTTTTATTAAATAAGGGGACAAACGAGCAAACGGGTCACTCGATGGTAAGCAGCTACCATCACCAATGGACACTCGCAACATCAGAAGAGCTGCAGGTGCGTTGCCGGCCTTTTAAGAGGGAATACGATCTTTTTTTGAAGGTTTGCAGGTCGTATAGGTCTTATAATACTGCTAGTGACAGTTCGTTCCAGAGTTTTATGCAGTGCGCGGCAGAAAGTTACGCGAAAAACGCACTGTGGAATGAGGATTTTTTGCGTGGGACGATGGCGTAAAGTTGCAGGTGGTATGATTCCGAACAATTCCTCAGAGCACTACCCGTTATACAACCGATAGAGAATGCAAAGTGAAGCTACATCGATATTATAGTCTGAATTCAGATATCCTATATACAAAAGTAAAAAATAGGTAATAGATTAATTATACAAGTTGTTTTGTTTATCCTCAAAACCCCGTCATGAACAAAAATGAGCCCGTCAAAATGAACAACTTTTTCTTTAATACTCTGGTAAACAAGTGCCATTTTCGTCAAAATCTGATCTCATGCATCGAAAATTATGATTTTGATCTCATTCGATTCAAAATACCATCTAGAACATTCTATCAAAATTCCAAGACGGACTAAAAAAATCCAAAAGTTATAAACAATTAAGTAAACATAAAAAGAAGGGTTTGGTTTTTTTAAAATATTTCAAAAACTATTTGAGATAATCAAAATTTGAAAATAGATCCTTAAAGAGCAGGAAATTTCCTAAAAAAAATCCTAGATCCTGGAACCTCATCAATAATCCTTATAGCTTTAATTGAGCGGCGAAAGTAACGGTAAAACAGCATGGTTCGGGTTTCGCGTGATTTGCCGCAATCTGCTACGTGAACTAAAAAAATATTTTAAGTGATTAAATAATAATATTAAGGAATAAAAAAATTTGGGTACCAAGAAGACTTATCAGTAAACAATAATCCGTTAACAAAAATAAATTATCACAATTTGTTTAATTATTATGCTTTTCTTAATTTGTTAATAGTCACCATTTTAATGATAACATAAAAACGCTGATTATTTCTAAAAAAGAAATCTAGAAATTTTTATTATTCTTTTGAGCTAATCTTAAAAGGGCTTAGAAGAGATTCCCGTTGACAAAATTCATTTTTTTTATTTTTCACTTTTTTATTAACATTCAAAAACATTCCAAAATTATTCATGTAAATAAAGCAATTACGGTACTTTTATATCCAATTATTGTTATTATTTTGTTTTGTTGTTGTTAGAAGCCAGATAACAATATATATTTTTATATTTATAACTAATAAAATTAAAATAATCATTTTTATTGATGAAAAAACCCTAATTGTTTTATTTACATGAAAATTTCATGAATGCCTTTGATTGTTCATAAAAAAGTGAAAAATCAAAATTATTGAAATTTTCCACCGGATATCTCCTCTAAAACCTTTTAAGATTAGCTCAAAAGAATAATAAAAATTTCTAGATTTCTTGTTTAGAAATAAATCAGCGTTTTTATGTTAACATTAAAATAGTGACTATTAACAAATGAACAAAAGCATAACATTTAAACAAATTGTGATAATTTATTTTTGTTGACGGATTATTGTTAATTGATATGTCTACTTAGTACTCAATTTTTTTATTTCTTTATATTAATATTTAATCAGTTAAAATATATTTTTTAGTTCGCGTGGCAGATTGCGGCAATTCACGCGAAACCCGAACTACGCGTTTTTACCGTTATTTTCGCCGCTCATTTAAAGCTGTAAGGATTATTGGTAAGGTTCCAGGATCTAAGATTTTTTTAGGAAATTTCCTGTTCTTTAAGGATCTATTTTCCAAGTTTGATTATCTCAAATAGTTTTCGAAATATTTAAAAAAATCCAAACCCTTCTTTTTATGTTTACTTAATTGTTTATAACTATTACATTTTTTTCAGCCCCTCTTGGAATTTTGATAGAATGTTCTAGATGGTATTCCGAATCGAATGAGCCCAAAATCATAATTTTCGGTGCGTGAGATCAGGTTTTGACGAAAATGAGAACAATGCTCGGAACTCAAAAAAACCCGTCTTCATACCCATACAAATTGCCGATCCGGGCAATTTGTATGACTATGAAGACGGCATTTTTGTTCATTTTGACGGGCTCGTTTGATGGTTTTAGGGATAACGGCGTTAAATCTATCACTATGTGTATAGGTACAAAAAGCAAAGGGTTAATCTATAATATCAACGATCAAGTTCATAAAGAAAGTTTATATTAAGTATACAATGTTTATTAAACATAGAAAAAAATTACGAATAATATGTTTTACCGTAGTTGACAACCCTACTAGATTCAAAACATAATGAAATGGTTTACCATAATCAGGGGCAGTGAGTTGGATGCTTCAATTGACAGTTTTTTTCCATAATCTTTATTTTTGTCATTTGATGGTGTTAAGCACGGTTATGTAGATTACACCATGGTTTATACATATATACAAGGCCTACATCTAAAAACTCGAGTAACATATTCCTATAGCGTTTGGTCATTTAACTAATATAAATACAGTTACAGTTAGTAACTTTGTATGCTTGGCAGTAATAAAGTAGTAAGCAAAGAAAAAAATCGACCATGTGCCAGCTCATAGATATCAGAATTAAGGGGCCGGGTTACCCTCGAAATTCTCATACATACCTAATACCAAAATCATTTTGTCATACGAAAATATTTAACATGTTTGAGTTATTTTTCAGCTTAAAATAGTAATTACCTAGGTTCCTGAACAAAAATTAACTTCAAAATATTTAAACACTAAAAAAATTTTTTTTGTGTATAAATTTTTTTTACTAAATTTACTACTAAATATTTAAACACTAAAAAATAGAGTAAAACACTAAAAATATATAAATAAATAGTAAATTTACTACAAAATATTTCAACTCTAAAAAATATTTTTTAGTATTTAAATATTTTGTAGTAAATTTACTATTTATTTATATATTTTTTAGTGTTTTACTCTATTTTTTAATGTTTAAATATTTAGTAGTAAATTTGGTAAAAAAAAATTATACACAAAAAAAATTTTTTTAGTGTTTAAATATTTTGAAGTTAATTTTTGTTCAGGAACCTAGGTAATTACTATTTTAAGCTGAAAAATAGCTCAAACATGTTAAATACTTTCGTATGACAAAATGATTTTGGTATTACGTATGTATGAGAATTTCGAGGGTAACCCGGGCTCTTAATATCTCTGTGTGCCAGCTAGTCGGATTCACGCACGAAGGGTTCCGTACTAGCTTCTTGAGATACAGCCTGGAGATGGACAGACGGACAGACATCGAAGTCTCAGTATTTACCCTTTGGGTACGGAACCCTAAAAAGCGGCGCAGTCGCGCTCCCATTTATTTATTACTAGCGACCCGCCCCGGCGTTGCACGGGTAGTATTCGCGCCAAACTCTAGCGCGACTGCACTTTGCGCTGTCAGCTGTCATACGCTAGACACGCGAGTGACATATAACATATTCCGCCCTGAAACGTTGCCGGCGCGCGCTCGTATAATACGAAAATCTCGGTTAGCCGATCGGCCCAAGCTCCGCGATTAATCCAATAACTATCCGTGATTTATCCTCATGAACTAAGCTCAGTGATAGTGATTATAGACCACGGTCACAGTGTGACTATCAGCTCGTCTCGTCTCAGCCCGGCCGCCAGCATATATCATCAACAGGTACCCATTTTTGTCTTCCTTCATTATCCTTTCCTCCCCAATTTCCCCTCAAACCCACGTCGTAGGTGCTTCGCCCCTTCAGGTAGCCACTGAAAAAATGAGCCTATATACTAGCCTATCATGATCCTTCACGTGGTCTACTTCTTATCTGTGCCAAGTAACATAAAATTGCTCCAGTAGTTCGCGAGATAAGCCCTTTCAATAATTTCCCCCGTTTTTTTCACATTCTCCTATTAGTCTTAGCGTGATAAAATATTGCCTATAGACTTCCTCAATAAATGGGCTATCGAACACTAAAAGAATTTTTCAAATCGGACCAGTAGTTCCTGAGATTAGCGCGTTCAAGTTAGCCCTTTCAAATAATTTTCCCCGTTTTTTCCCCATTTTCCTCTATTTCTTCGCTCCTTTTAGTCTTAGCATAATAAAATATAGCCTATAACCTTCCTCGATAAATGGGCTATCTAACACTGAAAGAATCATCAAAATCCGTTGCGTAGTTTTAAAGATTAAAGGGAACAAAGGGACATGAGGGAAAAAAGCGACTTTGTTTTATAATAAGTATAGATATATATAGATATAGATAATATTGCTTGTGACCTCGCGGTGTAGCCGTAAAACCGCGCGTTTGGGCGGACGCGTATAATTCGAGCCTGAAAGCTTCCCAATACGAACTGTCTGAAGTTTATTCACAAAGCAATAGATTAAATAATAGCACCTGTTGCTAAATTGAATTGCGCCAAATGAAGGGGGCTTTATTACCCAATTTTCTTTGGTATTAGTTTTCAGAAAATGGTGTTTTACTTAGCAATAATTGAGTACTTGGGCTACTCTTAGTACATTAGCCTATGTTATCTTATATATGAAATTCTCGTGTCACAATGTTAGTCCACGAACTCCTCCGAAACGGCTTTACTGATTTTTACCAAATTTTATATGCATATTCAGTAGGTCTGAGAATCGGTTACTCGGTACTTTATATATTGAAAAGTGCATTTGTTGAATAAATAATATTAAATTATTACAACCTGAGACCATTGTTTGTGCGACGGGATAGCGATCGACGTTGCCATGGTGACATACTTATTTAGTCACTTCAATAAAATAATATGGCAAATATATTATGGCAAAGCAACGTTTGCTAGGACAGCTAGTCTAATATATAAAATTCTCGTGTCACGGTGTGCGTAATTGAACTCCTCTGAAACGGCTCGACCGATTTTCGTGAATCTTAGCGAGCATGTCGGCTAGGGTTGAGAATCGGACAACGTCTACTTTTTATATTGATAAGTGCATTTGTTGAATAAATAATAGTAAATTATTACAACCTGAGGCTGACGGCGACCATTGTTTGTGCTACGGGATAGCGATCGACGTTGCCATGGCGACATACTTTATTTAGTCACTTCAATAAAATAATATGGGCGAAATACTTTATATTATGGCAAAGCAACGTTTGCCGGGACAGCTAGTCTTATATATAAAATTCTCGTGTCACAATGTTAGTCCACGAACTCCTCCGAAACGGCTTTACTGATTTTTACCAAATTTTATATGCATATTCAGTAGGTCTGAGAATCGGCTACTGGGTACTTTATATATTGATATGTGCATTTGTTGAATAAATAATAGTAAATTATTACAACCTGAGACTGACGGCGACCATTGTTTGTACGACGTTGCCATGGCGACATACTTATTTAGTCACTTCAATAAAATAATATGCGCGAAATACTTTATATTATGGCAAAGCAACGTTTGCCGGGACAGCTAGTAACTTATAATATTGTATTTGAAGCTGAAGCTACTTTATTTAACACAAGATGACGCCCGCAACTTGGCTGTGCCACAATCCGTTTATCGCGCAGAAACCGTACATTTATCCGGGATAAAAAGTATTCTATGTCCTAATCTACGTCCTTTCCTGGGACTCATCACTCAAAGTATCACGGATCACCATACCGAATTTCAGCAAAATCGGTTCAGCGGTTTGGGAATTGGGCATGGAGAGGTAACATAGACAGATAGACCGACTTTCGCATATTTTACAATATTAGTATGGATTTTCTAAAAGTGTAACCAATCTGTAAACTTATCCAAAAACAAGATGTAAAGCCATAATATTTTAACACAACAAAAATATATTATCATCTTAATATCATGATCTCGAATGTCGATGTTCTTATCATATTATCAATAATGAAAACCTTAACAATATTATTATATTTTAATCGTCTGGACAAGTTCTGACATGTACGAAGATTTGTATGTTTGTTTACTTTCATCTGACACTAGCAACAACCCGCCGACAATGATATTGTTTATAAGAAGTTATTATTTATTTACAACTATAACTAATAATAATTATTTGTTTAGTCTAACTTGTGTGCCTCCCGAGAGTTAAACCCTAAGTAGCTGTAGTCCGTGAAATCCACGAAGACGCGCCCACTAATCGTTTATAGTCATTTATAGTACATGTGCAAGCTTTCGCCAATGTTTGAGTGTTATCGGTACACACTAGTTAATGCTAATTACCTATGAGTACACGCGCACACTACAATAAATAGACCAGTTAAGAAAAAGCGTCACGGTCAAAGGGAAAGATGTTCACCCAAAAATGGTGGGGCGGACTATAACAGTAGCTACTAGTGGGGAAAGCTCTCTCATATTCAGAGGGAAGCCCTATAGTCATCCAAATACCTAATGAATATAATATTATGACTTTTGGACGTTTGGTAGGTAAAGTCAAAAGGATCGGAGCTTCACACCACTTGTAGCTATATCGACTACTCATTGACATGTCTTTAACGATTGCTAATTTCACGAAATTAATTTTTTTAGAAAGGTAGTAGAATCCCTTGATTTTAATCAAGGATGTTCTCACTAGCTTAAGCATTAACACGGACCACCAAAAGGTCCTTCAGAGTTCAGACCAAGGGTTACCTTTAGAATGAAACACCAAAAAAAGGCGTTTCATTATACGCATCTAGTTGCTACAGAAAAAAATGTTTTTAAAAGATTCTCCCTTTTCCTAACAGCTGGTTCCAGCGAAATACTCTAATATTAATAATGTTTGTCTGTCTGTCCGCAGGTAACCTAGACATGTGTCTGGCGTCGCGTCTGTCTACGCAGGCCAACCTGGGCAACATGAATTCACCCAGGGAAGTCATCTCCATGGTCGTCGGCAACATATCGCTTGTGCAGGTACGGTATGATACTCCAACCTATTTTGCTTTGAGTACACTAAACTTGGAAACGTATTCTTCTTACACTACGATACCACTTTTGAAGTAAGGAAGATGCCTTCGTTACCCTCCAAATTGTTTCATAGGCAGACATGGGACCAACCGCGTAATTTGGTCGGTTATGTCAACAGTCAAACCCAGCCGATAGATCAAGATTCACGACTAACATTGACTTGATATAACCCGACAAAAAACGTTAGTCTATCTCATAAGTATGACTCATCCATTCCCCTTCTCACTACAAGTATCACAGACACCCGAGACTTTCTAGGTGATGAGGACTACTAGCAAACCAAGCATTTTCAAGCATAGTTCCGCTGGTTTTTAAATACGCTTTTATTAGCTTGGGCATAAGCTTGGGCTGTGCCAATGTATGTATGTAACGGAATCTTTTAGCACGGTTTTTACCTATCGCCAGTAGTCTAATTAATTCGAAACCTTGCATACACGCGACACGGTATTAACCAGTAGCTTTGTCCATACTGTGCCTTTTTCTGTTCGTCAAGGGCATGCGTTATAGCGCAGTCAACAGCGAACGTGAGCCATGCCCGCGACGCATGCCCTCTGACCGTCCAAAACTTTTGCTTTGTTATTAAAAATGACAGTTGGCGTTGCGTTCTTTGACGCACGACTTGAAACGAAAGTTGAGTCAAAGAAGATGGCGAAAATTGAAGACGAAAGCGCATAATGTGGACATAGCTAATGACAATGACAATAATTTGTAAAAAAATAAAAAAGCATGTATTTAGTTCTTTTTTTTTATATATTTTAATTTACTAACGTCTAACACAATGTTTCAGGTGCAAGCGATAGTCGCAGCGACGATCGTGGCGATGTTCGCGATCGTGGTGAACACCATCACCGACAGACAGTTCAACGGCAACTACGTGCTGCTGCTGATAGCGTCCGCCGTCTTCACGGCCACCACCACGTGTTTCATACTCGGTATGTACCATCGAGGAACTTATGTCCAGGCAATTGACAGACCAAGTCATTTGTTCGAATCATGTAAATTCAATGTTAATTGCGATCTGTGAGCTGGGTTTGACGTAACGCAACGCGACCAAATTACGTACGTCCCCCATCTGCCTAGGAATGAACTTCTCTGATAGTACCATTTAGATCGCTCCTTCTTAAGATCTTCAAAATAGCTTTCGACTTCATAAGATTTTCAGGGCCCTAATTCACTATGTGCACAGTGCAATTCGACTCGGATTCGAAAACTTCATGCGACACTCTATAAAGTATATAAACGCTCCCAGAGCTAGGCGTTAATCGATGACCATTGACCACTATAAAGTTTACGAATCCGTGTCGAACGGGAATCATTAATCGCCCTGCAGAAGAACTTTCTCGAAAGGTCGAAAGACGATCGAAAGGTTAGGGGAAACTGCCTTAAAAGGATAGTTCCTATTGACGACGGCGCACAGACTCTAGTGAGTTATCTTCCGCTACCAAATGTAGCATTTAACGAGGTGGATGAGAAAGATATCACAAATTAAATTGGAAAAACCTAAACTTTCCTCCAGCGGAATCGGTTAAAAACTTGCCTCTCGTTTGCAAAGTCGGGTAAACTCCTACATATTTTTTCTATAATGAATTTTATATGAGCTTTCCTCGTCACGTTGCATAATATAGCTTCATGAATCATCCCCCAAGGTCCAAGGATTAAGAGTGTTTTGCTCCTGTATCGGAAAAACTAAGGTTGGGTTGCACAAACTAACTTTAACTATAAGTAACTGTAACTTTAACTTTAACTACAGTGCAAAATGTCAGATCTTTGGTTAAAGTTAAATATGGCGTCCAAGAACGCCATATTTAATCTCCGCTTATACGAATATCTAAATTTTTCGTGAAAATTTACTATGTTTTACAGTGTTATATTTTTCCTGACGATTTTTACGGATAATTCAATTTTTTTATACCCTCAATCCCGTTACCTGTAGCTTCAATAAAAATAAACGCAACAGACATCTGTAATTTCTCCAGTTAAAGTTAAGGTTAAAGTTAAAGCTAAAGGACGCCATATTTAACCCTACAGCGCATAGTGACACACATATGGCACATACTCAAAACATTAAAATATTTCTATAATTGTACCAACTGGCGTCATCTAGTAAAGAGTAAATTAACCATGAATAATCGATAATTCATAATAAGTATCAAAAATTTTAATTAGATGTCTCTAGCTACGTGTTATTTTGCGTTTTTTACAAAACCAACGGAATTCTTTGAAACGTCGACAAGTGGTGCATAATATTATTAAAAAAAGTGATAAATTTGAATATTTTGGCTACAAATAAATTAATACAGGTAAGTTTATATTTCTATTTTTTATTTTATTTGTTATTTTGTAATTTTGTATATAATTAGTTTATAAAAATACAACATTTTTATACGTGACAGATATGGCACACAGTGCATTGATCGTCGTTAAAAATTAAGTATTGCTCTCAGATAAGCCGTAGGAAAAGATTGAATTCTGATGAAATTCAGCACTTCCTTGAAATTCCTTCTGGTAGTGAAGGTAGTGAAGATGACCTGGAACTGTCTGATGAGGAAAGCGATGACGACTTGATCAGAATTCAGGATTTGGTGATGAATGAAATGAAGTCGTGTCCCGCTTTGCTACAGGATGACTACTTCGATGAAAACGTAAGCATACCTAGTCCAAGGTCCAAGTATATTAGTGCTGTTAGTACTAGATGTAATGCTGATAAACAATTGGCTTATGTATAAAAGAGTTGAGGCGTAGAGACAGAGCACAAGGATAATGAAGTTACGAGAATTTCGACTGGAGGTGGCCAAAGCATTATGTTGGTGTGGGCCTTCAATGAGAATAAAGAGAGGAAGACCTTCCTAAATTGTATCTGACTTGCTGGATGACAAAATGAAAAGAAAGCCAAAACTCAATGTACCACCTAAAGATGTCAGGATCGATGGTATTGAATACTTTTCTGTTTGGTCCTCTACAAGGAAGCGATGTAAGTTGTACCTGGTTGAAACGGCAAATCTTTCGTTATTTGCCAGAAATGTAATCAGGCGCTATGTCTCAATAAGGACAAGAACTGTTTCCCACCTTTTCACAATTAGTTTCGTGATTGTTCGTTTCATAGAAGTATGTTGTTTTTCACCAAATGTTCCTATTTTTATAGGTACAAAAAGCTATTTATATTGGTTATAAGGTTCCATGTGAGGTATCCAAAGACTAAATTTATTACAACATATTATTTTCGTATAAAAAGTTTGTTTATTATGAATTTGTTTTATTTCGACCTATATCTATACATTACTATAGATTTGCATAATATATTGCATGATGTGCCTAATGTGGGTCATACGGAAAAACTCACATTACTATGTTTGTATTACATTCCATTTTTTTTAAATATTTTTCCAAGCAATAGTACCATATTTTCTACCTCATATATTTTTTGAAGCCGAAAAAAATATCATGCATTGTAGGGTTAACTATAACCATAACTTTAACCTTAACTTTAACTTTAACCACGCCTCTGGTGCTATCCACCCTAAGCCACTTCAGACTTTAGTATAACGATCCAATTGTCAGCTCAAGTGCCGTAGTTCCGATGTAAGTTACGACTCAAGTGATTTCTGCCTTTCTAGATTTGCTACATATTGATAAAAGATAAAATAAGATTGATCGGATACTTTGCATATCTGTACGTGACTCCATGCCCGTGCTAAACATAAGTGCAATATGTCAAAAAAATTAATGAAGTGTTGCAGTTTTTGTATCTTATCGCATCAGGTGATCGCACATCTGTCAGGAATGTCACATTTGTCCGGGCACCGCATTTTAGAATAGGGATGACGACAAGGTCAAAGATTAGCTGATTTTTTAAATAAAATAAAGACAAGCGATGAAAAATAGGTATTCCCAAAATTTCAGCTTCGTAACTTACGTATTTTTTTGTTTTGAGCCTTCAAAGTTTTTTCGTCAAGTTAAGTCAAGTCGATTTTTTTTATAAAATTCCTTAATTTTTGTATACCATTCGATAAGTTATGCAATTTATAACATTTTTTCTTATGAAACCACTTTCATAAACTCAATATTAAACATAGCTATTAAACATAGCTATCAAACAAACTAGCTAGGCGTGACGTCACAGTTAGCTGACATTTTGAATGGAGCGTTTTGGGAAGGCTTATTTTAAGTGAGTTTTGAATTGTGATATCTTGAAGAGTTTTAACGTTATCAGAGTCATTTTTTACTGATATTTCTATTTTTGAATGGTCCATCACTTACCAATAAGAAAAAATATATTTCGTCATGCCTATTCCTTGTATGAAAAGATGTGAAACCAGAAACCACATCCTTATGCTATGACAGATGTGAAACCTCCGCGTGGCGCATTTTGTGAACCACGCGGCGCGTACGGCGCGAATAAGATAATGAACAGCTTCGCAGGGACTTCTGTATCATGAAATGGGTCATAAAATATACAGTACGTCACACCTAAAGGGGAGGGAGGGGTCAACGAAGTGTGACAAGGAGGGGGACGGGTCTAAAATTCATGAAAAGCGTGTGACGCACTTTATTGATGGTCCCAAACACACACCACATTATCCATTTATCGTCCTAAGCGCCTAGTGTGCGTTTTTTCTGGAGCTGGAGCCTGGATTGCGAGGAACGTGATTTTGAGGGCCAATAATCGTTTCATTTGCCTGACTTTGCTAAGCTGCGATTCTATTGCATATTAAAAACTAATTCCTTGCAAGTTGCAACGGTGTAAAGGCAGTCATAAAGATTATCTTAGCTAAAACCAACTGTTATTTCTCTCTTCTACAAACAATTTTCTCTTTAGGAACAGTTTTCGCACCTTTTTAATAATACAAGGCCCCCTGCGAGTTTCTTACGCCGGATCTTCTCGCCGGGTTAGTTCCCGAACTGGTGGTAGGCCTCATGTCGACGTTCTAGGTGTTAATTTTTAACCGATTTAGAAAAAAATCAATTTCATTTTTAGACTTTATGGTGTTTTAAGTTTCTCTTACTTGTGTTCCAGACTTCGTGATGGTGATGGTGATATTCGGGTCTCAGAAGTTCAAGGTTAACCCCGACAACGTGGCGACGCCGCTGGCCGCCTCCATCGGTGACATTGTCAGCAACTCCGTGCTAGCCGTCACAGCCAACTACATGTTCGAGCAGATCAGTAAGTCCACAATTTGAAAACCATAATTTTAAAAACACGCTTTTTTTAATTTTAATAAATTATTGCATTGCCATTGGGGCATTGGCTCTTAATACGTATGGAAAATTTCGAATCAATTAGATTACTGGAGATTAGTAAAAATCCTGACATTCAGGCTTCAGCCCAAGCTAATTTAAAAAGCGTCTTAAGGCGCTATATTGAAAAAACTGTCCTTTTTGACGTAATACTATAGGACCCTCAGAAATGTTACAAATCTGGTAATGAGATATACATATTGAAGATGTATATGATATACATAATATTGAAGTGAGATACACAGAAACACGATTAATCCTTCAGGCCCCGCGCGAGCACCGGTGATCGCGACAACGATAGAATACAATAGCAATTCCTGGAAATTCCGACTGAAGTATTAATATATTTTGCCTCGATACGTTTCTCGATCGAAATGACCTCTTAAAAATACGAAATTTGAAGATTATTTTTTTAGTCTAATTGATAGACACCTTTACAACTCAAAATCGTATTGAAGCATTTTGCTTAAATGCTCCTAGTTATTTTTTAAATAATTAAAATTACGTTTTTCGCACGTTTTCCGACCGAGCTGATAGCTTCTGGCTGCAGCGTATTCACGACTTTATAGTTATACAAATTAAGTATAAAATTGCCCTTGCGGTAAAATTACTTTCAATATAGCGCCTTAAAAATGCTTAGGACTGTTCACTATCGCCAGCAGTATTTCCGGACTAACACGACCTGCAAACCAGTGGCGAGGGGTGAATATTTTGAGAAGGGAAGCCGGAGTAAAAAATCTACTTACCAATTTTGGTAATTTATAATTGAATGACATGCTTTTAATTTTCAAAACTAAGTTTGGAAAACAAAGTTTCCTTCGACAGCAAAATATAATCTGTCAGACAACAGTCTTTCTGAATTAATGCCATATTTTCCGAACTACACGATTACGTCGTACGACTCACAATTCACAAGTCACAATATAAATTAATTTAATTCACGACACTCTTCTAAGTTCTAACGCTAAAACAAAATTTAAATTCGACAAAACAAAACAAACGACATGTTGTTTACAAACACACTATCCGCCATATTAATATGTCAATCTAAAAACCAGCAAAATAAAAATGTATTACGCGCCTGTCATATTTAGTACCGCTAAAGGCATTCTTAATAAAGTCGTATTACAAAAAATCCTACCAAAATAAAATGTATTACGCGCCAGCAAAAGTATAATGTCGCTACATTCATTCTTAAATTCGAATCATAACAATTTTACTTCATGACTCATCTATCTCGCTTGCACTTGTGCGTTGCTAATTAACCTTTCTCCGTAATAACTCGTCGGGCATCGAGTTATTTCCAAGTATATATCGCGCGTGCTAGAACGAGACAGAACATGACGACCAGTTCACAGGAATGAAAAGGACCTGATGCTTACTATGAACTGTCGTTGTATGGAGAAATAAGCCGCTAATCCTGCGGCTTATTTGATTCTCTGCGCCCGCACATTGCATTGCCTTTTAAAATTTGTAGGCGATAGTTATTAATTCAAACTATGTATTTCAAGTGAGAGAAAAATTTATTGCATATAACATTGTGAATTCAAAGTTTTTTAAGTAGGTATGTAAAATATTTATTAGATAAATATGTCGTTGGCCCATATATTCGATTTTTCTAAGCCCTAAGGGAAGCCGATGGGAATCGGGTTATATGGACGCTTCGCCACTGCTGCAAACTTTCAATAAAAGAGCGTATTCCCTCTTAAAAGGCCATCAACCACCTGCAGCTAATGTTGGTGACCAGATGCTCTTATTTTATAAAAAAAACTAGCGACCCGCCCCGGCGTCGCACGGGTATAAAATATACCACTGAAAAAATGATTAAAACCGATAGCCTATGATCCTTCACGTGGTCTACTTCTTATCTGTGTCAACATAAAAATTGCTCCAGTAGTTCGCGAGATAAGCCCTTTCAAATAATTTCCCCCGTTTTTTCCACATTCTCCTATTAGTCTTAGCGTGATAAAATATAGCCTATAGCCTTCCTCAATAAATTGGCTATGAGCTATCTAACACTGAAATAATTTCTAAATCGGACCAGTAGTTCCAGAGATTAGAAAATTGATCGTCTAACCCACGGATCGATGGATTGGTCATATTTTTAATATGAACTGTTTTTAACGATCAATATTCCGTCAATCAGATTGATGGATCAGATTGATGAAAGTTGATCGTCTAACCTAAGTATAACGGATAACGTCTAACCTACGTATAACGCATCGCTAAGTGAGATGGCGCTTGCAATGTGTGTCTTTATTAAAAACATAAAACATCGTAAGCGCTATGTTACTGATGATGTTAATGTTTAAAGACTCTTAAAGCATTTTTGACATCAAACTTGCACTATCGTAACCGACGAATACATTTAACTAAGCGCTCTGTTCCTTCACTCGCTCACGAATATTATGTAGCTAATTTGTTTCTACACGTGTAAGATGGCGATATTTACGATTGTAAATGAAAGTCACAAAAGGAGATGTCTTTCTCCATATTGGCTGATTATTTAAAAAAAATAGAGATATAAAGAATATCTAAGAAAGGCTTTGAATAAGTTTTTGACCTCGTAAAGCCACACACCTAATTTAAACACTTATTTTACTTCTCTATTTATAATTAATTCATCTTAGGCTAGGACAATTCCGAAAGAGTTCTGAGTGTCTCATAGGTAAATGAACTTTAATCGGGGACTTACTCAAAGTCATACTCATTATTTGCAATCGGATAATGCAATAAAAATTCCAACCAAATATCACAACTAAATCCTGACTTTCATTTGTTATTTGCACTTGGATAACGTAAAAAAACTGTCAAACATAAAGAAATCCGTATCATCTAATTGATTTAATACCTAGGAATTAGGATTAGGTATATTTTATGACAAAACAGAAGTATTGCGCGTAAAAGTTTTATTTTTATTTTAGACAATATTCCGGTAATTAAAACGATTTGTACGAAAGTCCAATGTTATTGGCGCAAATATTTTAAAGTTTAAGCCCATTTAAGGACAAGTGAAATGTACCGTTATGTAATAAGGTAGTACGTTAAGGCAACATAGTCATATAGTCATCAATCGATCCTCAAGCGGCACCCGGCTGTCGCATAAGAATTGAAAATCTATTGTGTCTGCGATCAGAGGCGGCGCAAGGCGTGGGCGGTGTGGGCGACCGCCCACGGCCTCGCGGCCTACGGGGCCTCGCGCCCCTCGGACCACGAGGATTTTTAAAGGTTTTACGAGTTGAAATACTCAAATATTCATAAATAAAAAGTTTTATAAATTAATATTTGGGTATCAAAAATTATTTCTCTCAACAAATCCGTTCTTTAGCATTATCCATCTGTGGGCCTCACATAATATATTTTATGGGGCCTCGCAAGATACATTTTGCCCACATAAAATGTAGATCTTGCCCCGCAACTGTCTGCGATTCCCACTATCGAGGTATTGATAGAGCGACAAACGCGGATAAAATTTGGCATACTTATCCCTCTCATGATGAAATCAACCACTAAGAATTTTTTTTTGATTTCACCCCAAGGGCCAAGTGAGACTCTATTAAGAACGGATTTTTTTAATTTGGCCCCAAAACAAGGGGATTAAATACTACTAATTTCACACGGAGCTCCGTGAAAAAGCTACTCTAGCAGTAATAACATCCTAACGATATTTACTCTTACAGAGACGTCGCTATGGCAGCCCATAGCGCTGCTGTGCGTGTACTACTGCCTGCTGCCGCTGTGGGTGTTCATCGTGTGGCGGAACAAGTACACCAAGACTGTGCTCACGTCGGGCTGGACGCCCGTCATCTCCGCGCTGTTTATTAGCGGGTATGTCGCTTACTCTTTACAGACACGTCGCTATGGCAGCCCATAGCGCTGATGTGCGTGTACTACTGCCTGCTGCCGCTTAGTGCTATATTTTGTTAATCCTGATCATATTTCTACATCTTCAACTTGTTCACAAAAGCTTATCTTTACTCTTTGTTTTTCTCTCCAGCGTCGGAGGCATCGTGCTCGACAAGGCGGTGGACTCGTACCCCGGCTACGAGGTGTTCCAACCCATCGTCAACGGCATCGGCGGTAACCTGGTGTGCGTGCAGTCGTCCAGGATGGCCACACACCTCCACCAGACGGCCATCCCCGGTATACTGCCGGAGAACACCAGGATCATAGAGTGGCCGTGGAAGACGCTGTTCTTTGGCAGTGAGTAGCGGTTTTTTTAATACCTCGATCGTGGGAATAGATTTTTGACTGCAGACGCAATAGATTTTCAATTGTTATACGGCAGCCGGGTGCCGCTTGGGGATTGATGGGTTAATTAACGTTTAGATTGAAGTGAACATTTTTACATGACAAGTCTAGAGAAGGAAGTACTGTATCGATACTACCAATCCAATTTCAAATAATGAGACACGTGTATTCGTATTTTTTTTAGTTTCATAGCAGACCTAGGATTGGAAGTTTTTAACTTCTGATAATTTACAAGTTTACATGTGTATAATAAAACTAGCGGGCTGAAAGACGAAAGTAGCGTAGTTTGATGCTATATGCGTGAGCGCGTGTGTTTGCTGTGTTACCTGTAATATAACTTGGTTTGTAATCTTCAGTACTAAAAAAGGTCGAGCGTTTTTGTCCTTTCATGGTCCATAGTTCAATCTTAAAACCCTTATCCTTACGTCATGCTTTAGCAATAATTGATCTGAGGTTTATTCAATGTGCGAGATACATATTATTGATATTAAGCCAGTTATTTAACGAATCTTTGTTCCTTACAGCTTTAGCGGCTAAGGTGGCTCGTATGCTGCTGATACTGGCGATATTCGGTCAGATCATCTTCATGTGCGTGGCCGACTACATCTACCAGGGGTTTCTGTCTATACAGTTCGCGTTCGGCATAACGTACATCATGTGTTCGCTTATCCAAGTGAGTATTGGGTTGCACCTTGTCTTTGCGTCAAAAAAATTTACGCATGGTGCGATCAGAACTATTCTACGTCTTTTAGGACCTTTAAGCCAACATAATATTAATGAACGTCACTCTTACAGAATTTATAGTATTGCTGAAGAAATATTAAAGGAATTTACCGAGAACTATCATAAAATTAACTAACTCAGCTGCCTGATCCATTTTAGTATGAAGAATCTATGTTATCATATACATGTCGCAGGCGAATCGTTTAATATCCGCCGTATAACATTACGGCTAGCTCTCATTGTTGTTGTTATGTCACAGGCAGCGCCAAGAGTATTAAGAATCGGAACTAAAAACTGCTAAAGAGGCGATTTATCTTTCGCTTTATTACATTATGGCTAGCCGTTTTGAATAACGTATGGCGCCGAATACATTCCGGCGATTTTTCCTTCAGCCGCATTAAATCAGGCTAATCGATAAATCGCCGGATTACAAAACGGCCCTGTTTTTAAAACGGCGGATTATACAATCCGCCTGCGACATACACATACAAGCTCTATGTTTGGTTATGAGTAATTATGACTATAGATCATGATTAAATAGAAGTTTCAGTATTGAGTTCGTGCGGTAGCCGTCTTTCCCATTTAAAAATTTATAGTGTGTAACTATATCAATTTGCATACCAAGTCTCCTTAAGAGGCCGGGCTACCCTCGAAATTCTCATACATACGTAATACCAAAAAATTTTTCCTATACGAAAATATTTAACATGTTTGAGTTATTTTTCAGTTTAAAATAGTATTTATCTAGGTTCCTGTACAAGAATTAACTTCAAAATATTTAAACACTAAAAAAAAATTTTTTGTGTATAATTTTTTTTTACTAAATTTACTACTAAATATTTAAACACTAAAAAATAGAGTAATACACTAAAAAATATATAAATAAATAGTAAATTTACTACAAAATATTTCACTCTAAAAATATTTCTTAGTATTTAAATATTTTGAAGTTAATTTTTGTAAGTACAGGAACCTAGATAATTACTATTTTAAACTGGAAAATAACTCAAACATGTTAAATATTTTCGTATGAGAAAATGATTTTTTTAATACGAATGTATGAAAATTTCGAGGGTAGCCCGGCCTCTTAAAAGTTTGCCGCATCGTCAAAATTTTTTGGTCCCAAAATAACCCAGCACAGCTACCTTAAAGTGTTTCAACCTCTATACATTTTATTTCAAATTTTCAGGTGATGGTGTTGCTATACCTGGCTTACATTCTCATCCACTTCATGTGGAAGAAGAAGAAGGATCCCGACAACGCCGCCATCCCCTACCTCACCGCTCTAGGAGACCTCCTGGGCTCGGTCTTCCTGGGTCTCGCCTTCGTCATACTAGCACTCTTCGATATGGAATATGGTAACAATGTTCCTGGATAAACGAGACCTAAAGCTTGGTGCGTTTTTTCGTCTTTCGATTCCTAAAGAGATGCTGAGGCCAGTGCAATTGCATTCGCTAGTTTAGACAACGAAGTTAGATGTCAAAAATGTATTCGACGTTAAAGTGCTCCAAGGATTTAAATGAATATGTCAATGGGCGCTGCTGGTAAAGGAGAGCTGTCAAAAATGATGTTTTTGTATGAAAACAGCGTTAGTTCCTTTTCTCGCCACGTTCATTTAAATTTTAAAGCCTTGTCGAGCTGTAAGTGTCATGGCGCTTGCGACGCGTTATGTCAGTTTTGACATCTAACTTCGCTATCGAGCTGTCGAATCCATTTTGACATTGAAGCATTATGTAATTTATTTGTAATATATTTAATTTTAAAGTTACCAGTACAGTATTGAGTCAAAACGGCTGATACGTGCCAACTATTGTCGTGGCGGTCTCGAGTTGATGAGCGATGGCCCCAAAAACGGCCCCAACTGTGATATGCTCGTGCGGTGATCTTCTGCCAATTGCTATCGTATGACGGACAATAAGCCCGAGACTAACATGACTTAATCGATGTAGATATTAATCCGATATTTTTATACTTATATTTTATTTTTCGACGACTCATCGTGTGAAACACATTCCATTCGCCGCCTTGTCTAATGTCTTAGTGCTTAGACTATAGATATATGTAATAGGTACTATCGAGGAATCTGTTAAGCAAGTTGACTATTGTCATCATTTAATTGTTCATGTTATACAACGCTGCAAGGTTCTTTTGACATTGTCACGGAATTGTGGATGCGAAATAGTTTTAAATTGTATATCACATTAAAAAGCCAGTTGTCACACATCCATCGCGGCCATCTTGTTGAGTATAACGTTTACATAATGGCGGCATTACTTCTGTTTTTGGCTGTAGGCCAAAAAGATCCTTGCAGTCCTGTAGATGCTAACACGTCTTAAATTACTAAGTTATTAGAAAAATCAACCTGTTAATGACCTATAGTCCACTTCACAAAACTAGTCGCTTAACTTCATCAGTATGAAGTGTTGTGACTATTTTCGTGGTTTGGACTATTCCTTGTTAGAGCTTAAAATCATGTACTATCACTTAAAATGATGTAGCACTTCAGTAATTTTGCATTTTAATAGACAATTTTAATTTATAACTTAGTTACAGAAAGAAGTAACTAGTTCTAAAGTATAATGAATACAATAAAGCAATTTTTAGTTTTAAGATAAAAGATAACTTATTATAAATATAAAGGAATGAGTTTAGAGTGAATGTACCTATATCACGAAAGTACATTATATAGAATCGAATGTAGTTTTTGTACGTAGCATACGTTTTTGCTAATGTATTTTTTCTTTTTACAAAAACATGAAAAAGCATTTAAAAATATTTATTGTAAGATATTTTATTGCATTGTAAATAGTAGCTTGTATTTTAATAATTATCTTAAATAAAATGTTTTCTGCTCGTCCTAATTTCTGATTGTTCCTGCTTTAAAGGTATAAATAAATTGTTTTATTTTTACAAAATATATTAAAAAATGTAAAAAAATAAAGCACTACCATTCTTCCAATCTTAAACTAATATTTTATTTTTTATTCAATACCAATGAAATGTACTAGACTAATTCACAACGAACGTCATTGTCTTGCCTAAATCTGTGTCTTTTATTAACATATTAAATAAATTGTATGTCACGTACATAAATATATCATAGAACATTTTAAAAAATCGGTGACAGCTTTTTTATCCTATATGTAATGTACTTTCGTCTTTAAATTAATCATTTGGACCCATTTTGTAATCTACCTCCGACAAAAAAATCTAATATAGCCCGGGCACCGAACACGTTGAAATTTGGCCATTGAGCTAACGCTATTTGTCTCTTTCATGCACTAAGTAATACTATCACGGCTTTACAAAAAGCGCGATAGCAATATTTTTGCATGTGAATATTACAGAAAAGCAATAGGCCAAAGCTGAATTTCTATGTGTTACACGACCGGGTTATAGAAAAATTATGTGAAACCTGAAATGAATTTAATCATGATAGAAAAAAAAACACAATACAATATTTTATGTTGAAATAGTCCAAAAATTGTGAACACCAAATGATTTTTCTATTTTTTACAAAAATGTACATTTGTGTGTAGTTAAGGGTTGTTACCAAATTATCACAAAGGGGTCTTCCATAAAGTATGTCTCACGCAAAGCGGGGAAGGGGGGCGACGAAGTGTGAGATGATGTACAAGGGGTGGGGGTATCTAAGTTTTATGACAACACATTTCAAATTTAATAATTTATTGAATC
Organism: Lysandra bellargus; assembly: GCA_905333045.1. Classification (NCBI taxonomy): domain Eukaryota; kingdom Metazoa; phylum Arthropoda; class Insecta; order Lepidoptera; family Lycaenidae; genus Lysandra; species Lysandra bellargus. The sequence continues at coordinate 8,016,455 of HG995320.1, read as the reverse complement.
GCGTTTTTTTTAATGTTGAGTTGATTTCCATTTTTAAGATGTGAAATTGCAGTGACGTCACACTAGGGAGTTGGGGTCTCACAAATATGTGACCACCTGTGAATTGTGATAAGGAGGGGTTCTAAAAATCGTGTGACGCACTTTATGGATAGTCCCAAAGGAACTGTGTAGTTGTAAGTGATATTTTTGAATGAATGATGTGATAAACGAGATTCTATGTATATAGGCGATTGTTATGTAGTATGTAGGCGGATTCCTAACATTCAATTCCTTACTTAATGTTAGAATAGTATTTAGGTATAGACGCCGTGAATATTTTTACTTGGTACTTACTGAATAATAATCGTTATTTATTTTAAAAAATCTTAACAAAAAACATTAATTTTATTTTTAATTAATAATCTGACAAAACAGTTCTAATAGTTTTTAAAACCTTAATGTTTTAAAATTTTATTTTTGAATCAGATGGGGTAAAAGGACTTAAATGTCTTGGTTAAAAGGTATTTACACTTTGTATAGCATTGGCATTTTCCATACAGTATAAATAGACGATGTTTATTCGTCCCACAAGATCTCGTCCCAGTTGGACGAGTTGGATCTTACCCCGTCTGACTACTATTTAACCGACTTATTCTATTCGCGGTTGTCTATAAAAGAGGATGTTGTTGTAATAACGCACATAGTGACATGTCAATATTAATTACTAGCTGTCACACTCACTAATAAAAGTACTCACACTGATTGAGTTTATAATTTTGTCTAATATTACGCTGGAAATGACAAATACAGCGGCATTTTCTTCAGGTTTGCGTATGATATTCCACAAATCTTTCGTAGAACGAAAACTGTATATTGTCAATTATATTGTCAAAGGACTATAGGCAAGTCACTGAATACATAGAAATTGACTAAAGCCCATTGATACTAAAGCCTATCATAGCGATTGTAATCTCTTCGGTCACTTACAAATTATAAAGCTATCTCGTTTTCACATGCAACAAGCGATAGTAAACCGATTGTATTTATCGCGTGTGAAAGAGACAAATATAGCGACAGGTCAATGAACCGAATTTCTACGTGTTCAGAAACTATATTATAGCCTCGTTCACGATAGTTGTCGTTATAACAGTCATAGCGAGCTATCTGTGTGAGCATTTGTGTTAGTGAGTGTGTGTCAATACAATGTTATGTACGCGGCCACAGCCGTGTCGTGGCTATGAGTTGTTATAACCAAAGTTTAATAAATTTCTGTGAAAATGTGCGTGTTTTCTTCTACCCTTTAAACAACAATATTATAAGGTTAAATACGCAATTATTGGCACTTTAGAGCCCCCGCAGACTGCAGACTTTTAGTCGGTCGATAGTTTGATCGAAAGCTTAATCAGTAAAGAGGTATGAAGGTTAATCTACTGAAACCCCGACTTGGTCAAACTATCGGCCGACTACAAGTCTGTAGTCTGCGGGGGCTCTAAGAGTTTATACTGCAGACTGTCCTAGTAATGACATTCTCAGTATTTTCAAACAAAAATCTAAAAACACTCCCACACCGATTTCGGTGACGGTGGCCGGTTTCATTAAAACGACCAGTTACGAAGGAGTAATTTTATAGTGCCCAAGTGTGTTCGCAGTACACAAGGAGGCGCTGAAGTTTTAAATATGAAGGTATTTTGCAAAAAGTGATGTCTCGGAAATGATGGGTGAGGAAGGAAGTTCGAAAAATACTAGCGCCCAAACCAAAAAAGGAATGTAACCTATGTAACCTATGTAACCTATGTAACGTATATATAGTCTCATTTACATAATATTGCCGCTACTCCACGCAGCTGTTTTTACCTGAAAAAAAAGCCTTAGAAAAGTCTGTAGCTGTTCCGAAATATACGACACACACGAACTTAAAAAAGCGCAGTTCTTTTTTAAGTTGGTGTGTGTCGTATGTTTCGGAACAGCTACAGTAACTAGAACTTCAGTCAATAATAATAAAATATTATATTATATAGCCTATTTTTTAAATAGTCCCATAGAAACCTTTACGCTAGAGCTGAGCCATGCCGTCGCGACAAATGTTTCTGCCTGTCCAATGTCTTCGCTCAGCGCAGAGATTCTATCGGATTTTATGAACTCCTCGCAACGCCGCCCGGTCAGCTTAGCTCCAGTGGAATCGCAGCTTTACGAATAAAGCTTTAGTTCCTCCGTGCCGGCCGACCGAGTGCCGTTTGTACGGGAACAGGGCTTCTGCCGTCCGCCGTCGGCCGCCGTCCGCCGTCCGGCGTCGATACAGCACCTGTGCGGATCGTTAACGCGCGCGCGCGTGCGTCGCGGCGCCGCCCGCCCGTCGCCAGTCGCTCGCCAGCGGCCCACGGTAGCGGCAGTCCGCCCCGCACCACGACGCGCATGCGGCTATCGATCCGTCGCACGAAATGGTCCCAGTATCTAGGTTAACCCGCTAAAATTAAAGGTGCGTTCCGTAGTCAAGGTTGCCGCCGGCGCGGATCCAAAATAGCGATCGTGCATGGAAAAATGAATATGATCTGCGCGTAGCGGTAGGTTTTAGAGGCGTTTATCGCGTGCCGGCCGACGGCGGTCGGGAATTATGTAAGAATCGTGTATTGTTCGAAGCGGGATTGATTCCTGTGTTCCGTCGGTACTGGCCGCATCCCGTGTGTGTGGGACTGTGCCCGGATCCTGGTCGGTAAGCCCCCATTCACCATATACGAGTGTTTCCTTGCCCGCTGCTCAAATTCACGATTCAATACTTCAATTCACGAGACATTCCTTCAGCTGAATTTCGATAAAATTAACTGATTAACTTTTCGAAAAGTAAAAAAATCTAATTAGTTACGTAATACGTGTTAATTGATAACCAAATCAATCTGTATTTACAAATTACTAATGAAAAGTGGATAAAAAGTTTCCCGAAATTAGTTCGAAAAACGCTCGCTAGATGGCGCTTTCGTAAGCTATTGACTTTCCCGGCCGAACGTAAAACATTACGCGGCTAAGGTTACTATAACAAGTGCCGAATCATTAGATATTTATACGCTAGTTCTTGAAATTGACACGAGAAAAATATGTAGTTTGTATTTGTGGCGAGCCAAATCATATCCACATTGTCTGATTAAAGTAAGTACTCCTTGATCTGTATGGCAAGATCTTCAATATAATTGTACACTAGATATTTTTTACATGTCTTGTTAGCTTTTATTCGTATATCGTGGTGGGTACCGTACATTTTTTGTGATACAAACTATCTTATATTCCTCTGGCGGGACTCAAAGATCCTTACCAGATTTCATCTAAATCTGTTGAGCGGTTAAAACGTAAAGAGGTAACAGACAGACTGACAGATTTTTGCATAATGTTAATATATTTTGTCTCCTACAGCATAATTCGTTAAAATGTAGATCATAGTTCAAGTTAAATAATAATAATGTGTATTCAGCATAGAATTTTTCAAAACATTTTTATTAAACTTGCCTTTAGTGTTGACCTACTAAAACGAATATTGTTTAGTTAGTACTTTAGGACAATTAATTATAGTTAGATTTTAGAACGTAACTATAGTCTTTATTAGAACTGTAGAAGACGCCTTTCTAATGCTAAACGAAAAATTCTCTTTTGTCTTTACTATCAAATTAAATAACTAAAATTTAACTAGAAGTTACTTTTATGTTTTCATTCATGAATAAGTACCTACATGATTTAAATACAAACATAATATAATATTATTGTAACATATTTTGTTCAATTTTTGAAACAGGGTTGATCAATGGATATGTCCCATTTCCTTGAAAATTAAAAATTTTAGTCTATTTTACAACTTTATCAAAACTCTAATCGTTTATTTGAGCGAATTGTAGATTTAACCCACGTTCGGAAAAAATCAATAATTTAGTTTATTACCGTATGTTAAAATATTGATCTAAAGGTCTTACTTCAATCCAAACCGTTGTTCATCAAGCGAGCTGTAGTTAATTAAATAATAATAATAATATCTATGGACGCTTCACACCACGTCAGTCTGGCCCCGTGCTAAGTATCTGAAGGACTTGTGTACTACTTGTGTACTGGTACCTGACCAGACAACGGAAATATATTTAATATTTTTATACTATATGTATATTTAAGATTTTTATTATATGATACACATATTTAATACACATCCATGACCCAGGAACTTCATAAACTTTTTGTTCCGTCGGCGGGACTCGAACTCGCGACCTCCGGCTTGAGCTACCAACGCGCTCACCACTGCGCCACGGAGGAGTTAATTAAATAGTTCTAGTTAATTATATTTAATTACAGTTCTCAATGAAGATAACCGCGGGTTAACTGCCAAATGGTTAGAATACTTTCTTCGTTACTAATAATATCGTGTCTAGTGATAATGTGCTTTTTTATACTTTTTTATACAGAAAGCAAGCTGTTTCTTAACTTAGCTAGCTTAGCTTAGGGAATATAAAAACTGAAATGGCTCAGTTATTTGACGACCTCCATGGCGCAGTGGTGAGCGCGTTGGTAGCTCAAGCCGGAGGTCGCGGGTTCGAGTCCCGCCGACAGAACAAAAAAGTTTATAAAGTTCCTGGGTCATGGATGTGTATTAAATATGTGTATCATATAATAAAAATCTTAAATATATGTATAGTATAAAAGTATTAAATATATTTCCGTTGTCTGGTACCTGTAACACAAGTCCTTCAGGTACTTACCACGGGGCCAGACTGACGTGGTGTGAAGCGTCCATAGATATATTAGTTATATTGTAGAATATCCTCTTCCATATCCATACTTCCATACTAATATTATAAATGCGAAAGTGTGTCTGTCTGTCTGTCTGTTACCTCTTCACGCCCAAACCAGATTTTGCTGTTTGGTATGGAGACACCTCGAGTCCCGGGAAAGGACATAATTGATACTTTCATACCGGAAAAATGTACGGTTCCTGCGCGATAAGCGAATTCTGGCGCAACGGAGTTGCTGGCGTCATCTTGTCCTAGAATATCCAAGACTGACTTTAGACCTTACATTATACATATAAATCTTGACTATAGTATATAATATTGTGTACAGGAGGCCTAGGATATTTTAGGATTCGTAACGTAAAAGCTGTAACGTCTAGGCTCCGTCTAGGATCTAAAATAGTTTTAGGGCTAGAGAGTCTCCGTATATAATATTAAGATTGTTACGAAAACCCAAGTGCAAACTCTGAATGGCAAAATCTCGTTTTCGTTTTTTCGTGAAGCTTCAGTTATTGGCAATTAGTTCTTACAACAGAAAGTTTTTTTGCATTTTCAAAAAATAATCTATAAATAATATAATTATTAATCCTTCGATCTGGGATTCTTGAAAAGCTATTGTATTCTATTTGTTGCGATCACCGGTGCTCGTAGGCTTGATGGGTTAAATATATAATAATAAATAAGTCCATAATAAGTTTCACGCTACAGGTAGCACCAGCATAGACACGTCAGTGATCCATGCGTCGGATGGGCATGTAAAAAGTCGGTCCTGCGCCTGATCTCTCGCCAGTCGTGTCGGTCGTCCGTACTCCGTCCCACTGGGTTATGTTATGACTTATGAGAGTAAAAGGAATAAAGAGTGCTCTGGTGTACTGCGCACACACTGGGGCACTATAAATACTCCTGCATAACTGGCCTGGTTTCAATTAAACAGGCCACCGTCACCGAAACCGGTGTGGGAGGTATTATATAGACAGTGAACAAAAAGTTTTGTTCGATGTTTTACAACGTGTCTGTCAGACATCAGTATTCTGATATGACGTCATATTGTCGAATTTTGATCGAATTGTTTAGGGTGGGTCAAGTACCAGGGGTGGTTAAAGTTAAAGTTATAGTTAAAGTTATGGTTATAGTTAAGGCTAACTTAGCTTTAACCTTAACTTTGGCCGGAGAAATTAACAGAGCATTTTTTTAAAGCTACAAGTAACGGGATTGAGAGTATAAAAAATGAATTATCCCTAAAAATCTTCAGGAAAAATATTTCTTATAACAACACAGTTCACGAAAAAATGTCGATATAAGATATATTAATTATGTATGAGCGGTTAAGGTTATGGTTTTAAGTTTTAACCATATGGCGTTCTTAACCAAAGATTTGACATTTTGCACTGTAGTTATAGTTACCGTTATAGTTAAAGTAAGTTGGTGGAACCCACCCTAACTGTAAATGCAAGTGGCGTCCTCTGCTTTTTTGCGTAATATTCCCTATTATAAAATCAGTTCGTAATTTTTACTGTCACGTCACTCTTAACACTTTTTTTAAACGAAACAAAAAAACAAAAAGATTTCCCGACAGTTTCGGGGCGGTCGGAAAGCTCCGCAAGGAATAAAACCTTTTCCGAATTTTCACCCGTTCTTCGTAACATTTTCGAGCAAAGAATTTTCATGCGGGCTGTATAGGTACTGGCAATTTTAGTTTTACTTTTTCGTGGAAAAAACTTGTCGTCTATTATTAAAATATGTTTTTTAAATTTGTTTAAATAATTTTGACTTTAACCGCGAAACAAACTTACTTAATTCCCATTTTCAGTGCGTATGAGCTATTAATTTTAATAAAAGTAATGCCTCCATAAAAAGCAATTTAGTGCCTACTTATTATGTATATCCTAATTCCGACTATCTACATAACTCGTCTGTATAATAATGATCTTTTAGCAGAGACATAATATGAAAATATCGATCTCTATAAAGTTTATTGCGATCTCCCCTTTCTTTCTCTCCATCTTTCGTCTCTTTCGCTTCCAGGTCAGCTGACCTCCTGACCTCGCTAAATGTCAGAGGTCGAGGAAGACTTGGGATAAATTTTATTTTCATTATATCTTTGGCGTTTTTAATTAAGCAGTGTTTTATCTGGTAAACTCTGAGCGGGTTTTTAAATAGAATTTGTGGAAACTGTTTTATCCCAGATATTGAAATCGCTATCAATGTTTCTATTCATTCTCTTTTAATTTTTAACTGAAGTTTTAAAATCTGAAATTACTATAATTGGAAGTTGTCACCCTGAGTGACAAGTGTTCCCCAGACGATTTACGAATCCATTAGAGCGACCGCAGACTTACTATTTTAAGTTGGTCAACTAAGTCGCACAGTATACCAATAATTATAGCTATAGCACAGATTTTTTTTAAAATTAAATGGATAAATGGATACGATCCAGAGGGAGCAGTTGGTATTTTGGCGCCCCTGCCCAGAGATGAGAACAATATTCCATATGAGGTCGAACCTGCGCCTTGTAGAGTTGTAGGCGTTGGTCCGGACTGAAGTACTGTCTCGCTCTGTTAAGAACACCAAGCTTCTTCGAGGCTAATTTGGCCTTACCCTCTAGATGATATCGGAACTGGACTTCGCTCGATATGTTGACGCCAAGTATCTCAATGCTAGGGGAGATGGTTAAAGATGTGCCCTCGAAACGAGGATATAATACGATCATTGGTGACTTTTATAGAATATATAAATGTATATTATATAATATATTCTATATATGATAGAATATATTATATTAGTTGAAGAATATAGTATATAATAGAATATATTATATTAGTTGTACCAAGCTATAGCGACTGAGAGCTCGCATACATTTTTGCAACTAAATTCGATTCCTTTCCGATTACCTACAATTTAAAAATTGTCCAATTAAATTACGATATTACATAAATAATTTAGTTTAAATGCGATGAAATTGTATATCTGCGGTGATCTCTATATCTGTATAAATAGTTTAGGTGCTGACACGACGCTGACGTATATGGATGAATTTTTTTCTCTAGAGAGATGAGATATTGATACAAAGGATAGTTTTCATTGCAGCAAAATGGAAGGTTTCCATAACATTTTCAGATAGCGTTTTCGTGAAAGGGTTGTGAGTAACATGTTTGTATGATAAGCAGTCTAATTTTTCTTCATGACATATTATATTTTGATGTCTCAGTTTATCGGGGTTCAAACAGCACTAAATAACTAGGAATTGTAGTATAAATGTTTCCCAGTGACCTATTCCGCTATTTGGGACAGCTCAGGTGCAGAAGAAATCAATAAAAACCACACTGACTTATGTAACTTGCAGTTTGCGATCACTTATTCCAATTTAGAAATTAAAAAAATGAATATTTAAATAATATAATACAGTTTGTAAGTTATAATTTTTTCACGATAAATACATGACTGTACAATGTATGACTGCTATAAAATGGCGTCAAGCACCTAGTCGTTTAGGCTTTAAATTGCTAGTCTGGCAATACCAGATAAGTAGTCGGATAGGCCCAAAATTATTCACAGTTCACATTTTAGATTACAATAATTAATTATTGTTATACTTTTAATCGTTACTAGCAAATAACAATAAATTTAAAATACGTAGCTCTCAGTAGGTCATATACAAATTACAAAGGAAAGCGCTTCAAGTTCCTCTCGTGTAAAAACTTGACCTTTGATTAGGCACTTAGGATCAGTTCACATATAAACAAAACGTGGCGTGACCCGGTGAATGGTGATGCATAATAGCGGTAGAAAATTAAAAATATGTAATTACAAAACGCTATTTGAAAAGGTCAGGTTTTGAAAACAATTTTAAATTGAGTTGTTAATTAAAGAACAAACTTAGGGACCATCCATAAAGTACTTATGTCAAACCTAAAGGGGGGTCGATGAAGTGTGGGTGTGACAAAGAGCGGGGAGAGGTCCTAAGTTTTGTGACATCAAATAATAAATTTAATAAATTGAATAGCGAAATTTATAATATTGATGTGGTTTTCCTTTATAGATATGTAAAATTACTGGAAATTTGTGGCTCTCTTAAATAGACCACCTGTGACAAGGAGGTCACATTTAAGAGGGGGGGAGCCTGGCGAAGCGTCCATATAACCCGATTCCCATCGGCTTCCCTTAGGGCTTAGAAAAATCGAATATATGGGCCAACGACATATTTATCTAATAAATATTTTACATACCTACTTAAAAAACTTTGAATTCACAATGTTATATGCAATAAATTTTTCTCTCACTTGAAATACATAGTTTGAATTAATAACTATCGCCTACAAATTTTAAAAGGCAATGCAATGTGCGGGCGCAGAGAATCAAATAAGCCGCAGGATTAGCGGCTTATTTCTCCATACAACGACAGTTCATAGTAAGCATCTGTCCTTTTCATTCCTGTGAACTGGTCGTCATGTTCTGTCTCGTTCTAGCACGCGCGATATATACTTGGAAATAACTCGCCCGACGAGTTATTACGGAGAAAGGTTAATTAGCAACGCACAAGTGCAAGCGAGATAGATGAGTCATGAAGTAAAATTGTTATGATTCGAATTTAAGAATGAATGTAGCGACATTATACTTTTGCTGGCGCGTAATACATTTTATTTTGGTAGGATTTTTTGTAATACGACTTTATTAAGAATGCCTTTAGCGGTACTAAATATGACAGGCGCGTAATACATTTTTATTTTGCTGGTTTTTAGATTGACATATTAATATGGCGGATAGTGTGTTTATAAACAACATGTCGTTTGTTTTGTTTTGTCGAATTTAAATTTTGTTTTAGCGTTAGAACTTAGAAGAGTGTCGTGAATTAAATTAATTTATATTGTGACTTGTGAATTGTGAGTCGTACGACGTAATCGTGTAGTTCGGAAAATATGGCATTAATTCAGAAAGACTGTTGTCTGACAGATTATATTTTGCTGTCGAAGGAAACTTTGTTTTCCAAACTTAGTTTTGAAAATTAAAAGCATGTCATTCAATTATAAATTACCAAAATTGGTAAGTAGATTTTTTACTCCGGCTTCCCTTCTCAAAATATTCACCCCTCGCCACTGGGGGGAGGGTTCTAAAAATCATGAAAATCATGTGACGTCACTGACATACTTTATGGATGGTAAAATGACGGTTTCTGAGCGGTAATAAACGAGTTTCGACGCAATGGAGTTGCGTTCATCATCTAGTACAATAATACAATAATTAATATTATAAATATTATAAAGCGGGAGAGTTTGTTTGTTTGAACGCGCTAATCTCAGAAACTACTGGTCCGATTGACAACAATTCTTTTAATGTTAGATAGCACATTTATCGAGGAAGGCTATAGGCTATTTTTCATCACGCTAAGACTAATAGGAGCGAAGAAATAGAGGAAAATGTGAAAAAAAAACGGGGGAAATTGTTTGAAAGGGCTTAACCTCACGAACTACTGGAGCAATTTTTCTGTTATTTGGCACAGATAAGAAGTAGACCACGTGAAGGATCATAGGCTATTTTTTGTGGACTAATTTGTCTGTAAAATATCCAACATACGCGGGCGAATCCGCGCAGAACGTCTAGTACAATATATTATACTGTCAAAAAAGAAACGTTCAGCTGGTGTAGTTGACTAAACCTTGATAATTTTTTAGAAAAGCATTTCCAACAGTAAAGTCCCGAAGTCTACAATACCTTTTCTAAAGGCTAGTGCCATTTTAGAAATCAGCTCGTACAAGTGTTTTATACAGTCTATATCGTTGGCCAGCGTAACCTGAACCCGACTTGTTTACCCCTACGTCTAGTGTTTTACTGTTTACCTCGTTAGGGATGTCGCATACCAAAAATATTTGTTTATTGCTGTTGCTATGAGAGGAAATTTTAAAATTTTTGTGACGTTATATTATTATGCTGCAATAGGCTTGATGACAATTTTTTTTTTCTTACTGGTAAATGAAAGATCCTTAAAAATAGAAACATCGCTGAAAGAATGACTCTGATAGCTTAAAAATTCACCAAGATATGACAATTCCAACATCTCATAAAATAGACCTGCCCGAAACGCTCCATACAAAGTGCTACGATAGACTGACGTCACTCTTTCGTAGTTTTTACGGATCGGGAGAGAACTTTGTTCGATAGGTATATTAAATATTGCGTTTATGAAAGTGGTTTTATAACAAAAGTTGCTTTTAATTGCATAAGTTATCGAATGGTATACAAATATTAAAAAAATTTAATTGAAAAAAAATCGACTTGATTATCCAACTTTGAAGGCGCATAACAAAAAAAATACAAATGCTATCGAACTGAAATTTTGGGAACACTTATTTTTTACCGTGATTTCTTTATTTTATTAACAAAATTCGCTAATTTTTGACCTTGGCATCATCCCTATTATTGGTTTATTTATGATTAAATCAAGAGTCTCAACAATAACATTATTAAATTTAAAAAAAACTAAGTTGTAACCAATGACTGATTTCTGATTTTTTGACAGAAGCTTATGGATTTATGAATGAATTTATTAATGAATAAATTCATTCATATGCGCGTTTGATTGGCTAACGTGAAACTTCAAACGCCTAACTAATATATAACGCTATGAAATTCATTTTTTATATACAAGTAAATATTATTTATAGAGTTACAATTATAATATTTTGTAGTACAAAGAAGGCAATATCACGTCGGTCGTTGTCTAATCCCCTGCTAAGTTATACCCGTGTTATGGCAATCGAGATACGGATGAATCGCACAGATATACTCTAGACTCTAGAATATACAGGGTGTTACATTCAGCGCTATACTCTAGACTTTAGAATATACAGGTTGTTACATTCAGCGCTTACTTTCGCAGTGAATTATATACAAGGAGCACATACACACCTTAAAGTATTGTCACTTAGTTTTGTAACATCTTGTAGAGTACATAAGTTCTTACCAAAATCCATAAGAAAGTAATCATTAATTAAATTATTTATCTTAGTGACAGCCCTACCAGCTAACTGGGCGGGGACCACGTTACACTGGTCGTGTGTACAATAGAGGGCGCTACAATGCCCATCGCTTAGATATGGTGCGTCTCAATAAATATGAAGGCTGACTGAAAAATATATATGAAAAATTGAAAGGATTATTATTATGATAATAATAATTGGTATATTTTGATGTAAATAATTCGATAAATGTGGAAAATGTAGTGGAAAATGTAGTGGAAAATGTGTGGAAATTAGGGATAAGATTTTTCTCGCGGGCTAGTTCCCGAACCGGTGGTAGACTTGATGCTGAAAAAGTGCATTGTACTATCAGAGAAGTTGATTCCTATGCAGGGGACCTACGTAGTTTGGTTGCGTTACGTCAAACCCAGCTGACAGATCATAATTAACATTGAATTGACATATTCGACCAAATAACGTTGGTCTATCAACTGCATAGGAATCAATAATTTCCTCGATGGTACAATGCCAATTTTGAATAAAAAAAAAGATTTTATAATACCCCAGGAAAATTAAACATTCGGCCTCGGAATAATTCGCATAGAGCTGAAAATTGGTAGAGACGTTATATGTTACACCATTACAAATAAAACCTCAAAAGTTCCCGGCGATCCCCCTTGTACAAAAAAATTTATTCAAGGTTTTTCCTGTTTTTTTTTCAAACTGTACATTTTATCACAAAATAGGTAGAGCAAGAGTGTGGATCATAGAATTCTCTACAAAAAAACATTCAGACACTTTTTTCATTCGACTTACCATTCCTTATAAATGGCGGGCTTAAAGTTTGGGAAAATCATATAATATAATATGCTTATATTATAAAGTTAAAGAATTTGTGGAACCACTGCTTTGAATTGAAGAATTCGTTTTTTGTTAGATAGTCTTATTTATCGAGGAAGACTTGAGCTATATAACATCACGTTGCCACCAATAGGAGCAAAGAAACAGAGGAAAATGGGGAAAAACGGGGAAAATTATTTGAAGGAGCTTGTCTCACAAACGGCTGAAGCAATTTTTATGTTATTTGGCACAGATATAGAATAGGCTACGTGGAGATACATAGGCTATTTTGTTTTTCAGGAAAATTTACGGATTGCGTGAAATTTATAATTAACGCGGCCGGGCGGAGCCACGCCTAACATACTAGGGTTGTTTAAAAAATTGAAATGTTCTCGGCCTGACATACTTCTGAAGGACTTGCAAGCGTACTGTTGCTCTTCGCGACTCGAAAAGTTTAGATTTGGTAACGGTAATAAGTCACGCAGAAGTATGTTTGGCTGTGAACAGCCCTCGTATGCTGTAGTACAAGAAACTCCGCTCCGCTCTGTTAATTATGTATTTCACGGAAACCGTACATTTTCCCGAGAAACAAAATAGCCTATGTCCTTCCTCGTGGTCCACTTTACAGCTGCGCCAAATAACATAAAAAATTCTTTAGCCGTTTGTGAGATAAGCTCTTTCAAATAATTTTCCCCGTTTTTCCCCATTTTCCTCTGTTTCTTTGCTCTTATTGGTGCCAACGTAATGTTATATAGCTCAAGTCTTCCTCGATAAATAAGACTATCCAACAAAAAACGAATTTTTCAATTCAAAGCAGTAGCTCCGCAAATTCTTTAGCTTTATAATATAAGTATTAAATATGATTTTCCCAAACTTTAAGCCCGCCATTTATAAGGAATGTTAAGTCGTATGAAAAAAGTGCCTAAATATTTTTTGTAGAGAATTCTATGATCTACACTCTTGCCCTACCTATTTTTGTGATAAAATGTACAGTTTGGAAAAAAAACAGGAAAAACCTTATTTTCATACCTTTGACCTTGAATTAAATTTTTTGCACAAGGAGGATCGCCGGTGACTTTTGAGATTTTATTTGTAATGATGTATTTAACGTCTCTACCATTTTTCAGCTCTATGCGAATTTTTCCGAGGTTACGATTTTTTTGCGTCTAATTAGACCGGGCTATAACGTAACTGCCAGCACTTAATTTTATACCCATTTCATATTATTTTCTGTACAATATATTTTATATAAATTGTAAACAATTAAGCACTTCTTAATTCAAACAAAAAAATCCTAGAACAGAAAACCACAGTATTCTCCCATATTCTGAAAAAACAAAATCCAACATCTCTAGCACACCCTGTTTATTATTCAACATACATGGTGTGACAATAACATCTCATCCATACCACTTACAACTCCACCCTGTAATAAAATACCATCCAACATCATGAATACAAAATTACATATAATCCATATTATACACGTGTCTAATAAAGTGTAAAATGTATTGTACTAAAAATGATAGTATTCTAGAATACTAGATTGATCGTAAATCAAATACGTAGCTTAAAATTCATAACATGCCTACGCTTCCAGACTTGATTTTTAAAACGTAGTAAAAATCTAATATTATTATTTATTACTAGATGACGCCCGCAACTCTGTGGCGCCGAAACTCATTTATCACTTGGGAACCGTACATTTTTCCTGGGTTAAAAGTTTTTTTTTATGAAATCTTGGGAACCGTACATTTTTCCTGGGTTAAAAGTTTTTTTTTTAATGAAATAAGGGGGCAAACGAGCAAACGGGTCACCTGATGGAAAGCAACTTCCGTCGCCCATGGACACCCGCAGCATCAGAAGAGCCGCAGGTGCGTTGCCGGCCTTTTAAGAGGGAGTAGGGTAATAGGGGAGGGTAGTGATGGGAAGGGAAGAGAATAGGGGAGGGTAGGGAAGGGAATAGGGTAGGGGATTGGGCCTCCGGTTAACTCACACACTCGGTGAAACACAGCGCAAGCGCTGTTTCACGCCGGTTTTCTGTGAGAACGTGGTATATCTTCGGTCGAGCCAGCCCATTCGTGCCGAAGCGTGGCTCTCCCACGTATAAAAGTATCTTTGTCCTTTCGCGGGACATTTTACTTTTTATAGAATTTGTGAAACCGAATACAAAGGCAATATTTTTATCACGTACCGCAGCCTGATGGTAAGCAATATGCAACATTGCAATATGCTATATTACTCTACTACTACACTACCTTTGTTGATTGTGTTTGTTAACAACACAGTGTAGTTTTTTTTTTTAGATTTAAGTAGGAAACATAAAGTTTTAGGGCCATTTTACGAGATTTGTACTGAAAAGACGTAACCCCAATAGGTATTTTACATTATTTTTCTTGATTCCGGTGCCTTTGTTTTACGACATAGTTGAAAATCAATTTAAAGCACGCCAATTATAAAGCAGTTGATAAACTTAACACAAAACATAAAAAAAACTTAAATACTTAGTTAATAGAATCAGGCGTTACTTTGCGGAAATCCATAGATATTATTTAGTGCATTATTATTTTTAGTAATATTCCGCGAAATAATTTATTTTTAGCAATATTTATTACGTGAAATATTGCTAAAAATACACTAAATTTAAATAAACAAACTTAAAACCTCCGTTTTTGAAGTCGGTTCAAAATGGCATAAATTATACCAGCGAAAACTCACAATGGCCGCGCCGTTCCGAAACTATTCGCTTTTGTATGGAGATAAATAGATTTCCCTTTAAAATGATATCTTGGAAATGTCGCCAAGAATATTATGAGCGAGCGATCCCGAGTTATAGATTGTTTCATTATTCATATTCTCTTCTCAGATGAGATTCTATTTTAGAAGTTGCATATTTTGCTTATTTTGTTTACATAATAAGAACGCAAAAATCTTATTTCTGCAATTTTTACAAATTTTAAACATACTGCCCACTCTTTTTAATATAAGTAATAAGTAAAACAACAGTCTACTTTTTCGAGACAAAATCTAGCATAATATTATTATGTTTTAATACAGAGTGTAGACTGTAGACTATTGAGTAGGTACGCCAAAGATTCGAATCCGTTTAGAAGTGTTTGCGTCCAAAAGTAACAATAACACACGTTCTTTAAATTCCCACTTATTATTTTATTCTGAATACTATAATATTCATACAATACCCGGCAATAAATATTGCACATCGACCTTTGGAAAGAGACATTCGGCTAATTTCGGTTTCATAGAGCGTTATCTTTGTAGCACACACCTATTTGACATGATGTCCGTCGTTGTTCAAATTCAATAGAGTGCAGTCGCGTCCAGTTCAAAATATATATCTAGAGTTGTTAACACCCCTGAATTTGCTACAGCTGTAATTTTCCAAAAGAATTTTAAATACGTAAACATAATTTGAACACCCTTTTTTATTTTATTTTACCCGAATATAAAGCCATAACTTATAGAAAATTTGGTGTATTTTGTACAAAGAATAATAAAATTGTCAAAAGAACCAAACCTTAATTGTTTTACAGCTCCTAATATATACCAGACTTTTTGTATTTCGTGCGTAAGAGATAACGCTCTACAAAACCGAAATTAGCCGACTGTCACTTTCCAAAGGTCGATGTGCAATATTTATCGCCGGGTACTGTACTATAATATTACTGTCATGATAAGATGCTACCTGCATCTTCAACAGACAGTCATGCTGAAACTATACCTACTCGTTAAAAAGAAGTACTTCTATTTATTTATTTTTATTTATATTTTATTTGCACGTTTTTGTACAAAGGCGGCTTATACCTAATGCCTCGTGGCATTTTCTTTCAGCCAAACCTTATGGTGTTGTAGAGATAGTTTTATCGGTCGATCGTGGAAAATCACATGTTGGTAAATTGGTAATAGTTTGTCCATCATGATGGAAGTGCATATCATTAACCCATTAAGCCCCGTACAGGCAACGGTGATCGCGACAACAATAGAATACAATAGCATTTCCGAGAATCCCCGATCGAAGGATTTAATTCGTGTTAATCATTTGAAATGAAATGCAATATTTTAGGTTACTTGTCAGGTCTGTAGAAAGGTGGAAAAAGGTACTTTACGACCAGGATCTTCGTGGCAAGTCGACGGAATGTAATGAATTCTTTCTCTTCTATCTTCATATTGGGGATTTTAGTTTGTAGAAATAGCTAAAGTTTTTAAAATTCTACATTAAAATAATTTTTATTTCGTTTTACAAGGAGCAACATTTTAAAAAAGGAAAGGAATAGACCAAATAGCTTAAATACCTAAATATGGAATGTACTAATTTGACAAAGTCACAAAAAGGAATAAAATTTCACTCTATATTACTTACATACGATGTTTATTAGTATTTAAATTGGTGAAATTGTGTATGTAACTTATAGGTTCTTATAAGTTTAGTATTAAAACAACATTTTTTTCTTCCAGGTATGTATTCACCATCCTTGGATACCTTTTAGTAAATTAAATGACATGAAATGTTGCAACAAAAGCGGTAAGTTAATGTTTGGATGTGTATTCAAATTCAAATTCTTTATTAAGCATACAATAATATACAATAGTATGTGTTGTATAGTATGTGTACGAATATAGTATATAATTATATATTTATAATAATGAGGACGTTAGTGGAAGAAGGTATATATGTAATATATAATAATAGTAAGGTTTGTTCAAATTATAAGGGAAAAAATGAGATTTTGTCCTCATGATATAAAATATTTGTTATTTAGTAATTCTTCCACTCACGTCTTTAATTATTTACTGTTAAGTTTCCAATGAGCCGCCAATTCAAGTGTTAAAATAACTTAAAAAAAAAAACAAATTGAAGTCGGCATTTGAAGTATGCAGGTACTGAACTACTAAACACATATTTTGAACATAACACCAACAAAAATGTTAACATACATTCAGTCAAAGAACCTTCTATATTATGCATTATGCTGTAGGCAAAAAACGAGACGCGTCGCGACGCTTCGACTCTGCCTCAGTGTGGATTGAAACTTGAAAGACATATTTCACTTTCCTCTGATTCTTGTGTGTGGTATAAAAACCCTACGTCACGCAGCGTCGGCTCGACTGAGGTGCTTTTAACATTTTTTCAGCGAATCCCCGTACAAATGTTAGTATGGGCAATTAAAAGTGTCGCTAGATCTATTTTCATACAGTCGCTGGACGCGCGCCAGCCCGCCCCCCGCCCCCCGCCAGCACTGACAACGCTACCTATAGGGTTGTCACCTGGATATTTTTAATAGATAATAAAAAAACACTGAGAAACTGCAAAATGGGAGGCCAACATTCCAGAGATAGTTAAAAAAAACTATGTATGGGTCAAATCATAGATTTGATAGGTTGGCTGGGTGATTGCGCGCTAATAAAACGGCACATTCATTATTATTATAAGTAGATGTCGAATTGTGTGCACTATCAAAGTTCCGGTTTATCGATGCACATAAACCATAGCCGAAATGTGCACTTAAAATAGTACACCAATGGGTAAAATATGTATGATAAAAGCACATAAATTGTTGGAGTTTTATATAATTTTTCATAATATTTTATACAGCTAAGCTAAATTAATGACCAATAAGTTGGTATTTTACGCTATCCAGATAAATAGCGAGTAGGTAATTCGTATTGACCCAATAAACAAATTTAAAGTTTTGTCAAATCCTTGTTACATTTACTACGCGACGGGTCTATTTATAAACTGACTCAATGAATAATAATCTATTGTAGTCCTATGTACAAAATTAATTCTTGAAGTACCTAGATGTAACCTATAAAGCATTAACCCATGAAGCCCCGTAAGGCCCATTATAATATGGGCCGCGATAACTAAAGATTTCGGACACACTACGGGCGAGCGAATATCATCACTTCTGGTCGACCAATTTTAATAATGATTTTTTAATTTTCTCCCTGAAGTAAAAAAAAAAAATTTTGGCAACCCTATCCCCGTTTTGCCGTGATCACTAAACGCTGAATGGAGCCGGGGCCTTCCGCGTGGATGGGATGCCTTTCAGCGAGTCGCAGGTCACCCCGGTCTAGATTATATTCTAGATCAACTTAATACAGTCTCTAGAGCTGAACAACTTTTGGTTACCTTACTCAAGACCTTACTGAAAAAAAAAAAGTACAATAAACAGATTAAAATGGTCAGAATTTATAGTAAAAACACTAAAATTATAAAAGTGAAAGTTTGTGAGTTGTATATTAATTGTTACTTCACATCTTGTCTGGAGCAACTTTAATAAAATTTAGTATGAAGTTAGTTGATATATTGGATTAACATTTAACACGTTCTTATAAATTAAGAATTAAAAAAAAAAAACGCATAGTATAGGTTCAACTATTATTCGGTAGGATAGGTTATTTTTTATTGAGGGAAAATACCACAGTTTATTTTCCCTAATAAACCGCGGGGCACAGCTTGTAATTCATAAGATAGAAATAGCCGTCACTTGTGCATTCAGCAAGTGCTAGTATTGTAGATATTAACAAATGAAGAAGTTTTAACTAGATACAAATATCGAATGGAATCATTTGAATAATTGGTTAACATTGCTTACCTATCCGCAGACTCGATTTCAAACTTCAACGCGGAAAACGCTGAAAAAAATATGGATTCGAAATATCCATACTAATGTTATAAAAGAGTGTGCCTGTCTGTTACCTCTTCACTCCCAAACGGCTCAACCGATTTTTCTGGAATTTGGAATGGAGATACTTTGAGTCCCGGGAAAGAACATACGATAATTTTGTGTATCCTATGTCCTTGTTAATGTGCGGTTCCCGCGCGATAAACGAATTTTGGGGGAACGGAGTTGCGGGCGTCATCTATGTAGTAATCGATCGAGAAAATTCCGATAGATAGTAGTATATACAGTAGTAAAAGTATTTATAAGTGTACAACAATAGGCGTGAGTAAGCGAACGTTTTTACAGCGCGTCACATAAAACACGGAGAGTTTGTCCAGACTCCATGGAAATAGACACGGGCCATCGATGTGAGTCGTGACTATAATATACTGTTTGCACTTATTTTACCTCTGTTCGAGAGAAATAGGAATATTATCATCACCACATATTATAGATACAAAAGTAGAAATCATAATATTAAATGGAAGTATATGTTAAAAGTAGCAACTAATAATGTGCGAAGTGCGAGTCGGATTCGTGCACGAAGGTACCATTATAGAGCAAAATTAGGCCAAAAATTGTGTTTTTTGTATGGCACCCCCCTTTAATTTTTTATTTTGTTTTAATATTATATTAAATATTATTAGTACACCTCATAAGGACTTTGTGAAAACCTGTTGACATCTATACTTAACTTACTTATATTATAAAGCGGAAGAGTTTGTTTGTTTGTTTGTTTGAATGCGCTCAGTGTTAGATAGCCCATTTATCGAGGAAGGCTATAGGCTATATTTTATCACACCAAGACTAATAGGAGCGAAGAAATAGAGGAAAATGTGGAAAAAACGAGCTTGCTTGTTACTAACAAACCTTTTTTTAATGCTATTTTTTCTATTTTCACTCTTTCTCTCTCCCTTTCCTTTGTTTCATTTCTTTCAGAATAATTGAAGATGTGAGTGGAAGAACAACACAACTAACATTTTTAAATAACATCAGGACAATTACTCATTTTTTTCCTTATAATTTGAACAAACCATGTAACTTATCTACTTCATCATCTGGCTACACATAAAATCCACAGTTTTTTTTTTTATTTCAAATCTTTTTTCCGGCCCTAAAGCCTGAGCCAGTTATGCAAATAACTGCAATTTTTTAACTGTTACTTACATGGTTCTTCCACTCACGTCTTTAATACAATCGTATCATAAACTTATTTGCTGGTGTGTATTTTCTCATATATTTATTATGCCACCTTTTCAGCGTTTGCCCCAATTAATATTATGAAAGACAACCTGTAAATTGTTATAAAGTTTGTAAGCACAAACTGTAGTGTCCGTGATCACAAAGAGTGCGATAAACAAACATTGCTATTTTATGGGAATGATCTAGATCTTCAGTGTCAGATCGATATGCCGACGAATCAACGAAAATATAGTTAGAAATATGTACTAGTCAGAACAATGTTGTTCAAAGATTACCTCTTCTAAAATCTGCTAAATTCACAAATTCTTCTTCAATCCTTCGATCGTGGATTATTGGAAATCTATTGTTATTCTATTGTTGTCGCGATCACCGGTGATCTTATGGGGCTTGATAAGTTTAATAAAAACTGATTTTTTTAAATCAAGAAATGGCCCAACTTACATTCTACCACTGGTACTCTTGGGTGGTATTAGAAATAAACGTACGTGTGGCACTCGGCGACAGCCGCGGTAAAGTTATTGCAGTTAGCAGCTAGACTCTAGTCACACAAACACCGTGCCGAAGTCTGCCTAACTGAAGCGACGTTAGACGAGTGTTAGGTTTATTCTTAGAATTTTTTGAATCGGTCGCCGCGCCCAAGCCCGCAATATAAGCTATGCAATATCTTAATAAATTGTATAATTATTTTTTCACGTAATTGAATGCTTTGAAATTGGCATATCTTGGCGTATTCTTCGTCTTGGCAGACCCTTACAGACAGTAAAAGGAAATTGCAAATCCAGAAACGAAGTAGGTCGCTCGATATACTTTAACTATAAAAAGTTTCCGATGGCTCGAGCAAACGGGCGACCAAACAGCGCGATTGATTGAAATTTTATTGAAAATTGAAATTTCGAGGTTTCTATGCTGCAATTTACCACGTGCTGCAGTTGTAAATTACTTTTTTTATATATATCCATGGACGCTTCACACCACGTCAGTCTGGCCCCGTGGTAAGTACCTGAAGGACTTGTGTTACAGGTACCAGACAACGGAAATATATTTAATACTTCTATACTATACATATATTTAAGATTTTTACTATATGATACACATATTTAATACACATCCATGACCCAGGAACTTTATAAACTTTTTTGTTCCGTCGGCGGGACTCGAACCCGCGACCTCCGGCTTAAGCTACCAATGCGCTCACCACTGCGCCACGGAGGTCGTCCTCGTCGACTTTTATCCTACTAATGTTATAAAAGCGAAAGTTTGTGACGATGTAAGGATGTATGTATGGATGTTTGTTACTCTTTCACGCAAAAACTACTGAACAAGTTATAAATTATCAAATATGCAAAATGAATATTAGTCTCTAATAATTAGTTATACGTCTTATACTTTTGCGAGAAATGTTATAGTATTTGATAATTTATATAACTTGTAAAATAATTAATTTCTAACAAATTTTTTAACCAATTTTGCCAATGAACATGTTGGATTTGGCACAAAAATATGCATAGACTATTTAAAATATTAGTACTGTTACTATAATTTAAATATATTTAGCATTTAAAACTATGTTTAACTTTCATGTAGCTTTTGAAGACGTGACCACTCACGTCTTCAAAAGCTACATGAAAGTTACCGATTAAGTACCGGTGCTTCCACAAGCACCGGTCAGCAACAGTAAAATGGAGATTTTAGGGCTGGAAAAATATTTTAAATTAAAAAAACTGTGGGTTACCAGATAAAATAGGCAGGTGATGAAGTAGATCAGTTACATTGAACTCGTGTACTTCGTTGTTCAAATTATTATAAGGGAAAAAAATCAGTAATTGTAAGTAGGTTATAAAATGTTAGTTATTTGGTTCTTCCACTCACGTCTTCGATTGGTACAGTCGGTGGCTCGTCTGTCCTGCGCAACATCATACATATTCAAACGAAGCCCCCTGGCGACATGACGCGAAGTTATATTTTTATTTCGATATTCACACTGGGTCGAGCGATTTGGGCCGTCCTTTTATTTTATAGCCCTTAAGGGATAATCATGTGGCCGTATAAATTTAATCTATACTCAATCGAAAACGCTCTCGATTTGGTCCTGAAGTACAAAAATATACCTCCAAGTAGGTGTATAGAGTCTAAAAATTGGTGGGTACTATCGGATAAATTGATTCGTACTCATGGCGGATCTACGTAATTTTTTCGGGTTATGACAAGCCCAGCCTACAAAAATTACATTACTATATACTAATATGGACTTGACATAACCCATTACCCAACCAACTTACATAAGTCCGCCAACTGCCTAGGAATAAAATTCTTGATAGTACATGCCTATCCCTATCTTGAATGGCTCATTCAAAAATGCATCGCAATTCATTACTGCGTCACCTTGCAATGTTAACTGACCAAATAAAGTAAAAGTACGCAACAAAAAGGCTTTATAATTACTACTAGCGACCCGCCCCGGCGTCGCACGGGTATAAAATATTATAGCCACTCAAAAAATGATTAAAATCGATAGCTTATGATCCTTCACGTGGTCTACTTCTTATCTGTGCCAAATAACATAAAAAATTGCTCCAGTAGTTCACGAGATAAGCCCTTTCAAATAATTTCCCCCGTTTTTTCCACATTCTCCTTTTAGTCTTAGCGTAATAAAATATAGCCTATAGCTTTCTCAATAAATGGGCTATCTAGTACTAAAAGAATTTTTCTAATCGGACCAGTATTTCCTGAGATTAGCGCGTTCAAGTTAGCCCTTTCAAATAATTTTCCCCGTTTTTTTCACATTTTCCTCTATTTCTTGGCTCCTATTTGTCTTAGCGTGATAAAATATAGCCTATAGCCTTCCTCGATAAATGGGCTATCTAACCCTGAAAGAATCATCAAAATCCGTTGTGTAGTTTTAAAGATTAAAGGGAACAAAGGGACATGAGGGAAAAAAGCGACTTTGTTTTATAATAAGTATAGAATAGAAGATATAGATTATACCGAGGCATTTTCACTCCACACCGTTGTTTATATTCAAGGGCGAGTGGCTCTTTGTCGTGTTTTTGTTACTTTGCTCAAGAAAAACTTTTAAGTAAAAAATTGATGCAGCTGGGATAATGCAAATGAAAGGGGTCTAATAATAATTGTTCTAAAGCTATTATTAATTTTTTTTTCTATATTATCATCATTTGTATGATACAAGCCCATAATGTACCATATTAGGCTAAAAAGAACGTACATTACCTAATAGGTATTAGTGTACGACGGAGGGACAAATACCTAAGAATCAAGATTGAGATTACAAAGCTTTACAATCATGGGGAAAGTTATGGTTATAAAAATATAATATATCATGATTCATGATTCAGCCGTTAGAAAATGTTTGTAAACATTTTCTAACATAAAAAGTTAACATTTACTTACTAACAAAATATGTTGTCAATTGTTACATTTTGTTAGAAACTGTTACATGTTATATTTAAGTGCTCCTACACTAATATAGAAAATATTATCTAATGTTTACTAACATTTTATAACATTTAAATCTGGTATTGGCTCACCGCATACCCCGCCGCGCCGTCATCTTTATAAAAGGTTTGCAAACAAAAGGTAACACATGTTTTATTTTTTGTTATAATTTGTTAACTTACGTTTACTAAACATTTTCTAACATGAAAACATTTTTAACATTTTTTAATAACTAGGTATTTGTGATTATATGTTTGCTAACAAAATTAATGTTTACTAACGTTACTAAACATTTTTTAACGGCAGTGTGAGAGCACCGTAACGTATATCTTGGCTTTAATTACTAACCGACTTCAAGAAAAAAAAGGAGGTTATCAATTCGACGCGTATGTATGTAATATTTCCAGAACTACTCGATTTTCGAAAATCTATAGTCTATATCAGCGTCTGAACAAATGTGCCAAATTTCAAAAGTGTATGTATGTATGTATGTATGTTTTTATGTTTGTGTTCGCATATCTCTGGAACTACCATTCCGATTTCAGTAATTCTTCTTTTGTTGTACTAGATATTGTTCAACTTAGGGAATAGTGCAAGTTTCATCAAAATCGGTTCAGTAGTACAATTTTGAAGTCGGTTTTATCTTTCTAAAATACAGTTATTTATAAATTATGTTATACTCGTAAGTCGTACATAAATTAAAATAATTATAGGTTGTATGGTAAGTACTTGTTCCTATTACTATTTTCAAAACAGCAGTTGACGATAATATGGGATGATATGAACAAATTACGAATATAAAGATCTAAATTAATATTCCCGTACTAATAAACGTACGACAAATACGATCATATAAATATGAATATTCCTTGACTAAATAGTCTATGTATAGTCATGGAGTTTTCCACAAGTTTTCCCGAGCGTTCCCCTCGCGTCAGATCACGTGTCGGAGCATTGTCTGACCGCTGACGCGCCTGTGACGTCAACACACCGCGTGACGTCATATCGCATATACCTCACATAGGTACACAGGTATGAATTATGATCAACTAAGTTATACTGGATATACTTAAGGGAATACGGGCTCCCTTACTTGTGACATCATGTAGTTTGACATTAAAAAAGAAGAAATCGATTTTTAGGCCGATGACAGGCCAACGTCATAATAATTGTGATCTGTCAGCTGGGTTTGACGTAACATGACCAAAGTCTAAACTACGTAGGTCCCCCATTCTCCTCTGATAGTATCATCTGTGGTACCATACCAATTTTGAATACTATAATTAATTTATTTTGTTTTGTATGCCGAATCAGAGACCAGCCGAATGTTTCTAATCCAACTTTGTTCTTTTTATAAAAATACTAGCTGTCCCGGCAAACGTTGCTTTGCCATAATATAAAGTACCTATTTCGCCCATATTACTTTTTTGAAGTGACTAAATAAGTATGTTACCATAGCAACGTCTATCGCTATCCCGTCGCACAAACAATGGTCGCCGTCAGTCTCAGGGTGTAATAATTTACTATTATTTATTCAACAAATGCACTTATCATAAAATAAAGTACCGAGTAGCCGATTCTCAGACCTACTGAATATGCATATAAAATTTGGTAAAAATCAGTAAAGCCGTTTCGGAGGAGTTCGTGGATTATAAACATTGTGACACGAGAATTTTATATATAAGATTAGTTACTTTAGAGTAGTTTAGACAAACCAAAACTAGAAAGTGATTGCATTTTATTAGTAGAATTATTAATCTGTGCAGATAGCTACAAAATATCACCAACATTTTCTATCTTTTTTCACTGAAATTGTTAAAAAACTAAAATCGTAGAGCATCTACAAGGTGGTATAAGAATATTGTACGAGAATGTGTATTCTTTTGGCTCGCCTTAAAGCCTTTGAAGTTTTACTAGATTCGTCTTCGTGATAACATTGGGTACATCAAAGCTTTGGTTTGCTGAGTTGTGTGAGCTCAAAAAACTCCAACTCCCTATAGTTCGTACAGATGTAATGCACACAGTGGCAGTAGGTACTTTGGCGGCGCTGTGGTGTGCTTCTATTTGTTACTTTACTAAAAATAGTAATAAAAAAATGCTCGCACTGTATTCAAAATATTTTAAGAATAAAATTGACCTCTTAATTTAGGGTTGCCAACCGTCCTGTTTTCCCAGGACATGTCCTGGTTTTTGTAGTGTCATGGGACGTCCTGAATAGTTTTTAAGCAGCGTCCTGGGTTGTCCTGGGTTTTTTAATTTTAAAATTCGCGTGATTTTTTTCAAATTTTTACGTTACGAGCGGCCGCACGGCTCGCAAGTAGTTGCGTTGCCGCGCTGCTATGCTATTTCAAATTCAAAATAAAGGCGCAACGTGCCACTTGTTAATCTCTTTCGCTCTACTATGGTCGCACAGTAAATCAAAGCAGTAAAACTAACGCAAAAAATCAAACATCGTCCTTCTCTCTTTACACTCACGCCCGTCTTTTATATGCCAGGTGAAAAAGGACGACGCGGAATCATCGCCAAGTTAGTTTTTTCATAATAACTCGATAAAGAAACAACATTTTAAAAATCCACCAGGTCAGTGTCTCAATGATAGAATTTTATAATACATACAATGTGTTAAAATATGAACTTAGTTTAATGCACGGTTACGGCAATATATGAAAAATTGGTGAAAATTAGATGAATCTTTGTGATTTTTTTCTATCGAGAAAATTTTAAATATAATAGTATCTATCTTTAGAAAATGAAACGATTTGGGGCTTATTTTCAACTATGAAAATGAATCGACAATTTTGGATTAGTCGCCTCCTTAATGTGTCCTGTTTTTATACTGAATTGTCCTGGTTTTTCCAACTTCAAATCCTGTTTTTTTTAAATTTGAGGTTGGCAACCCTACCTCTTATAAAGGCATAGATTATTACAGATTCATCGGACATCGGAGAACCTCTTGGTAACTCTTAGAATGATAATCTCCAAATTTTTATGAGTTCGAAGTTAAATACGATATTGAACTTAGACTAGGAACATCTGACACTACACTGTCAATCGCGGTTTACATATAATATTATAAACAACTAGATGACGCCTGCAACTTCGTTGCGCCAAAATGCTTTTATCGCGCGGGAACCGTACATTTTTCCGAGAGAAAAAATATCCTATGTCCTTTCTCGGGACTCGAAATATCTCCATGCCAAATTTCAGCAAAATCGGTTCAGCGGTTTGAGCGTGAAGAGGTAACAGACAGACAGACTGATAGACAGACAGACAGACAGACACACTTTCGCATTTATAATATTAGTATGGATGATATTAAATAATATTATAAAGAAAATTACAAGTTTTTTGACAGGGAGTCAATTAACTCTACAGTGTTTCGATTCGCCGAGTATACACCTACATTTTTAAAGGTCTTGTGTGATAAATAAAGTCCAGTTTTGTATAGCTAATTTTACTGCATTTGCTCGCCGTCATGTGAACTGACCCTAACTGACCCTTTAGCCAAGACTTTTTCTTTATCACTTCCTTATAGAATCGCCGATCAAAATGTATGGGATTGACATGAGCGTTCGTTAATATCAAAATATTATATGACGTTGACGTTCGACTCGTCTAATGTCAATTCCATACATTTTGATCAGTGATTTTATAATACAATGTGATGTGCATTCGCTAACGGCCGTTACCAATATTCAATCTATCTCTGGTTTGACATACGACCGATCGCAGCTGACATTGAATTTATATAAAATATATGTCTCTAATGTCTAATGAGAGCTATTCCTATCTCTAGTAGGGCAAAACCAGAGATAGATCAAATATTGGGAACGGCCGTAAGTTGGTCAGCCCTGCATTACACCTCAATCCGGATCCAACCGGACCCGATCATTCGCTCCACATTATAGGGCTTCTATTGTCTATTTGCGGTCGAAATCACACAAGTGCGATTGGGAACAAGCATGAGCTTCAAGGTAAAAATATTGCTTTGTTCTTGAATATTTACTGACCACGTGTAGGAAGTATAATCCGCAATGCCAAGGTTGGGCTCACCTGAATAGAAAATAGAATGAGGAAATCTCGAGGAACTTTCATTCTTGCGTAAATTAAGGCGACGCCTTGATAGCAATATCGATTTTTCTCAGTAATGACTAAAGCTAAGAAATTAAAGTTCATTGTTAGTATTCATTATGTCTTTGTCTTTGAATTACCCATAGCATAACACGATTGGTCAAATTTTATAACACAGAATAATCAATCAAAAAGACCTCTGTAAAAAAGGGATTCCTATTTTGCCAATAAAGGAGAGTGATTTAAGCTTCAAAAAGTACATAGATTGGTTCAAGCATACACTTTAATTTGCCCATAGCTTATATGAAATGTATTTATGGTTTTTAAATTACGCGACAAAAACTATTTTGTCGCTACGCCCTTTCTATTTTTTGCTGTTCCATTGCTTGTTTTCTAAGAGACGCCGGGCCGGTCTCTAATAGAAAACAAGCAATCTAAAACATATCCAACACGGTTTTTTACTTTAACGCTGCGTCACCTTAGGTAGAGTAGTTCCATACATTGTAAACATTTTTTTCATTATTATTTTCGCAATGTGTTTTTAGATTGCAGTTCTAATATTTTAAATCATTAGTAAGTTCGCAGTAAATGGTCAGTACCCTGAATCTCAAGGGAAATTCTGAAGGGAACAATGATTGCGTGTAGTCGAAAATAAAGTAGTATAATCTACGAATAATGAAAACTACGGAAGAGTAACTCCGTCAAAAAACATGCTCCAAAATACTTGTCAAAAAAGTGTAAGTACCTTAGGTTCACTTTTCATACATTTGCAATATTTAGGTGACCTTGAGCGGTATAAAGGCTAACGTTACATGACAGCTCGAATGGAACCAAATTTAAAACGGTAATAGTATGGGAGTTACATTTCCTTAGTTTATATTATTGGTAGAGTATAATATAGAAATCAATTACTTTTTATATATACTAATATGTATTTAAGTACTAATAGAAATATTAATTAGTAGACGATTTTTTTATTTTTTGCCTTGAAATTACAATGAAATAAGTTGTACTTACTTAGTACTTACAGTGTACTTCATTAAAAATATTCTCGAAAGTCAATTTCGTTTTTTTTTTCAAATAAACTAAAATTAATTAATTAATTTGAAAGCAGTTAAATCATCCTGAAAAATAAATAGGTATACATTTTTCTGTACTTTCAACATAAATGTATAATTTATAGGGGTGGGCCGAAATTCGTTTTATATTCGGTTTAACCGAACTTCGGCAGCTTGAACCGAACTTCGTCATTCGGCCGAATTTCGGATAAAATGCCGAACATTCGGCACTAAATATATTTGGACTATCATAATAGAAATTAATTTTAAAAAAATATCTGTAGTAACAGTGAAATAAAATAAGTCTGGTACAAGAACTATACTCATTCATAGTCATTTACTTATTTGAATTAGAAAAAGTAATCTTAAGTAATAAACAAAAAACTTAAATTGGTCTTTTTAACGACCAGTCTCAAAAATGTTTGGTTACTTAAACAAACAAAACACAAAATTAAACCGCTCTTCTTACTGACCAAACCAGCTTCGTGGTTTATGGAGAGAAACTATAAATAATTATGTATTTTTTAATAAAATAAATAAATAAATAAAAATAATACTTAATCAAAAAACAAAAAATTTTGAATTTAGTTTTACGTCTTTACAATTAATGACTACCTGGCTAACGGCCCCGCGGGGAAGTGCGGAGTGCGGGCGGGCACATCTAGCAATATTTGCAGCAAGTGCGTAAATAAGTCACAAGTCACAACCAGGGCTTCATAACGTTATCGAATAACAGAAAAAATATCGTTACGTACCGTTATTTTCATAATGGTAGCCAGATAACGTTATTTTTATAACGATATCTAGTAAAATAACGTTATATTTACCGTTATTATTATAACGATATTTTTTCGTTATGGCATAACAAAAAAATAACGTTATAATAATAACGGTAAATATAACGTTATTTTCTGGTATCAGGTATGCGATCGTGCACGGTGCACCAAATCTCACTCATATTTAAAATGTAATAAGCGTTCTCTGTGAAAATATAAAGAAAAAATACACCTTAAAAGCGTGATTATGTTTAGAAAATTTTCCCGCCTGTCATGACTTTCTTGACGGACTATAACGTTATCAAAGAACATATATTTACCGTTATAAATCCTATATAACGTTATAACATTTACCGTTTTTAAATACATTTATAACGTTATTTCTAGTATCGGTTTAATTTTCATAACGTTATCTATGCCCTTGAAGCAATAACGTTATGAAAAAATAACGTTATTTGAAGCCCTGGTCACAACACGAAAAAGCACGGCGAAATTGAAACGAAGTTCGGCCGAACTTCGGCCGAATTTTTCATTTTTACCGAATGTTCGGCCGAAGTTCGAATTCGGTTCAAACCACATTCGGCCCATCACTAATAATTTAGCTATTTGCAGCGCCATAAGCCGTGTTCACAATAAACCATTTAAAGTTAGCCATTTTGACATTTGTACAAATTGCCGTACACGGTGCGTCATAACTTTTTATATCGAGGCAATAATATCACCTCACTCCAATGCATTTTATCGAGGTCACAGTTTTTAGTTCACAATTAAAATTTTAATAGCATTAAAGACAGAATCCATCCCGACCATATCGAAACAATAAAAAGAGCTGACTGAAATTTATTAGATTTACTATCCCTTGGTTTAAAAACTATGTATTAGTTTATCGTCCAGTGTACGCTGAGCTCCGATGTGTTTTGTGTCGTAGGACGATAGACCTGCGGCTTACAGGGGTCGAGCTACGCCGGTCTGTCGTGTGCCATTGAAATGTAGCCAAAATGTCGGTGAGTTGGCCAAAAGAAATAAACTCGAAGGAATATTTACTGTAGTGATATAAAATGATCGAATCATGTGCGAATTGCGATAGAATCTATGTACTATCAGAGAAGTTGATTCCTATGCAGATCGGGGACCTACGTAGTTTGGTTGCGTTACGTCAAACCCAACCGACAGATCACAATTAACATTGAATTGACATATTCGACCAAATAACGTTGATCTATCAACTGCATAGGAATCAATTTCCTCGATGGTACCTAGTAGGCTTGCATATTCTTTAAATGTACCATCGAGTAATTTATTCATACCCAGCTGGCGACCCTACGTATTTTAGTCACTTAACGTCAATCCCAGCCGATGACATTAAGTTGACATAAACTGACCAAATGACGTAGATATACGTCAACTGTCTATGAATTAATTTCCTCGATGCTACACAACCTTAGGGTCTGTCCACATTGCAACGTGGCTATGTATATACTATATAGTACATACGATGTATTTTTCAAAATTATAATAGGCAGGTTGAAACTGCGGGCAGCAAGTCCGTCAATTCTAAGTCCCTGCAATGTATTTTAAATTTTACCGGTGACACGCCATGCCGAAATTACGTCGCGTTATATTGTATGCGTAGGTAGCGCATAGCTGACGCTATCATGCCGAACTTCGGTCGCGTATTTTCGACCTAGTGTCAAGTGTGTGTAATTTCTAGTGTAACAAAGTTTCTTTTTGAATGAGTAATTTCAAAATCATCGCCTCTTCACGTTGCAATGTAAACTGACCCTTAAGTCAAACCGGGACGCGATGCGACGATACGTCTTGAAGATGGCAATTTCGTTAGGCCTAGCGCGCACCACGATAATACGACACGACAAATACGACGTATGTGTCAGTGGTGTTCTTAACGGCTATATTTTCATAGCGTGCTAGATGGAATACGCTACATTTTTCAAGCGCGCTAGTTTTGACGCTACGTTATAACGAATGAAATCTCGATTCGTTCAAGCGCGCTAGTTTTGACGCTACGTTATAAGTTATAACGAATTTCAAGCGCGCTAGTTTTGACGCTACGTTATAATTATAACAGTTATAACGAATGAAATCTCGATTCTTTCAAGCGCGCTAGTTTAGACGCTACGTTATAATGAATGATGCGTATTATAACGATCGATTGGACACGTTGTAAAGTTACCGACATTTTAAATTCTTTCGTTAGTAATTATAACGCGGTGGGTGAGTTAATATAAAAATATAACGTGTTTATTAAAGATAATTAAGTACTTAGAATAATATAATCGTTTGAAAGCATTATTGTTTATTTGGTTAATTTTATTATGTTTGAAATATTATTATTTTTTTTTTTTGGTAATTTACATCTTAAATTATTTTTACGTCTTTTATTTACAACAGTTTTTTTTTACATTTTATCTACATTTCAAAATATAATAACGTATTTAGATTTAGAAAAAATACGTTCACATGGAACGGAAGTTACCATTATATTACAGTACAGTGCTCTTCAGAGCGGTGGGTCAATTACTGATGATTATAAAACATTATAATTTACCTATGCACGCAACGCAACACTGAAAAATTTATGACAGCCGAATTCACCCGATTTGGGCCCGAACGACACGACAACGAACCAACGAAAGTCGCGATTCGCGCGCGATCGGCGCCGCGCTAGGTCAGTGACCGCGCGATACGTTATAACGTAGAGATTAACTGCGATAACATGGCGCGATCCTCCAAATGACTGTTTCAATGTGTGCAGTCACATTCTTATGAATGAGTTAGTATGTAGTAAGTATTCAACCAATCACAGTACACGTAATATTTGAGTTAATGTCACTTATTACCAAGATTTGTTGGTCAACTAATCATAACTAGCCTACCGCGCAAGACAACGCATTTCAAACGTTTTGACAACGCACTTCAAAACGTTTTGAATTTTGGAGGGGCGCGCCAACTTATCGTAGTTGATCTCTAGCGTCTTATGCATAGTTTTATAGCGCGCGCTATTCGTTGCGAAGAAATAGCGCGCTACTTTTTTCAGCTATACGTTATATTAACCACCACTAGTATGTGTTAGTATGACAGCGTCAGCGCAGCTCGCATGTGCGCGCAGCACATGCGAGTAAATAATCGCTGCGATTTTAAAATTGTGATTTGTCACATTTTGCTGCGACTGCTCGCGACGCGATTGTCGCGAAAATAAAATGCAGAATATGAAATTGTGTGGTACCGCGCGCACTGCGATAGTAAAATCGCACACTCGGGCCGGCCGGCACTTCATTTGTGTTTCATCTGTCTACAGATTAATACCATAATTGTACCAATATAATAATTGTTGGTCCTCATATTGTATTCAATATGAAGTCTAATAATTCTCAGTAATCTGTCAAATGTTTGAATTTTCATTCTATAACAGCCAAATAATTTTTTGGGATACATCTGAAGTTCATGGTATTTCTGATAAAAGAAACCTTTGATAATTCTATTCGCTGTATAAGGATGTGTCCAGTATTGACGAATTTTCTTTTTAGGGTTCCGTACCCAAAGGGTAAAAACGGGACCCGCTATTACTGACACTTCGATGTCTGTCCATCTGTCTGTCCGTCTGTCTGTCCATCTATCTGTCTCCAGGCTGTAGCTCAAGAAAGGTAATAGCTAGAGAGTTGAAATTTTCACAGATTGTGTATATCTGTTGCCGCTATAACAACAAATACTAAAAATAAAATAAAATTAATATTTAGGGGGGGCTCCCATACAACAAACGTGATTTTTTTAGCCTTGCGGTCCTTAGTTTTATGTGCATTTTATTATTTAATAATAATATTAAAATAAAATAAAACATTAAGGGGGGCTCCCATACAAAAGACACAATTTTGTTGCCTATTTTTGCTCTGTAATGGTACGGAACCCTTAGTGCGCGAGTCCGACTCGCACTTGGCCGATACTTTTTTCTTCTGATCCTCCAAAGTAGTAAATAAAGACGAGCAACTTGTACGAAATCCATTGTGAAAGTGAGCAAAGATCACTATTTATTTATCGCAGTGCGCGCACCGTACTCTCAGCGATTTTTTAACGCTCGATTTTGAAATCGTGTCGCAAAAATTAAAATCGTAGTGGGCGCTAGGCCTTAAAATGTAATTTGATTTAGTTTTTTTTTTAATGTATACAGTTTATCATCTTTTGTTTTATCAAGTTTCTTACTTTCTTCTGCTTTCTTCAAATAACAAAATATCTTAGTGTTCATAGATGTATTATAAACTCGTGTTAAAAACATCAGAAGCCGGACATAAATTAATTTATAAGTTTACATAATCGTCACAAGCTTAAAATCAATGTGCTTTTATGTGGTAGGTAATTATTGTGGTCACATAATTTAGCCATTACCTCCTCATAACAATGTTATTATCATCTAAATAACTACAATCTACATAAGCTCATACTACGCTTACATTAATCACCTATTGATTAACCATTAGCATATTCGTCTGTCCGTCACCAGTCTTCACTTCCGTGTCGTAAACCGATCGTAAACTGTAATGGAATTGTACTGGAAATTATTCAAACTTAACTGAAGTGAGCAGTGGTTCCGAGTTCTCACTGAAGTTAGATGTGGTTCACATTGAAGTTAGAAGTGGTTCTCGTTGAAGTTATAGATGTGGTTCCCATCATCTTAAGAAGTGGTTCTCATTGAAGTTATAGCTGGTTCCTCCACCGCTAGCTTCTGGAGGAACTAGGAGGAACATATGTTTTTATTGAAATTAGAGGAGTTTTGTCATTCATGAATTTAAAAATAGTTCGTAATTGTGACTGAAGCAAGCAGTGGTTCCCACATAAGTGAACAATGGTTCATAATAATTACTACTGAACCTAGTATTGGTTCTCATTTAAAGCTATTTAATAACCTATTAGTGATCATCATTATTAGATATTTAATACTAATAAAGTGCCTACGGTGTAGAACATTTTGTAGTAGGTAATTTATAGTCAGTATTAATAACTACGTATCATTACAATAAATTGACTTTGATGCTTCAATTATTAAGCCTTCATTGACGTGAGGGCGTAGTAATTGACAGTTATGTAGATATTTTGACGTAAAATATTAATTGCCATTCTAACTTTGTGACTTTTTGTAAGGCGTTGATTTTTAAAACCCAGGTTATGGCTAAGGTCCGAGGTGACAGAGCGGTTTGGCCGCTACACAACAAAATCACAAGCAATTGTATGTAAATAACGGCGCAACCCGCTGTTATTAATGAATCGTTTCATACGATTGCTTGAATCTCATTGTCTAGACCAAAGGTTCCCAAACTCCTTTGTTTCGTTTTCGTTTTCGAACCTAAGGCTCTTCTCTCCTAACCAAATTATAATTTATATGGACCCCCGCCTATAATAATTGCGGACCCCCATTTTTTATCAGGGCCAACGTAGACCCCCATCTAGTCTCGCGTGGACCCCTGGGGGTCCACTTTGGGAATTACTGGTGTAGACTGTAGCGGCCAAACCATATATTATAAGTCTATGGGCCAAACCGCTCTGTCACGCGGATCCATATAAATCGAGCCTGAAGAATATTAAATTAGTACTTACTTTTGAATCAAACTGCTGAGATTGTTTTCAAGTGAACTTATGTGCTTATATTATGTAGTAAATCAGTTGCAGCTTCTATATTTTATACATATATAGTAAAAGTTGCTTTAACTATTCAGGTCTATATTCACCCTACAAAGACTCAAAAAATATCTACAGCCGAATATCATCGTCCTATTTAGAAATCCGTTAAAAAAGAAAAAAAATATTCGCACTGTATCTATGAGATGAACAGGGACGTCATCTATTTTGTATTCTGCAAATGAAGATGTAACACTATAGTACAGAATTACTAATATTATTTATCACTATTTATATTCTTCATCGCCATTTCCCTCAATTTGGAGCCTGGAGGAATGTTATGACGGGGACGGGGAAAATTTTCGCATTAGTTGTCATTTGTTATTTCCAAATTTAAATAAAACAATTATTACGGCTCGTGTACTTTGTAAAATGTTGAAAAAACTCTATAAATAACTTGAAAGAATACATTAAATAATTATATTTTTTAAAATTGTTTTTAGCTTCACTTTAAATATATTATATCATAACTTTTGTAATAATACTGTTGGAATGTTTTAGAATTTAGAGCTTAATGGATTAAATAAACCATTGAGATAATGAAATGAACAAAATACGTAAAATAATGTGTCAAATAAGTAAAGTAAGATATCTGCGTATTTTAGTAATTATACAACATAAGACATGCTGATGAAAGAATATTTATTTACAGACATTGAGATGTATGGAGTTGACACCGCAACGCAGTGCTTGGTCACATTCAATAGACGCTATATAGCCGCAGTGCACTTAGTCGGCCGCGAGCACTTCTGCTCACTTGACGTATGACAATTATAAAAAAACAAAATAAAAGTCACAAAAATGCCTTGGTGTGTCTTAGGATATTGTAAAAATAATTCCGGCATAACATTTCATCGGTTAGTATTCTTATTTAATTGTTTTCAATTATAATACGAACATTCAATTACTAGGCGAAGACGCGCGCCATTTCGCATTGTCATAGAGTAGTAGATTCAGAGGGGAATGTAGGCAGAATACAGATATCTATGATGAGACGACGATGAATGAAGTATTCACGTAGACGAGTTTGTATTTTGGCAATAATATAAATACGGTATTACGTATACATTATACATGCGTACATTATAATAATTGTATTTATAAATATATTAGTAATTTGAATTTAGTAAGTATGTAGTGGACTTTGGATCCATACTTATTATAATATAATTATTATAAATGCGAAAGTGTTTTTGTCTGTCTGTCTATCCGTCCGTCTGTCGGCTTGTCCGTCCATCTGTCTATTTTGGTATGTAATACTTTGGTTTTTGACTGACTTCCAAAAAAGGAGGTAATACGTTTGGCTATATGCATCCTCTATCAGTTGTATCACGGGGAGTGCTCTGAGGACCATCCCATCACCTTGTGGCGGTCTTCCACCGTGCATTTTTCGCATAATTTCCTTCCGCGCACTGCAAAACTGTGGAACGAACTATCGCCAGAAGCATTTTAAGAAGAAGGCATATTCTCACGCATCTGCAGCTCTTCTGACGTTACGAGTGCCCGTGGGTGACGAATGCTTTCCATCAGGTGACCCGTTTGCCCCGTTATTTTATACTAGATGTTCCGCGCGGCTTTGCCCGCGTAATTTAAGAATGTCACGGAATCCGTACATTTTTCCGCAAAAAAGAAACTTTTGTCCTTTCACGTGGTCTATTCTTCATGTGTGCCAAATAACATAAAATTGCTCCAGTGGTTCGTGAGATAAGCCCTATAAAATAATTTCCCCCGTTTTTTCACATTTTCCTCTATTTCTTCGCTCCTATTAGGTTTAGCGTGATAAAATATAGCCTATAGCCTTTCTTGATAAATGGGCTATCTAACGCTGAAAGAATCTTTCAAATAGGACCAGTAGTTCCTGAGATTAGCGCGTTCAAATAAGTCCTTTCAAATAATTTAGCCCGTTTTTTCAACATTTTCCTCTATTTCTTCGTTCCTATTAGTTTTAGCGTAATAAAATATAGCCTATAGCCTTCCCCGATAAATGGGCTATCTAACATTGCAATAATTTTTCAAATTGGACCAGTAGTTCCTGAGATTAGCGCGTTCAAATAAGCCCTTTCAAATAATTCCCTCCCGTTTTTTTCCACAATTTCAACTATTTCTTCGCTCCTATTAGTAATTGTAGAGTAGAAAAATATTTCTTTTTTCTTCGCTCCTATTAGTTGTATAGTAGAAAAATATAGCCTATAGCCTTTCTCGATAAATGAACTATCTAACACTGACAGAATTTTTCAAATCGGACCAGTAGTTCGTGAGATTAGCGCGTTCAAATAAGCCCTTTCAAATATATTTCCGTTCCGCTTTTTTTCACATTTTTCTCTATTTCTTCGCTTCTATTAGTCTGAGCGTGATAAAATATAGCCTATAGCCTTCCTCGGTCAATGAGCTATATAAAACTGAAAGAATTTTTAAAATTGGATCGGTAGTTCTTGAGATTAGCGCGTTCAAACAAACAAACAAACTCTTCCGCTTTATAATATTAGTTTATATAAAAAATCTAATTAACTTCTATGTCCTTGAGAAATCATACTTGATGTTGGTTAGTGAAAAAACCGTACCTATATTTAGCGACTTGTAGTTGACTTAAAAGTTGGATTTCACTTAAGTATTTTTAACTGAAATCCAATTCTTTAGTCATGCAGAAATAAACGAAACTTTGTTTGTATTCTCCTATTTTAGATGAGCCGCCATATTGGATGTAGAATGAAATTACATTCGTTTTCGAGTTATTCTCAAAAAGTTCTTTCATTTAATATCCATGCT
This sequence comes from Lysandra bellargus, assembly GCA_905333045.1. Taxonomy (NCBI): domain Eukaryota; kingdom Metazoa; phylum Arthropoda; class Insecta; order Lepidoptera; family Lycaenidae; genus Lysandra; species Lysandra bellargus. The sequence goes on along the minus strand of HG995320.1, from coordinate 7,978,228 downwards.
GTTACTATAGGACGGCATAGAAAATAACTATTCCGCTATCTTGGATGGTCGGCCGTTTTATATTTTATTTATAGTGATGTCACATACTGTATCGTGCATTATCATTCAAACCAAACGTGTATACAAAATTTCAGCTTAATTCGTCAAAATATTATATGTACATACAAACTTACTTCGAAATTGAGTTCAAAAATCCCACCCGAGCTTACATATTAATGTAAATAACTAAATAATAATATACAGAGCAAGTTAAATAAAAGCTTTTAATAATGTTCAGTACAAATATTTCTTTTATTTTATCCACTTTCAAATAGAGTCTGCGTTCATTCGAGTGTAGGCACAAAACTTTGTCACTTCTGCGGCACTGATCTATAGCCATCACCGCCCCGCCTCTCACTCCGCTCATTCTTCAAGTGCAACATGTTTTTTTGTTGGCAATAGCAACTCCATACATCTCAATGTTTACAGAATGAATGTTGTCACATGACATTAAAAAGACAAAACTTATCTAAAAGGTAAAACTATAAAAAGGTTCTATACAAACACTACACCCTCACACTAAATTACAAAATACTACTTTAATAATAACAACTAGCCTAAGTACTTAATTACCCTTAGTAGCCTACTAATAGCCCAGCCTGTCTATGGGCTTCGTAAGGCGTCTGGGTCGGTGTAAGCGTACAGGTGGAACAGAGGGAAGCGGATTTATCGCAACGGGAGCGTCACTTGGGGGTGGTGGTACTACTAATACAGGTGCACCACCCTCGCCCGCAGCTGGGTGGCTACCGGGGCTACTGCTTGAGGTCCCCGGTGTATCCGGCGGCTCATACGGCACGGCCCATGGCTTAATTTGGTCCACGTGCCGTTTTAATTGACCTAGACCCGTATTTACTACGTAGTGCCGAGAGCCTATTCCTTCCTTTACTCTCCCTTGCACCCATTTTTCACCTTGCGCGTAATTGCGCACCACGACGTCCTCCCCAACTTGAAATTTGACTGAGCTGTCCGCACATTATCCTCAATTGGCCTACCCCGCCTCAGATGGTCTAACCTAGTACGTAACGACCTACGTTGCAACATCATGGCTGGCGACACATCCGTGGTGCTAAGCTCTACGTTTCTATATGCCAGCAGATATGCCTGCAAAGCCGCATCTAGATCGCAGCCATCCCGGGTCGATTTCTTCAACGCCCGCTTGCATATCCTGACCGCCCTTTCGGCGGCACCATTAGGCGCCGGGTGATAAATCGCCGAAAACGAAATATTGATACCGTTTATTAGTCATGAATTCCAGATACTCCCTACTAGAGGTGGCCCATTGTCGGACACCACTTGCTTCGGTAGCCCGAACCGCGCAAACGTCTCTCGCAACACTTTAATAACCGCACTAGCGTTGGTACTAGGCATGTGAAAAACTTCTAGCCACTTACTGGTCGCGTCGATGATTACTAGAAACGTTTTACCGTTTAATGGACCCAAAAAATCAACATGCAACCTCGACCATGGTTCCGGCTCATGCGGCCACGGCTCTATCGCCGCCTGGGTGGCGCCGAACTCTCCGCTATGCACGTCGCACATTCTCTACAAACTCTCTCGATATCGGCATCTATGCCTGGCCACCAGACGAAACTTCGAGCTATAAGAATATTTATTTACAGAATTAATGTTGACACATGACATTAAAAAGGCAAAACTTATCTAAAAGGTAAAACTATAAAAAGGTTCTATACAAACACTACATAAAGTTTTTAAGTTACAGCTTTGATTAAATTTGTAAAAAAGACCTTTGGGATCAAAATTACGATTTCAAAACTAAGTAAGCAGTTAAAAAAATTTACATTAAATAAAAGCAAACTAAAAATAATAAAATATTAATTATTTCTTGTTTTTTTTTTTTGACCGACTTCTAAAAAGAACTTCTTTGTTCGGCTGGGTATAAAAAAAAGTGGTCAACGTTTCTACAGCAGTAGGGTTGAGGAAACCTCTAAAATGGTCAAGTAAATTTTTTTGGCATTTTTTCAGTTTTCGAACACTATAGAAAGTAGGAAGTGTTAGTGAGGCCCAGAGAGGCGGAGATTTCGATCAGCTCTCGTCCACTGACTCACTGTGTAGAAATGGACCACCGACTGATCATGATGAACGTACTATAATGTTAGCAAACACCGCAGAAACACCGATAGCGCGATGCAGGATAGAATGCCGTTGAACGCTATTCAAAAGTATAAAAGGGAATAAAAGTGTTTAAATTTGCAAAATTACAATTTTTATTAATTTTCGAATGAGTAAGTAATAATAAGAACTGTGAAATAAGTTTTTAGAACTGATGTCCAAAATATAAATTTTTAACGACATCTATCTTGTGAGGATTGAGTTTTGTAGTTTTTTGCGACTACCCTCAGTTTTTTGACGATTCTTTGTTTTTATGGAGACACTTTTTGACATATTGTGATTAAATGGTTTGAATTGCTCAAGATATAATTTATACCATTGCTAATTGCTAAAATTGATTTATTAATATTTGGTTGTGATAAATACAGTCACAGATTAGTAAATAGCAACTACGCAAGTACAATATTACGATGTCCATGTTTTTTAAAACATGTACTTGTACTTTTTTATAATAATTTGATGTTAGTTATTTGGTGGTATATAATAGTCATCGATCGTATTTATTATATACCAATATAAACCTTCTTACTGATTTACTTGTAATCCACAATATAGCCGCAACATACAAATAAGTACGGTCAAACCAAACTTTGAATAGAAGGGTCGTCTTTTTTTCAGCTCGTTAGCTGAATGTAATTTTCAATACATCAATAACCAGGTAGGCAGAGAGCCCTCGTGTCGGGTTCGGGAATCTGGGTCATACGGTACTTTTAATTCCATAATAATATTAAGCGCCTGCCAAAAATAAATAGCAATATTCGCCAAATATGATGCTTTGTTGCGCTCAGGCGTAGATATTGTGAAATTTAATTTGTTGTTAAAATAATTATAAGTAGACTAGATGACGCCCGCAACTTCGTTGCGCCAAAACTCGTTTATTGGGGCAGAACCGTACATTTTTCCGGGATAAAAAGTATCCTATGTCCTTTCCCGGGACTCAAAGTATCTCCATGCCAAATTTCAGCAAAATTGGTTCAGCGGTATGGGCGTGAAGAGGTAACAGACAGTCAGACAGACAGACAGACACTCTTTCGCTTTATAATATTAGTATGGAAGTATGGATATGGATGGACGGTTTAGCCAATTCAAATGTCTTAATAATGTCTATGTGAGGAAAAAAATTATAACCCATACTAATATTGTAAATGCGAAGTGTGTCTGTCTGTCTGTCTGTTAGTTCTTCATGCCCAAACCGCTGACCCGATTATGTTGAAATTTGATATGTATAAGTAATATGAGTGTCTTTGAGTTCTGGGAAAGGACATACGATACTCTTTATCCCGGAAAAAATATACGGTTTCCGCGCGATTGACGAGTTTTGGCGCCACAGAGTTGCGGGCGTCATCTTGTTATGTAATATAATTTGTTGTTAAAATTGGTTTGAGCCAATTCAAATGTGTAAGGAAAGTATGTGAGGTGGAAAATTATCAATAGCATAAATTTCCCATTGACGTTAGAACTTTGATATTCAATGAAATATTGATTTGTTATGTTGAACGAACGTCGCTTAAAATAACACTTGATTGGTAGGCAAGGATAAAGGTATTTTGGATTACTTCTTTCTAATATACATTATTTATTATATATGTGTTCATTTCTATAAAAATGTTTTCTGTTTCTCTTGATGATGGCAGCATGTCTGAACGGCTGCGCTGATTTTAGTTAAAATTGGCACAGATAAAGAGTAGTCTTCGGGACATCGGTTGTTTCGTTAGAAAATGAAATTTCTGAGGTTTTGTTTTGCACGTTTGGTATCGCAAAGAAGTAGAATAGTTAAAAATGAAGCTTAACTCTATCAATGTAATCTGAAACTTTTACTTCATTAGGAAATATTTATTAACGCTTTTAATAACATGTGAAGTTTCATCCAAATTTCACCCACATCAGGGTGTATTTTCATCAGACAACAGCGTATTTATGCAAACTCCAAGATTAATGGCTTCCATTGTTGAGGTATCACTTGACAGCACCAATATTGGGAAGGGTTCTTAATTACCACAAACAAAATGCGCCTTGGCTCGCCGACTCTAAAGGTTACTTTCCGATCCTTGTGGCAAGCGACCGCGACCAAAAATAATGAAATAAATTTCCACTTTATGACTTTAGGGTTTAGATTTCATTTTGCTCTATGCTACGAGTACTTCGAAGCAGCGACGGCATGGGTCGCTAGACCAATATTGGTAGAAACTTAAACCTATAGACATAATATTATGTTACACGGTGAGTTTGGCATCAGTTCTGTACATCAGTCTGAACCAGACTGATGGGGGAATGGTCGTGTACGGTTTCGGACGTGTAACCGTTTGATTTGCGGACTGATCATTTTTTATTGTGTACTTTCGGTCATCATTCTGGCGTCAGTCTCAGACTGATGGACTGAACTGATGCCAGACTGACCATGTAGCCGTACTCTATAGCCTAAGTCAGAAACTGGCATTTTATTTAAATTTTTGTCGATCGCGGTCGCTTAACGCGAGGACCGGAAAGCCACCTTAAGGCTTTTCGACTACAATTCTCTCGAACTTTGTGGTAGTTTAACGCAGTGAGTAATCAATTTTCTTTATACCATTAATGGTGGTTAATCTGCAACGTAATATAGGCATCGCTTGGTGCGATAAGTATGGCCTTACCCCCGAAAATACTCTGGTATTTCGGAACGTCAACGTCATATTAACGAACGCTTATGTCAATGAGGGATTTTCATAACTTTTTAATTTGATTGTCAAACAGTTTCCATTTTAGTAACTAGATGACGTATGGGTAGACAACTATCGGTAATACCAGGGATCACAATCAATAATTGCTACAAAACTGGGCAAAAGAATGTAAAACTTGATACATTTCAATTTGAAAAAAACGCCATAATATTCCAATGACTAGGATAACAAAGTTATAACAACGATGTTTTAGTTAAAACTCACGGAGGAAATAGCCCTATTTACCGATATTCACACCAAATGTCACAGGAATTATACATTTTGGTTTTGACAACATCTTACCTGCACTTGTGCAAGATAACGGGTATTTCATGGCTAATATTTTACCAATAATGAACATCAAAGACCCAAATAACACAATTTGGGAAAAAATAATAAAAAACACACCAACAATAAAAAGTAGAAGTAGTTTGAAAGTGACATGCCCATGACATGCCCGCCAAAACTCTTTCAGTTGTCAGTTTTCAGTTTGACAATTTGCATGTTCCTAAACTGTTACCAGTATACTGGCCTAATCGCTTAGGCCAATGATCGCTTATGTTTAAAATATTTTGATTTATGCCACACTTGACAGTACACTGATATTTTTTAGAAACGCAACCAATATGTATCCGTGATGCCAACCTGCAGATAATTTTAGATCGGTGGGGACCAACCAATAGAAAATCTAGAAGTGTCTATCGTCGCGCCGTCTGGTGGAGATTAAAAATAAGAAAACCTCTCATTCCATACATTTTCATCGGCGATTCTATAACGAAGCGAAAGCATCTTGGCACACCCCTCTGAAGTTGTAATGCTACGTCGTAGGCCATAGCGCGTAGATCCGGTAGCTACGAAGTCTACGAGACTCGCGGATCTTGAAAATAAATAAAATTAATTGAATGTCATTAAGTTAGATGAGTTGTTTATTGTTTTGTATTTCTTTATCCCACTAATAACACTTAATGTAAAAAAAAGGCCAAGTGCGTGTCGGGCCATGCGCAATATAGGGTTCCGTAATACCGCTAGTTTTTTTTTTTTTTTATGGTCAATGAATGTACATCTATAACATGTTCCATTTTACTAACAATAACATCTCAGTTACGTTTAAAGAAGAACGAAAAGTTACTTTATAATACTTCTCCGAAAACCTTTTTTTAGTTGATCGACTATTACTCAATAACTTATGAATGAAGTCTTCTTAGCCGTGATAGTTTTTCTTTTATATTCGGCATATTTGCTATTCCCGTGAATTTTTTCACTATTATAGACGCAACCGTTTAGCTGGTAGAAGGGACTAACGATTTTTTCCACTTTAAAACTTCATATTTCACAAATGGATCCCTAAATCGGAAAATGATCTGTGAATACTCGTAATATTTTAAAAAACGTCTAACGACACCCCACGCGGTGGGGTGGATGCGAAAAAAAAATCATCCCCGCTTGATGTGTAGGGGAGGTACCTTAAAAATGTTAATTTTTAAAGACCTGATATTACCATTTTGTCGGCATCATTAATATTTCATTCATACCGAATTACAGCGTTATTAGGTCCTATAGTCTCTGAGAAAAACCGCGGACAGACAGACATATAGACAAACAGACGGACGAACAGACCGAAACTATAAGGGTTCCTAGTTGACTACGGAACCCTAAAAAACCAAACCTCTCTATATTATTCAATCTTTTCATTGTATAAAGCCAAGTTCTGCTCTATTTACTGTGTAGTTTTAATAAATCATTAGTTAGTGACTGTACTTATTAATATTTTTTTAACTTTAACTATAGTGACTGATTTATTTTACTTTAGATCCGTTTTAAATCTCTTTTTTCTTTTGTTTCAGAGTCTTCTCGTAGCACCTTATATGGCGCAGGACGGGTCCCGGGCGCGCGCCTCGCCGCACACACACCACCGCAGGCGCAGATAATACAGGGGCGGATACAGAGGGGCGACGCCTAGGGGCATAGACTATTGAACTTTGTACTGGTGCTCTGAGCCTTATTTTCCACTTCCGGTATGTGCGTCGTGGTATAGTGCGCGCGGTGCGGGGAGGTGCGGGGTGGCGCAGGGCATGCGGCGGCGGCCCCCGAAACAGAAAACTTGTAAGGCGGTCTGACGATACCGTTAAGGTAGGTTTAGTTGCTAAGAATTTGAGTGATACCACGTCATTTAAGTGTAAAAGTTTTTTTTTTAATTAGGTCAGCTAACAAACGATTTACGCGTACTCTATGTGTGAAGACTAATGATATATCCTTGGCGAAGTAGCCAGTATACAATGGCCCACGAATCACGATGGCCCCACTGCAGGCCACGCCATTGCGCGCCACGCCTGAAAATCGTCCGCCATCATACACCATTACCCCGTCTACACAATGGCGATGGCTTGTAGTGGGGCCAGCATGGATCGTTGTAAAGAGACACCTTTAAATATATAGCAAAATAAACGTACGAGTTGAAAAGACACACGGTGTACGTCTGAACTCTGACAAATAATTGTGTAAGCCTCGACTTGTTTCTAGGATTCTTATCGTGATAAAATATTATGATAATATACACACATTTTAGATAATATAGAAGGATAAAAAATGTTAATGAATATGATCTTTTTGTGGAATGGCAGTTTTTGATGTTCGTAAAGAAATTGTATTCGAAAATTGCAAGACAATTTATTATGGAAACAGCACGAGAACAAGACTTGTAGTTTATATGAGCGAGTGACAAAAATCGTGGTAAAATTCTAAGTAGAATCGCTATGACAACAACTTTAATGTGTAATGAATAATGATGATTAATGACTATACTAGACATTGCTTCTAGGGCGCCACAGCTATTTTATAAAACCAAACTGAATTTGTTTGAAACGAACTAGGGAATTGCTGAACCGCTGCATAGGTTTTTCCTTTGCCATTCCGAAAAATAATGTTATTTGTTTGTTATGTCATAAACAAAACGAAAATCTTGTTTTCTTTTGGACATTTAACATCTTCTTTCTCGTTCTTTGATGTAACGTTTTCTTTCTATAATGTTATACTACATACTAGGGGTCATCTAGTATAGTTTGTTTATAACAATCGCACACCTGACGTTAGCTGTTCCCGTCCATAACGAGTCTAACGTCGGACGACTCGCGCGCGCTGCCAGCACGCAAATAGCGCGACCCCATTCCCCGCTCTCAATGAAATACCCACCATAAATGAACTAACGAACAATCTTAGATCCGCCACTGAATCTCTGATGTTAATCTACTGGAATGTCATAATGTATTTCACTGACTAATGAGGTCATAAAAAACCGTTACGAAAATAATTTTGAAAAACTGTAAAATTGATAACACAATTTAAAAAGACTTACTAATTTCTTAATGGTTTCGGTTTCGAGTATAATCAGCATACTACTATAGTTATAAAATATGTACCATCGAGTAATTTGATTCCTATGCAGTTGATAGACCAACGTTATTTGGTCGAATATGTCAATTCAATGTTAATTGTGATCTGTCAGCTGGGTTTGACGTAACGCAACCAAACTACGTAGGTCCCCGACCTGCATAGGAATCAACTTCTCTGATAGTACCATCAATGAAATTGATTGATAGATGGACCTACAAATATTTTGATTGGGTTTTGTCAATTCAATGTCAGTGATCTGTTGGCTGGGTCTGACATAAAGCTACCAAATTACGGAGATTCGCCATCTGCCAATGAATCAACTTCTAATAGAACAATAATAAAAGTTTTCCTATACCGGTTTATTTTAAAACAACTATAACGTAGGAGTTGTTGTTTGACATGTGTGACGTCACAATTCATTAACCAAACTAAACTGTTCGTTTGTTTATTTTAAAAATTTTAATTTCTTGCACTGACATCATTTCTATCTTGCACAACCATGTCCTTGGTGTCTTACGCATATTGTAGCTTTTGTCAGGCTTTTTCACTGAATTAAGATGATATACTTGATGGTGCTATTTAATCCTTCAAGCCCCATAAGGACACCGGTAACCGCAACGACAATAGAATCCAACCAATTGATTGAATAAGGAAAGAGCCCGGATCAATGTTGAAGAATTGAACAGAATCACAAGAATTTGCTTAGATCTTCATGAAAAAGTGGGCTGATGATATTGAAGTAAGAACAGATCGAGAGGATCATGTCAGCTGACAAATAAAAAAAACTAGATCAAAATCGGCCAACCCGTTTGGAAGCTACGATGCTCCAGACAGACATAGACACACAGATGTCAAACACGTTAAACAAGCACCCCTCTTTTTGGTCAGTGGTTAATTAAAATAGTAGATTTGGCTTTGTACTGTACTTATTTTTAACCGACTCCATAAACAAATATATACAAATTTATTCCATTACAAAAAAAGGACATAGTGTATACGGCAAATTGAGAAACCTCCTTTTTGGAAGTCGGTTAATAACTCAATAATAAGGACGATCAAGCTACTTACTAAAAACGCTGCCAAGCCAAATTCTGACGAAGCCATGCCGTTTTGGCTTGTCAGGATTTGGCTGTGCAAACAACGTGTATGGCAACGATTCGACCTACATTCGCTAAGGTCATTTCCTTAATAACGGCTTGTTATTTACTGTCCCCATAACAACTTATTATGCTTGCTTCCGACATAACTTACCTACTACACGTACCTATATCGATGGCTACGTGTATAGGCGAAGAATATTTTGATTTTGTGTTGCAAGCATTAAAATCATGTCAATTTATGGTCAGAAAAATGTTTATTAGCATTTTGATTGGCGTTTGAAAAATTTAAAGCCAAAAATCTTATATCTTTAAACGAGCAATTCTTGTATATATACAAGAATTGCTCGTTTAAAGATATAAGTTTTTTTATTATAACTGCGATTATTGGCCTGGGACAAAACATAGTGCTCACAGGACAAGTAAATGTTGATTGACCCATATATAGGTATATAAATTTTAAAAAATAATAAAATCTCAGAATCGGCTCCAACGATTTTCATGAAATTTAGTATATAGGAGGTTTCGGGGGATCTAGCTGGGAACCATTTTTAGAAAATGTAATTTTTTTTGTGTTTTAACTTTTATTTAATACCGAGCAAAGCTCGGTCAAATAGCTATTGTTGTTATTAAAATATAAGAAACAAAATTAATAGTGGTTAAAATATCTATAATTTTATTTTATCTAGATTCAAAATCCCTGAAAATTACATAGTTTTCTTGACTTTTCTTCATATAGATTAGTAATGGATTTAAGATCTAGCTTGTAAGAATAAGAATAAGAATGGATTTATTTTTAGCATCACACAATACATTATAATATAAGTCAGTAGGACAGTTCGTCTATAATATTCAAATTAATTTATTAATATAATGCTGTGTGACGCCAAAAATTGGCCCCAGCTCAGCAAACGCAGCAAGCAAGCCCGCTGCACTGATATTCTGCGGAGGCCAATGAGTGGTTTCACAACGCTACTAAACTAAACACAAGATTTACGGGAAGAAAAAAAAACAAATTATAAAAGTGACAAGAACTAATTAACTAATTAATTATTAATACAACAAATAATTACAAATTACATAATATACTTATTTTCAATCTACAGACAGAGTACATGTGATGTTGTCTTTAACTGTGAAAAGAAGAAAAAAAAAAACAAATTTGACAGATGGTAAAAAAATAAAAACTTAAAATGGTGGTTTGACGTCTGCGTTACTAAAACGAGGTTTCTGACGCTTGTGCCATCGAAGAAATTGATTCATAGACAGATGGTGGACCTACGTCAATAATTTGGCGGGGTAATGCTAAAAAAATAAAAAATAAATTACTTAATTCATATTATAAGTTTATGCTTAATTCATGCTTTTAAAAATAATGCCTCATTCTTATACTAAGGCCCAATTTCACCAACGACTGTTAAAGTTAATGCTCAAATTAGTATCACGTTACCTCTTTCGTCATTTATAGGAATGAAAGGGAAGACATAACATTTTAACAAGCTGTTAACACTGACAGACGTTGGTGAAATTTGGCTGGGTAACTATAAAGCTGTAAAGTGTAAAATGTACTAAGCCATTCGTTTCCTTGGCGGTTAAGCCTCGAAATAAAACAATTCGTCAAAGAACCAAAGTCACCGACATAGTGCAGAGAATCAGTACGCTGAAGTGGAGCTGGGCTGGTCACGTAGCTAGAAGAACAGACGATCGCTGGAGTAAAATTACTCTGGAATGGAGACCAAGGCTGGGTAATCGGGGTGTAGGTCGACCTCCAACTAGGTGGGACGACGATCTCCGTTTAGTTGCGGATCCATGTTGGATGCGAGTAGCAGGAGATCGGTCATCTTGGCGTTCATTGAGAGAGGCCTATGTCCAGCAGTGGACGAAAATAGGCTGATATAATTCGGTTAACAGCTAAGCTATTATAGCTATTGCAGATTGATTGACAGCTAAGTAGGTCGGAGCTCTCCTCATGCGGCGGTTACGTCATCGAAAATTGCAGTGCTAACACAATAACAACAAAACACTGTGCTAGTGTCAATAGGCGTTTTGGCTGTAAGGTTTTAGGCCTTGTTTTTTGCAATACTAAGTGGGGAATAGCTTATCATGAAAAATAATATTACGCAGAGCAGAGGGCGTTACTAACACATACAGTAAACAATCCGACCAAAATCAGATATGTTGCACACGTCATATAAGAATATTGACAGAAACGTTGTTAACGTCGAACAAAACTTTTTGTTTTCTGGCTGTGCTGGTGCTGCCTCTAGCATGAAAAAAAAAGACGGGTTGCACTCCGGGAGTGAAAACTTAATTATTAACGTTGTGCATTATTTTTTTTAACCCATTTTTAATGAAAATCGATTTAAAAAAAATCGGCCAAGAGCAAGTCGGACTCGCGCTCTAAGGGTTCCTTACCATTATAGAGCAAAATTAGCCCAAAAATTGTGTTTTTTGTATGGGAGCCCCTCTTAATTTTTTATTTTATTTTAATATTATTATTAAATATTAAAGTGCACATAAAATTAAGGACCTTGAGTAAAATTCAAGTACCTACCTGTTGCCATTATTGATACAGAGCCAAAAAGGCCAAAAAAATCACGTTTGTTGTATGGAAGCCCCCCTTAAATATTAATTTTATTTTGTTTGTAGTATTTGTTGTTATAGCGGCAACAGATATACACAATCTGTGAAAATTTCACCTTTCTAGCTATTACCGTTCTTGAGTTACAGCCTGGAGACAGACAGACAGACGGACATAAAGACGGACAGACATCAAAGTCTCAGTAATAGGGTCCCGTTTTTTACCTATGGGTACGGAACCCTAAAAAGAAAAAAAGAAATATAATAATAACTAGCTGTTGCCCGCGATTTCGTCCGCGTTAGAGTAGTAGATCACATCCTAAGTATTTATTGTACAAAAATATTCAATGTACGGAATTGACTTTCCTACGATTTTATTATATATATATATATTATTATTTTAATCTGTATGTTTCAAATATCGCCAAAATAATTAAACTAAAACGACAAAACGACAACATATAAAATTAACGACACGGTCTTAATCGTCATAATAAAAAGCACGCATTACGTGCGAAATGTCAGGGTTGCTATTAACAATTAAAATAATTCACAACCCCATAAAGTTAGCATTGACCCACATTTTAAAAAGTGTCGTTAACTTAACTATTTCCAAACCTTCGAAAAACGATATTTCTCAGTTTTTTTAATATAGCTGGCTAGGTTAATTTTAGTGCCGAAGTTCGAAAACCGAAGATTCGCTAATTGATAGTCATTCACTAAGTTTATGTCAAATCCTATGACATTTTGGATTTTGACCTTTTTAAATATTACCTACATCTTATAACATCTACTGACACTAACATGGTTTTATTATATAATACTAGCTATTTGACCGAGCTTTGCTCGGTATTCGATAAAACATGAATAAAAATACATTTTCTAAAAATGATTCCTAGCTAGATCGATTTATCGCCCCCGAAAACCCCTATTTACTAAATTTCATGAAAATCGTTGGAGCCGATTCCGAGATTCCAATTATATATTTATATATATACAAGAATTGCTCGTTTAAAGATATAAGATTTCATGGTTTTGCGACGGCTGATTATGATATCAGCCTGTCACAAAAGCCTGAAATATATTCTTCTATTTAAAAATTTCCTTGAGGAATAGCAAGAAGCAGCGTGCAGGATCTATAATAGGTCATATCAAGTTAATAATATTGTATAAATTTTGGATTAGCGAGACCAGTTTCAAAAGGAAAGACTCGAAATTAATGGCGTTTCCACGTTACATTCTACATGGCCTAGGTTCCGAAATATGACCCAGCATACAGGTCAGATTAAAACGTCATGCATCCGATGCCATATTGTACAAGTGCTGAGACAAGTGTGACGTTCTATAATGACATTCCAAAACTGGTGTATATTTTAGAACGTATCAACAAATCCTGCAGGCTGCTTCTGGCTATACCTTAAGGGAATTTTTAAATAGAATATTTCGGAATGTACCCTTGATGTAATTATGACTTCTCCACTCATCTGGCTGTTTGACGTAGTATTGATTTATGGAGCTCGCCTTTTCGCCATCATTCGTTTTACGAGCGTTTCGTACGCACGGCGTTACGCACAACACTTATAACTTTAATGTCGACTTTATTAACGAATTATTTTCAAAGCTTTTAGTAAGCTGTACCCCGATTACGGTAGTAATCTTGCTTAAAATTATAATAAAACTAGCTGTCCCAGCAAACGATGCTTTGCCATAATATTAAGTATTTCGCCCATATTATTTTATTGAAGTGACTAAATAAATATGTCCCCATGGCAACGTCGATCGCTATCTCTTCGCACAAACAATGGTCGCCGTCAGTCTCAGGTTGTAATAATTTACTATTATTTATTCAACAAATGCACTTATCAATATAAAAAGTAGATGTCCGATTCTCAACCCTAGCCGATATGCTCGCTAAGATTCACGAAAATCGGTCGAGCCGTTTCAGAGGAGTTCAATTACGCACACCGTGACACGAGAATTTTATATATTAGATATATTTTTTTTATTTCGCAGTTTGACCATACCAGTACCGATACCATGTCGAAGTTATATTAATGTGGGACTTTTTATTTTATTATAATTTTAAGTGTGATATTGTGTGTCTGTCTGTCTGTTACATCTTTACGAAAAAATCGCTGAAAATGCTTTTCTTATACTAAATATTAATAAACTGAATATTTTCTTATGAAACTTATCGAATTGGCTTGTTTAAATATTGAATTTTTAAACCATTTTGTTTCAAGAGTAATGAGCATAAAAATATAACAAACAATATGAATATGGATCAATATCGTGCGTTGGATTGGATCCAATATTGGTGTTTGGCAAAAATCTAACGAGTGTAGTAGCTATAAGTTCATAGACAACGACAGAAGTTTTATTTTATGAGGTCAAAGGTCAAAGACATAGGCCATAAAATAAGCATAGACAGTAGACTCGGCCGACGCGTGAGGAATATCAAACTACTTATTGAAGCCTTCAGCTATCATTTATGGGAGATGTGTATGGCGATAATAATTTAGGTCATCGCCATAGGCATTTTTACTTGAAACAAGACAATCGTATATCGTTACGCCAAAATTCATTTATCGAGAAGTATCCTTTGTTCTTTCCTTGACCTCAAAGTATATCCATACCAAACTTTAACAAAGTCGGTTTAGCGGTTTGTCTGTTATCGCTTTACGCAATTGGGCAATATATATTGTAACAGACAGACAGACAGATACACTTTCGCATATAAAATATTAGTATGAATTAAAACTTGTTAAAAACAACTTAGCTGTGCAGCCACAGTAATTATGTATTTGCATGTTAAATATTTAATAACAGCCAAACGAAATCCAAAGCTGTTTGCTTTACGTTGGCAGTATTGAAGGCAGCCATATTGGATTTGCTGTAGGCGGGAAAATTGACTTAATAGCAATTATGCCAATTAACTTTATTAATGTAACTTTAATGAAATAAACTGTGAATACGAGTAAGTAGAGATAATGTTATGCCAAATATAACTTTGATAAGGTTATGTTTAACAGAAAATGCATGGAGCTTATATGTAAATTCTTCATTAAGTTAAAGTTAAGTAATATTTAAATGTCGCTGACTGCGGCGGTTTGATTAGCTAACTATAGTCAACTGCAAAGAGACCTTAACTTGTAGTCAAGCCGAAATTCAAGGACTATCAGTGATTTCAAATCATATTATCAACATACATAGGCATTTTTTTTCAGAATATTCTAGCTTGTTATTTACGAAGAATTCAATTTTTTACCAGCTAGTTGCCTACGCTGACTACTCGTCAGCATTTCTCAGACATATAATAATATTATATAATAATTCCTGCACATGATAATATTATATGTATAATATCTTGAAAGTAATGAACCTAAACTTGAATGTAAGGTTGATGTTGGCCCATAAAAATAGAAATATTATGTAAAAAGAATGTGTAATTACTTGTACTTACTTAACATAACTGTATTTTAAAAAGATAAAACCGACTTCAAAATTGTACGTAATTGAGAATTAAAACTACCTATCTCCAAAACTACTCAACCGATTTTGATGAAACTTGCACTATTTCCTAAGTTGAACAATACCTAGTACAACAAAAAAAGAATTACTAAAATCCGAATGTTAGTTCCAGAGATATGCGAACACAAACATAAAAACATACATACATACATACTTACATACACTTTTGAAATTTGGCACATTTGTTCAGACGCTTATATAGACTAACATATTCGAAAATTGGGCAGTTCTGGAAATATTACATACATACGCGTCGAATTCATAACCTCCTTTTTTTGAAGTCGGTTAATAATATTACTGTAGTACCTATATTCGACGACCTCCGTGGCGCAGTGGTGAGCGCGTTGGTAGCTCAAGCCGGAGGTCGCGGGTTCGAGTCCCGCCGACGGAACAAAAAGTTTATAAAGTTCCTGGGTCATGGATGTGTATTAAATATGTGTATCATATAATAAAAATCTTAAATATATGTATAGTATAAAAGTATTAAATATATTTTCGTTGTCTGGTACCTGTAACACAAGTCCTTCAGGTACTTAGCACGGGGCCAGACTGACGTGGTGTGAAGCGTCCATAGATATTATATTATTATTATTATTATTATTATTATTATTATTATTATTATTATTATTATTATTATTATTATTATCTAATTATGATATAAAAAATTCTCGTACAGTATTTGTGCGCGAACTCCTCCAAAACGGCTCGACCTATTTTAATGCAATTTTGTATGTTCATTCGTTAGGCCTGAGAAAAGGTTTTTATCTACTTTTTATATTGATACTAAAAATAATTTACATGGCAAAACAACGTTGCCGGGTCATATAGTTTTTTTAAATTCTATAATAAATTACTATCTTATAACATTAGCTTGGTTAAAACTGGTTAAAACGCATCTGAAAAGTTTTTGAAGTTTCCTTAATTTTTCTAGATGTACCTATTTTACAAATATAGCGTGCTCGAATTAATGACCATGGGGGCCATTTTGACATTTCAGTCTATGACGTAAATTAACTTTTTTGTACGAAGATTTTTATTACATCCTAAGCCTAAGGCTAAGGTTAAGGTATAATTATAGTACATTACGCACCTAGGGCAGGAAAATAAGAAATGTCTCAGATCATATGTAATTGTTGGCCGAGGCGAAGTCGAGGTCAACAAACATGTGATCTGAGAAGATTTTGTCCCACCTCCGGGCGGAAAACGTCAACTTTCTTCCCGCGGCGCTTACTGATGTTGTCGTTTTCCGCCTCCGTCGATGAGAAAAATAGTATACGCACCATGGGCAGTAAATAATAAAGCCTCAGATCACATGTTGACATTTGACATGACATGACAGACATTTCTTATTTTTCTGCCCTAGGTGCGTAATGTTCTTATTCATTTTTTACGGATTGTAATTTGTAACTTTTTTTAACCGACTTCCAAAAAACGAGGAGGTTATATGTACGGCTGTGGATATTTTTTTTTTTTTTTTAACCGACTTCCAAAAAACGAGGAGGTTATATGTTCGGCTGTGGATATTTTTTTTTATTTTTTTATTTTTTTATTTTTGTATGTTCAACGATTACTCCGCCGTTTGTGAAGCGATTTTCGAAATTTTTGTTTTGTTGTATTAGGTTTCACTCCAATTTGGTACCATGTTCACAAAAGTGGTGACCTGATGATGGGATCCAGGAGTAATCGAGGGAACTCCTCGAAATTTATATGGAAACATATGGTGATTTTGGTTTTATGTGAAGTGTACTAAGAATATGCTACCAAAAAGTCAAATATTGGGTCAAGGTATACCATGGTTTCGAAGATGCTGAGAGAACTCCTGACTCTTTATAGATACACGTTTGGGAGTTTCGGCGTTGTTTTAAGAACAGAAAGCATATGCTACCATGCAATTCAAATTCATCATCATCATCATCGTCATCATCATCATTACCACGTCGTGTTAAGGTCACCAATGTCTCATGGCACAAAATAGATAATAGTACAAGGCATAGGTATGGATACAATAATAATAATTATGTACATAACAACACCAATTATTATAGGCTGTTTAATATACACGGCGGTCGGCGCCGCAGAGGCAACGGCGTCGCCGCGCGGCGCGCGGCGGCGCGCGGCGACGCGTACGTAAACATCGTATTCAAGTTCTAACTGGAATGTCAGGGCATGCGGCATGCCGCCAGAGTAGACAGAATGATAGAGTATGCCGACTTAGAACTGATGTAATTTTTTTAAGTTTGACGTATTATGACAAAAGTCGTCGCTAGGGTCGTAACCTACAAATTTAGTTGTTTATATTTTGGCACATGCAAAGAAAACTGTCAGAATTCAATTTCAAAATCTTATTTTTAAAATTAAATTATATCAGCCAGCGCGCCAGCCTTTAACTTATCCTGGCGAAACACGAAAGAAACGACAGATATTAATACTCGTCAGTCTCATAGCAGTCGAAGTACTGGTAGTTATGTCTATTGTGATGCCACGCTGCGAGCATTTTGCAGCGTGGCATCACAATAGACATGTTCACGTGTTCACTTAGATCTTTTTAAATGTATTGTTTAAATTTATCTATCTACCTGATATTTGGGCCTTGGGGTATGCCGTATGACTCATATCAGTCTTAACAAATTGTAATAAGATACGTAGAATATACGCAGTACCACCGACGACCACTTATAAATTCGCGGACTATGACGGAGGTCAACTTAAGGTGAACGCAGATTTGGCCGCACCGCACGCACCGCAGTCGCCGCATTCGGAATTCTTTATATGAAGTTATAGGCAAGCTCGCATACCTACCTACCCGCGCCGCAGTCTTCGCAACTTCATAATAATATGAAGAATTGTGAATGCGGCGATTGCGGTGCGTGCGGTGCGGCCAAATCTGCGTTCACCTTTAATAACAATTATACGAGATCAATTACCACTCAATATTATGATTTATGTTGTCAGTTCAATGCTCACTGCTCACACCAAGCTCACTGTTGAGTTGTCAGACGTCAGTTGCTTACAAACTTTCAACAACACAACGAAAATCTGTTACAAGTTACAACTACCTATATAAAACTTCTACGTACAAGCGATAGCGCGACACAGGAGCGCCTCAGTGACATCTAGTGAAGACAATATGAAACTATTTTTTATACAATTTGAATTGGCACTATAGTTTGTTCGTTTTATGATGATATGCGTGACACATTATAATTGACAATAGTAGGGAAGTTACCTAAAAAAATTAATCGAATAATTTAAAAATATCGAATCACCTCGTAAAGGAATTGCAATCGAAATTATCGATTTCGTACTGATGTTTCAGAGTGACGCCGGCGATTTAAGATGGCCGCCCTTTTTATCGATTTGATTTCGATTCAACTGTGTCAGTCTCTATTGACATAAGTTCCGTTTCATGCATCTGACATTTTTCAAATATTTTCGTAACAATAATTTTATACTCCTATTTCAAAGTTAATAATTATAATTTTATATCAATAAGTTAGCATTTAGCAACTTTTCATTTTTATTCATTTACAATTACAGGAAACATTTATTTTTGTAGATGGAATATAATTTATTACATTCTGATTTTTTTTTTGTTTTCTTGTAAAAAAATCCGTAGCAAGGAATATGAGAACTGTCACCCATATCATCTTAGAACGAACAAACTATAACAGTTTACCTACTAGGTAACTAAAAAGAGTGAAATTATTATTTTTAACAAAAAATTAAAACCGACTTCCAAGGTAAAAACAATATTAATAGCATCCTTATAATATGAACTAAAAAGTATTAAATAATTTTTCCTATCTAATATGTAGTGCCTTTTCCCAAATTCGGCTAAACTTCAACTATTTCTGTACTCAATCTTCATAATTTTGAAGTCGGTGCCAGTTCCAAAAGTTTCAAATTTTCTGTCAAAAAATAAAGATTCAGCTATATCTGGTACCGACTTCAAAATGATGAAGATTGAGTACAGAAATAGTTGAAGTTTAGCCGAATTTGGGAAAAGGCACTACATATTAGATAGGAAAAATTATTTAATACTTTTTAGTTCATATTATAAGGATGCTATTAATATTGTTTTTACCTTGGAAGTCGGTTTTAATTTTTTGTTAAAAATAATAATTAGTTATTTTGCTTCAACGATAGTCATTCTTATGTGATGATCATATTACTACCCCCTTTTATAAACCCTTTTAAATAAGGGTCCAAACAACAATCGAAGCAGTTTTAAAATCCAAGAACGGAGAATTTAGAACATTAATTTAGTGTAGCCTAGTAAGACCACGTGGTGAAAATATTAGGTTAACTATCGATCGAATCTAACAAACGGTTAGAACTTTTAGTTATTATTCTAGTTTATTCTAGCCTGGGAAGATCCTATTTATAATCCTATTAATAAATAGGATCTTAAAGTAAATTCACAAGCCGACATAATTTGTTGGTTTTTCGAAAATTATTTTTGCGAAAACTAACCCTCTGAAAATACAGCCTTTAAAAGCAAATCATCTAAGTGTAGACAGTGGACGTCGTCATAAAATTTGCATTAAAACCATCTATTATGTAAGCGTTACAAAAAAATAATGGAATTATAACACTTCTGGGCGTTGGACGCTAACGCGTGAAGCGCTTTCAGCGTTTCCTTTTCCTCCTAACCGCTTCGTTGAGCGCCGCAGCCGCTGGAAGTCGCGGGTCCAATCGATGTGCGCGCGCCTGATGTGACGTCATCGGGCAAAACTGGCCCTATAGCCAATACTTTTTCTTTGTCGCTTCTTTATAGAATCACCGATCAAAGTGTATGGAATTGATATAAGCGTTCGTTAATATGATGTCAAGACGTTCGACTCGTCTAATGTCCATTCCATATATTTTGATCGGCGATTCTATAAAGCAGCGGTAAAGAAAACGTCTCGGCTACAGGCTTTGAAAGCATTGGCAAATGGCAAATACAATAACTCATATTCAGTACAATGGCTCGAAATGTCCCAACACATTTGACACAAATGCCCGAAACAGCTCGGATTAATTTCAATAGAATTCATAAATCGGCTAAGCATTTTGAACTAGAAACCGAATTGGGGCCATCGAGGTGTAACTTAAGTTACAACTTTGACGACCTCTGTGGCTCAATGGGTAGAGTGTGTGGCAGCTCAGCCGGGGGTCGCGGGTTCGAATCCCGCCGAGGGAACAAAAAGTTATTCAATGTTCCTGGGTCATGGGTGTGTATTAAATATGAGTATGATATAATAAAAATCTAAAATATATGTATAGTATAAAAGTATTAAATATATTTCCGTTGTCTGGTACCCGTAACACAAGTCCTTCAGGTACTTAGCACGGGGCCAGATTGACGTGGTGTGAAGCGTCCATAGATATTATTATTATTATTAACTTACATTGCTACTACTAGTAGCTACAATCCATAATAATATCGTAAATGCGAACGTGTATATGTACTATCAGAGAAGTTGATTCCTATGCAGATGGCGACCTAAGTTATTTGGTCGCGTTACGTCAAACCCAGCCGACCGATCACAGCTAACATTGAATTGACATAAGCCGACCACATGACTTAGGTCCGCCATCGGCATAGGAATCAAGAATCAAGTATCAACTTCCCTGATAGTATATTCCATCTTCAAACCGCTAAACCAATTTTGCTAAAATTTGGCATGGGGATACTCTAAGTCCCGGGTAGGATATATCTTAGATAGTAGTCTAAAGATTACCATCCACAGGAATTTACAGAATTAAGCAATGACACTTTAGGGTTTGAGTAATGTGCATGTGTCCTATAAATAGACTTTGCTGTGAAAGTAGCAGCGTTGTTAGAGTTTGTTTTTATGACTTGTCTGTGCAACAGCCCGATCATCATGAATTTTCCCATACAAAAGTTTAAGGGAACGCGACGTAAGCCCTTTCAGCTGTATATTTTGTCTACCTGCACACTTTGAGAACAAATTATGTTTTAGCGCCCCCCATTGTTTCAATTTAAAATGCATCCAGATGAAATGAAATTACAAATCACCCCCCAAGCCTCTTCACAACGCCCTTTTTTTGGTTTCCACACCACCCCCCTTTAGATCTTCAGCGCCCACAAGAGGACGCTATCGCCCACTTTGGGAAAGGCTGCTGCATACTATACCTATTTTGGCAACTATTTTTCGGTTTCACAGAAGTCGGCTATGCGGTAAAATTATCATTTTATCAAATAAAAGACGTGCGTCAAAGTGGAAATAATACGTCAGCTATAATCTACTGATTCCAGATTAGTTATCGCGACATTTTTGTTTGAATTATTTTTACTTTAAGACACTGCGACAAAGATAAGATGTAATTTGTTAAGGTTTTTAAAGACGCCGTTTTACGAATCTCTTTGGGAGCCTAATATTTAAATTAGGAGGATGATTGACCAGAGCGAGAGAAAATATTAGTCGTCTAGCTCACTCAAGTTTATAAAAAATGACGTTATGTTATCACGATTAAGATGGAATCAGAAAAGAAACTAGCTAAGTGCTAATCGAACTCGCGCACCGAAGATTTCGTATAAACCTGTACATTGTACAACAATCATATCCGATCTGCCGCGTTATCACGTATCTTGCGAGAGCAATGCGATAGCAATTATTGCGCGATAATTGCTCAAAAATCGCAATTTCGTATCACGTAAGAGCCAAAACAATACGATTGCAATCGATCGCTTACATGACACCATTGTTTTTGACAACCAGCAATCGATCGCGCGATTATTGCTAGTAGATTGTTGATCGCTATTTTACGTGATAGCCCTGCCGTTTTACCTTTTGAGATACGGAATCCTAAATAGAGGCCAAAATATCTTTACCCGAAACAAAAGTTAGGTAATTAGTACATTTAATTATAAACGCAACCAAATTGTTAAGTACCATATAATTTGGCAGCTCATCAACTCTAATAAAACACTTAAGTAACTACCAAGTATTATGTGGTAACAATCAAAGAAGATGTTTTAATGTTGCGACTATTTTTAAAATGACTATTTTCGCCTAGGATAGAATTAAATTCGAGCTAGGAAACTGGGTATTGATAACTAATTTTAACATATCTAGCAATAGATGTTGATCCAAAATTAGTACTTGCAAAATTTACTATTCTCGATAGTAAGGGCTGATTTACACGTATTAAGTAGATGAGTAGTTAACTAAATTTTAACTAAATTTTAAGTTACTTATTGCATGTAAACACAAAATTTAGTAGCAAGTTAAAATTAAGATAAGTACTAAACAAGGAAAGTAGAATTTTGACCATTTTCTGTTAAGGGGCCGGGCTACCCTCGAAATTCTCATACATACGTAATACCAAAATCATTTTGTCATACGAAAATATTTAACATGTTTGAGTTATCTTTCAGCTTAAAATAGTAATTACCTAGGTTCCTGAACAAAAATTAACTTCAAAATATTTAAACACTAAAAAAAATTATTTTGTGTATAATTTTTTTTTTTTACTAAATTTACTACTAAATATTTAAACACTAAAAAATAGAGTAAAACACTAAAAAATATATAAATAAATAGTAAATTTACTACAAAATATTTAAATACTAAAAAATATTTTTAGAGTTGAAATATTTTGTAGTAAATTTAATATTTATTTATATATTTTTTAGTGTTTTACTCTATTTTTAGTGTTTAAATATTTAGTAGTAAATTTAGTAAAAAAAAATTATACACAATTTTTTTTTTTTTTTGTGTTTAAATATTTTGAAGTTAATTTTTGTACAGGAACCTAGGTAATTACTATTTTAAGCTGAAAAATAACTCAAACATGTTAAATATTTTCGTATGAGAAAATGATTTTGGTATTACGTATGTATGAGAATTTCGAGGGTAACCCGGGCTCTTAAGTTGGTAGGCGGGGCTTGTCACTTGACACATTTCGGGCAGGCACTTCAAATTAAGTTCTATTTCAGTGCTACTGCTTTAACAGTGATCAAACTAATACAAGGGACACTAACACACGTAAAGTATTATGACTAAGTTTTATTCAATTTGAATATTTTTATATTAAAAGTTTATAGAACCTTGTTCAATTTATATAGGTATCAATTCTCGACAATTTGAACTCGTAACTTTTGTACAATTTCTCTCCGTGATTGAATTTTTACGTGAAATTTGGCACATATTGGAGCACCGGAAAAGTACATCCAATCCCTACTATGTTATTCGTAGTCCACACTTTCGCACAAGAGGTTGTTACCTCTTCACGTCCAAACCACCGATTTTGCTAAAATTTCGCACGGAGATACTTTGAGTCCCGGGAAAGGACATAGGATACTTTTTGTTCCGAAAAAATGTACGGTTCCCGCGCGATAAACGAATTTCGGCGCAACGGAGTTGCGGGCGTCATCTAGTACTTAATGTATAAACTAGATAATCCAAAAAAATACTTTTTCTTACTACTTTCCTTCAAACCCTCAACCCAGGCTTAGCATGGCCACAACAGAAATGCGAAAGAATAGAAACGCTGACTTTTTTGCGGACAAACTGACAGATTTCCTTTGTTAATCCATCACTTTATCTACTTTACTGTAATACCTTATTATGGAGAGCCATGCTAAGCCTGCTGAGATAAATATATACCTTCTGTTTTCATCTCCATGTTGGTATTTAAAGTTAGTGCAAATGAATGTGGTTTTCGCGGTCAAACTGTGCGCTAGAAAATGAGAAATCCAACGCCGCCGTTTGTATTAACCGAAACGGCCGAATCAAATTACTCATTAAAATAGCTGGAGTGTCAGACATTTTGATATGTAGACTAGGGCTTGTTTATTTTAACCAACTAAAAAAGTAGGTTACTTATTATTTAATTTTCTATCAAGGTGTGGGAATATGTGTGGTGGCCACAAAGGAAGATCTTCCGACCGAGCGAGGTGATATTATGCTCGGTTGTTAAAACCGAGCATAATATCACCTTAGGTCGGAAACCTTATTGGAAGTCTGTTAAAGACTTCCAATAAGGTTCTACAGGGTGTAACAAAACTTAGTGATAATACTTTAGGGTCTGTAATGTGTATAGTTCCTGGTTCCCGAAATTTTGGCTGAGACAGCCTTGCTGTGCCATATTCGGATGTGTGTAATATATTTTTTTACCGAGCGTTCAAAGCTGTAACAGGCAGCCGAACAAATAAAATTCAATTTTAAATAGCACGTAAAAAAATTCATCGCATGACGTCACGTTACAATGTGAACTGACCCTTACTTTAGGCTCCGTAGAGGTGCTACGACTATGTTCCCTCGTAGCTCCTACCTTACGTTACGGCGGTGCTACGCCGTAGCAGGCGGCTACGCGTAGACCGTCAAAAACTATAGAAATTGCCGTTGTTAGAGTTTATTTTGTCATACCGTACATTTCTAGCCTAATTTTTGACTCTCTTACTATTACTAGTATTTTGATATTTACACATTTACACGGACAAGCAGACTTGTATCACTGTGTTAATATTTTAATTACTAAAGTAGTTGCTGCCCGCGACGTCGCCTGCACTCTAAAACACCAAAAATAGGTGATCGTCTTATAATATGTAGCCTAGAATAATAATATGTTGACCCAGTCCCAATCTCTTAATATTCATGCAATAAATAAATTCATGCAGTACTCTTTGAGTTTAGCCCAAACATACATACAAACAGACAAAAATTCTTAAACTATATTTTTGGCTTCGATATCGATTATTATTTTTTAAATATTCAATGTACAGTTTTGATTTTCCTACGATTTGATTATAAAGCACTAGATTTCGCCCGCAACTCCGTTGCGCCACAACTCATTTATCGCGCGGAAACCGTACATTTTCCCGGGACATAAAGTATCCTAAATGTCCTTTTCCGGGAGTCAAAGTATCTCCATGCCAAATTTCAGCAAAATCAGTTCAGCGGATTGGGCGTGAAGAGGTAACAGACAGACAGATGGACACACTTTCGCATTTATAATATTAAGTATAGTATGGATAATAGATGAGTTAACATATAAAATCTAGCGTCAATTTCGCTGACAATAACTCTTCCTTCACTGCACTAGTATCAACATAATATTTCTTTATTCCTCTCCAATCCTATATAGCTAAAGTAGGTCGTGACGTCACTTCATTATGTCACCCGCTGTCGCCGCCACCCGCTGTCGTACTCCCGATACCCGTTTAATTATTACAAACTATAATTAATAAGCACGTGTAGAGGCGACATAAATATCTGTACACTATACCGCAGGTAAATAAAGGAATAAGGGACGGAAACCGTACAGTTTGCAGCAAAAAAATAGCCAATAGCTTTGTCCACACTGTGCCTTTTTTTGTTCATCAAGGGCATGCGTTATAGAGCAGTCAACATCGCACATGAGGCATGCCCGCGACGCTATGACATTTTTCTTTTCAACGCGGGTGGATTTCGACGCATTCAATTATTGAATATGCCAAACGAAAGTTGAATAAAAAGATGATGACGAAAATTCAAGATGAAATTGCATAGTGCGGGCATAGCTAATGAGTTTCACCGTTTCTTGCCACTCGGTGCCACTTGCTCGGTAGGTGCAATCCATTGACATAAAAGGTCTTTGGTGTAATCAGTCCCTAACGTTGTCTTGACATAACCCGATGCCTGCCTATAAATTTGCCTACGAATAATAAAAACTGAGGAAGAGTAACTGTGTCAAAAATGTCATCCCCCAGTCTACAAAATGAGACCCGAATACGTACTATAAACATTATACATATTTTATGCATGTATTCAATGTTACAATAATTAATTAAGTTTAATGTTACAATATTTATTATTTTCAACGGCTTTCTTTCGTATATTTGAGTGTTAGTGTTTCGTAGCTATTGTCATATTTTAGTGTGCGAAAAGGAACCAAATTCGAAACGGTTGAAGTATGGGAGTTACGTTTTCTTAGTTTTTATTGGAACGAAGTTCCTTATCTCGCGTTCGGCGTAAATCTTGAAGGCTAGACAGAACGACATTTGACCTTGATTTGACCTCGACACTTTTTTATTAGTACCTGCATGGTAGGGACAGAGGGCGTTGATAGTGAGTATTCCTAAGCGTCAACTAGATGGCGTTTTTTAAATAAACAGCGACTCGTTGTTAGTATTCCTGGGCGTCAATAGATGGCGTTTTTTAATAATGCTTACAGGTTTTTTGAACATAAGAAATAACTTCGTTCCATTCGGGTGTCTTTTGACACCTCTCAAGTTTTTTTATTCGTATGAATTTGCTATGAATCAATATCTCTGATAACTATACTGTGTCAAATAATAATAATTTGTGTCCGGTTTCACTGAAACCAAGCAGCAGGAGATATTATGCTCAAACGTTCGCGCAGTTCTTTGGTAAAAGATCTCAAAAATATTTTAGACCCATATTTTAAATTTTTACCCTCAACCATATCCTATATTAACCAACAGCCTTCGTCTGTCGCTTGATAAATTACACAATTTATAAAAACCTCAAAAACTTTGCACATTAAACATTAATTGACCTCGACTTTAGCGAAAGTTTTAAGTGACATGTAAATTTTTAAACATCCACATATTTTCTTAGGTGACCGTTTTCACAACTTTTTTCTCACTTTCGTCAACGATTTTATAAAAAAAAATCCATTTTCTTAGATACAATTTTAATATTATTTATAAGTAATTTTAATATTTTAGCGAAAAAGTTTGCTTGTTTGCATCGAATAAACTTAATTGAAACTACCTGGAGAGATTTTTATAATCTCTCCAGGTAGATCGCATACATTTTGCTAGAGTTTACGACAATCGCTTGCCACTTGTCCACTAGGGCTGAGCACTGAGAGCTAGCCAATACGTTTTCGTTAATTTAATTGGTTAAAGCTGGTTTCAGACTACGCTATAATATGATAGCATATAGTATATAGCTTATAGCACAAGAATATCGCGCACCATTCATTGTTATGGACACATTCTCATTGAACAGTACAATATATTACTTACTAGATGATGCCCGCAACTTCGTTGCGCCAAAATTTGTTTATCGCACGAGAACCGTACATTTTTCTGGCATAAAAAGTATCCTATGTCCTTTCCCGGGATTTAAAGTATCTCCATACCAAATTTCAGCAAAATCGGTTCAGCGGTTTGGGCGTGAAGAGGTAACAGACAGACGGACAAACACTTACGGATTTATAATATTAGTATGGAATATGGATATAACAATTAGTATGGTGCGCGATATGAGCTATATACTATATGCTATTATAATATTATAGCGTAGTCTGTTACCAGTAGCGTTCAATAAAATAAAATCGACATTCGACTCATATTGTTACGTCAATTCCATCCATATATTTTGATCGGTGATTCTATAAGCGATAAAAAAAACCTCCTGGTTCAGGGCTCAGATTATCTTATTGAGATTTTTAAAAGGTTCGTTATATAACCATATTCACCGGAACCTTTCGCCGGTTCGCGCTTGTCCGGTACATCAGTGTATTGTTTAAAAAGCAGCTTACCTTCGCTACGCGTCGTAAATCCCAGCAATGCCATCTAAATCCGTCAACAATGCCAATAGATCCGCGAATGCTGTTTAGTCTGCGCTGTGTTTGATCGCCTATTTTTATTCCTCTCCTTTTAATTATCTCACGAAGGTTCGAGAACAATCGAGTATTAACGTAATCGGACTCGATGTCGGACAGAGTTCAGGCTGGCCGCATACACAAGTTTTCCGTATACTATTTCCGTATTCGTTTTCCGTGTTCGGAAATCTGAATAGTGCATTGTATGCATCAGTAGAAAATACTTTTTCTCACCTCCGGGCGGATAACGTCAACTTTCTTCCCGCTGCGCTTACTGATGTTGTCGTTTTCCGCCTCCGTCGATGAGAAAAATAGTATACGCACCATGGGCAGTAAATAATAAAGCCTCAGATCACATGTTTGTTAACCTCAGCTTCGCCTCGGCCAACAATTATATGTGATCTGAGACATTTCTTATTTTCCTGCCCTAGATGCGTAATGTACTCTATATGTTCGTATAGATTGAATCCGCACGTACGTTTCAAATGTAAACTGGGGTGTTTGCGCGTGAAAAAAACGAACGTTTGCGCTATTCTCGCTCAATTACGAATATGGAAAACTTATTCGGAAATCTAATACGTAAAGCCTAAAGAGTCTTTATGGACGACGAACTACGCGACACTTTCCATAGAACCGACGTTTGTAAAACATGAAATTCACGTTCGTAAGGGTCAATTCAGACCGCAACGCGACGAGGCGAGGCGAGGCGCGGCGCGGCATAAATTTGTATGGATTTGACAGATTTCAATTGCGTGAGACGTCTTGCGAATCTGTCAAATCCATATAAATGATTTGATCAAATATATAAAATAATTAGAAATGCATCGCGTCGCGTTGCGGTCTGAATCAACCCACACGCGCCGTGTGAAGGGGTGGCTCGGGCTGGCTCGAGCAGGCGCGTTTAAGAGCCCGTCCTCTCTTTTCTACTGCTCTCTTCACACTCACGCCCGTCTTTCATATGCCAGGTGAAAAAGGACGATCGCCAAGTTAGCGGGCAGATAGAGGTTTTCTGTTTTTAAAGGGTTTTTTTTTAATATTGAAGTGGTAAAAAGTAATTCCAACATTGTATAGACGATTTTCTCAACAGTACATTGCATTTTTTTCATACCGTTAAGACGTCAATACAATCCATAAAAAGGTGATATTCTAAACCTTTTACAGCAAAAATCACAAAACTGTCGTGGGTTTGAGTTGGATTATTTAAAGATACTTAAAAAAAAATAAAAAATCTAGCTCCAACACTATATTATATTTGAAATGATCTTACATGTTGTGCATTAAAACTTATAGAAATACTGTATTTTAACTGTTAAATCACGTCTGTTAAATGAGCGAAATCAGCAAAATTTCGTATACGGACTCTTAAGGCGCTATATCGAAAGTAATTTTACCGCAAAGGCAATTTTATACTTAATTTGTATGACTATAAAGTCGTGAATATGCTGCGGCCAGAAGCTATCGGCTCGCTCGGAAAACATGCGAAAAAACGTAATTATAATCATTTAAAAAATAACTAGGAGCATTTAAGCAAAATGCTTCTTGAAAATAATCTTCAAATTTCGTATTTTTAAGTGGTCATTTCGAAAATTAAATGTATCGAGGCAAAATACATTAATCGTGTTTCTAGTTCTTCTCAAACCTAGATAAGGTTATGAAGATATGTACTATATCTCATTACCAGATTTGTAACATTTCTGAAGGTCCTATAGTATTACGTCAAAAAGGACAGTTTTTTCAATATAGCGCCTTAATATCACGCGCCCTAAGAAAGTGTTGGTAACGTTCTCATGGCGCGTGCTACCACTAGCCGCGCCGCGAAGTGAAATAATACCTCCGCATAGCGACAACGAAAGCTCTACTATAATAACTTTAAGGTTTTTAAATCGAACTCAATTGCGCCAAAATTCGTTTATCTGGCGAGAACCGTACATTTTTCGAGGAAACAGGTATTCTAAGTGCTTTTTCGGGACATAAAGTATCTTTTAGCAAAATCGGTTCAGCAGTTTAGACGTGAAGAGTTAACAGACATACAGACACACTTTCGCATTAATTATATAATATTAGTATAGATTCTCATTTTGCGGTATTTGCAGAAAGACTCCTCCGATGGGGCTGGACCGCTGGACTAATTTTAATAAAATTTCGTGTGCATATAGAGTAGGTCTGAGTGTGAGAGGCCAATAGGACTTTCATGTAATATTTTATGTGGAGTTAATTTCAGTAGCAGATAGTTGGATACCAGTCTACTCGACTCATAACACGTAGTAAAGATTTGTACTCCTATGTAAACTGTAAAGTGTATAAACATTACTCACTGTAAGTAAGTATATAAGTCATAAATAAGATTATACACTAAGCTTATACAATACGACAAGGGAATCACGTACATTTTTCCGCGTTATAATCTAGGAAAACATTTACAAACATATTGTAATAGTGTTAAGTGTAAAAATATACTGCAATGAAATCTTCATAATACGGTTTTTTAATTTCATTATGATAAGCTTTGACGTACAACACTATCTGCATCGCCTCACTAGTGTAGGGTTGCTTCTCTGAAATAAGCATCGAAAACTCTACAAAAACGAAAATCATATCATCAAAAATGTTTTGATTATCAAAAAAATGATTGGCTAAGTGCGAGTTGGACTGGCGCACGAATTTGCTCTACTAAGGTACTTCCGTACCATAATAGAGCAAAATTAGGCAAAATTTAGTGTATTTTAATTTTATTAACTAGGGAGGCGTCCACAAATTACGTAAGGTGTTTAGGGAGGGGGGGGGGGTCGAGTCAATTCTCATCTAATCTCACGTAATTTTTTTTCTCAAAATAATACTATTTCTTCCAGATTGTACGTATGCTTAAGATTTAATCGTAATTATTGTTATACGATTAAGATTATTTACAAATTCGTTCGAAAGAACATCTACTCACTGTCAAACCAAACGTTTACGTAAGAAACCCACATTTTGAAAAATGATAGATTGTTCTACCGAATAATAATACGTTACATTGTAAGCAGTATGTTGCGGTTCACAATCTTTCGACCGTTCACAATCTCGCGAGATAGATTATAATCTAACGGTATGTACAATCTTACGGTGACATATATAATATATTTTTTATAAAGACTTTGGCTGTCATTTGACAGGCAAACGCGTGTACTATAACTATTTTATTTAAGCTACTGTGTTGTCATAATATTTATATGACATATCCAGAGTTATGAAATTTTTAGCACAACCCTAGCCGAAACAACACTCAGATAGTGATGTTGTTTGATCACTAATCGCCAAGGCCTGTCGTTAATAGATTATGCGACAATACACCACCTTCGGCGAAAACGTGCATCGCATACACATCCTTATTCCTATACAATTACGAACCATAGTAAATTTGTAGGTACTCCAAGAAACATTTATATGTGTTCCTTTCCTTATCACACTATCTTTTTTTCTGTCAGGAATTTTACTTGTATTTGTTTTAAATTTAAAGAATGTAGTCTCGTTTTTATGTAACTATCCTGACTCTGTATTCTATATTATAATTATATTTTTTGGCTGTTAAAATGTTATTACTTAGGGTGGGTTGTACCAATTTACTATAACTGTAACTTTAACTATAACTTTAACTATAACTACAGTGCAAAATGTGAAATCTTTGGTTAAGGACGCCATATTTAACAATAGCCATAATGCTTAGCACAAACCAATACAAAACACACATTTGAGAACTTGTCAAATGTGTGTTTTGTATTGACGCTCCCGTTTCGCAGTCGCGTGGTTGCGTAAGTTTGTGCTAAACATTACCGTTCAAAATTAATTACTTATATCGAAAAATTTTCGTGAAAATTTACAATGGATCACAGTATTGTTAGGTATAACATTGGGTATAACAAATATTTTTCCTGACGATTTTTACGGATATAGCGGATAATTCATATTTTACGCTGTAACTGTAGCTTTAGCAAAAAAATAAACGCAACAGACATCTGTCAAAATCCGTGGTCAAAGTTAAGGTTAAAGTTAAGTTAGCCTTAACTATAATTATAACTTTGACCATAACTTTAACTTTATCCACGCTTCTGGTGCAACCCACCCTTAACAATTATTTTACCAAACCAAATATTTACTTAAGGGAACATTAGGTACCTCCATTGGTACCTCCCAAAAACATCTAAGTATAATAGGTCTTTTGGAGTTTGGACGTGCTTCTTTTATGGTGAAAAGTGCTAACAAAGCTATTTCATTTCATATACCTTACACGACACTGTCAAAAAAGACTCTCTATTGAGGTGACACGATTTTTTCCCAAAGAATTGTTTTTGCCGATATGCCATGTAGTATTATTTAAATACGTCTATGATTGCAACATTGACAAAGAAACGAAAACGACGGCAAACTTTTGAATATCGAATTATAGTCTAAGATACTATGTAGATTTATTTACAAAATGTTTTGCATTATTTTCATCCCAACATAAAAGGCCTGATAGACGTACGAACTTAAAGCACGCGGGTTTTAAGTTCGCAACTTACTCGGCTGGCGTCGGTGACACACGAGAAATCGCTCTACTTACTCGCGCGTCTGTCACCCTTTTCACTAATCACCACTGATCTCTATTATACAAGTACGCTGGATCGCTGATACCCGCCTGGTTTTTGTGCCTATTTGAAGCGGAATCAGCGCCCCCATTATTGGGGTAGAGAACTAAATTTGACGAACTTAATTTATTATTATTATTATCCAGCGTACTTGTATAATAGAGATCAGTGCTAATCACATATTAAAGGGCTGCAGACGTGCGAATAAATACGCGGATTTATGGCTCGACGATCTAAATCGCCTGTGAGCAAAGAAACCGGGGGGGGGGGGGGGTATGGTAATCCAGTGTGAGCGATTCTCGTGTGTTGAAAGGCCTGATAGACGTACGAACTTAAAGCACGCGGGTTTTAAGTTCGCGAACTTACTCGGCTCGCGTCGGTGACACACGAGAATCGCTCACACTGGACTACCATGCCCCCAGGCTCGCGGCTCTTTGCTGACACATAGGCGAGTAAGATCGTCGAGCCTTACTCCGCGTACTTACTCGCAAGTCTGTCACCCCCTACTGACGCGAGCCGAGGAAGATCGCGAACTTAAAACCCGCGTTCTTTAAGTTCGTACGTCTATAAAGGGGGTGACAGATACGCGAGTAAGTACCCGGACTTATGGCTCGACGATCTTAATCGTATGTGTGTCAACAAAGAGCCGCGAGCCTGGGGGCATGGTAATCCAGTGTGAGCGATTCTCGTGTGTCACCGACGCGACGCGAGCCGAGTAAGTTCGCGAACTTAAAACCCGCGTACTTTCAGTTCGTACGTCTGTCACCCCTTTTAAGCCTTGGGCCGTGCCAAACCGGAATGGCAGCGGCGAGGCGAGCACTTTCAGTGTCATATATGATTTTAAATGTACGTCTATCAGGCATTCAGGCCTTTAAATTCTGCCCGTAGAGCACCCGGCACACTCATTAACTAAAATATACATTTATTCTAGCATTGATCCGTTTCATTTAAAGAAAGTCGGTAAATCGTTTCTAGTCTAATGATTATGGGAATTTCGTGTAGTCTGTTGATATTGATTACAAGGCGTTATAGATACATTTTGACTTAATAGTTCATTGGTTTGGTAGCTATTTGCCAATAAAATATAGGTAGCGTGCCAGCGCCGAAGACTGGAGACAGAACGTGGGCCATTATTCCGTTGGCAGAATACATGCATTGTATTCTTAATTAGTACAATTAATCTATTCGAATTAGCTTTTTTACAAAGCAATTTTATAGAACATGCTTGTAGGTATATTCATAAATTAGCTGGTTGTACTCATTTAGGCCACTATCTTTCAGAGTCCGCATGCGCTATACGTTTTACGATAATCGTACTAAACATAAGAGTTGTTACAGCGCCGGTTTGTTCGAGACGTCACATTTCTTTTAACCCGCCAGCAGCCGCGCCCCTAAAAATTACACGAGCACTCGCGCGTAGAGCATTTTGCTCACGTTTATAAATGTCATTAAATGCAGGTTTTACAAAGTTATTTTTTTAGTTTTTATTATTCTATTAAATAAAGTACACTTTGTTCATTATAAAAAATATGTATTTAAAACTTTATCAACATTTGTCTTTTTAATTTTCATTACTATTCATGACATGAAATTTTTCAGTCACCTAAGGCGGTATGAAAGAAAAAAAATCACAAATAAAAATGTTTTCAAAAAGAAAACTTAGATATGTGGGAAGGATTATTCTTCATTATATTTCCGAGCTTTACACATATCACAAGATGTATGACCTTGCTCGGTACATAAAAAATTTTGGCAGTAAATGCAGGCCTTTTTTGGTCTTCTGGTTTTTGCATCTTAGGCAAACCACTCAGATTCTATTTGGTTTTTCTTGTCGTGGTAACTCAGATTCTAGTAATAAACATTTAATCACGTTAAAATACTATGTTTTTGTAGAGGATATACAAGGTTTGCAAGGTGCTCTAACTTTGGATATGACCACACCAAATTGCATTCATCTTTTCGATCCCGATCCATCTATAATAGAAATACGTAATAGTTGTCCGTAACAATAACTTAAAACCATTATATTACATAAAAGTAGCAGTAAAACTGTCGATATGATGAAAAATAATTTATTCATAAGGAAAAAAAGTACTTACGCCTATACCCGCGCGATGAGCAAAATGCCGCATGATGGTATACGGCGCAACAAACCTCCTCGTACCAGTGAATAGTGCACCCTGGTGAGAAGTTATCTGTATCTAGGGGTGAGGGACGAAACAAAACTCAGCTACTGAAGAAACGATGGCCATAAACACAATTTTGACAAAATGGCACGTGTTTTAAATTTACCGTGAGCAAAATGCTCATAGCGCGACTGCTCGCGGGTTAAAATCGATTGGCTAATACTAGCGCAGAGCTTGTCATTCACTGACGTCGCAGCGGTAATCTGACGCATGCGCGTCTGGTCATCGTCTATCCCGCCTAAATATAGGTGGTGGTTCGTTGAATACTCTCCCATGCTCCATGATACACTTTTTAACATAGTCTTATAACTTATTATGTTAGTCCTACCCAGGTAGTACTATAGAGTAGCAGGGCTGGCAAAATGCCACGGGCCCCCGACCCAAAAGCCAGAAGGCCCCGGCCCAAGAGACCGTGAGGTCAGAATTTTTTTAAGTACGTGACGATTTTTACTGATAGGGTCCCATCAATTTGCCACGGGCCCCGGATGTTACCTATAGTTACGCCACTGTACACATGCCCCTTGTGCATAGTTTAAGAACATACAGGAAAAAGCATAATTGTCTAATATTTTTCAATAAACTCTGTTTTTACATTGAGTTTTTATGAGAAGATAAATGTTACAATATTATAATATACTAGCTGTCCCGGCAAACGTTGCTTTGCCATAATATTATAAAGTACCTACCTATTTCGCCCATATTTTTTTTTATGTGACTAAATAAGTATGTTACTATAGCAACGTCTATCGCTATCCCGTCGCACAAATAATGGTCGCCCTCAGTCTCGAGTTGTAATAATTTATTTATTTATTTATTTATTTGGTCTGCCAACAGGTCTACATATTATAAAAACTTATTTCACTAATATTACAACACGAAACTTATTAAGGTGCAGACCCAATTACAGGCAGACTCAGCATGCAAATCATAATATATTTACTTATAGCGAAATTGTTTTTCTGAGGTCGATGATGACAATATCGCACATTACGTTGGGTAGTGGATTTCCGCTAGCACTCGCTTGAAAGGAGCAAGTTTGTGAGCGCTAATGTCAACATCGAATTCCTTGTACAGCTTATTATGGTCTCGACAAATTCTCGGTAGCATGCTATGATGGCCTAAATTGGTTCTGTAACCCTTTACAGAAAACAACTCTCGTTTTCTAGAGTTAGGTCTTGGAACTGAAAACATTATTCGTGACAGGAAGTCAGGACTGTTATATAAGTTATTTAACATTTTAAAAAGAAATATCTGATCAGTTATCCACCTACGATGCTCAAGTTTCTGAATATTGAAGTATTCTAATCGTTCGTCATATGTATTTAAAACATTGTACTTTTTTTGGTGCATTGTAAAGAAGAATAAGAATTTTCGTTGAACCGCTTCTATTCTATTAATATGGCATCGATAGTGTGGACTCCAGACTGGGGAACAATACTCCAATACCGTTCCCACAAGCATAAAATACTATAACTTAAAATTTTTACAGTTCCTCCAGATGAAGCCCAGCATCTTGAGAGATTTAGTCACTATCGTATCAATGTGGTTAATAAATATTAAGTTTTCATCAATAATTACACCTAGGTCTCGCACCTGGGTTACCCGATCAAGATTTACATAATTAATGTGATAGGAAGAAGCGATAGTGTTCTGCTTTTTCGAGAATTTAGCGTTTAAAGGAAGTTTGTTAATTTCGGTCCAAATATGTATTTGATCAAGGTCTAGCTGCAATTGAATGATGTCAAGGTTGCTCGTTATAATTTTATAAATCTTAAGATCGTCAGCGAAAAGTAAAAATTTACAATATTTGATAACATTACCAATATAATTAATAAAAATCAAAAATAGTAGGGGACCCAAGTGCGAGCCCTGAGGCACTCCAGAAGTTGCAATAACTTGCTTTGATGCATACCCATTTGTAGTTACTTTTAAAATTCTAGAATCTAAGTAAGTACAAAACCAAATGAATAAATTACCGTGAATCCCTATCTTTCTCAACTTTTCCAATAACAGTTTGTGGTCCACCCTATCGAAAGCCTTGCTAAAATCCATATATATAGCATCTACTTCTAAATTCTTGTCTACAGCATTACACAAATCATCAATGTATGAACTAAGGTTAGTTAGGGTGGACATTCTGTTACGAAATCCATGTTGTTCAGATTTTAACACCATATTTAGGTGATTGTTCAAGTGTAGACATACCAGTGATTCTAGTACTTTGGCAAACACGAAAAGTAGGGCTATTGGCCTATAATTTTGTATATCCCTAGAATCACCTGACCTAGGTACAGGAACGATTACTATTATTTATTCAACAAATGCACTTATCAATGTATAAAGTACCCAGTAGCCGATTCTCAGACCTACTGAATATGCATATAAAATTTGGTAAAAATCAGTAAAGCCGTTTCGGAGGAGTTCGTGGACTAACATTGTGACACGAGAATTATATATATATATATATATATATATATATATATATATATATATATATATATATAAGAAGATAAGATTATGATAAAAAAAAAATCAACGCTCGAAACGTAGGTATATAATCTAGAACCAAATAAGATTTTTTGACGCTAATTGAAGAAAAATTGACCAAGTGCGGGTGCGGGTGTCGGGCCACGCGCAATATAGGGTTCCGTAGTACCGTTAGTTTTTTTTTTTAATTTTTGTATCTACAGATAATGAATGTACATTTATAACGTGTTTTATGCTACTAACAACATCATCTCAGTTATTTTCAAAGGAATTTAAACGAAAAGTTCCTTTATACTTCGCCGAATACATTTTTTTTAGTTGATCGACTCTCAAATATGAAGTTGATCCGACTCTCAAATATGAACTCATTATCTTATGAAGTCTTCTTAGCCGTGATAGTTTTCCTTTTAAATTCAGCATACTTCCTACTTCCGTGATAAAAAACATTTCCAGTAGCAACCGTTTAGCTGGTAGAAGGGTGGGACACTGGACTCTAAGGATTTTTTCCACTTTAAAACTTAATATTTCACAAACGGATTAGGGATCCATAGGAATCGGAAAATAATCTATGAATACTCATAATATTTTTAAAAACCCCACAAGATGGGGCGGACGCGAAAAAAAAATCATCCTCATGTAGGGGAGGTACCATAAAAATATATATTTTTTAAGATTTCATGTACCATTTTGTCGGCATAATTAATATGTGCATTCATGCCAAATTACAGCTTTGTAGGTTCTATAGTATCTGCGCAAACCGCGGACAGACAGACAGACGGACAGACAGACCGAAACTATAAGGGTTTCTTGTTGACTACGGAACCCTAAAAAAATTGAACCTAATCATTTTTGTAATTTCTTACGACTATAATATTATACTTTAAAGTTTAATCGGTTTTGGGCTTTGGCTCTTGGACTATTCAAGGAAGACATTTTTGTTAGATTTTGTCAAAGTAACAATTATTACGATCATAAGTATTATTATTCCAGAATCCGGGGTTTATACCTGTCGATTCTAATCTTGGGTTTGGTATTCGCCCGGGTTGGTACAACTAATATATATTCTGTGGTCCGGGGTACTGACTACTCAGAATTTGCAAGGATTTTACACGGTAGCGTAGCTCATAAGTTATATTATACGAACTTTTGCCCGCGGCTTCGCTCGCGTTATGAAGTATTATTATATACAAACTTTCATCCCCTATTTTAACCCCCTTGGGGTTTGAATTTATCAAAATCGAAAGGATTTTGATAAATTCAAACCTTTCGATTAGCGGATGTCTGCGCCATAACATCTACGTCCTGCATGCCAAAATTCAGCCCGATCCGTCCAGTGGTTTGGGCTGTGCGTTGATAGATCACCATGTCAGTCAGTCACCTTTGAGTTTTATATAATATTTATTATATATTACGTCATACGTAATCAATCGTCGGGCGTATATTTTGTATTGTAAATGAACTGGACCATTCACACGTACCACATTTTGCAGTCGTTGTCGACCACTTGTCAGATAACTTGTCAGATGCAACCACGGCCGACCACATCGCAACCACATCGCAACCACGTCGCAACCACATCGCAACCACAACGTTACGATGATGCAACGACAGTGCGCGCACACCGTCCGCGCTCTTCGCCCCCTCCATTTCATTGACTTTCGTACGTAACCACATCGCAACCACTGGCGACAACGCAACCACGTCGCCATTTTGTCGGTACCACAACGCAACTACAAAAAGCTGCAGCGACACCATTCAAGCGTAACCACTGCTCGACGACATTTTGTCGTTGCGCTTGCGATGTGGTGTGGTTGTGGTTCGTGTGGGTTGGCCCTTAGTCCTTACCTAGGGACCATCGAAATTATCTTTTTAGCTCACAATAACACCGATTGAAAAGCCCAAAAAACGTTGTTCAAAACTTACGTATTTAATGTTAAATCCACGTGTTTGAGGCATTATTTGGCCATTCTTAATAAATGGTTTATTATTTAGCGGAACCTCGACAATATCTAGCATAAAATGTTCACTAAAAACCTTTAATAATACTTTTATTATAAAGCAGACCGACTCCTTTGTTATGTCCTAGTAAGTAGGACATAACATTACACGCTTTTGACAGCTTTTGACGCTTATTACACCGATAAGGCTCTCTTCTAGTCCCTACTTATCTCAATGGCAGCGTCTGTAGGCTGTAGCTGCAGCTGTCATATTTTGACATTTCTTTATCTATCGACTATCGCTCTGTGCCCCGACTTTACGCGAGTACAATTTTTAAAATAATGTAAAAAAAAATATTAGTTATATTATTATTATTAACGAAGCAAAAATTTACATTTTTTACTCGTGCGCGGTGGGCGGTAGCCGGTGTCCATGCTATGTTATACTGTTTATATAATATTGATAATATTATTTATTGGTTTCTTTAGTCATTGGGTATTTTTATACAAGAAAATTGACTTTACGCAGAGATAG
Source organism: Lysandra bellargus (assembly GCA_905333045.1). NCBI lineage: Eukaryota > Metazoa > Arthropoda > Insecta > Lepidoptera > Lycaenidae > Lysandra > Lysandra bellargus. Next base: position 7,938,449 of record HG995320.1, on the reverse strand, counting down.
GACTTGAGCATTGCAAGCCGCAGTCGACGACAAGTATATATATTTTATGACGAACGCACGGACGGAACGACGAATTTCGCGTTTCACACTCGTGGCGTCGCGTCGGAGCCGCGTCGGAGTCACTCGTTCGAACTTCGATTCAATTCGTGAATCGCGATTCGTGATGCGTGATTCGTGAATCGTCCAGTCAGAAAAGCGGACTCGAGCCGCGCGGTCGCGCGATGTGCAGGTGCTTGTAGTTTTTTTTTTAGTTTGACAGTTGGCGCGATTTTTGTTTCTGTTTTACTGTATTTTATTGTGGAAATCATAGATTTTAGGTTAGTGTAATCTGTGTTTTTTCTATTTCTGCGAGTGTGCGACTAGTCAGTAATTGTGAATTATCCACTGCCGGCTGTGAATGAGTGATCGCACGCCCTGTGTACTCTCGTCGTGTTGAGTGCAGAAATTGTGTTTATAATCGCTGGGAAATAATTGTGCATCACATCGGCTCACTGCAGGAACGACCGAGGTACGTGGAACGTTCGCCGACACACGGTGTATAAGTTATTGAAAAAGCTATTTAGAGCGACCGATCTCTCTCGGGGCCTGGAAAACGTGTTCCAAATATAGCGAAGCAGGTTTCGGCGCAGACTGCAGACATGGTTTCTCAGTCGGAATTAAATAGAGGTTTTTGATGAGTTCAGTTGTAGAAAATCACGTTTATCCCTGTTGGCCGGGCGAGACGGTCGAGACAGCTGTGCCTACGTAACGGGTAAAAATAAATACTCGAGTATTATCGGTAGCTAGACTAACCGGCTTCTTGGACAGAGTATTATTAGTGCATATTATAACGAGTAATCTCTGTGATATAACCTATAAAATGTACTATCAGAAGTATGGTACATTGAGGCAGTTAAAATGTCACAGGTCCAATTAGATACGGAATTAATTACTTATTATAATATGAAATACCAAAAAACATCCTCATTCCTTAGTTTTATAAAGTTTACTGAGCGTAAATAAATATTGCAAAAGAACCACCAATAAGTATCGCAGTAAGCAACTTCAACTTAATTTGCTGAGAGTTGAGACTCAAGATATCTTCATACCAAAGGTTGAAACATGACAATGAACATATGCACATTCATATTATTCATTGTAACAAACTATAAACAATATAATAAAGTTTTTTACTGCACATTTTAACTAATAAAGTGATTACAAGTCTGTAATAATTGTTCAATATAAGGTAGTATTCTGAACATTAAAGTTTATTTCTGTTCAATATTCACAAGTTCTCACATTACAATAGGGATTTAATTTGTAAATTAGTGTATAATTATTTTTATTAATTAATAGGTACATAATAAGTTGTAGAAAACTGCTCTACTTAATGAGTGTAATGAACTCTTCATCTACAAAAATGTCTGGCCACTACAGTCTACATAATTATAGTTCTGTACTATGGTTATTGCTTTGTTGCTGTTACTTGACTACACAAAAGTTGCTTGATTAGGAGTATGATAAATATCAGTCAATAGTGGTTGTTGAATCATACTTACTTTTCAATATTTGTGTAGTTCATCCAACCCTGCTGTACTTGCAGATTGTTGCAGCCATTAATTTCATATAATATATGCTGCTCTGTTGCAACCTCGAAATGATAATTATAACATTATTTACTCTAGTAAAATGTCTACATTTTCGCGCTTAAAACATACTTCCTCAACCCGTGTGACAACAAAAAATTGGGGTAGGTTTGTAAACCTTAGCCCATTTTTTAAGAGCCTATACTGTTCCACTGCTGGGTAAAGGCCTCCCCCGAAGTCATTCAATTTCCTGGATTCAATGCTGCCATAAGCTAACCTAGCTTGTATTGACATTATTAGGAACTTTTGAAATAAATAAACTTATGATCAGTGAACTTTAAACTACAGGAAGAGTAACTCCGTCAAAAAAAGTGCACCAAAAGGCTACAAAATGTGACCCGAATACATGCATTAGTTATGCATGTATTACCCGAATTTATGCATGTGTTCGGTACACATTTTTCGTGTATATATACACGAGTGTCATTCAACCAGGTTGACATGATAATTATTGTCAAACTCATTTTACAATTTGTTTACTTACTTTTTACATAGCTTTTTACAAAATTTTCGTTGTTAAAATGCCTAAATGCCCTGTGAAATGGTGTAGAAGTCATATAGATACGACTTTTAATACAGGAATAACCTTTCAAGTTTCATCAGTAAGTGAATTTTTTAAAATTATGCTTAGGTAAAGTTCTTGTATTTTTTCCGACCTAAAACATGACCAAAAAGATGATTTATTTAAGTTGGATGCCAGGGTATTTGCGTAAAATTAAACTGGTCTCTTTGTGTTTGTCTTATCAAGTTTACATGTTATTGTAAAAATGCAATAATCAAAAAATAATATAATTACAAAATTTTTACAAAGTCGCCATAGACAGTGTTATGCAAGATGTAACAATTTAATCATAATTCATAAACGAGGGTCTGACTAACATCAGTATGGAGTATCTTATTTTTATAATGCCGTTCGTACTTCGTTTAGTAAGAAACGAACCGAATTGGATGCCGAGCCAGATTACTCGTTTATGTAGCATACACTTTAATAGTCATGATATATTTTGTATGAGTAATGACCGAAAATTAAAGAGATTACGATAATCTGCATTTGCACTGAAGTTTTTTTATTTCAATTTTGTAATAATTTAGCACATAGATTTTTGTAATCTGAAAACGTCTTGTCTAGGTGCCTGGATAGTTTTAAATTCGTCCGAGTTGTACAAGGTTTGTTCAAAATTATTATACTATATTATTATTATCGATGACTTAAGCGGGGAATTCACTAACGGGCTGCCCGCGGGCCGCCCGGTCTGGCACAAGTCTGCCGCTTGCCCCGATTGAACACACACATAACAGGCAAGTCAGTTGAATAGATAGAGAGCTGCAGCTCGGTTGTGGACTCATGGACTCAATCTTCTTTGTAATAAATAGATCAGCATCGGCATTGATTTCTTTGGATTTTTCAATAAGTTCGCTGTATTAGCGATATTACGTAGATTGGTGTTCATGTAATCCTTGCTTTTACTTTCTACAAACAAGGATACGACCGGTAAATGGAAATAAACGAATGTCAAAATTGTTTTTATTCCTTCATTCCTAAGTTTAGTGTTCGTATTGTTTACAATAATAAGGGCCTGTTTAACCGCTTCCTGATAAGGCTATCCACCACTTAATTTGACAGATGGAGTATGGAGAATCTGTCAAATAAGCCTATACGGCACCTTATCAGGAAGCGGTGAAACAGGCCCTTAATGTTTTAAAATAACATTTTAAGTGTACTCCGGTCGCTCTCCAAGGCGCGAATGACGACGGGCCGCCCGTCGCGACCATTCATGTACAGACTTGCCCGTGCCCACGCGGGAAAAATGCGATCTCGCGGGCAGGCTGCGGGCACGGGCCAACGGGCATGTCTGTGCCCGTACCTAGGAATTGACGAGCAGACATGCAACAGACCTGCCCGTGACGGGCGGCCCGGTAGTCAATTCCCCGCTTTAAGGATCAGAGGAAAATGATTGATTTTAAAATAATAATTATGTACTCCTTTCTTCGTGATAGTAGATATGTTTGGTGTATACTGTTTATTGCCATCCGCTTTTGACAATTATTGTCCATGGCTTTGTTTCTTAACTGTGACAGTGACAATAACCGCGCAGGGTGTCGTCCAGCGCGCAATATTATGATACGTTGCCTGGGAAATGACCTTGGCGAGATTCTGAATTGTCATATTTTAGTGTTCGAAAAGGAGCCAAATTTAAAACGGTTGAAGTATGGGAGTTACGTTTCCTGTAGTTTTGTTATTTGTAGCTTATGATACTGTCTGCTGTTAAAATTTCTCAACAGCCATACGATTTTTTTTTTGAAACACTTTTCAGAATTCTAGACACCATACTGTACACAATACGCACCTAGTTAGTTTAATATTATTATCAGCAACACAAATAGATCCTCACAATAAATACTGCTAGGCTGTTAACTATTATAATAATAAATAGCATTAAGGTAATTAATGAATGCATAAGTTCTAGGAAACCTTTGTTATTTACTGAGCTTATATAATTTATATTGTCTTTTATATTATTTTTACTTATTATAAAAATTCTGCTTATATGTTGTATCTGTATTAAGGCCTCAAGTTACTGCTAATCAGTCCGTAACACTGTTTCTAAGTGAACATAATTTTGTACCCACACTCTAAGGTTCCGACTATGTTACTAATTTTTTATATGGATATATTTTGCCAAAAGAAGAGCATCAACATAAAAAAGTTGTATTGACAAGACAAACAAAAAGTCAGATGAAATATAAACAAAAGTATTAATAAAACCGGCCAAGTGCGAGTTGGACTCGCCACTGAAGGGTTCCGCAGCAGCAATAAGGTTTATTTCTATAAAATTAAAAGGTTTTTGATTTATTTTTATATTTAAGTTGATTTAATGAAAGTTAAATTAAGGTTTACTATTTTTGACGTATAAAAAAAACTACTTGATAGATCTCGTTCAAACCAATTTTCGTTGGTAGTTTTTATAGTAATGTACATCATATATTTTTTTTAGAATTATTAGAAGTTAGAGGGGGGGTATAATACACACATTTTACCACTTTGGAAGAGTCTCTCTCGCAAACTATTTAGATTAGAAAAAAATGATATAAGAAACCTCAATATGATTTTTGAAGACTTATCCATAGATACCCTACACGCGTAGGTTAAACGAAAAAAATTTTTTTTTGTTTCGGTTATACCTATGGGGACCCCTAAAATTTTTAATAATTTTTCCATTTTTGTATCAAAATCTTAATGCGGTTCACATACTACATCTATTTACCAAGTTTCAATAATATAGCTCTTATAGTTTCGGAGAAAAGTGGCTGTGACATACGGACGGACAGACAGACAGACAGACAGACATGACGAATCTATAAGGGTTCCGTTTTTTGTTATTTTGGCTACGGCACCCTAAAAATTGTAAAAGAAATTTGTGACCTTAGGAAAAAAACATTTCAGATCTTTAAATGTACTTTCGAAATGAATGTGGTACTTATTTACAAATTGTAGTATTAATAAATTTTTACTTGGTAAGTTTTGATGTAAACTATCTAATAAAAAATGTTTACCTTAATTTTATTGATAAAGTTAATAACTAGAATAAGTAATAACTAATTGCATTCTTGTCATTAATTACAAGGAACTTTAATTTTAATCATGTGCCAACATTTAAATTACTAGTTCATTCTCAGTTATTATATCACTGAGAACAAATTCATTTCTCATCTGGATATATTAATTTTTTTGTTTGTTTTGCACTAATATTTCTTTTACAACTTTCTTTTTATGTATAGTTAATAATTTAGTTTTATGTACTACATGGTATACTACAAAACATGTTGGACGTACATATTGTATTTCTGAAAAATCTACCTACTAAGTAATATGGGTATTGGCATGCCAATACCCACCAACTCAAATTGCTGAATTCTGTCTGTAGCGGTCATTGACTCCCTGTCAACTTGTCATTTTCAATTTAACACATCAACTCCCAAGCGGCCACATCATACAAAAAGGTAACCAATACATTTTGTAGATGAAAATATAATAGTCTGGGCTGTTACTTTACAAGAATTAGCATCTTAGCATGGGGCCAGACTGATGTGGTGTGAAGCGTCCATAGATATTATTATTATTATTAATTAAATTTTATTCTTAAGTTAACAGAATGCAGCGTAAATATTTTTCACATAGCTCTTAGACTAGAAAGGTCAATGACCGCTGGTGCCACCTTAAATTGTCCTAACTAGGGTTGCCAGGAGTCCAGATAAAGCCGGCTTTATGATTTATCTGGACTCCGGACACAGCCAGGCTTTTCGATTGCGTGTCTGGCCAAAATTAAGAGAAGTCCGGCTTTTTTACAGCTTTGAATCAATAATTTTATATGAGAATCTACTAATTTTAGAAGGTTTTACACCTAATAAAATGTAAAATTGTATGTTACATTATTTTAATAAAACAGAAAATTACGAACATATTCCTGCACTAAGAGTTCAGATTTTAAGTATTAATAATTGATAGCAGGACTTTTTTGTACATTTAAATGTCCGACCAAGCTGGCTGCTTTATCCGGCTTTTCGGTTTAGCATCCTGGCAACCATAGTCCTAACCATAGTAAGAATTCACAATTAACAATTTAAATATTATTCCATATAACTTTTACAATAACCATAGTTTCCATTATGTTTACCTAATAAAGTAAATAGTAAATATATTTTCAATAGTAATTTTCCTTGAATTAATGATTTTTGTCAATGAATTTATGATAGCGAATTTAAAATTATGTATAGTTTGCCTTATACTATCCTTATAATATTTGGACAATAAAATTATTAGGATTTAGCTAAATGTACGAATTAGGACATGCCACTCTTAGATGCTTTTTGAATTTTATGCTACGTTCCATTTCCTAAATATATGAATAAAAAATTGCAACTTATCCAAAATAATTAGTGGGGAGCCCTAGAACAAATTTTTTTGTTATTACTAACGAGTTAATTTTTGGTGAGTAGCTACATTTTGATAAGACAAACAACTTTTTTATCTGTGAAAAATCTTGAAAGTGGTAGCTAACAGAGATAGAAACGATTTCATACTTTGATTTGATGGTCCTAAAATGTGGATTGTTCTATTTGTAGGACAATGTTACTCTTAAGTTATATAATATAACTATTAACCTACCAATATACAAAAAATCTGCTGGTTAGGGTTCCGTTTTAGGGTTCTGTAATCAACAAAACTTGGTTGACTATGGTACCCTAAAACGGAACTCTAACCAGGTGATTTTTTTATGAGCCTGAACTTAGCAGACAGCAGACAAAAAATAATTGGATAGGGATATCTGCGAGCCCACGTAAGTTTTTAGAGCTAACTAAAGTGATTATTATGCGTTGTCAAATTATCTAAACATGATAATAAATATATATTTTTACAGCATACATATACACAAATAACGGAAAAATTGCTCCAATAGTTCGTGAGATACGGATACGGATAATGGATATCTATCAACTCGGTGACAAAAAAAAAAATATATGTTTAGAATGTTGACAGGGAAATACATGATAAATATTCTTTTTACTGATTATTTACAGAGTTATGAGCCCCAGAATGATCAAAATAAAAAATCAAAAAAATAATCGTTATCGTCTTTAAAGAACCTAAAATTGAGCATATTTACAAATTTTTATAAATTTTCAACAATAGGAAATTGCGTGAGAGCTTCCCAAAAATTTTTTTTTTTGTTTAAAATTTTTTTCGTATGCTATAAAAAAAATATTTATTATCATGTTTAGATAATTTGACAACACACAATAATCACTTTAGTTAACTCTAAAAACTTACGTGGGCTCGCAGATATCCCTATCCAATTATTTTTTTGTCTGCTGTCTGCTAAGTTCAGACTCATGATTTTTTGTATATTTATAGGTTAATAGTAATATAATTTAAGAGTAACATTGTCATATAAATAGAACAATCCATATTTTAGGACCATCAAATCAAAGTATGAAACGCTTTCTATCTCTGTTAGCTACCACTTTCAAGATTTTTCACAGATAAAAAAGTTGTTTGTCTTATCAAAATATAGCTACTATTGTACCAAAAATTAGCTTGTTAGTAATCACAAAAAAATTGTTTTAGGGCTAGGGGCTCCCGTACTAAATTTGCCATTGTATTTTTTTTGTGCAGCAAATATGTTTATTTAAATTGGTAGCATTACAGGCTAATGCTGAACTTTGTTTACATTCATATCAAAATATATTAGAGTGGATTATGTACAGGGTAGACCTATGCTAGACGGCCATTATTCTAAAATTATGACAGATGACCTGTAAAAACCTAAGTTATAAATTGAACTAGAAACCCCATTTCATGTGTGACCACAAAGCTCCAAACCGGGCCCTTCGTTACACCTGATGGATGACTGCGGCGAAATTCCAGATGTTATTAATGATGCTATCATTAGACTAAGAAATGCGGTTTAGAAATAATGATGCGGGATGACAGAGAGATAAGAGTGAGGGAGATGGCAGACGGTATAAATACATGAGACGAGCGAGTGACGACACCGGCGCGTGCGTCACCCGGCAACACGAATAGAAAACCGGTGACCCTCGGTGGTGACGTCACGGGAGCGTGACGGCCGGCTAACGTGACATTATTAATGATATCATTATTGCAACACGCGTGAATTGTTGATTGATTGACATGGCGCTGTATTAAATTGCCTATTTGCACCTAACCTATAACGCAAGCGCCTTGTAAATAAACGCAATTGTACTGTTTCGTACTTGCGCTTATTTACAAGGTTTCGCTTTACAGCTATAATATACGAGTTTTATTCAGAGAAACATTGATAAATTTTGCAACTAGCAGTTCAGTAAACTTAAGAGCCCGGGTTACCCTCGAAATTCTCATACATACCAAAATCATTTTCTCATACGAAAATATTTATCATGTTTGAGTTATTTTTCAGCTTAAAATAGTAATTACCTAGGTTCCTGTACAAAAATTAACTTCAAAATATTTAAACACTAAAAAAAATTTTTGTGTATACTTTTTTTTTACTAAATTTACTACTAAATATTTAAACACTAAAAATAGAGTAAAACACTAAAAAATATATAAATAAATATTAAATTTACTACAAAGTATTTCAACTCTAAAAAATATTTTTTAGTATTTAAATATTTTGTAGTAAATTTAGTAAAAAAAAATTAATACACAAAAATTTTTTTTTGTGTTTAAATATTTTGAAGTTAATTTTTGTTTAGGAACCTAGGTAATTACTATTTTAAGCTGAAAAATAACTCAAACATGTTAAATATTTTCGTATGACAAAATGATTTTGGTATTACGTATGTATGAGAATTTCGAGGGTAGCCCGGCCAAATTTTGCTGTGTTTTCTAAGGGAACTAATTTTTTGATCAGTTATTTAAATATTTGAGATGTTATTATGATCAGTTGAAAAAAATATTGAGCAGTTATTTAATTTTCTGGCGGTTGATTAATTGTTGTGACTGTAAAACACGGACAGTAATAAAAAAAACTATTGAGCGGTAAAAATGATGCAATGAGCGGTAAAAATGATGGAATAAGCAGTTCGATAAATGAATGAGCGGTAAAAATAATGGAACGAGCGGTTCGATAACGATTTACAGAAGGCCTACTTAACCACGGATACCGAAGCGGGGGGGAGCTCGGGGGGCGCAGCCCCCCGCCAAAAAAAAAACAAACACAATCCAGAAAGTCCAAGAGTAGGTTAGGTTAGAACTTAGACCACAACGGCAGAAGGAGCCGAGCAAGCGCAGCGAGCGTGCTGCGGCAGCAGCCGGCGACCGTCTTATACTTTCGCTTTATAACGGCACGAAACCCTTCATGGGTAAGTTTGACTCGCACTTGGCCGATTTTATTATATTTTACCGCCTCATTGTTTAAAGAACTTCTTAGAATGAGATTTCTTACTGACAAATTCCGATTTGTTACTGCCCACACGTAATCACTCATTCATTAATTTTTACTGACCATTTAATTATTTTACTGTTCAATAATGTTTTCAATTATCCATTTCATTATTTTTTTACAACAAATTTTTGTTTATTTTACTGCTTAGTTTTAACTGCTAAACTAGTTATTAAACGTGCCAACGTGCTCCTTTAAATCAGTGCCGTTTTCTAATCAGTATTGCGATACCGGAAGACGATTGACTTAAATGAAATTGAGATTTATTTAATCATTGTATATGTTAAGGGTAATGCTAGAAGGTGGAGTAAACCTAGGTTTACCCGGGTTGACTTAGTATTACCCAAGTCTTTTGGGTAAAGTCCGATTAATAAATTTTAACTCGGGGTTTACCCATGCTCACCTAGGTCTACCCAACTCTGGCTGGGTAATGTTAAAAATTTGTCCAATTAATTACTAAAATGAATATCCAAGGGCATTATTATTTAAAAAAAACATACTAAGGCAAACATAATTTCTCGAAGATCATAAACTTAATAGCTTCAATGGCGAAAAGTAATTAGCGCTTGTTGTAATTAAAATTGAAATTATTTATTTGAGCAAGATTTAAAACTGCTGTGATATTTTGAATTGCACAAGTTTTCTGCAGCTTTGCATTCAGAACACTTCTTTGTAGCACATTTTGTTTTGCAATTACATCTTTTATAACCCTGGCCTCCTGAAAGAGACTGTCATTTGCAATAGTTAATAGAATCAGGCGTTACTTTGCGGAAATCCATAGCTTAAAATTTAGTTTGTTATTATTTTTAGCAATATTCCGCGAAAAAAACTTCCACCTTTAAGTAAATGAGTGAGTGCACGCATAGGCATGCGTACAGCACCTCCCTCCTCCCACCTTTTTTTTTTCGGGTGATATATTTTCTATATCAATCAGTTTATCATGACAAACGGAAAACTGATTCCTTGAGAACATTTCCTCAATAGTAGCGGGGGAACGCGGGCCCCCGAGTTTTATGCCACAGGCTCAAAAATTACACAACGCCTAACATTACCCAGCCAGAATTGGGTAGACCTAGGTGAGTATGGGTAAACCCCGAATTAAAATTTATTTTTCTTATTATATATTTACCCAAAAGACTTGGGTAATACTAAGTTAACCCGGGTAAACCTAGGTTTACTCCACCTTCTAGCATTACCCGTAACATATAATATATTTATCTGATATTTAGCTAACGGAAAACACGATTCACTTATACACTCGATAGTTTTATTTTTCGAAATTTTGAATCTTTTTGGGCTTTTCAACAAATATCTGTTACACTTATATATGTTACTATAGTTTGTTCGTTCTAAGATGATATGGGTGACAGTTCTCATATTCCTTGCTACGGATTTTTTTTACAAGAAAACAAAAAAAATCAGAATGTAATAAATTATATTCCATCTACAAAAATAAATGTTTCCTGTAATTGTAAATGAATAAAAATGAAAAGTTGCTAAATGCTAACATATTGATATAAAATTATAAATATTAACTTTGAAATAGCAGTATAAAATTATTGTTACGAAAATATTTGAAAAAAGTCAGATGCATGAAACGGAACTTATGTCAATAGAGATTGACACAGTTGAATCGAAATCAAATCGATAAAAAAGGGCGGCCATCTTAAATCGCCGGCGTCACTCTGAAACATCAGTACGAAATCGATAATTTCGATTGTAATTCCTTTACGAGGTGATTCGATATTTTTAAATTATTCGATTAATTTTTTTAGGTAACTTCCCTACTATTGTCAATTATAATGTGTCACCCATATCATCATAAAACGAACAAACTATATTATTAAATAACTTGCACTACTACAATCAAACATTTTATAATAAAATAATAGCTAAAGGAAATATTAGTATTGTATTTAACTTTTAAGTAATCATCAAAAACATTTTTAGGACTTACGACCTTTACTTTTGTGCTATAATGCGGGAACCGTTGTTACGCGATATTGTTCACTATTAGCTGCAGTGTAAAGCACATTGCCCGGGAGCACGATTCATGGAATCATTGTATTACGATAGGAGGATAGCGTTGTGTGTAGGCGGGGCTAGCGTTTTGACAGTAGGCACTTAAGGGCACGTTCTTCCTAAATTAGCAGGTCGATTGTCTGTCAGTGCGAATATCGACGTAAATGACATTAAAATAACATTCATATCAGTGCGCCTTGTACGGTGGCGGTTACGATGCTCGCCGCGTCCATGATAGGGCGAAATAGGAGAAAAAACCTTTTTACTTAGATATAAAATATTATAACTAAACATGTATCCAATTATTTCCCTGTAAAATTTTAATAGTAATAGAACTGTCCAAATTATTTTTTGATTGAATCCCTGTAAAGTGTAAAACTCAAAATGTTTTTAAAATCGAGGTTGTTTCGGAAATTTTTTTATCGAGTAAAATTATTATCTGTATTGTGTTTCTAACCAAAAAAGTCACTAGTTAAAAGATGATATATACATGTATATGTTTTTCAGTTTTTTTGAATGACGCTTTCTTTAAAAATTACTCATTCTAGAAACGTGAATTTAGAAGAACGGGCCCTTAAGCCGCAACTTGCAATGTAATAAGTTGAGACTGCCACATATTGTGCTGTTAGTAATATTTGTACGAACAAATTTTGTAAAGCCTTAAATTAGATTAATTCCGGTCAGTGTCCTAATGAAACCACAGTTTCTTGAAGTTATGATATTATTTTTGTGTACAGCTAGTTGGTAAGGAAGGTAATTATAATCGCATTAGAATAATTAAGAGTTATTTTTCAGCATAAAATAGTAATTACCTAGGTTCCTGAACAAAAATTAACTTCAAAATATTTAAACACTAAAAAAAAATTCAAAATATTTAAACACAAAAAAAAATTTTTTTGTGTATATTTTTTTTTTACTAAATTTACTACTAAATATTTAAACACTTAAAAATAGAGTAAAACACTATAAAATTTATAAATAATTAGTAAATTTACTACAAAATATTTTAATACTAAAAAATATTTTTTAGAGTTGAAATATTTTGTAGTAAATTTACTATTTATTTATATATTTTTTAGTGTCTTACTCTATTTTTTAGTGTTTAAATATTTAGTATTAAATTTAGTAAAAAAAAATTTACACAAAAAAAATTTTTTTGGTGTTTAAATATTTTGAAGTTAATTTTTGTTCAGGAACCTAGGTAATTACTATTTTATGCTGAAAAATAACTCAAACATGTTAAATATTTTCGTATGACAAAATGATTTTGGTATTACGTATGTATGAGAATTTCGAGGGTAACCCGGGCTCTTAATGAAATGCGTGTATTTGTTTACATACCTACCAACTGATTTTATTTGAACAGATTTCACTTGCAGTTTTGTCTAACGGTACACGAGAAGTTTCGAGGTGTGCATGTGTCTAGGAGAGAGTAAAAGGAAAGCGAGATACTTTTATACGCAAAACATAATTTCAGCTCAACAGAACATCTTGGCGGGGGCACTCTCGTGCCCAGATTTGGATTATCCTTCTGATACTGGACATTTCTTCACTAAGAAAGCTAGACACACCTTCAACTCCGACGAGAACCAGTGGGCGGTCAGGGATTGGACAGTTATTACGCGAGATTTTAAATGAAGCAAATCTCCTGCCTAACCATTTGCTATTGGATTAGATACCATCGCCCTCAACGAGTAACACCACAGAAGGTAAAATGCCTTTCAATGAGAGGGTTCAAGGTGCTTAGTTATTAATAGAATTAACACAAGCTACGGCGCCTTAGGCGTTTTATCAAGTGACTCAGTTAATCGACGGGTCAGAGATCAGCGAATGACATCATGTCTGCATCATGCTGTCTACTGATTACAGGGTTGCCGTGTCAAGAATTGGGACACTAATTTGTCCCCATAATAGCTTAATTGACAGACTTAACGCTGGCTAACGTGCCTACTTCTGACTTCGAAGAAAAGACACACCCAACGCCAGGTCAGGCAAGGTCCATTCTTGCAATATTTATGAGACTCCCGGAGAAACAAGAGAGTCGGTATGTTAGTTGTCCACCGCTGCATCAATATATCTAAGGTATTAGGTAGGGCATATAATAGTTTTTATAACGACAAAACATTTCCGAGCAAATGATGTTGCGGGCTATTAATGCTATAGAAACAAGTTGTAGTAGATTCTAAATGTCATTCAGAACCACTTTGTGGTAACTGGTAAGTAAATGTGTAAGTATCATGTAATTTCCTTTAAATATAGAGTAGCTTTAGTTGCACGTTTGTCTGAACTTACACATTTAGCGTAGCGTGCCTAATTAAAAAGTTTAGGCCTCGCGTAGATTACTTGACCTGAAATCTGAAGAGGGAATGTCCTTCAAACAAGTTACCGCTTCAAGGTTTGTCGGAAGAGAATAGTTTGGCACACACTATATATATTTCTTGGCAGGCCGATCAAGTTCTTAATTGATTAAACGAACGTACACTGCGATTGTTGAATTACATCAATAATAATAAAGTCAAGATCCTAATAAATGATATTGATAAGAGTATGGCCGGATAGCCCATCCTTGTAATAAATTAGAGCGTTTCTGACTCATAATAATTTGGATTTTGCCAATATTAAATCCCAATGATAGTTCACTTTGGGAAGAAACTGATGTCTTACGAATTATGGATTTATTACTGTTAAACTGGAAACCTTAAAAAACAATTATTAAAGAGACCATGAACAGACATAAGAAGTCAAAAGGCAGATTTAAATAGTCAGGCTTCCTGAAAATATTGCAGTTTATACATTTGAGCAGCCTCTCATACTTAATAGAGAGTATGAGTTTACAGATGCTTTGCATTCATGCTGTGATGGCAGCCGTGGTCCGAAGGGGGAGGGTCACAGGGGACACGACGCCCCCCAAATCTAAGATCAAATTGAAGAATCTCAAAATCTTGCCAAATAATAAAAGGCTCTACCCTTGCTCTACCCTAACCACCACGTCTACGTCCGACTTTTGACAGCTGTCAACCAAAAACCGTCCGAAGAGCGAGGGCGCAGATATCTTTTTTTATTTTTATTAGGGCCTGTTTCACCGCTTCCTGATAAGGTGCCCGATAGGCTTATTTGACAGATTCTCCATACTATAAGTGTCAAGTTAAGTGGTGCATAGCCTTATCAGGAAGCGGTGAAACAGGCCCTTAGTGTAGTGAATGACTCCCTCCATAATTTCAGGCTGTGTGATGGTGGTCTAAAGGCGGTCACTCAATTGCAGGATTTCGATTCTTCGCTGGCTTCGATCTTGTTTCTCATTTATGGGGGTTTCTAAAATGTGCTTTCCGAGAAACCAGTCCATTTGAAGCGAATTGATCATTGACACGATCCATCGGAAATGAGAGGCCGCCCTTAATGCTTCACGCATCGTAGCTTCTCACTATCCTTTCACACAAAGCCTTACATACATTGTGTAACGCAAAAGAATTTAAGGGGCCGGGCTACCCTCCAAAATCTCATACATACGTAATACCAAAATCATTTTGTCATACGAAAATATTTAACATGTTTGAGTTATTTTTCAGCTTAAAATAGTAATTACGTAGGTTCCTGAACAAAAATTAACTTCAAAATATTTAAACACTAAAAAAATTTTTTTGTGTATAAATTTTTTTTACTAAATTTACTACTAAATATTTAAACACTAAAAATAGAGTAAAACACTAAAAAATATATAAATAAATAGTAAATTTACTACAAAATATTTAAATACTAAAAAATATTTTTTAGAATTGAAATATTTTGTAGTAAATTTAGTAAAAAAAAATTATACACAAAAAAATTTTTTTAGTGTTTAAATATTTTGAAGTAAATTTTTTTATAGGAACCTAGGTAAATACTATTTTAAGCTGAAAAATAACTCAAACTTGTTAAATATTTTCGTATGAGAAAATGATTTTGGTATTACGTATGTATGAGAATTTCGAGGGTAACCCGGGCTCTTAAGTGAAATGCGTCTGCGGAGAAACTAGGTGAAATTACAATTAAAACGGCATAAACACGTCGATCAGTATTCACCGCCAGCGGCATTTCACCATTCAATTGCGAAATACTCGTATCCAGAAGACGTTGTTTGCAATCATTTTTTGCGGTGTTATGCAACGGTTGAAACCTCGCTTTTCGATGTAGGTAGACCGTGTTGGTCTCTCGTGCGTAGGCGCAGAGTGACTCACGCTCAAAAATGGCCGCTAACAATTGGTAATAATTATTATCGGAGTCTGTTGTACTGTGTGTTATCTTTTTTTATAAAATACCCCGTTTCCTGCTCATTTTTGCTGCGTTTATCTGCCGTGTAATGCGTTACAAATAGGATTGTCTATATTTTATAATTTTTACTGTAATAGCGAAATTTTTTAAACCATACTTCTCCAGATTTGAGTATTCAAGAGTTACATAAGATGATGATGATTTTTACAATAATTTGTTAACATAAATAATACTAGATCGTGAGAAGGGTAAAATTAATGTTTTATTGTCGCAAGGTTGTCCACTTGTATACATTTTCACATATTAATTAAATCTAAGAGTAACAGAGATTCAGAGTTCCCATTGATGAGAAAATTCCAGTGAGGTCCAAGGTTATTGTCAAGTGACATAGACGTAACACGGGTAAATTAGGTTTTGCGGGATTATTTACTGTCATAAATAACTCGTTTTAACTGGAAAAAAAAAAACTAAATAAATCAAAAATAATAATATAATTTAAAAAATCTACTTAGACGACTCTTTTTTTCCTTAATGGCTTTTCAAATTAGATCAAAATATTATGTTAGTAAAAATAATCTATAATATGGCAAACCTAAGTACACAAGTCGGAAACCTGAAAACTTTACAAATCATTGAATACGGCCAGCGGGGCTAAAATGGTAACATTTAGCAATTCCTCTCAATCAATTCAGCAAATGAATTGTCAAAACTGTCAAACTGACAAATGTCAAATCAGTACAAAAATACAGAAATGAATTGCAAGCAGAGTTGCATTTTGCGATTTTAAAGAATTGAATCATATTATGATTCATATCATGATTCAACAAAGCGACCATTTTAGCCTCGCGGGTCGGCCGGCCGTCCGTTCTGCGAGCTCATCAAAGGAATGCCGACCCACGCGCGTAGATGCGTGTGCGCACTGGGTGGATGCGTTGCGTTTGCGAATTATTGAGTTTAGTCCAATAAGTCACGTGCACGTAAATTCATTAAGGCGATATATCGAAAATAAATTATATCTACCGCAAGGGCAATTTTATAATTAATTTGTATGACTATAAAGTCGTGATAGGCTGCGGCCAGAAGCTATCGGCTCGCTCGGAAAACATGCGACAAAACGATGATGCTTCTATACGATTTTGAGTTGCAAAGGTGTCTTAATTAGACTAATTTCCTACAATACATCTATTTTCGTTTAAAAATAATCTTCAAATTTCGTATTTTTAAGAGGTCATTTCGAAATTTAAATGTATCGAGGCAAAATACATTAATCGTGTTTCTAGTTCTTCTCAAACCTAGATAAGGCTATGAAGATATGTATATCTCATTACCAGATTTGTAACATTCCTGAGGGACCTATAGTATTTATTACGTCAAAAAGGTCAGTTTTTTCAATATAGCGCCTTAAAAGCTGCTATTAGTAGTAGGGCATGATTTCTCTATGTAACCAGAAAAATAAAAGGACTTTACTGTGATTTACAAAAAAAATATTGAAAAAATCTACAACTAGGCAAAACATTGTTTCCAAAAAGAATGAAAAATATTGTTAAATTGGGAAGTTGAGTGTATTACGCTTACGGGTTACGAGCGAGTTTTAGTTTAGTTCTTTCGGTTGTTTGTTAGAGCTTGAACCAGAACTCGGGAGTTTTTGTGAGATCACAAAAAGCGGTAAATAATCACTACATTTAAATCGGTGTAGTTATAAGCGGGTATTAAATTATCCAAAAACGGCAGTACCTTTTGGTCGTTAATGGTCCTGCGGGTGACGTAACCAGGCGGCCTCGACCGCTCGTGAAGGCGGTTGGACATAAAAGCCCATTGAGATGCCATGCCTCAGTATGTCGCACATCGACATAGCTGCGAACAAGCTACATCAGCCTTTCCCAAAGTGGGTGGTAAAGGTGGTGCCTAAAGATCTAAAAGGGGGTGGTGTGGGACACAGAAAAAAATGGTGGCGTTGTGTAGAGGCTTGGGGGGGGGGGATAATTTTTTAAATTAAATTGAAAGAATGGGGGCGCTAAAACATACTTAATTTGTTCTCAAAGTGGCAGTAGACAAAATAAGTTTGGGAACCCCTGAGCTACATGGAGACATCGCTTTGGTAGTTGAAAATAAAATGTGGCCCATTTTAAATGGGGGATATTATCTAGCTTTTAAAGCCTTTTCCCTCTACTAGATAGGTAAGGCTTTGTTATATTTATGGATCCGTAAACGAATAATAATCAGTAGACGCATTGCTTGAAGATTACTTCTGTTTAAAATTACTCCATCTCTTCCTGTTTCACCTACGATCAGAAGGTTAAAAGGATAAAACCTTAAAACAGACCCTAATAACGATTATTGTCGTCCACAATTCCTTAAACTCTCAGTATCCCACCTAAAATGGTTGAAGCTTTTAAGAATATTTCTAGACCTTTGGCTGTTCCATGTCTTTGGGTTCGGCATTAACAAAATATGTATGTGATCACCAAAAATATAGTATGTCAATGCTCAGACCATATAAAACAACCAACTCGTACTGGCTCACGCGATATTGACATACGTGAACGCGCCACGCATCGTCAATATTGTACCAGGTTTGGCGCAATGCGAACTTTTTATATGGATGCGTTGGGTTTTTTTGCGCAATCGTGCGTAAATGTTTGCTCGTAGAGATCAACTACGATAATATGGCGCGCCCCTCCAAAATTCAAATCTTTTGAAGTGCGTTGTCAAGATGTTTGAAGTGCCTTGTCTTGCGCGGTAGGCTAGTTATGATTAGTTGACCAACAAATCTTGGTAATAAGTGACATTAACTGAAATATTACGTGTACTGTGATTGGTTGAATACTTACTACATACAAACTCTTTCATTAGGATGTGACTACACACATTGAAACAGTCATTTGGAGGGGCGCGCCAAGTTATTGTAGTCGATCTCTACCTGCGTGCTTTACACCCCTATTAAAAATATACGTCATGGTTTTGCTGACACTTCATTGTGCATACGTTATTCATAACCATACGGTCACTCATACGGCATACCTGACATGTGATAATAACTCTTAATAATTGTTGTCATCAAACTTCCGTTGTGATAACTGTAAATAATTGAGCGACGTAGGTGTTTCATACATTTTTATTGTTGCTAATAAAGTTTTGAATTAAGAAAATCTGCAATCAAAATGGCGCATGCCGCATGATGACAATCTTTAGTCACTCTTTAAATAAAAGCGATCTGGGCGAGGCCGCCAATTTTTGCTGATTTTGCAATTATTTTTCTCCGCCCTTTGTATTTTAAAAAGTATTGTGTTTATCTTATGCTCGAAAACTGATTCTAACGAAGAAAACAAAGTGCTCAAGCATGCATTAGAATTATTTGAGTTCCAATAATAGTCTAAAAATATATTTACAATTAAACATAAAAAAAGGTAGGAAAATAGCTTAAAATATACAATCCGCCGTGGAAGAGGTGCACTTTAACTGTCGCTGTAGCAATAAGGGCTGGTTTACACGTATTGAGTAGATAAGTAATTAACTAAATTTCAACTTAATTTTAAGTTGTTAATTGCGTGTAAACACAAAATTTAGTAGCAAGTAGCAAGTTAAAATTTAGTAAGTCCTAAGCTAGATGATAATTAGAATTTAGTTACTACTTATCTACTTAATACGTGTAAACCAGCCATAAGTATGACAGATTTGAAGATAAATCTGATATGTTATGAATACTTATATAAATGGCTATTTCCTCATCTAATTCTTATAGTATTTTAAGATAACTTTCTTTATAAACTTTTTCAAATCAAATGAATCGTTAGAAACATCAATTCTACCCCACATTTTAAACGTCATCAATAATACCGATTTATTGTTATCGTTGGGTGTTAGGGAAGGTAAAATCGGGAAGTGGCAACGCTGAGTTTTTACGTATTCTATGGAAAATCTCGTAATATTCGCCATTTCTCGACAGTTCACATTTGAACCTCAGTCGGGCTGTGTACACAGTTTTTTCAATGGAAGTTTTTTGTGACACAAATGTAAGTATTACTGTTTCACATAAAACGACAATGCATCATGTGAGTTGTCAAAAGGGCCATGTTTGGGGCTATAATGCAAACCGCATTGTGTATTATTTACAGAGATAAGTTTGATTTTCTCTACGCTATGATTGCCTCTACGCTATCATTTTGGAGCTCCAACGGCATATTACTCAACGCTATGATAGCGTAGAGAAATAAATTCCCTACAATTTAGGTGATCCAACGTCACAAGCAGCGTAAATTTTCTTTCTCTCGCAAAATTTTTCTGCGTCATATCAGCAAAAATTGGCGTCCTCACCCATCTATAAAATGCAAAGCAATGAAACTTTTTCCTTCACAACATTATTCAAAGACAAATCTCGGGTCGCATTTGAAAGGCGAATTAATTTAACCCACAACAAAATAATCCATCCACGTCAGTGTATGAAAGAAGACAACCTATTTTCCAGACATTGTGGTCTTTTTTGTAGTTCGTACTTCGTACTCAATTTCCTTTCGCTACAAAAGTCGAGAGCTTTTTTTATTTGCAATATTATAATCTATGAGTCTTTTACATACTGACCTATTTTTTTTCTGCTCTAACATCATCCCTCACTAGTCGCCTAGTTGCTTGTTTTGTTCTTTCAAATTAAGTTGTTTCTCTATAAAAACTGTACTAATTTTTGATATGTAAATACTAAATAGTTACGTACGTAGTTATAATTTGCTATTAAAGTAAGTACTGAAATTATTGAAATCTTAGCCTGTCTGCACAATGGTGGGACTTTTTTGTACTTGTAATTTACGCAGTTTGTATTTAGATTTTGCTCTTCCCACCAACATCGGATGTGCTTGAGGAGTAACAATGGGTGTTTAATTATAAAAGTTATATAATTACATATAATTTCGCTTTAGGCTTGTCGTGCTTGTTATAAAACGTAGATTATATAATTATACTATACATATAGTTATTAAAAAACATTGTAAAAACGGTTTGCTTGGTACTAAACTTGAGTCTTGAAAATACCAAAAATTGATGATACAGACCTAAATTCTCGCTTACTGAATTTATTTAATCCTTCCTTAGCAGAATTTTTTTGGTGATTGTTCATGAAGTGTTCTAAATGTAATGCAAATAGTGCTGACAGGAAAGAATATTTCGTTTACAATGTGTTTAACGCCTTCATTGTATTATAGCCGGAGCTGCTAGAGTAACATTACTAATTGCTCAGGCAACAGAACACAATTACGGCTGCCGTACGTGAGGGAAATCGGGAAAATCTCCAACTGTCTGCCCGTAATTTAAAGCGATTAGGAATTTCTAGACAGTTTCGATGTTGCCTTAATGGGTTTCCAGGATCGGTTCTTAGTCTTGTATCCTTTTGTATTATAGCTTTAGGATGTTTATTTGTAGATTTTAGTTTATTCGACATTTCGACCATGCCTAATTTTCCACCATTATGGTTGTATATTTTTATGCTAGTAATAATACCGCTGGTGTTATTACTAGCATAAAAATAAATTCCTTAAAGTCGAAGTGATTCTATTTACTCTTTTCCTTTATATAAAACGTGTAACAAGCTCTTAACTGCTCAATAAATCTTAGGTGGCAGCCCTGAACTTAATAAATCTTGCCGCCAGCCCTAAGTAATTAGGTGCAAGCGGATGGCGAAGTGTGAGAGCTTGCATGCCGACGTATGCACGAAATGCTAAATTGCTAATAACTCGTATGGTTTCTAGTGCAATTTCTACATGTGCCTACTTGGGAATAGTTGATTGCTTATTTAAATTATAATGAGTTGGACTTTGATTTGTGCTAAGTTAAGCTTTTAAGTTAATATGCTTCTATCCTCTTACTAATAAAAATACTTAACCAGCGTATAACTATATATACAAAATCTTCTTGTCTTTGTTTGACAAATTAAAAAGTCTTATGACAGCCAAAGGCACAGGTCCTTATAATAAACGCTGCGTAGTTTTTTAGGGTTCCGTAGTCAACAAGAAACCCTTATAGTTTCGGTCTGTCCGTCCGTCTGTCTGTCCGTCTGTCTGTCTGTCCGCGGTTTTGCTCAGAGACTATGGGACCTACAAAGCTGTAATTTGCCATGAATGCACATATTAATGATGGCAACAAAATGGTACATGAAATCTTTAAAAAAAATGTATGGTACCTTCCATACACATCAAGCGGGGATGAAAATTTTTTTTCGCGTCCACCCCATCGTGTGGGGTGTCGTTGAATAGGTTTTTTTAAAACTATTATGAGTATTTATAGATCATTTTCCGATTTAGGGATCCGTTTGTGAAATATTAAGTTTTAAAGTGGAAAAAATCGTTAGAGTCCAGTGTCCCCCCCTTCTACCAGCTAAACGGTTGCTTCTGGAAATGTGAAAAAATTCCCGGGAGTAGGAAATATGCCGAATTTAAAAGGAAAACTATCACGGCTAAGAATGCTTCATAAATAATTGAGTAATAGTCGATAAACTAAAAATAATGTATTCGGCGAAGTATAAAGGAACTTTTCGTTCAAATTCCTTTGAAAATAACTGAGATGATGTTGATAGTAGTGTAAAACACGTTATAAATGTACATTTATTGACCATACAAAAATTAAAAAAAAACTAGCGGTTTTACGGAACCCTATATTGCGCGTGGCCCGACACGCACTTGGCCGGTTTTTTATTAGTAAAAAAGTGATATCTCAAAAAATTGTTTGCTACCAAAGATCCTGATTCGTTTACGCTCATTCGATTCGGGAACTACCAGAACTATTGAAGGCTAATAAATCGCATTGTAAACACTATTACCGCGCGAGATCGCGTGTCATACAATTCAATAAACCACATCCAGTTAGTTGGGGGACGCTATAGACGCTATAGATGAGCATGACCTACATCAATACTTGATTTGTGAGTAGCGCTTGAGTGTGAACGATCCTTTACTGCTTGTAAAAAGTGCTAAGGTCTGCTCAGTCTAGACAACTGAAAATTAAATGCATTGTTTTAGACCGAATTTGTTAGAAGACGCAATTTTGAGGGTTCTTTCTCAATTATTTTTTAGGATTTTTTTATGCATTCAAATACTAATTCACGTGACCATGACTGGTTTTAATGTCACAGGGTGTGACATGGTTTACATAAGAGGATACAAAGAAACGGCGACCTTTCACATTCTTAACAGAAACCACACAAGTTCGTAATGGCAAGGTTCAAGGGATACACCTACATATTATGAAAATAGATAAATAATGCCCTTATTTTCAGTATGTAGTAGAGTTGTAAAATTTTATTGGAATATCGTAGTTTTTTACCAGAACTATTATTTTCAAAAACTTACGTTATTGTCCTTACGTGTTTTAATAACTTACATTATTGTCCTTACGTGTGTTATTAACTGTGACATTTGGGACTTGAAAACCGACAGTCGTCCAAAGATTTGGATCTTTAAGTTTAGAAATAAATTAAGATTTAGACCCATTTTGTTTTTGAACATTTGAGGTGTTCCAAAATTTTATCAGCTGCCAAGCTCTAATTCCAGAAGACATTTTGCTAGGAAAGAAAGAAGGTAAAAAATAATCTAATAAAGCAAGTTTTGATGGTCACGTCAATCTTGAGAATACAAATAAAGAGATGGAAAATCTGGAAATGTCTTCTAGACGATGTGAGTTTTTCCAGCTACAGTGCATATATGACAAATGTTGTGTTCCAGGAAGTGTTTGGCAGGTGTAATAACTGACCGATGTGCTTCAGGCGCTCCAGCCCACACACTAGCCGACCAACGACCTCGATTTATTTTAGCCAATACACGCAAAAATATCTGTGTCATGCATCCATCAATATTAAAATACGTGGTACATATACATATATTGGGATTAGGGTTGCTGAGGATTCCTCTTCCGCTTCCTCATAATGAGGAAGTTCCGCAATATTTTGGGTTCCTCATCCGTTACCGCATCCTCATAAATAAAAATAAAAAAATCCTCTTCCGCTATCGCTTCCTCAAAATTTAAGAGGAATTTATGAGGAATTTCACTGCATGCGCAGTGAAATTCAATCATAAATTCGCGTATCCAATCATGGCAACGCACACACCAGAGCGCGAGAATAGGGATGATGACAAGGTCAAAGATTAGCGAATTTTGTTATTAAAATAAACCGTGATTTACGGTAAAAAATAAGTGTTCTCAAAATTTGCAGCTCGATAGCATTTATATTTTTTTTTTGTTATGCGCCTTCAAAGAATATATAGTAAATAATCAAGTCGAATTTTTTTCAATTAAATTTCTTAATATTTGTATACCATTCGATTAGCGAATTTTGTTAATAAAATAAAGAAATCACGGTAAAAAATAAGTGTTCCCAAAATTTCAGCTCGATAGCATTTGTATTTTTTTGTTATGCGCCTTCAAAGTTGGATAGATAGATAGATAGATCGTTTATTTGCTTAGAATGCAGGTACAATAATAGATGTTACAATATTTTCAGAGCCTTATACATTCTGCCTTACGGCATGCAAAATTTTATCATCGTCAGATTATTATTACTTACATATTATTTAAAATTACAAATTATAAATTAGGTATATTATGTTAACGTTAGATAGTATCATGTGTGTTTATAGAAAACATGCGGATTAAATTAGTATATCTAGTAAATGTCATCAGAATTCAAATTTATAAATTGATGGTAAAAATGTCATAATTCGTTAGTACTTATAAAAAATTTGAAAAATAACACAAAATTCATGTACAAATTAATAACAATTAAAATAGAATTAATTAAATTGTCACATCAATTAAGAATACAAAAAAAATTAAAAAATCAATACAAATGTCAAAAGAACAACAATATTAAATTATGTTATTAAAATAATTCATATGTCTAGTGTATAAAATAAATATCAATATACTATCAACTAATCATTTGCTAATTAAACCGTCTTGTCGTTTAGAAATTCGGATACAGATAATCAAGTCGTTTTTTTTTTTCAATTATATTACTTAATATTTGTATACCATTCGATAACTTATGCAATTTAAAGCAACTTTTGTTATGAAACCACTTTCATAAACGCAATATTTAACATACCTATCGAACAAAGTTCTCTCCCGATCCGTACAAACTACGAAAGAGTGACGTCAGCCTTTCGTAGCACTTTGTATAGAGTGTTTCGAGCAGGTCTATTTTATGAGATGTTTGAAATGTCATATATTGGTAAATTTTTAAGCTATCAGAGTCATTCTTTCAGCAATGTTTCTGTTTTTTATGGGTATTTTAATCTATACTAATATTATAATTGGGAAGAGTTTGTTTGTTTGTTTGAACGCGCTAATCTCAGGAACTACTGGTCCGATTTGAAAAATTATTTTACTGTTGGATAGCCCATTTATCGAGGAAGGCT
This sequence comes from Lysandra bellargus, assembly GCA_905333045.1. NCBI lineage: Eukaryota > Metazoa > Arthropoda > Insecta > Lepidoptera > Lycaenidae > Lysandra > Lysandra bellargus. The sequence goes on along the minus strand of HG995320.1, from coordinate 7,913,207 downwards.
ATAGGCTATATTTTATCACCCTAAGACTTATAGGAGCTAAGAAATAGAGGAAAATGTGGAAAAAACGGGGGGAAATTATTTGAAAGGGCTTATTTGAACGCGCTAATCTTAGGAACTACTGGTCCGATTTGAAAAATTCTTTCAGTGGTAGATAGCCTATTTATCGAGGAAGGCTATAAGCTATATTTTATCACGCTAAAACTAATAGGAGCGAAGAAATAGAGGAAAATGTTGAAAAAACGGAGGAAATAATATGAAACTGCTTATTGCTTATTATCTTAAGAACTACTGGAGTAATTTTTATATTATTTGGCAAATATGAAGAATAGACCACGTGAAGGGATATAGGCTATTATTTGCGGAAAAATGTACGGTTGCGTGAAATTCCTAAATTACGCAAGCGAAGCCGCCCGAAACCCATTATAATATATAATAAAATCGTGGGAAAGTCAATTCTGTACATTGAATATTTTTGTAGAATAAATAACACTTGGGATATGATCTACTATGCTAACGCGGACGAAGTCGCGGGCAACAGCTATTACGAATAAGAAAATAAAAATAGTCATCAAGCCAGTTGTATCGACATTCACTCATCTTTTTTTGTGGGCGTGTGTTGTGTATGTTACTGAACTCCTTAAGGTGACGCCGCGTTAAAGTAAGAAACCGTGTTGGATATGTTTTAGATTGCTTGTTTTCTATGAGAGGCCGGGCCGGCCTCTCATAGAAAACAAGCAATGGAACAGCAAAAAATGGAAAGGGCATAAGCAACAAAATGGTTTTTGTCGCGTAATTTAAAAACCATAAATACATTTCATATAAGCTATGCACATATTAAAGTGTATGCTTCAACTAATTTATGTACAAATTTTGGAACCTTAAATCACTCTCCTCTGTTGGAAAAATAGGAATCCCTTTTTTTACAGAGGTCTTTTCGATTGATAATTCTGTGTTATAAAAGTTGTCCAATCGTGTTATGCTATGGGCAATTCAAAGACAAAGACATGATGAATACTGACAATGAACTTTAGTTTCTTAGCTTTAGTCATTGCTGAGAAAAATCGGCATCGCTACAGCCAAATTATCAAGGCGTCGCCTTAACTGCTGGACCGATTTTGATGATTCTTTATTGTGTGTGTTTTAAGAATGGTTTAGATTCATAGTTTGGTCCACTGGAAAATGCCCTTTTAATTGTTTTTTGTGCATGTACCTAGTTATGTACAGACAGGACAAAGGCTTTTGGGTTGGGTCCGTTAGTATTTATAATTTCCTATCATCATATTCCTCATCCGCTTCCTCATCCGCATCCTCTAAATTTGCGCGTGACAATTCCTCTTCCTCCTCCTCTTCCTCATAATCACTTCCTCAACAACCCTAATTGGGATACTATTAAATAGGAATAGCCATTACCATTTCGTAAATTTATTTCTCCGAATAGGCCTGAAAGTTATTGGATTACCTACTGGTTTTGGATTGGACCTGAAAAGGATGCTTTGTTAAGATGATTGTAATGACTGAGCATTATTGGAAGAAGTAGGTACTCAAGATGATATCTCCCACGAGGTACTCTAAGGTTTCATAATCCTTCGATCGGGGATTCCGAGAATAGGGATGATGACAAGGTCAAAGATTAGCGAATTTTGTTAATAAAATAAAGAAATCACGGTAAAAAATAAGTGTTCCCAAAATTTCAGCTCGATAGCATTTGTATTTTTTTGTTATGCGCCTTCAAAGTTGGATAATCAAGTCGTTTTTTTTTTCAATTATATTACTTAATATTTGTATACCATTCGATAACTTATGCAATTTAAAGCAACTTTTGTTATGAAACCACTTTCATAAACGCAATATTTAACATACCTATCGAACAAAGTTCTCTCCCGATCCGTACAAACTACGAAAGAGTGACGTCAGCCTTTCGTAGCACTTTGTATAGAGCGTTTTGGGCAGGTCTATTTTATGAGATGTTTGAATTGTCATATCTTGGTGAATTTTTAAGCTATCAGAGTCATTCTTTCAGCGATGTTTTTATTTTTAAGGGTCTTTCAATTACCAATAAGAAAATAAATTAGTCATCAAGCCTATTGCTATTGTATTCTATTGTTGTCGCAATCACCGGTGCTCGTACGGGGCTTGATGGGCTAATTAAATTTTAACTAACTTCCTTTCAATCAATCGTTAATAATCTCTTTGTCTACAACACAACAGTAAAATATTTCGCACTACCTTACAAAACAGAATTTTATATTTCAGCAAAAAACTTAAGACCAGAGCCAAAAGCCCTGGTTATCCTTGGCCTGAGTGCAAATGTCAGACATGATGAATGGGCGGTGAAGGCCATGAATTTTACAATTTTTCGCCAGAGTGCCAGTGACAGGGCAGCCCTTTGTGCCCGATTCATTACACTCATCCCATATCATGGCGAGTATAAAACCAATATGGTCGCTTTCAATTAATTGTTGGTTAGAGATAAATTTTTCAGAATGGGGCTACGTCGTAGAAAAAATCCTATTTTGACGATTTTAAGCTGTTTTAAATTCCTGAAATCGCAGATTGCCTATCTATTTGGTAGAAAGCTGAAAGGCCTTTCAAAACTTTCAATTAAAATAATAATGACGATTAGTTTTTCAATGTCACGCAAATTTAATTTGTTACAGGAATTCCCATAACTCTTCCAAAATGGCCAAAGCATATTGTATTAACTAATAAACTGGGTTGAAAAGCAAAAATTTGTCCATTTTAATTATCATAATTGTGTGTTACGTTATATCCTCTACACATGCACGTTTTTATGAATATTGTACACGAAATTTAAGTCAATCAACTAATTAGGACGCATGTATGACTTCATTAATACATATCGATTCTCGCGGGTATTTTGGGATAGTCAGCGTTAATTAGACATGGTTCTAAGTAAACAGGTTTCGATGTTGGCAATTCTGTTTGGTGACCATTGTAAATTATTGCTTAAAACAGTAGAACTTTACTACTGGTATTCTGGTATAAATTCATCATCAAGCAATAATAGCGATAATATATTATAGTATTTGCTCTTTGCTACCACTTTGAAAAAGAATTGTGGTAGAAACCACATTTCTATAAAATTATTTTTAAATACAGGTTTTGTTATGTGGTAGGTATTCAGAAAATTACCACCAGCATGTACAAAAGTTATGAACGATGTAATTAATTCTCAATGAATCAATTCCACTTAATGCCAAAGCGTTGGGGTAATTAGAATTTACAATTGGTAAGGGGCTGTTGAACTCCCATGTGCTGAATATTATTTAGAATTGCCACGAGCCAAGTTACGTTTTTGCGAATACTCACTAACCTTGGACGATAATAACTGGTAGAACCGCTCCTACGCTTACAACATAACCACAGGTGCAAAAACCAGCAGACAAGCCTTGGTGATTTATTTGGATAAGTATTGAAATATCTGAAAGTATTTAGGTTAGGTTTGGTACCTATGAATATTCCTTCAAGCCCCATAAGTGCACCGGTGATCGCGACAACAATAGAATTTTACGTGGGAGAGCCATGCTTCGGCACGAATGGGCCGGCTCGACCGGAGAAATACCACGTTCTCACAGAAAACCGGCGTGAAACAGCGCTTACGCTGTGTTTCGCCGAGTGAGTGAGTTTACCGGAGGCCCAATCCCCTCCCCTATTCCCTTCCCTTCCCATCCCTACCCTCCCCTATTACCCTATTCCCTCTTAAAAGGCCGGCAACGCACCTGCAGCTCTTCTGATGCTGCGAGTGTCCATGGGCGACCGAAGTTGCTTTCCATCAGGTGACCCGTTTGCTCGTTTGCCCCCTTATTTCATAAAAAAAAGAATACAATAGCATTTCCAAGCATCCCCGATCGAAGGATTAATGAACATTAAAAAAATTGTTCATTGTAAAATAGTTTTCTTCCAAATTTTTTACGTATACATTAATCTCTGTATGATCGAACAGATGGAACTGGAAAAGTTAGTAATTGATTCTTAAAATTAGCAACACTTGATTCAGATACAACTATATTCCCTTTTTAGCAGTCAGGCAAAACACTAATGAACGTCGAAGATCCCTCACCTAAATGATCCTTCACTAATTACCCAAGAATTAATAGCTGATGGGGCTATCGATTTTAATTTAGATTGGACATCGTTACAACTACTTACGAAGCTAATTTACAAAACATGACACTGTTATGAAGCCTTTTCTATGGTAATTTGTAGTGCTTTCATATTCACGTTACATATTACACAGACACAATACATATTTTTGGAGTTTGCATTTAAATTGGCTAACTTTGTTGTAATAAACAGTAGAACTTGCATTATATACAAAATTATTGTCTAAATCTTCGATATTGTACAGTGCAGAATTCAAATCAGCAAATATAGAACTGCCTATTGATAGGGATATTTCTTATCTAGAAGGTTGTGGATCTATTAAATATAACAAGTTTTCCTGGTAAATAATAATTTGTAGGAGCAAGGTGAGCACTAACTACAAATTTCAAAACAGATTAAGCGGCTAAGCTGCGTAGTCTCAGAGCAACCCGCCGTAAGCCTTCGGAAACTTCATTAAGGCGCTATATCGAAAGTAATTTTACCGCAAGGGCAATTTTATACTTAATTTGTATGACTATAAAGTCGTGAATACGCTGCGGCCAGAAGCTATCGGCTCGCTCGGAAAACATTCGACAAAACGTAATTATAACCATTTAAAAAATAACTAGGAGCATTTAAGCAAAATACGATTTTGAGTTGCAAAGGTGTATATCAATTAGACTAATTTCCTACAATACATCTATTTTCGTTTAAAAATAATCTTCAAATTTCGTATTTTTAAGAGGTCATTTCGAAAATTAAATGTATTGAGGCAAAATACATTAATCGTGTTTTTAGTTCTTCTCAAACCTAGATAAGGCTATGAAGATATGTATATCTCATTACCAGATTTGTAACATTTCTGAGGGTATTACGTCAAAAAGGACAGTTTTTTCAATATAGCACCTTAAGAAATAGCTATTCGGTATTTACTATTTAGCTGCTAACCAAGTTTTATACTCAAATCAATCTTTAAATTTTTTAAACCGATGAAATTCTTCGTTTACTTATCTAATTTGAACAAGCTTAACAAAATATTGATTTAGAAAAATCTCAAAAGATTTTCAAGTTTTTGGGATGCAATTGACACAAAATTATGAATTAACCATAACCATGGATATTTTGATGTTGACGTCGTATATTTGAAATCCAATTGTTTTGAATCTACAGCAAAATCCCAATACGCTTGGTTGGCCATAATTGGCACCTAGCTGACAACCAGTGCGAGGCGGATTTGAAACTGAAATACCCTGTTGTACACCCTGTATAAATACCTTCAAATAGCAGCCCAGTAAAATATTTTATGCTTTCATAAAATTGTTCTCTAGCATTACCATAAAGCTATTGCCATGCATCATTTCCTTCTTTAGAACTTAATCTATCTTGCGAAGGAAAATAAATTAGTACAGTTTCAATTCTACCCCATTACATGCTTAATATCCCAAGGGTATGAATCCTTTGAATCTCATTTTAGATAAATGTTTCTCTATTCGAATGTGATAGTGATTCTTCACGAGAAAAGTCTTCTTCCTTAGAAATATTTGAGTTCTGTTAGATTATAGAAATTTCATTTTCTAAAACGCAATATCCAAATCCAATTTCGATAAATTCGAAATGGTACATGAATAAATTATGCAGGTTTAAGACGTCATAAGTATTCGTCATTTATATTTCTTAAAACCGATCTTACTCATATCATGGTTCAGTGTCAATTCTCAGATTAATAAAAATAGGCGTTTTCAAGTCTATGAAAGTATAGTAAGCTGTTACCAAAAACCTATGCAGCACGTTTCAAAGACGTACTACAACAAACGTATAAAATACTTTAGTATTCAGCTTAAATGCTTTAAATTCAGCCTTTGCCTGCCTACTATGTATTTATGTAACATAGTACTATAGGCAAAGGCTGAATTACGTAAGTGCTAGGTCGAACATTTTGTATTAAATTGTATCCTGGAGGTTGTTCCCGTAATTTTTGCAATGTCTGATGAGTAACAAGATTAAATCACTCATTGAAAGGCCTTCGTTGCAACTCGTAGAAATAAGTCGGAGCGGTTACGCACACATCGAAACCCGGTAGCTGTAGGAAGTTGCAGTGGAAGAGTGGTCGGGTAACCTTGATGCAGCAGCTGAGCCGCGTCTGCCTGGGACGACGTTCGATTTTCACTTGGAGCATCAGCGCGCCCCTCTCGCCCGGGTGGGCGTGGTCTGCGGGCCGGTCAATAGCACAGTATCGCGCATCTCGCTCCCGCGCGTGCCATCTCCTATTCTCATCCCGCTCCCCCGGGGGATGATTGAAACGTCTGATGCCGCAGGCGCCCCGCGCGCCCCCTTGCCAAGGACGTTCAGTGAATCCGTCCCTCTCTGCCGCGATAGCACGTGTCCTCGTTACTATTTCATAATATAATGTGTGTCTCCCTGGTGCCGTGCGAAAATTCACGAGCAATTATGACTCAAGTGCCTGATCAATTGGGTGATCAGTTTGTGGCGTGAAAGGATTTCCTGCCCCTGAGCGATGACGCTGTAGTGGACACTTAGATAACTGCCTAGAATGAAATGGAGATAGAAGGCATTTTAGGGATCGTCATATCTTCGTATTTTCCGTCCTCATTCTATTGCATTCCCTCTGCTCTCGTGTTTTCTTCAGGTATGTAAAGATTTATTGTATTGTAGTGTATTTTCCATCCATTTAGAGCACCTTTTTCGGTCCCTGAAAATATAACCTCAAAATCAGTTAAATTGTTACATAATGGTCTCAGTGAACTTATTTGACATTTCGATTGACCCTAAATTCATCTTCAATTATTTAAAATGCTCGATTGTATATCAGAAAGTTAAAGAAATTCTAATTTAGTGTAAAAAAACTCCAAAAGTAAAATGTCCAAAAAAGTTGTCAATACTTCTAAAATCCTTTTCTTTACAATAATTTTATTTATAATCTCAATACAACCAAAAAAGCAAAGGAGCATAAGTATTTTAAATCTGAAAAATCTGTTACAAAACAGAATAAATAAGGGCGTGTCTGTACTCTGAAGTTTCCAACGCAATCGTGTTAGCATATTTATTTTGCTGAGCTATTTTTGAAATGACTGCAAAGGAAAATCAATAGAATGCATTCGATGATGACGTTACTATAATAGCAGGCTTTGGATCCGATAAGCCTTTATCTTTCGCCCCACTTGGGAAAAGTTGTAGCAAAAATGTCACTGCAGCATCGTTACATTTCCATAGAGGCCGCCTGGTCGTCGCCGCTCGTCTAGACATATAATAATTATATATATCGAGCCAAGAAAGGCGGGTTCAGGAGACGTGAGTCATCCGAATTCGTCTCAGCATCGATCGCATTTCGTCCATTTGCCGGGAAGGTCAGAGTAATGGAATATCCTCTTAATGCTTACTATTAGAGGCTTGCGAGCAATTTGATACTGCGTTTACGAGATCTGAATTAATAATATGTCGTGCGAATAAAATATATGTAAGTGTGGATGTGAGCATGTGACATACATTACTTTGGCAGCTAGAATCCGATAATTGGACTAGCATCATTTGTTGGATAGTAGTATTACTATTTTCAAAGAGCAGTTCTCTTGGCTCCTGGTTATTACTATTCAACTTTCAGTCAATAGAGTCGAAAGCTGACTTCGAATTCTAATCGCTTCACAGCCTTTCATTTGCATTTGAATCTTTAAAGTTAGGAGTTCCTGGAATTATTTTAAAATTCAAAGCCATTGTGCAGCCTCTCTGAACGTTTTTGAATTGTGATGTAAGATAACTCGGGGTCAGCGTTAAAAGGGATGAAGCCCTCGTTGTGCGTGACATATTTAAATATCTGAATAAATATTTGAAACTTTGATAGTACCTACAATTTGTAGGCTTTTACCCAATTTAATATTTAAAGCAATAAATAACAATTTATTTTTGATATTTTTTGATGAAACAAGAGATCAATGATAAACTTGTCACGCATTACAAGATAGGTATGTACATTTTATAATACTATATTACTCCTCAGCCCCTAGATAAAATTATTCTTTATTCTATTCGAGTTTTCGAATATTCCGCACCCAGTTTATGAGCTAATAAGGAAGTATAGTCTACCAGTATTGGGCACTAACTCAGGAGTAATGGCCGAGGTTAGGCCGTCTATTAACAAAATCATTAGGATTACGTAATCCGGAACAGGTTTTATGCCTACTGTGGAGTTAACTTATAGCTATTTCCCTCCCATTAATATTTGGCCCATTTGCCTCGCTGTTTCGTGGTTGTTTGCATAAATATAGATATTTTATCTTCAGATGATCCCCATCACAAATATAGGATTGCTCGTAAAAAACTTTACTTGTATCTTAATTCTTAATCTATCTTCTAATGTCTAAATCAAAATGAAGTTTAAATTAAGGTTAAATTTTGTTAGTCTCTCTAAAACTCGAGAAGGACTTTAGTCTTGACTCTTGAAATATTTGTGGAAGTCCAAGAAAGGTTTATATTAGAAGGAGAGTGAAACGAATTTTACCGGGTCGTCTATAGATTTTAATATAATTTGTTGCATTGCCTCTATAGAGTTCTGCAAAAGATGTCGTCAATATAGGACAGCCCAGAATAAATTTACCGAAACGGCACGATCCACGAGCTAATACTACGAGTTTAATCATAGATATGTATTCAAATTGTAATTTGCGTTCGCATAAGCCGGGCTTAAAGTGACCTTAACCAAACTACGCCCACCGAATCGTATTATTTTAGTACGGCCGTATCAGAACAGTGACCGATTTAACATTTTAGATAACAGACCATTCATACGATGATACAACAATTTATCTCCTTGTATTTCTTACGATCGGTTTTCTATGATAATGGTTTATTGATCTTGGTAGAAAAAACCTGAAGCGTATCCAAGTTAGATACAGGAACTAAATGACACATCTTATCTGATACGTGTACATTTTTTGCTACTTTTCAGCATCCAAAAAAAACATGTTCTATTACGATTTACGAACCACATCGTTAAAAATGTTTAACCAATTACAATATTATTTGATGACCAACGCCGTTTTCAAAGAATGCCGCCTGAACCGTTTGACTTTGTAGTCTAAAAACGTTTGTGGGTTAGGTTATTCGCGAAAAGAAATAAACTGAAAAATATATTCTTGTGCAGAATAAACACAATATCACATGTAAATCTATCTCAACTTTAAATATATATAATCTAGTATCTACCTATTTGAAAATATTTATTATTATGTATTTAAACCAAATATTATTTCCTTTAACTAAGTAACTGAATATTTTTGATTCGCTAGTACAATAATTATAGATTATTCTTGTTAGTTCCGAAAATACAAAAGTATTGCCATGGACATAATTGTGTTGTGGATTTGCCACAATGTTCGTTCAGGCTTACTTTATGTCTACGTTTTACGATGGCAGCTATAACTGTGAAATCGTCAGTTACATTGCTATCAGGCTCATGATTCATTTCCTTTTCTTCGGGGCGTTATAAATATTTTATACGGGCTTTTCGAGTAAACATTTGGTGAGCTGTTAAATAACAGATTTGAAATATTATGACAAATTGTGTTTCAATTTATGCTAGTATCTATCTATTCCACGGTAGTTCCACATGGATTTTTGAAAATTGTTGGTCCATGTCTTTCTGTACCATTTCGCTTTGTGTCTGAATTTTCGTAAACGGAACGTTCTACTTAATTGTTATGTCGGTCATTTCTTTCCCTTTCATCCGACCTCCTTTATTCCATGGCCTGGGCCCGTTATTTTTAGGGTCTGTAGGTTCAGTGACCCTTTTGAATGGACAGTTTCGTGTATTATTCACTCGAGCTTGAAATTTATTTTTGAGCAGCGGGGCTAAAATGGTCGCCTTGGAGGATCATATTTTGATTCATAATATGATTCATTTTTAAACTCCACTTTGCGTGCGATTCATATAGTGATTCGCTTCGATTAATGATTGGTCGCCGCGCGCGAGCGCAACGCGAGAGACCAATCATTGATGTAAGCGAATCACTATATGAATTGCACGCAAAGTGGAGTTTAAAAGTGATTCGGTTCGATTAATGATTGGTCTCCTCGCGCGAGCGCCGCTCGCGGGATCAATCATTAATCTAAGTGAATCACTATATGAATTGCACGCAAAGTGGAGTTTAAAAATTAATCATATTATGAATTATTATATGATTCTCCAAAGCGACCATTTTAGCCCCGCTGATCTAAAGTAACATGAGTAATGCTTCATATTAATAAACAATTCTTAGAATAATTATTATTATCCTCAATCTTCTCATACCGACAGTTAATTTGATCTATAGTCTATACATTAGCTACAAGCCTACAATGACCCTAAATGAGAACTTAACTAGGTAGGCCTCTAAAATAAGGAAAATGCTTTTTATCTTCCTGCGTGATCTTTGAGACATCAAATAAAGTAAATCCCTCAAGAATATTATTAACATAACTAAATATTTATTTTTACTCAATCGTCTACAGAGCCAAGACATTTGTTAATGAATGTACAAAAATGTTTTATCAGTTAAATGTTCTGGTATTAGTGTATTTGATGTGTGATTAACTGAACTCTAATATGAGACTTATCAGAATATTTTGTATAGACGACTTTAACGAGGAACACGTACGCGAAATATATTGCTTTATATTTTCTCGTGTGATTATAATATTATTTAATTAAATTCGCATAACCATAAGTGAATATTATTAACTAGTATGTACATTCTTCATTGACATATAACGTCTTTTTGTTATATTTAATCTATGTGAATATAAGCAAAGAGTGAGAATTTGAGTGTTGAAAATAACAGGTTTGAGATAAAATACTTTTTATTGTAGGTATTTCTCAACTTGATTTTATTGTGTATAATTTATTTTATTTCTTTCTTTGTGTTTTATTGTTGTTAAATTCAAAAATAAATATGATGCATGATAATATTTTTATTAATTAGCAAATTGAAAAAAAAAAATATTATTGAGAGTGGGTGATGTTGAGAAGTGATAACTAACATATTTATTTTAATGGTATGGGCGATTACAATTTTTTTTTCCCTTATAATTCGAACAAACCTTGTAACTTATCTACTTCATCATCTGGCTAATATGACTATACATAAAATCCACTTTCTTTGGTTTTAAATCATTTTCCGGTCCTAAAGCCTCCATTTATACAGAAAAACGTCAATTTTCAAATTGTGTTACCCACTTCATACACTCAGATTTTCAATTAACAAAAATATAGAGACCATATTCCATAGAACATTCCAAATTCTAGTGATATGGCAACAAAAACGACTCGGAAAAGTGTAGTAAGTACTTGTAGTGCCGAACCTTAAATATTTGTCGGAGCTCTCGGTCCAAGACGCCAACCTTAATTGATTATTTGATTTGGCAAAGGGCGAGCCCTTTGTACTTTGTTTGTAAAGCTAGTACTTAAGCAACTGTACCTTTAATTTGAATCGAATACAGCTCTAGTGCCTTATACTGGTAATCATCAAAATCAACTAAATTGATGCGAAGAAATAGGGTTGTGTCAAAGTACCTTCAGTCCTACTTCATTAGATTGTTGTTAATTGTATCAAATAATGTTGTAAAAGTATAAGCAAAAAATGTATATTATAAAAAACTAATGAGGTTTTCACAATTGTAAATAGACGTTTTTGTTGTAAGCAATTTATTTCCCAGTTGACTGAGTTTAGATTTGTCACCCATATTATTCTACCGCCTCACAACAATCTCGAGTATGCAAGTGACAAGTCTTACTTTTACGTTATCTTTTATATAAAACATCGTTTCTAATATCTTTGTTTTTACATGAAGCATTGTTTCTTATATCTTTTTCTGTCTTTTCCAGGTCGCCCCCTGCAGCATAATAGGGAGCCATACGCCGCGGCGGAAAGACGGGTGCGACACGCACTCGTGGTACGTTACTATTCTTTTTTTTTTTTTGATGCGCAGGGGAAACCCTTTATGGGTGCCCCGCGTTGGGGATGTGCCTCAGCTAAGCTGAAGCACCCCGGGGGTATGTGGGACTGCCGACTTAGGTTTACCCACTAAAACCACCTGCGGTTTGCCTTCAGCCGTATACGGAGGGATATCCTGGATCTGTCTAACACAGGACTCCCTCCACGACCGGCCGGTCTACCTCACAAGGGACCGGACTTCCACCAAGTTAGGGAACGCTTAGGCAAACTAAAGCGTTCCCCTCGGCGCCGGGACTAGCTAAGCCGGGCAGGTTCCCATCCTGACCCGGAGCCCCGTGGGACGGAAGTTATTGGAAGTTCGCATAGCGACGCCTCCGCACTCCCGTCCTACGCCGGCGGAGTGGAACAGAGGATGGATCATCCTCTCTGTTCCGCTCTGCGGTCTTTTTCTGTGAAAGGACGGTTTCACAGAAAGAAACCGCCGCCTGCCAGGCCTCATCGCTCTCGAGCATGCAGCGTACCATGCTCGGAAGCGAGAGGTCTCCACCCAGCACTGCCACGAGATCGTGGCGCTGCACGGCCCAACGATCGCACACCTCAAGGGTATGCTGGGCCGTGTCCTCCGCACGTTACTATTCCTTTTAACTTTGTATTATCTTTGATAGCTTCGATCTTCGTTATATTTAAATTCTACTATAATAATGTAGTCCCCAAACCACAAAATTGAAACGTCTTCTCAGAAATAGCGAATTCTTGTTTGAGCCTAAGCTATTAGTTCAAGACAACTGAATTCAAATGTATGGAAAATTTGCCAAAATTAAAGTACAACTTTTATCTATCAGGATATGTAGGTTATTGAATAAAGTTAAATTTTTTCTACTCTCCCCCCCCCCCCCCCCCCCGCCCTCGAATATGTCCCGAAACGTGGTATTTTCCACTGAATAAGAAACCGTATTCGATACATAAAAAGTATGTATGAACGAAATAAACCTAGATAAATTTACTATAAGCCTCTCATATAAACAAAAGCGATATCACTTATAGTTTCGGCGCAATCAGTCACCAAAACGAGCGTTTTTAATAATTTATTAATTTTTTTGCTAATCGTTTCGTTTTTTTAATAATTTCACAATTTACCGCCAAAATGTTCAATACCTATAAGATACTGGAAAACATATAAAAAGTCTATGGTGTTTAAAGTAACACCGTTTAACGAGTACGAATGCTCATATTTCGCTAAATGGCCGCACGAAGTACATTTAAAAAATAGCATAGCAACAGTAAATAAAAGAGTTTAAAAATAAATTATACCTTTTGAATTTTATACTATTCTTCACTTTTGTGATACACATCTTGGCGGTAAATTGTGAAATTATTGAAAAAATATAGAGACCATGTTCCATAGAACATTCCAAATTCTAGTGATATGGCAACAAAAACGACTCGGAAAAGTGTAGTAAGTAATTGTAGTGCCGAACCTTAAATATTTGTCGGAGCTCTCGGTCCAAGACGCCAACCTTAATTGATTATTTGATTTGGCAAAGGGCGAGCCCTTTGTACTTTGTTTGTAAAGCTAGTACTTAAGAACTGTACCTTTAATTTGAATCGAATACAGCTCTAGTGCCTTATACTGGTAATCATCAAAATCAACTAAATTGATGCGAAGAAATAGGGTTGTGTCAAAGTACGTTCAGTCCTACTTCTTGTGTGTAGTGTAACAGTCTTTGTTGTTACGTTTTTTTAATAATTTCACAATTTACCGCCAAAATGTTCAATACCTATAAGATTACTGGAAAACATATAAAAAGTCTATGGTGTTTAAAGTAACACCGTTTAACGAGTACGAATGCTCATATTTCGCTAAATGGCCGCACGAAGTACATTTAAAAAATAGCATAGCAACAGTAAATAAAAGAGTTTAAAAATAAATTATACCTTTTTATAAAGAAAATATACTATTCTTCACTTTTGTGATACACATCTTGGCGGTAAATTGTGAAATTATTGAAAAAACTAAATGATTAGCAAAAAATATTAATAAATTATTAAAAACACTCGTTTTTGGTGACTGATTGCGCTGAAACTATAAGTGATATCGCTTTTGTTTATATGAGAGGCTTATAGTAAATTTATCAAGGTTTATTTCGTTCATACATACTTTTTATGTATCGAATACGGTTTCTTATTTCAGTGGAAAATACCACGTTTCGAGGGCGCGGGGGGGGTGACGCACACCCCGGAGGGGGTGGGGGGGGGGGAGAGTAGAAAAAATTTAACTTTACACTACAACCTACATAATACATATCCTGATAGATAAAAGTCGTACTTTAATTTTGCCAAATTTTCAGATAATTTGCTTGAACTATATCTACATTCTACAGTATTGATTCTATGTTGCGAATGCTAAGCTAAAATGGTCGCTTTGGAGAATCATAATATTATTATGATTCTTTTTTTTTAATCACAAAATGGTCACTGCTTGCAATTCGTGTCTAGTACCTAATTCGTACTAATTTGACATTCGTCAGTTTGACTGTTTTGACGATTCAGTTTCTGAATTGATTTTAGAGGAATTGCAAAATGCGACCATTTTAGCCCCGCTTATCTTACATGACTTTATGATCTATATCTAATCTTTCTTACTTTACTTACGGTACTTTATATTTTCTAGCCATTGGCTATATAAATATGTCGGTCGCATTGTTTGCCAGTATGAATCAATATTAAATAGTTGATTTAATTCAATTTGGGCGTACCGCTAGGCCCATGCCCGGCACGTTTGCGGCCGGACGAAGCATACGCAGCTTGAATTATTAAGGGACATCGCCAGTAATGGCCCAGCGGAAGAAATAAACGAAGGAAATTTGTTTTGGCATTACTGAATGTTCGCTACACACAATATGAGGTTCAATATTTCCTGTATGCATGGGTCTAAACACACTAGGCTTAATTACGCCGGCGTAAATTCCGCCGCGTTTACGCTGCGTTTAAATTGCATACAAAATACGGGCCGAATACTAGGGGTGACACACTATTACGTCGCGATTTGTATCCGTTTGACATTTGCGGCGGAAATTACGCCGGCGTAATTCAGCCTAGTGTGTTTAGACACTGTGACGTAGTTTTCCGTGTTCTATTCCTTATGCCTCTTTGGGTTCTTAAGCTTTTCTTTCTGAAAACATTTGGATAGAAGTCCTTTTAGTCTCAGTTAAAAAGGCAACTGGATTGAATGTTCTTCGGATATTATGTCGATTCTATAAAATTGTGTGGGCTATAGAATAATACAGTCGTTTAATTAAACACGACCTCAGTAGGACTAATTTATGGGTGTTTCTCGTCGGCATGGAATATGATATCATCGAAATGAGACATTCCTAACATGACTTCATTATTATTAATCTTATACATTTGTATTCACTGTAAATACTCGATATTGTGAATGTATTATTCAAAATTATATTTCTCAAATTCCCTTTTCGCATAGGCATTTTAGTGACGAAATGATGGAGGCATATAATTCGCGCTGTATTAATTTTATGTGCTATAGTCCTATAGGTTCAAATACGTGTCAAATGTATAACATAGTTAAATTCAATTAAACTTACGCGCTACTAAACATGCGCTTGCCGAAGAGGTGGTACTATTTGCAAATACAGTGATAAGTGATAACTGATAGCTGTTAAAATAATTGACAATAATTTAATATCGTATAATAAATTATTATGTGTGTTTAATCAATCCATAAATAACTGGTATGTTTAAATATGCAAATTCGACAGGAAAGCTTCCGAGTTCAACGGAATGTATAATGAGGATATTCTGCGAAGTTATCCGAAAATTCGGACAAAACTTCGTCTCCGCGTCAATACGATCCCGGAAGCGAGTTGACCCGCAAGAATATTAAGTAAAAGAGTCAACCAAATATAAGCAGACTATGTCACAGGTTACACGGTCAAATTTTCATCAATCTGATCCATCAATCTGATTGACGGTTATAAAAATTTCATATTAAAAATACGATCAATCCATCAATCCGTGGCGTACACGATCAAATTTTCGTCAATCCGTACCGGATTGATGGATCAGATTGATGAAAATTTGACCGTGTAACCGGTGACATTGGATAGCACGTTATGTAAAATACTATTAATTCCTTACAAAGTTCTAATGTAAATTGCAAGATTTAGGAGCCTACAATTGGCTGAGCTTGTCCTGAAGATATCCAAGATACAGAAAGAGTAATTACATCGTTAACATTAAAAGCCGTCTCAAAACAGTACCACAATTTGCGTGGAATAGCAGAACACGACCGCACACGGCAATTTCAATTCGTATTTCAAACGTTTACGCTGTTCGTAGAAAACGGGATGCTACTAATTAATAGGACACATCCACAGGGAACTAGTTTGAAACGAGTGTGTAAGTGCGATAATCTGTTTTAGGATTTGCTTTCAAAGTTCAAGCTCCTTAGTACTATTTTATGAGCTAGTCTTTATTGTACTATTTCTTTGGTTTTAGCCTTTCCCACTTAGATTTTTATTTTAAGACTTCTTTCAGAGTTTAGGTTACATTTATTCTTTTCAAATCGGATAATGATGTTACGGAAAATTCTGAAAATGTGGTTTTCGATTTAAAATTGTCGCAGGATGTATGATAAAATACATGTTCCTCTTATCGTTTCTGAAATCCCAACGCGTCCTGAATCTCAAGCCGCGCTCGCCGCGTGGAATTTTTATACATTTACAGAATTTCAATACATTACCGGAATATTAATATTCCGGAATTCAAGGGTTTGAATATGTATTCTCAGTGTAAAATGCAAATACGAGTCGCAAACGATATTTTCCTATTGAGCGAACATGAACAAAGCGATGGGCTGATTCGTTTAGACGCTTGAATTTTGCAATTGATCAAACCGAGGCTGAAGCTTGGAATCTCCTACGAAAAATTGCAACAAGCTATTCTCTTTGCTGTAATTAGGATGTCAGTGAAATTACGAGCTCGATAGCTCACCAAATACAGATGCAGCTTATGAAACTCAAATATGGCTGATTGACGAAATGAAAAACAAAATTTATCTTTCCACACCAGAAGTTATTGTCTAAATTCTAAAACATGAAAAAGAAAAGAACGATAAGTCTCAACTGTTTAAATTCAATTTAGACATCTAAAAGGTAACTAAACCCATTTTCTGTACGTTTGAGGCACAAGTCACGAGGTACTCTGACATACTCTGATTAGCGGTTATATACCGCCCGCCCCGGGTCCGTACGTGTATTGAATACTTACTCTTCCCGCGTCATGCATACCTGCGGGGCTAAAATGGTCACATTTAGCAATTCCTCTCAATCAATTCAGCAAATGAATTGTCAAAACTGTCAAACTGACAAATGTCAAATCAGTACAAAAATACAGAAATGAATTGCAAGCAGAGTTGCATTTTGCGATTTTAAAGAATTGAATCATGCTATGATTCATATCATGATTCAACAAAGCGACCATTTTAGCCCCGCTGGTAGTCCCTGCTTGATTGCTAATGCCTGATTCTAGAATTTTCTATTTACATTTCTATTTTATGATGACCTCGACGAAATGAGGGTTAGGTTTACCAAAGACGACTTGTAAGAGTAACGAGAACAATGAAAGAACTGCGGAAGTAGAGATAAACAAAATGCCCCCGGCATGTCCAAAGATGCAATAGAAAAGAAATACTGGAATTAGGTTCTTAAAATTAATACACTGTTAATCATGAAAATTATATTTTCCCTTACAATGAGACAATTGGTCGTAAACCATTTTTAATTTCCGCGATAATAACTCCCACACTTTGACAACTAATATATATTCTGTGCTTTGACTCTGTATTTATATAACGGATAATATTCTCCAAGTTGAATAGAATATACTCTGAAGTTCGTACAAAGGCCCATACTACACAAACGCTTCTTTGTAATGTATCGATTCAATTTTTATTTTTTAATCAACATAATGTAGAGCCCCAGTAAGAAATAATGATTTATGTGAGATTAGTATACATAGAGATTGCAAAAATGCATTTTGCAAATTGATATCCACCTTCCAAGAAATTTTTGAACTTTTTTCATATTATACTGGAGCATTAAGGAATTGTCCGAAACTGCGTAATACGCAAATAAATTAAATATATATTTAATTTCTTGATTTTAATAAATCCTTTTAGTTCTTTAAGTTCCTTGAAAAGCATAGTTTTGTTTGCGTTATTTGGATGGTTCTGTCGAATCTACTCGCTATGTATTTCCAAGAAAGATGTTCTTTTACTTTAAACGCATAATTAGGTCATTTTCAAGCTCTCTCGCACGCAGTTGACATTGGTAAACGAAGTGGGCTCGAGATTTCTTCGAGCATATTTAACTGTAGTAGCTTTTGAGTTTCGTTTCTTAGTACCATTCAGAGATTTAAGTCTAGTGTTGGGTGTAAACTGAATAGTCTGTCTGTCCACTGAATTTAAATTCCTGAGAATTTTCGTTTTCGAGCTTTTTCCGTTGGGACTATCTTGGATCCAAACATTATTTTGTTACGTTGTCCGTGATTCTCCTTAGTTTTCAGCGATACCGTTACTAAGCTTTAAATTTGTTGGTACTTAGTAGTCAAAAATCTTGTAGCGCTTTTTAAAAAAAATCCATTTTTCATTCCAGATAATTTGTAAAGTTTCGCCAACATAAAAATTAATACACTTCTCATTTATCCAGTAACGTAATGAATACAGCTTTTATGTTGCAGCTCTTGATATTTTTTCTTTTAATCTCTCCCATTGCATATTTCTATTCAGGAACATTTTGTTCTTGTTTCTTGGGTTTATAAATAAAATGGCTGTCATTAAATGTGTTGCCTTGAGAATGAAATATATTAGTGTACCTAAACCTTAATATATACAGTGACACATAATATATTATCTATTGTGCTAAAATCGCGCGATTGAAGGAGAGCATTTTTGATACAGAAAAAATTGCTGAAAATTGACAGTAGTTTAGGGTAACTTCCTCAGGTGCCTAATTGACAATATCCTTTCGGAAAACTTATCAGCTATTGGGCAGCGCTTAGTCCCGAGTAAACGTTGACCAATAACAGCGGTATTCCAAATCGAAATTGAACGGGAATTGTGAATACGCTGGGCACGAATACTCAGTTTCGAAACAAAGAACAACAGCAGTCTTGTAAAGATTAGAACAGTAACAGGTATAAATCGCGAGGTGCGGTGAGATAGCTGGGCAGTCTGAGCACGCGATCTCGCAGTACATCATACTTTATGGCTCAGACAATACCGAAAGTATTACGGTCGGAAGAGACATTTTGTAGCGCTGTTTTAGAATTGTGTCCCATCTTTTTAGTACGTTCGTCTTAGTTTTATTGTTGTTATACTTCGGTTTTATTATTTTTCTGGTGTTCTTGGTTTGACGGTCACTTGTCACTTATGGTTCTGTTAATCTGTCTGGCATCAAATAGATGCTGTTGTTGATAGTTGCTAGCTTCGTAGGATATTCATTCGCAGGCATTCTAGTCTAGTCCATTCTGTGTAAAGGTTTTGCATACCTATGCAAATGCCTGCTAACTACTGTTAGCAAGCATTTCCATTTCCATCCATACTAGAATGTTACCTTTATTGACTTTGGTGACGAGAGCAACAGTCATTCTGTAGAAACGTATGTATTGAAATTTTTCTATCGGGTATTAAATTGTCTTTCTTCAGTAGTCCGTAACTTAGTCATTTGTCTAGGTTTAGTTGTGGGTAATGTTACAGTGTCTAACTATATTAAATCGTTTCGCAGGAAAGCAAATCAGTTACAGAAGACGTTCTCAGTAATAATGACACAAATATTCCAAATCTCTTTAAAACTAAAGCCTAAATAAATACATATTGTAATAGTTTATTACTATCGAATTCTCACAAAATATATTTTGCTCTCCCATAAACAAACATTTAAAAAACGATGGGAATCACAACCCCAAAGGATCCCGATGTCCTCTCATCAAGAGGACATCAGGATCCTTTGGCGTTGTGATTGGGGGCATCTCCCTTTACAATTTAGGCAACTTTTTGTCTCAGCAAAATGTACGATTTCCACGGGATTCCCCACGCAAGTCGCTGGCAACACGTAGCTCCTAATATTTCAGTATGACATAATTGATAATCACGGCCGTGTCAAGGCTAAGGCCGTAACATCCTATAGCTGGTATCATTAAGGCCGTACTACCCACACGTATTGTAATCGAGTGAATCTCGTTTTTTTTTTCACGTTTACCATTATCAGCATCAGCGTCTGTACGATAAACGTACATCCAGCAAGCTAAGCATGACTACAGGGTTTCTTTCTGTGGTAGAATCAAAAATTGCGGGAGGAAATCTGTTAAAAATTGAACTTCTACTCTGCCCATTGTAGGAACTGCCATTTCCGCGATTGACACTGGCTCGGCAATGTACGTACACAACATACACAACGTCCACGCTCACCTGCGGCTCGAGACAATGTAAGGCTAAGCCTGTAACCTGCCGGCTTAGCGTGGTAGGTTAACACAATAAAGTGTTAGAAATATATTTTTTATGAAATAAAAGGGCAAACGAGCAAACGGGTCACCTGATGGAAAGCAACTTCCGTCGCCCATGGACACTCGCAGCATCAGAAAGGCTGCAAGTGCGTTGCCGGCCTTTTAAGAGGGAATAGGCTAATAGGGGAGGGTAGGGAAGGAAAGGGAAGGGAATAGGGGAGGGTAGGAAAGCGAAGGGAATAGGGGAGGGTAGGGAAGGGAATAGGGTAGGGGTTTGGTTTGAGCCTCCGGTAAAATCACTCACTCGGCGAAACACAGCGCAAGTGCTGTTTCACACCGGTTTTCTGTGAGAACGTGGTATTTCTCCGGCCGAGCCGGCCCATTCGTACCGAAGCATGGCTCTCCCACGTATATTAGAAATATCTTATTAGCTTAAATAGGATTTATGGTTGTAGGTTATAGGATTTGCGTCAAATCAAATTCCATACATTTCTGAATTCTAATCCTGTGTTCTATTACGTGGATGGCTTTACATCTTGTAAACTGGATCCCACCAAAACATGAAATGTAAAAGGAGCCAAGAAAATTATTGCATAGCTGTAATACTTCTGTCGCAAAAAGTTTTCAGATCACATTCAAGCCAAGCCTTCAACTTATTTTGTAATTGAAATCAACATTTAGTAAATGTATCAATAGTTTTCTTATATATATAAAAGTGCTCCGCGAAGAAATCCGTAAGTGTTTAAACTTATAATATCATGAGTGATACTCGCGAAAACTGAAGAAATCATTATTGATATATTTTAATTGACTTTTAAGCTTTAATACTTGAAGGTGGTCATTTTTAGCATAGCGTTGAATACATAGCAGCACTGATGTACTTAAGCGTCAACGTTCCTCGCAGGAAAGGAGCACACCTTATTTCATGTGATAACTTAAAACTCCCATAATATTACGAGTATATATCGAGCGAGTAAGGAGTGTATATCGCAGTACTGATTGCATTTATATTTTAATCGAATTTAATTATTGTTTCATTGTTACGTTGTTATTAATACTATTTTTTATTTTTAATCAATACCATTTCATTATAACAAATATGCAGTCGAAACTCATACTGTTCTTGCAAAGTTACAAACATAAAAATGTTTTCTTTTATTTAATAAACTACTATATATTATTAAGAATCAAACGAACTTAGCTTGTGAAGTTTGATTCCAATTATGCGAGGGTCTTATGTATATCATTTTTCAGTTTTTCGGTTTCCCTGCCCAAAGGATGAAAACGGGACCCTATTATCAATAAATAATAAGTCTTCGCTGTCTGTCCATCGTCCATCCTTATGACACCAGGCTGGATCTCGAGAACCGCCATAGCTAGGTAGTTGCAATTTTCACAAATTATGAATTTCTGGTATCGTTATAAAAGCTAATAAGTCCAATTCAAATAAAATAAATTATTAATAGGGGGCCTAATACAACAAACACGATTTTTTTCCCCTATTTTGCTCTATATCCATAATGGTAACAGTAAAGTTTTTGAAAATTACAGAAAATACTCAGCTGTATATTAACTTTAATAATTAATAATAAAAATTAAATATACTTATTATTTAACGGGGGCTCCCATACAAATTTACGGTACGGAACCCTATGTACGCCAGTCCGACTCGCACTTGGCCGGTTTCATAATTTTTCCTTTCATTGTAAATAAAGACCTATCCGGGTACCAAATTTCAAAGTTCTAAGTCTGCTAGAAGTACCTTAGAATTTTGATGATCTATATGCAGTCTATATGTCAGTGAGTGACAAAATGTAGTAACTTTGACCATCCGTAACTATTAAACTATTTATCGAAATTTAATATGATTTGGAGGTTAAGCTAGTTTTAATACTTGCTCCTAGTGACCGAAATTCTGAATCCCTAGCTTTGTTAACATCGAAGATAAAGGGGGTGTGAAATAGCTGCGAACCGCTTCGAGAAAAGTATGGTACGGCCGTGCCTTTGCTAAAAAGCTTGGCTGGGGCACTACCGTGCCCCCAGATCCTCCATACGTAACCGTATGTTTAAAAAACCGGCAGTTTATTCTGTGTTTATACTTAGCAGTTACTCGCCAATAAAAACCTAATGGCCGCTTTAATGTAACGACGAAATTCCGAGAAGCGTGCCGTACACAGGGTTGGGTTTAATTATAACCCATGACATTAGCTACAGATTTTTTTCAGCGGGAACATGCCATGCCATGCAAATGACCAATATAATAATGGTCCTTGATTTGGTAATAGCGTAATTATTTATTGGGGTTAGTCAACCCTTGATAACGAACGGAACTGGTCCAAATGGGGTGATAAAGATGCCATGCATCGAGTTTCCATTGTAAATAATATCAGGACTCTTCCATTTTTATTGCGGGCCATCGAATCCTATAATAAAGTACGTAGTACATACTATGTCAGTGGCAATAAATGATTAATTTAATGCAACGACTGCAGTTCCGTTCCTTGTTTGATGAAGTCCCTTTCCTGTCTCAGTATAAAATGGTTTTCTAATGAAATGTCCAGATACTAATTTATAGAAAAAAAGGGGTCAGATTAGTAGGAAAAAACAACGGAGAAGATACGAAAGTACCAGGAATACAGACGTCATGAAAATCGACCTAATTAAACGTCCACACCAGTCAGGGTGGAGGAAGGAATCTTCCCCTCGGGGTCAAGTTAATAGTCGACACGTAGTTATGTCCACTTCCCACTCTCACGTTTTAGTCGCCTGGTGGATTAAGGTTTTTTTCTGATTTCCGGATCCAGATTTTCCTGGAGAAAAATGTCGACATCTCAATTCGCGCCAAAATTTATCCCTTACTAGCTGTCCCGGTGAACTTTGTGTCACAGGTCACTTCAAAACCTTCCCTGGACTTCTATGAATATTTTAAGACTAAAATCAGCCCAATCCGTTCAGCCGTTTTCGAGTTTTAGCGCGACTAACACATTTGAAAATCCATTTTTATACATATAGATTTTTAGAACAAATACATGAATATCTCAGAAAAATGCAAAGGTATGAATCATCATTATTTCAACTTTACAAAAGCCTTCACTGCCTATTTTCTGAGATTTCCTCGGGCCCATTATTTACAATTATTATCAGCAACAATGAGACATACCTCGTTAGACGTACTAGATGGATAGCAACGCGATTCTTACTTTCCTCGACATAAAAATAAAGATTCTTATTAGCCCGTTTTTCGTGGAATTGCGAAAATGAAAAAGTTACAGGCGGGTATTTGTGACAATGTTTTAAAAATAAATGTGTTTTTGCCGGCGCGGATGGATCATTACTTTTACGATCGAGAATTGTATATCTTTTGCCCGAGGGTTGTAAAGTAAAATATATGGCGTTCGGGGTTAATTGCTTATAGAATATTAAACCTTATTTGCTTAACAATGTTGGGTTTGTTTGCTGTGATGTAATTAGGAATGTGAGAGTATTTCAATGTTTTATTTCATTTTGTTACACAATATTATCAAACAAATCATGCATGCAAGCATGCGAAAACCTAAAGTTTTCTGTAGCCTGTGTGCACACATTATCACCAAATTTATTAAGTACAACCACTAAGTGTTCCAGTAAGATCTTAGCGCCAAATATTATAAATTACAATATTATAGAAATTAGCAAACAGTACCTACAACGGCGCCAGAATGTCCTAAAATGATTCAATTATGCATGAGGGTGCAGAGGAGCGTTGGAAGTCTTTATGGGGTCATAAACACCCCGTGTTCCACTTTCAGCCCAAATTGTACTGAATATCCAAACGATTAAGTGTTGCTAGTTACAGAAAATCTGCCGTTCGCCCGAAATGTAAAGCGTTTGAAGAAAATGGGTCGGTATGAGCTCCGTTTTAGAGAAGTCTTTATCGGTTTTGTGGTTAGAATTTTTCTGAAAAGGGCGTAAAAATTCACAAGCGAAGTCGGGGGTAGAAATACTATAATCTCCAGTTAATATTGGTCGCAAGTCGCAACTTCTGTTTCTTTGGGTGTATCATTTGATCCAAAACTAGTGTGAACTGAAAAAGATTTTGTCCAGCTCGGTGACCCGGCTCTTATTAATTATGTCTCGTGAACCCTAACACATAAACCGGGTACGCACGTTTTTATTCCTGAATTAAAGAAAATGTTTGGATTTTCTGTGTCGTGTACATTGTGGGTTTTTACGACAGGCTCTCGATCCTCTCAATTCCCGTCGGTCCGACCGAAAATAAAGAATACTTTTGATAAATTTTCTTATTTTGTCAGCCGCTGTTATGCCCTCTGATGTTTTTCAGTATCAGTTCTGGTTTCTGATACAACTTGACAGAAGTTTATCTTTTCAATACCGTTGAACTACAAGTTTGACGTAAGACAAACAAATGCGCTATTGAACGAATAAACTTCAGTCTAAAACCTCAAAAACTGGCATTTGCTAGATTTACCTACACGTTACTACAACCAAAGCCCGCTGTCTATCAATTATGCAAAGAAAAGGGACAACATCAAGGGCCTGTTTCACCGCTTCCTGATAAGGTGCCCGATAGGCTTATTTGACAAATTCTCCACACTCTATGTGTCAGGAAACGGTGAAACAGGCCCTTAGTTATTTAATCAACAAGTAGCTTAAACGCTCATTAAATAATATATTGCCATCGTTGGTGGAATTGGTATTTCAAGTCGACAAAACGACTCAACCTGACTTAATTGCAATTCCTCAGTTTCCTGTGAAATTCCTTACGTTCGAGGGCGTTTAAAAGCTAAGACGTAAAACTACTGTTAGCGTACTATGTTCAACCAATATATTATTAAGTCGTTAATGCCCGGTTTCCGAGGTTTTTTAAAAAAGGGGTTAAATGTACTCAACAGCATCGATGATTGGTTATTACTCATTAGTTATTTTGTTATCCAATCGGAAGCTATGGTCACTAGTTAATAGATAAAAGAATAGATTAACTACAGTCAAAAACCCCCAGAGGCAGGGCATTATTAGACTAAACAAACTATCTAGGTCTAGCTGGTTACGGGCTAGATAGCGGCAGCTGGCAACCCGTCCATAACCTGTAACATGCCCTGCAAAAATGGGTAAATAAAGTTGCATTCTGTATCCATTTTCCGTCCATCGACCAGTCTATTGGGTAAGAAAGGTATTGAAAGTGCTTGTCTATGTTATGATAGATTCTGTTTACCTACTTTAAACCTCGTTTAAACTGGGAAATGGCGTAAATATGTTAGGAACGAAATTAACATTTTGAGACTGATATTAAAGAGAAAATGTTGTCTTTATATATTTTCAACGAGTAAGGCCTACAAACAACCACACTACCACTACGGCAACTCATTGGAGTTGATTGGCTGTGGATTTATAATATTAAAATTGTTCCTTTTAATCCTTTCCTTGGGAGACTGGGACTCTTATGTCGTCATAAGTTTGCGTAAAGCTAAAGACCGCAGGGTGTTCACTGCCGCAAGAACCACCTTGCCAGTTTGTCAGAAGGCTTATCATAGGGTCTCCCTGGTCTGTTCAATTATTCCCACGTACAATAGTCTAATCAGTTATCTTCCTATTCATTACTGTCGCAAGAACCACTCTGGGGGTTCGTCTAAAGGCTGTGGTGCCCCATTGGTCTATTCGATGTTTTTCTATGCGCAATAAGAATCCTCATCACCTTGAAGAGTGGCAGTCTTCCACCGTGCGTTTTTCGCGTAACATTTCTGCCACACACTGAAGAACGCTGGAACGAACTGTCACCAGCAGTATTTGCCTATTCGAATGTTGTGAATGTCCATGGGCGATCAAATACTATTTGGTCGCCCATGGACATTCGCAACATTCGAATAGGTCGTATTGGTCCGGCCCTATACGACCTGCAAACCTTCAAGAAGAGAGCGTATTCTCTCTTAAAAGGCCGGCAACGCAACTGCAGCTCTTCTAATGTTGTGAGTGTCCATGGGCGACGGTAGTTGCTTTCCATCAGGTGACCCGTTTGCTCGTTTGCCCCCTTATTTCACGAAATAAAAAAAAAGGAACCTAATCAGCTCCTGCCTATTATCTGTTCTATAGTCTGTTCAATTCCCAAGTGCAATAGTGTAATCATCTCCTTCCTTCCATCCGTCTTTTCGGTGGTGTGGTCACCGGTCACACTTGCCCATGCTCCTCAACTGATCATCTCCTTCTCTTCTAGATCTAGAGGGAGGTCGGGCGTGGTGCGGGCGGCGGCCGCGAGCCCGGCACCATGGCTACGGTGGAAGGGCGGCCGGCGCAGTACGGCGTCACGCTGCGCCAGCTGCGCGAGCTCATGGAGTCGCGCGGCGCGGAGGGGCTGGCCAAGATCAACGCGCTCGGCGGACCCCAGGAGCTCTGCAAGAAGCTGTACACCTCACCCACAGATGGTGAGTACTAGGATTACATGACTGAGGAACATCTCTTGTAGATTTAAAGGGAGTACTAGGGTAGCAGAAACAAAAGGTGGTAGAGAAATATCTGCAAGAATTTAGCGAAAGGGACATCCTTAGCTGGAGTATTGTAAAAATGAGTTTTGAATTGGCTGAACGGTTATTAGATCCAGAGATAAGAAAAAGAGAGGAACCTTGCCATATGAAATTGTTCTCTATATTCCTTGACTATCGTAGTTGCATATAAGAATAAAGTTCAAGAGATGTTCCTCCTGGTTTTCAGCATAACCTTCGACATAATATTATGATTTGAACATGCAGTGTCGATTTAGGTCTTCATTTTTAACAGGTCATATAAACACATGTTTACCTACAATTTTAACTCATTTATTTAAAATTTTAATGATTTTGAAATTGCTTAGCCTCAATTTAACACTTAACAGTAACAAAAGCCAACCACACAAATGACAGAAATCGTTAAGTGTTTTGTGAGTGTCGAGAAACTAGAGTTATAACATGTTATAATAATATTCAAAACATCCAGTTCTCGTTCCCCACACGTCAGACGGAGGGCTTAATGCATTTCCTGAGCTGAAACGCCTTTTAGCGATGCTATCAAGCCGCTATTATGTTCAACAAAATGTTTCTACATTCAATATAACATGTAAGTGAAAATGCCTCTAAATAAAGCATCGCAGAATTGAAATAACTATTGTATCTATGGTCCAGTCAAATTAGGCTTAAATTAGGTAGGAACCTCGAAATTCGCAATACCCAGTTGTAAGTCTGTAAATATTTGTATATTGGCACCCTAAATGTCTCAAAACCTACAT
This sequence comes from Lysandra bellargus, assembly GCA_905333045.1. Classification (NCBI taxonomy): domain Eukaryota; kingdom Metazoa; phylum Arthropoda; class Insecta; order Lepidoptera; family Lycaenidae; genus Lysandra; species Lysandra bellargus. Next base: position 7,885,385 of record HG995320.1, on the reverse strand, counting down.
ATGGTAGGGTGTGCGCAACTATTAAATTTCAAGGTCAAAAGGTCACAAAAGTCGGTTTTTGCATATATTTTTTTTGTAAATATTTCATTTCCTATGGGTTTTTTGGTATTTGTATTTATAACCATGATGTAGAATACAAAAGTCTCTACAACTTCTGTTCAAAAAAATTTTTATACGGTGAACCGTTTCCGATAAAGAGGGCGGAGAGCGCGCGGCCAAAGTATCACTTCAAGTTAACCGGTGCCTCCGGTCGAAAACGCGCCATATTCAGTGTGTCGCGACACCATTGTCCGATCCTTTAATGTCGTGATGTATGGCATATTTCCTCAATAAATTGGCTCTCAAATTTTTTCTCCCTCTCACGGTTGTAAAATGGCAGCCATTTTAGTTTTTCCCGGGCTTTCACACTAATCTGACCAATACTTCTCATGTAAATATCCTATGAATATAAAAACGGTCTTATTTAATAGCTAAACTTATGTACTATGCTTACACAGGCAGTACGTTATGAATTTCGTAGAATTAAACATAGAAAAACCAAAATTTAAGAAAAAAAAAAGTCATGATAGGCTGCAGAGAATCGTTTCGCATTGCCCAACCCCACACCTGGGGTTCCAAATCATGTCCGATCCTTTAATATTATGGTGTATGGCATATGTTATTGACAAATTGGCTCTCAAAAATTTTTTTTCTCTACCTTTTCAAAAAATGTTTTTCTCTGGCTCTCATACAAATCTGACCAAAACTTCTTAATAAAATCGTTATAACTTCTTAACTATCTGACTTAGAGCATAGAAGCAAAGGAATTTTTTTAAGAGGAAAACCTCCTCTTTTTTAAAATAAAAAATAAAACAGTTTAATGCGCTACATTTTTCACAAAAAGCCATTAATTAAAAAATACACAACATTTTTTCCTTAATTTTTTTTGAACAGAAGCTGTAGAGAATTTTGTATACTACATCATGGTTCTAATACAAATAGCAAAAAACCCATAGGAAATGAAATATTTACAAAAAAAAGTGCAAAAACCGATTTTTGTGACCTTTTGACCTTGAAATTTAATAGTCGCGCACACCCTACCATATGTAGGTTTTGAGACAACATTCAGGGTGCCAATATACAAATGTTTACAGACTTACAGCTGGGTATCTCGAATTCCGAGGTGAACTTACTATACTAATTGGACTACTATTGAACTTTTGACTGATAACGAACTGAAATTTTTATTTGGGGTTGACTCTTGGGTCTTTTTTCCTCTTCATCTTCCTCAATAACTGTTACCTCTATTTTTATTACCAAGGTAACCTCTACAATGGTTCGATTCCAATTTACAATCGGAAGTCAGTTTTAGGACTAGGATTGAATAAATACGTAGTCAAAGACAGTGACGCGCCCAAGTCAAAGAAGCCTCGAACAATATCCATGCAAATGTAGAGCTAACGTCTCAAGTAATTAGGCTTAAAATGCCACTGATTACAATACTATTTTAAATAATTTTCTATTGCCTTTTATTAACCTTCTATGTGACCGTTTCATAACCTTCAGATAACAAGATTTTTCCGTGCTCATATAGGGTACGTTATAATAAGGACCGATGTTAATAATCTAGATTTTAAACATGGAATTAACTGAGTTTTATTCGTTTTTCTCTCTTTTTATTTCAAGTGCCAGAGACAATATCTGGCGCCGTAAGAATCTGAATTTGAGTGAAAATCTAAACCATATAATAGGTTGACGCTTAGCAAAGGTTTTTGTTCTATTTCTGTGAAATATACGTCATGACTCGTGCGATATCCTTTTTAAATCCTTGCACTAAAGACATAACTTTCAGTTCACTTTCCAAAGAAACTTTACAATAATGAGAGTGTAACCGTCGAAACGTTTACACTTATTAATTTAATTATGAGTGTCTTAAGTGTATTTTGAAGTTGGTAATGCCTGGCCTTCGCGTGCTACCCCCTGGTTACCGTGTCACGATATACCCGGGGCTATGGCTACGCTGTTACAAGCAATGAAACTTTTAAATTTATTAAACACGATACTGTGCAATATTTTTAGGTCTTTATAACGCTTTCATAAATGTAGGAACTATAAGATGGCAGCATATTCGCAGCACTTTATACTTGTAGCTTTGTTGAGCAAGTCCTCTACACTTGCAGTATGTCTAGTCTCTGCTTATGTACAGGCTTCATTAAAAGCATTGAAGGAAAGAATTTTGGTACAGCCTGAGTATATTTCTAAATATTTACATAATCATTCTTTATTCTATTGAATCGTAATTTAAAATTTGCAATTTATAATATTATTATGTTAAATACTTTTGACGGTTTTCGTTTGAAATCTAAAGGAAAGTGCGTCAAAACAGTTTTTCTTTTGTAGTTTTTGCAATAAATAGATATATATTTGATTAGAATGCTTCATTTTAAAATATATGCATAGATATTTGAAAATGCCGTCTCTCACTCACAATTTCCATAATAGGTACATAAGGTAATAAGTAACATTTTCTTTTAAATATATTATCGGTATGATCAACCCTGTATAATAAATTAGTGACGTAGCATCTGAGACGAATAATATCGATAAAATCGTTAATCCAGAACTGGAAAAACCCATTTTTACACTATAAATAACAAACTAATAGTAATAATGAACGTATACGTATAAATTATGCGATCTAATTATAAATCCCCTTTGAAAATTATATTTTTATGAACCAAAGAGAAAAAGTTTAAAGTGAGCAGTTCGGAATCGCATTAAAAGTGGGTCTTACAATAAACATCTCAAGCGCTCTTGGGCACTAACAAATATAAATAAACTCACACTAACTGTAACATTACTCACCGATTTGTATGTTGGTAAAGTTCAACGGCCCGGACGGATATAGTGGCCTCTGAAAGTTGGATTTTGTACGGTTTCAGACACGAATCCTCTGTAAGCGTATTATAACTTCGTACACATAAAACTGTTATGTGACAATTATATATTATCCATACTAATAAATGCGAAAGTATGTCTGTCTGTCTATCTGTTACGTCTTCACACCCAACCTGCTGGACCGATTTCGCTGAAATTTCTTATGAACATGCTTTTGGCCCCGGGAAAAGACATAGGATACTTTTTATCCCGGAAAAATGTACGATTCCCGCACGGCAAACGAATTTTGGGGTTATAATAAAACTTAACACTTGCTACTCTTCAGTTTCAGGTAAACGCTTAAATAACCTTTTAAAATATAAAATGTTTTTCGGTATCGTAAATGTCGATCTATTTATATCGCAGGACGAAGATTTATTCGTTGTAATTTCTCAGTGAATCCCTCAAGACAAATTAGTCGGAATAGTTCACGAACTATTCCGTGTCACGACACGCTCGGGTTAAATCGAGATGCAGCGATGATCGATAAATCACGGCCCCACATTATAAGTGGATGTGCATCGAGTTATCGATATTATGATAAGATTGAGTTATCGATATTTTTATCCATCACAAAAAGTGCACAACTACTACTAAGGAAATATTCACTTTAAAAATAGCAAATGCCGCCTGCATCGCATGTAATAAAATGGAAAGCATTGTAATTTCTCACTTTTGTCAGTAAATCCCTCAACACAAATTATTCGGAATCGTTTGTGACACGTTTGGGTTAAATGGAGATGCATCATGCAGCAATGATCGATAAATCACGGCCCTGCACTGGTAGCTGTGCATCAAGTTATCGATATTATGGATGGTGAATTGATATTTAGCAAATTATTGCATCGTCATTGGCTCTTAACACGAATGCGAAGTTTCGAATTAATTAGACTACTGGAGATAGGTGAAAATCGTGCTTCAAGATTCCGTTACATACATACAGACTGGCCATACAGCCCTGAGATCATATCAAAGGGTTTTCGTGGTTGGATACCGCTGTCGATCCTGCCGACAGGATATATACAGCGGTGGGAGTGTGTGGTGAGCCAAAGCCCGAAAAAAAATATACATACAGCCCAAGTTAAAAGCATGTTAATAACATAAAGTCTTAGAGTGGGTTGCACGAACTAACTTTGACTTTGACTTTAACTTTAACTTTAGCTTTAACTTTGACAACAGTGCGAAATGTCAAATCTCTGGTTAAAGTTAAATATGGCGTCCAAACACCTGTCATCTCATACGACATCTGTCAAATTTTCCGGTTAAATTTAAAGTTAAAGTCAAAGCTAAAGCTAAGGACGCCATATTTAACTTTAACTTTAGCTTTAGCTTCAACTTTAATCACGCCTCTGGTGCAACGCAGCCTTAAAAGACACGCCTCTTCATAGCTCTGTAGTCTATATTATTAATGTATATTTACGCAGTGGCCGCATTGGCTGCGATTGTCACGGCGATGGTATCGGCCTGTCAAAGTCAAAGGAAAATGTGCCGATACGTATCGCGGCCGCGGTCGGTATCGATTCCACCCAGTTTGCTGGAAATAAATCGCCGGATGGAAAGCTATGCCTTTAATATGGCACACCTTTTCTGTTGGGAATATAATTACATAGTTGTTTTTCGTTTATATCGTGGGAAACGTACATATTTTTGGCCTTTTGGGGAAAAACTGTGTCTTGTACTACAACGTATCTCTATCTATGCCCACCAAAATTTATTTAGTGGTTTTGAGCGTGAAGGAGAAGCCAGATTTAAGTAACTTCGTCAGTAAGGTTCAAACGTGGGAGAGCCATGCTTCGGCACGAATGGGCCAGCTCGACCGGAGAAATACCACGTTCTCACAGAAAACCGACGTGAAACAGCGCTTGCGCTGTGTTTCGCCGAGTGAGTGAGTTTACCGGAGGCCCAATCCCCTACCCTATTCCCTTCCCTTCCCATTCCTACCCTCCCCTATTACCCTATTCCCTCTTAAAAGGCCGGCAACGCACCTGCAGCTCTTCTGATGCTGCGAGTGTCCATGTCCAATGGCGACGGAAGTTGCTTTCCATCAGGTGACCCGTTTGCTCGTTTGCCCCCTTATTTCATAAAAAAAAGTAAGGTTTATAGCTTGAAACAAATTATCGGACGCATCCATAAGTCGCGGCTGATGGATGCGGCTTAAAAATGTGCACGGCTCAGACGTCTCGGTTCAGGTGTCACGTGTGGCAGACGTCCGCGGATGCAAAAACATCCGGCCAGCCAGATTCTGTTCGGACGTCCGAACGCACAAGGCACAGTGTACGGAGGAGACGAAAAATCGAAAATTTTCTATTTTCTTCAATTTTGAATAGGTATTAGTATAATGAATGCGAGAGTAGAACACCCGTGTGTCAATTCGCAATAGTTTTGATGCTACGAGCTACCAAAATTTAGCGTTTTTTTGCGGCCCGGAAGGAAAAAATCCATATTTCTCCAAAACTTTTATATAGTAAATAAAATTTTGTATTCCACCTGAAAACCTATTAAATAAGGTATATTTCAAGCTTTTTTCCTGGTTCGCTGTGTCGGTATTTTAGCTACAATAAAATAATTTTCATTTTTAGGTTTTTATTTTTTTTATCCAAAACCAAACAAAATGCGCAATCGAAAATATCGACTAATTAAAGGTATACAAGCATTCTATACACAAAAAAAAAATCACCCGTGAGATCCGTTTACAAACCATTCTAAATTAATTTATTCAATTTACAAACTTTATTGTCAACAGGGTTATCAAACGACGCAACGCTGTATTATTTGTAGTCTTTTCGTTTTCGCGTGACCATCACTTACCTTGATTTTTTTAAATAAATACTAGAAACAATATTAATTGTTTGAAGTATTACGAACTGACATCCGATTTTTTTACCGACTTCTAAAAAAAGAGGAGGTTATATGTTTTTTCTAAGACTTTTTTATAATTTTTAATTATACTCATTAAAAGCGTTTATAACTTTCATACTATAAATGTTCATGTATTATGTAACTATTTCTATTGCATTATTGACAGCCATCCATTGAAAGACGTGTGGTGGCAGCCCTAGCGTAGGGTTTCACGTTTAAATATCTCCAATAGTAAACGGATCTGATGAGTGACTTTTTTTGTGCATATAGAATGTTTGTATACCTTTAATTTGTCGATATTTTCGATTGCGCATTTTGTTTGGTTTTGGATAAAAAAAATAAAAACCTAAAAATGAAAATAATTTTACTGTAGGTAAAATATCGACTCGGCGGATCAGGAAAAAAGCTTGAAATATACCTTATTTAACAGGCTTTCAGGTGGAATACAAAATTTTATTTATTACGCAACAATTTTGGAGAAATATGGATTTTTCGCTTCCGGGCTGCAAAAAATCGCTAAACTTTGGTAGCTCGTAGCATCAAAACTATTGCGAATTAACACACGGGTGTTCTACTCTCGCATTAATTATACTAATGCCTATTCAAAATTAAAGAAAATAGAAAATTTCCGATTTTTTGTCTCCTCCGTACACCGTGCAAGGTCGCGTCGCGTCCGCGACTTATGTCAGACAATGTGCACAGTTTGGTGTATTTTGTAGTGATCAGATAGAAACAAGCCGCATCCGATGAAAACGTCCGCGGACGTTCGTCCGATAATTTGTTCCCAACTTTAGAGTGAACTAGCAAATAAGACGGCGCGGCTCTTTGATTTTGCGAAGTGGCATGTATGTAGAGTTTTTCAGTGTAATAAAATTTGCCATTGCATTTGTTAGTTGTTACTAGAATAATTTATGAGCGATAAAACACAAGTAAGTAATTAATAAACCTGCTAATTTTATTGCGACGATGAAATAGCCACTCCTTTTGATGAAGAAATAAAAGGGAATATTTATTGATAAGTTGTCGTCGACATAATATTGTTACATATTTCGTGGAATCGACGTTATTATTCATTATACAATATCAACGTTCCAAAAGAGAAATATAATAAATTAAACATTAGGCATCGGAGCGAGTAACGAGAAAATTCAAAGCGAAAGCCGAACTCGTTATCGAGAAATATAATCGCCAATTCGTACATGCGATATGTCTAAAGGCCCGTCTTTACATGATGTGTAACTAAGGCTGGTATAAATAGTCAGCACTCTAGATGCATCTCGGTCTCAAGACACGGTTCAGGCTCTGTGATTGGTCCAAATTTTGACAGCCAACCAATCACAGAGCCTGAACCGTGTCTTGAGACCGAGATGCATCTTGAGTACTGACTATTTATACCAGCCCTAAGATTGCGAAGCAGCCAAGCACAATCGACGATGATCATGGTTGATCATGAACGAATGTAGAGGCATCTACAAGTTTGTAATCGTTTATATATAGGTTTTTCTTTGTCCATCATGGACTGATGTGGACTTGTGGAGAGGTCGCATAAAATGCTGCACCAAATAGCCAACCGGCCCAAAGATTGTGCTAGGCAAAAAATGTGAATTGTGATACAAAAAAATAATACTACAAGATGACGCCCGCAACTTCGTTGCGCCTTTTTTATCGCCCGGGAACCGTACGTTTTCCGAGATAAAAAGTATCCTATTCCTATTCTCAAAGTATCTCCATATCCGACAAAATCGGTTCAGTGGTTAGGGCGGGAAGTGGTACCAGACAGACCCACTTTCATTTCACACTCACTTTCACATTTATACTATACGAGCTTTTGCCCGCGGCTTCGCTCGTGTTAAGAAGTATTATTACATATAAACTTTCATCCCCTATTTTGACCCATTGGGGTTGGAATTTATCAAAATCCTTTCTTAGCGGATGCCTACGTCATAACATCTACTTGCGTGCAAAATTTCAGCCCAACCCGTCTAGTGGTTTGGGCTGTGCGTTGATAGATCACCATGTCAGTCAGTCACCTTTGAGTTTTATATAAGTAGTATGGAAACGTATGGATTCATATTATCGATAACTTTCAACTTACAACACTAGATTGTATCATAAAACTACAAGAATCAGGGCTCGCATAGTTCTCTAGAAAGTCTAGATTTAATATAGAGTCCAGAGTGGTCCCAGGGCGAACTCGTAATAAAGTTACGCGAGTTCGCCGGAAGACAATCACCGGAGACCCGCAAGATGGGGAACTTCGTGAGGTGCAATACTAATTCGCAGAATTACAGTCAACTATGACTTTAACTGTATGCCAGGCCAGGGCCCCGATTCTGAATGCCGAATTCGACTCGGAAGTTAGATCGCGCGATATCCAATAAACGTTCACCGCGCTAGGCATTGGCCAATGACCGCACAGTAAAGTTTCCGAATCCGTTTCGAACGAGAATCGTAAATCGCCTAGGCCCAGTTTTCATACTTCCAATGTCGCTTCGGCTGTCCAATTCATCCATAAGTCCATACTAATATTATAAATGCGAAAGTGTCTCTCTGTCTGCCTGTCTGTTACCTCTTGACGCCCAAACAGCTGAACCGATTTTGCTGTTTGGTACGGAGATACTTGGAGTGCCGGGAAAAGATAGGATACTTTTACCCCGAAAAAAAAACGATTTCCTCGCTATAAAAGAATTTTGGCGCAACGGAGTTGCGGGCGTCATCTAGTTCGTGATATTTTCCTTTTATTTTACACCAGCAGCTCACTCTTCTTCTGGAATTTTCGATCAGTTCACGCGACTTTAACATTTTATTCATCACATCTTTTAAAAAAAGCAAACTCGGAGAATAAGCGTAGAATAGGAAAGCAAGAGAAGCTATTTGAGACCCAAGAGGCTGGTTTTAAGACCATCAAGCTGCCGATTTGCTGGTCTAATACCTATGATGATGATTGAAAATTGTCAAATAAGGATAATATAGATATTATTTTAATAGTACATAAAAGGTGATTGTAGCGTAATTAAATATTCATATTCGGTAATTTCGGCCGCTAACGAAATAAGACGTGCGTTAAACTTGGATCGATACCGTGGTCTGTTTTTACTTGACGGTCTTTCCCAATATAGGAGCGGGCTGTTTAACCAACATGGGCTATGTAGAGTTTTAGATCTGATCCGACTGATAGTGTTTTAGTATAAGGGATTAATATCTCTTAGATCTGCTTTCTAGGTAAAGAAAATATGTTGAAAATAAAATACCAGGCCCCTTAGACAAAGTATCTTTCGTTGAAAACGATAACTAAATTCGTTATCAAAATGTATGGGATTTGACTTGTATTAGTCTTCGTCTGTGTCGCATACATTTTGATAACGAATTTCGTCATCGTTTTTAACGAAAGATACTTTGTCTAAGGGGCCAAGACCGTTCCTCTAATTTTTGCACAGTATTCTGCAATCAACTGTACCAAATACCAGGTAGATACTCTAATGTTTGCACAGTATTCTGCAATCAACTGTCCAAATACCAGCACCTTTCATCTAATTTTTGCACAGTATTCTGCAGTCAACTGTACCAAATACCAGGACCTTTCCTCTAATGTTTGCACAGTATTCTGCTATCAACAATACCAAATACCTTTCCTCAAATTTTTCGTCAAATTTTTGCACAGTATTCTGCAATGAACTGTACCAAATACCTATCTACAATACCATAGTACAGAAATCGGAAGCGCAAAGGGCGAGCCCGCATCTTGCTAGATTGGCACAACAAGATAACACTTTACTACTTCCACAATCGCTCATCGATTATTTAGGCTGCGTACTTATCGACCGAATTAGGCTTTTATTTGGCCAACAGTCTACCGTGGTCATTGAGAGAAGGAAAATGAGAGCAGATAAGCCCAAAGCTACGAGATAAAGACGTGTTTGTACTCTTTTATGGCCCTTTCCGGAGAACACTTGAGACTTCAAAGTGATGACTTCTTTTGATTGTATTGTTAAAAAAGTGTTAGCGAATAGTCAGTGGAAATTGATGATGATTTTATTAAATTGTGGACTTAAGAAGTAATTATGTGTTGTGCCTCTCAATTCCATATTTTGGATGGAAATTAGGGGATTAAGAGAATGGCTACATCAAAACTGGCTTTTATTTTCAAGATTCGGTAGTTCAATATCAATATCCATACTAATATAATAAATGTGAAAGAGTGTCTGTCTGTCCGTCTGTTACCTCTTCACGCCAAAACCGCTAAACCGATTTTGATTAAATTTGGAGATTTTGAGACCCGGGAAAGAACATAGGATAGGATATCTACTTTATACCCCGGAAAAATGCACGGTTCCTACGCGATATACGATTTTAAACGCAGCGGAGTTGCGGGTGTTATTTGGTTAAACTGTACATAAATATTTAATATTTCTCTACCGAATCTTATAACTTCAACATTCAACCCCATGTAGCGGGCGTATACAGTGTTTACGTAACCCCCCTTTTTTCTAATCAGCTTCGATCAAACACCCCGAAGTGGGTCAAGTTCGGTGTGGGGAGGGGGGAGCGGGGGAGCTATTCTCGTCCGTTATTGTCAAATATGGAAACAAGTTTATGGGATCTCGCTCGGGCCCTTTGTGAGTCTAATGAGATTGTCTTAGTAATCTTTATTGTGAGGTCGCTGTATCGCGAGTCGCAATGTTCAGGTTTTTTTTTTCGGTAATGTTTGGAATGCTTAGGACTAAGGTTTCAAAATGTAGGTCAACTACATCTCTGATTCAGAATCCTCTATATTATTATAGACAAAATAAAATGAAACTAAGTGATAATACTATAGGGTGTGTATGAGTCTACTGTGAAAGTAGCAGTGCTGAATGAGCAACAGTTTTTTCACTTTTGTATGGGGAAACTCGTGATGATAGAGCGTTTGCCCGTATAAATCGCAAAAAATTTGCTTTTTCAGCGCTGCTACTTTCACAGTGAACTCTATGTAAGGGACACATATTACAAACCCAATTTAAGTATTATCACTTAGCTCTGTTACACCTTGTATCACTGTTTCGGTAAAAGTGAATAATTCTAAAGCTGAAAATCAATTTGTATCCGTCGACGAAGGTCAAAGTATTTCGTCATTTCACTTACCGAAAGCTGTAATTACATTTATCGAAGTTTGTAATCGTAATCGTTATTGTCGCAACATTGATCTTGTATTTACACCGTCTACAGACGATAAAGAGTTTATAGCCAATGATTGTGTTCTATTAGCCTAATGGAAATTTGATATTTTATATTCATGCAATGCATAAGTATTGAAAGTCGCGCTATTGAATAACAAACTCCTGTCAAGAAACCTCTTCTTCTTTGGTAAATGGCTCCTTGGTGACTTCCCATGTCAGAGTGGCATCAAAAAACCTGAAATACTTATAAATTAGGTATTCCTTATGATTCCGTAGATTTATTGTTATAAATACTTTTGTCTGATTAAGATCAACACAGGACTAAACCATATTTCTGTCTTCGTTTTGGGAAACCTATTTGCTAATAATAGTAACATGTTTTGTCTCAACTTCGTTAATTAAGGCGCTATATTGAAAAAAACTGTCCTTTTTGACTTAATACTATAGGACCCTCAGAAATGTTACAAATCTGGTAATGTATCTGGTAATGTATGAAATACATATCTTCATAGCCTTATCTAGGTTTGAGAAGAACCAGAAACACGATTAATGTATTTTGCCTCGATACATTTCTCAATCGAAATGACCTCTTAAAAATACGAAATTTGAAGATTACTTTTAAACGAAAATAGATGTATTGTAGGAAATTAGTCTAATTGATAGACACCTTTGCAACTCAAAATCGTATAGAAGCATTTTGCTTAAATGCTCCTAGTTATTTTTTAAATAATTAAAATTACGTTTTTCGCATGTTTTCCGAGCGAGCCGATAGCTTCTGGCCGCAGCGTATTCACGACTATAATATAGTCATACAAATTAAGTATAAAATTGCCCTTGCGGTAAAATTACTTTCAATATAGCGCCTTAATAAGGCCGTTCATCGTGACATACTTCGTACGTGTTAAACGAAGCAAATTATCCTTGAAAAAGTGTCCTTACATAATTGTAGTAAAAAGATTAAAAGCACTGCAACAGTCAGAAGAAAAAAACAGGAAAAATGAATATCTGATGTGGGAGAGCCATGCTTTGGCGCGAATGGGCCGGCTCGACTGGAGAAATACCACGGGCTCACAGAAAACTGGCGTGAAACAGCGCTTGCGCCGTGTTTCGCCGAGTGAGTCGGAGGCCCAATCCCCTACCCTTTTCCCTTCCCTACCCTCCCCTATTTCCTTCCCTACCCTTCCCTATAATTCCCTTCCTTACCCTCTACTATTAGCCTATTCCCTCTTTAAAGGCCGGCAACGCACCTGCAGCTGTTCTGATGCTGCGAGTGTCCTTGGGCGATGGAAGTTGCTTTCCATCAGGTGACCCGTTTGCTCGTTTGCCCCCTTATTTCATAAAAAAATTTATAGTGGAAGTAAATACTTTTCTCTCGTACGTGTGCAGCCATGCAAATATTATGAGAGATAATTTTTATCCCGCGCTTATCTGCCGAGTATGCAGCGGTAATAAAGCCTTAAATATCCGTGATGGATGGTAGCTGTCAGCCGCTATAAAATGTTTTGCGAAAAATGATCCTCTACTTTGCGGTAGTCCTTATCTAGAGTTTAGACTTATAACCAGTCTAGGGGCTCATTAATTTTATATGTTGAAACTTACATCATCCGTGGGCTTAGTATGGCCATAGAAAACATGCAATTCGATAGCTTTGTTCACACTGGGCCTTTTTTTGTTCATCGAGGGCATGCGTCATATCGCAGTCAACAGCGAAGGTGAGGCATGCCCGTGACGCGCGTTGAAATCGTAGCGCTCGCTATGACACTTTTCTTTCAACGCGGGTGGATTTTGATGCATTCAATTATTGAATATTATGTCAAACGAAAGTTGAATAAGAAGAAGATGACGAAAATTGAAGATGAAATTGCATAATGTGGACATAGCTAATCCATACTAATATTATAAATGCGAAAGTGTGTCTGTCTGTCTGTCTGTTACCTCTTCACGCTCGAACCTTTGAACTGATTTTGCTGAAATTTGGCATGGAGATTCTTTGAGTCCCGAGAAAGGACATAGGATAGTTTTTATCCCGGAAAATTGTACGGTTCCCGCGCGATAAACGAATTTTGGCGCAACGAAGTTGCGGGCGTCATCTAGTAGGGAATATAACGCAGAGGGCGCACATACAGTAAAATATACAATCCGATATGTAATATGTTGCACACGTCATATCAGAATATTGACGGAAACATTGTCAAACGTCGAACAAATCTTTATTTACTGTCTAATGTCTATGCTGGTGCTGCATTCTAGCGTCAAAACTTTGCAGTACTATTTCCTATTAGGAAGATACAGACATATCCTGTTCAAATTTTGAAATCAAATCATTTTGTCTATTCTACCGTAGAAACAAACTCTTTGGTGACAATGTCCGCTGGCGATGTACTGAGTGTCAACAACTTTGTCTCGTACAACATTTAAAATAAATGAGAAGTTTTGATTTTACAATGTAATCCGTCACAGCCATTATCGCTGCAATTATTGAAGATATCCAGAGTTTAATCGCTCCTAAACGATGAGGACAAAATATTTTTTGCTAAACTCTTTGTCGCCGACTGTACTAATATTAAAAACGATGGCTCATCGCCAAATATTCCATTACAGCCGAACGAATCTGTACGAGATTCTTTTGATCAGTTGTCCAGGTGAATCTGGTACATTAAGATTGTTTGTTGATTCCCCCACTAAAGTAAATATTATCGTATGTTAGGAAACAGTGCAGACGCGTCGACTAATTATTATAAACTTTTTTTTTACAAAAATATGAGTTGACCCCATTTTTCTTTTGTGTGGAGTGCGTGGAAAATATGTCATTTTTTTGTTCAGAGAACGGCTTTTAATTCGTGTCATTCAAATTGTTCAGACCTTGCCACAATTGGAGCTACTTCAGCCCGTCGGATGAAATTTTATCTTTAATTTTAAACTAGGTGACTAGCTAATTGTAAAACGTTTTGTAACGTATATGACACTTGTATGAATGCGTCTGTGAGGCCATGTTTTGTTTCATTAACCTTTGGTTCTATAAAAGACTAGACGTTCCGCGCGGCTTCGCCCGCGTAAATTGGATATTTCACAGACATTAGTCCACAAAAATAGCCTATGATACTTCACGTGGTCTACTTCTTATCTGACCCAAATAACAGAAAAATTGCTCTAGTAGTTCGTGAGATAAGCCCTTTCAAATAATTTCACCCGTTTTTTCCACATTTTCCTCTATTTCTTCGCTCCTATTAGTCTGATAAAATATAGACGAATGGACTATGTAACACTGAAAGTATTTTTAGTAAATCGGACCAGTAGTTCCTGAGATTAGCGCGTTCAAACAAACAAACTAAGTAACAAACTCTTCCGCTTTATAATATTAGTATAGATGTAACTCGTGAGTATAGTTCTAGTTCTGATATCCAACCGACTGCGCCAATAGACTCTCTATTGGCGCAATCGGTCAATGTACATATGTACATATCACGCAATTGTCGAAGCAGAGGTCGCTACTAGCACATACAGTAAACAATCCGACCAAAATCCGACATGTTGCACACGTCATATCAGAATATTGACAGAAACGTTGTCAAACATCGGACAAAACTTTTTATTTACTGTCTGCTGGTGCTGCCTCTAGCGTGAAAACATTACAGTAATATGTCCTATTTTACTAGCTCTCAGGATGTTGATGTTACTCTCACATTTACTGCCTAGTTGCCAGGACTAACAGTTCAGTCTAATGCTATTTCCAGTATTCATCAGCTCAACTTAACCGGAATGGATCAAGATAGTCAGTCAAATAGTATTAGCTTCTAGTAATCGACGTTAATAGGGCTGTCCATAGAAAGCTTATCTTGAAATGGTGGAGTCTACGACATTTTGTTTGTTCAAAAAAATGGTTTTGAGAACTTTTTGCTGGAATTTTATCATATTTTCTGACTCTTATCTGTAAATTGGTAGCCCTGAAAGCGAGTTGCAGCTAGATCTATTCTTGGCATTTTATTGCATGCACTAGTGCTTCATATACGCTGTTGCTCTTGCTAAAGGACTCATTGGTTCCAGAACGTGGATTTATTGATATCGGTTCACGTATCGATACTGGAGAATCGATTTTATTGTTCTCTGAACTTGTTCGGGTTTGTTGCACACGGTTTTTAATCGGAATCGCCTATGACCAAATGAGAATGTTTTGCTTCGAGATGAGATGAAGAAGATTCGATTAGCTTATCTTTAGATTTGCCTTTGCTATTATAATGATGATATACCTATAACATGTAGATCAATTCTGCTTTATAATCTTACATCAATACAGTTTTGATATGGTATCGATGCAGTTTCAGTAGGTATTTAAAAGTGGTGATACCATAAAACTAACTAAACATTAAACTAACTGCAAACACTGCTGAATATGGAAGTTTTACCCATTTTTTGTTTGGTCCGTTGACGGATATGAGAATAAACTTATTACGAATATATTTTGTAGTTTGACAATATCAAGACTTGATCGAAACTCTATTAAGTATTGCGTTAAAATTATAGCAGAATCTGGACAGTCTGAAGCCAAGATTACTAGAGCAACTTAATTAAAGTGAAGCGTTTAAGTTTATCGCGATAGATCTACATCAGCGATCGGTCTATTGTTTAGAGACGAGATGTGACGTCACTGTTGAGACGTCGGCGAATTATAATTGTCGACCTTAACACGTTCTGTGTAAGGCTTGAATTAGATTAGCGCGTCGAAAGGTTGCTGTAATCTATTTGACATTCGGTGGAAGCCTCTCAGATCGCGTCGATGGAAGGCCGATAGCGTCTCGATCAGAGGCCGATTGCGATTCGATCGAAGGCCGGTGCAGATCTAATGCTGAGAAGTCGAGTAACAGCCATTTTTCTAGACTATCAATACGGGATATTCCTCAACGGATTTCACATTTTTAGACTTTACCCCAAAATAGAGTACTTAAAAATCTTTTATGCTCGGTTCCTGAGGATTTTTAACTGATGATTACATTTATTTACTAGCGCTTAGCTAACGTTATAGTATCATCCAATCAACCACTCTTTAATCTCTCAAAACTCCTGTACCGAAACTGGATATTGATATTGGTACTAAATAAACATTAGTTTTAATGTAAATCCATGTTTAAACTTAAATTATAGCTAGTAGTAGTTACAAATTACTCTGTGTAGTGGGACAACTTGACGTCGCTTGGAGGACCATCGCCGCTGACTGAGAGCTACGGAATTATTTCTACTATTAATTTTATTTTGCTACAAAACAACTTTTTAAAGGTAAATTCTAAAAAAATAGGATTCAAAATTGTGCTTCAGGCCTCGAGTCTTCTTTTTCCCAATGAAAAGACATAAAAATTCTAAATGTCTAAACACACTATACTATGCCGAAGTTCCGCGGCGGAAATTCCGCATGATTACGTCAGCAATGTCAATCGCATACAAATTACAATAATATGATGCGACGGAATTTCGGCATAGTGTGTCATCGATAATTTAAAATACATTGCTGGCGTAAAATTCCGCCGCGGAACTTTGGCATAGTGTGTTAAGTGTTTAGACACAAGAATCGTGTCGCGAATCAATTCTGGATGTAAATATATAACCGTAACGTTGAGGCTGGACACAGAATTTCTTACTTTTGTCATTTTATAAGACACCGCAGCCCACACTACTCAATAGACCCGGCAAACGTTGTTTTCCCATATAAATTATTTCCAGTATCAATATAAAGTAAAAGTAGATAAAAACCTATTCTTAGGCCTAACTACATACAAAATTTCATTAAAATCGGTTGAGTCGTTTTGGATGAGTTTGCGCACAAACACAGTGACACGAGAATTTTATATACATAGTAGATTTTGTGCCTCGACGATGTCGTATGTGTGACATAACTAACAATGACACGTTTTGGACCATTCACACACTTATCACGTACAGACTTGTTATTTATCAACATATTTACAACACTGTAGCGAAAATTGTCCACAGAATTCTAAATTGAGCATTTAACTCTACAGGTACCGATAAGGCCAGTAGGTGTACAAAAAGGCTGGATTTATATGCGTCCGAACTAACGAGCGGTTTAGCCGCTAAACTTCCAGATCACAAGCAAAATTTTGTATGTAACGATTTATTTAATAAAAAGCGGCGCGGTCGCTCTGTCTTTTACATACAGTTTCTTGTGATCTCGTGATGTAGCCGCCAAACCGCGCGTTGGAGCGGACGCATATACAATGTGTCCCGACACCGGTGTCCGATCCTTTAATGTCATTATAGTATACATAGTATGAAGTTAAAGGTTAGATTAGTATGAAGTCGGAGAAAAAGCCATTACTTAATTAAAAATTCACATTTTTTTAACTTTGGTTTTTCTATGTTTAATTCGACGAAATTTATAACATATTGCCTGTGTAAGCGTAGTCCACAAGTTTAGCTATCAAATGAGACCTTTTTTATCTTCATAGGATATTTACATGAGAAGTACTGGTCAGATTAGTGTGAAAGCTTGAGAAAAACTAATATGGCTGCCATTTTACAACCGTGAGAGAGAGAGAAAAAATTTGAGAGCCAATTTGTCGATAAAATATGCCATAGATCGTGACATTAAAGGATCGGACACCGGTGTCGGGACACATTGTATATTATAAATAGACGAGAGAATGTAGAGGTACGACTGTTACGTACTAGCTAGTTACTACGTAGAGCCGAATAAAGTAATAATAATATTCAACTAATCATGTCATTAACCTAGTTATTTTTACCCAAATTAAGATTTATGGTTGATAACAATATTAGTCATGACTCATGAGTCATGAGTATAGTAGTTTTGGTTTTATGCCATATATTCGGGAAATATCAAAAGCGCGACGGAAATATCAAATAAGATTTAGTGCGAAAGAGACGGATGCGGGTTCAATGGCCTATTTTCATCTGCATTAGTTCTGTTTCTTAAAAATGGTATATTAGCTTAGCTTAGTCATAAACTCGTATTAACTAAAGCTGTTCATTATTTCAATTGTATATTCGGGGTGTGTGAAAGAGACAGCGGGGTCGATGGCCTATTACGACATGAAGGTTAAAGAATTTTTTGGCCAGATCAATAGATTTGCTTCTTAAGGATATTCTTGTTGGGCGTGTGCCAAGACAGCCTTACTGTCCTTGTGGCTGGTGTGAATAATAAGTACACAATACATTAAAGGTGACGTGATGAAGTCGCTATTTAGGCGTCTAATGACATCATAGGCGTCATGACATTAACTCTAAGGCCGGCCGCATACACACGTTTTCTGCATACGCTTTACGAATTCGTTTTCCGTATTCGGAAATCTAAATGCATGGTATCAGTAGATGCATTAACTGGTGCACACGTTCGTTTTTCTGCCTACGAAAAGAATTCCGCACGTACGTTTCAAGTGCAAGCTAACTCGTTTGCGCATGGAAAAGCGAACGTATGCGCTAGTCTCACGGAATTCCAACTCGTAATTCCACATTGGGAAATCGAATACGGAAAACGTGTGTATGCGGCCGCCTAACGTTAAGGTAGCATACATAATGAGCGTTTTGATAGCCTTCGTAAAGGATACTCTACAATCTACATAGAAATAGAGTGAGTTGAGACTTGAGAGTACAAAAATATGGGAAGTAGGCAGTGTACTCCTGAGCAGCAGTTGACTGCTGAGTAAAGCTCAAAGCCTTGTCGATAATAGCAGTACTAAAGAACAGGAATTCTATGTTATAAAAGATGATTGGTTTCCCATTGTCTATAAAGTTTAAGAACCTGCTCTACAAATTGATGATGAATTCATAATACATAATTCAGATGTTTCTAATTAGACTTTTATCTGCATAGTTCTATAACATAATTTGCTAAATATTTGATCCTTCTAGCAAAATCTGGAGAAGTATAGTTTACTAATCTGAAGTAGATTGAATGAGCCCTGATAATGTTAGGGGGAGGATATTAAAAAAAATCTGAAGTAGATTTTACGTTGAGCGTATAGGTGTGGTTGTATTAGTCATCACTCATCAGACTCATCAGATATATCAACTATGTATAAACTATAGAACCAAGACATAGTTTACCAAGACAGCAATGTATTAAACCGGTTTTGATAATTTACTATTACTTTATATTATAGTTTGTTCGTTCTAAGATGATATGGGTGACAGTTCTCATATTCCTTGCTACGGATTTTTTTTACAAGAAAACAAAAAAAATCAGAATGTAATAAATTATATTCCATCTACAAAAATAAATGTTTCCTGTAATTGTAAATGAATAAAAATGAAAAGTTGCTAAATGCTAACTTATTGATATAAAATTATAAATATTAACTTTGAAATAGGAGTATAAAATTATTGTTACGAAAATATTTGAAAAATGTCAGATGCATGAAACGGAACTTATGTCAATAGAGATTGACACAGTTGAATCGAAATCAAATCGATAAAAAAGGGCGGCCATCTTAAATCGTCGGCGTCACTCTGAAACATCAGTACGAAGTCGATAATTTCGATTGCAATTCCTTTACGAGGTGATTAGATATTTTTAAATTATTCGATTAATTTTTTTAGGTAACTTCCCTACTATTGTCAATTATAATGTGTCACGCATATCATCATAAAACGAACAAACTATAGTAAAGCCATTTACCGAACGTGTATAATCGTTGATGCAATTCCGTAAATAGACTTGACATCAATTCTACACTATTATGTGCAAATAAATGACTGTAATGACGATTCATTCTCATGAATCATCGGTGACTGCTATGACGATAATATACAGACTCCGGTTGTACTTCTACGAATATCTATGTACCATAGAAGAAATTGATTCCTAGGTAGATGGGGACCTACGTCATTTGGTCAGATTGTGTCAATTTAATGTTATTTTTGATCTGTACGCTGGGTTTTTTTTAATTATTAAATAAGGGAGCAAACGAGCAAACCAGTGACCCACCTGATGGTAAGCAACTACCGTCGCCCATGGACACTCGCAACATCAGAAGAGCTGCAGGTGCGTTGCCGGCCTTTTAAAAGAGAATACGCTCTCTTCTTGAAGGTGGACATAACGCGACCAATCGACATAGATCCGCCATCTGCCTATTAATCAACTTCTTTGATAGTAAGTACTTGCTTTACCTAAATCTAAGGTACAGTCAGGAGCATAAGTAAGCTTAGGACAAATTAAGTATTATTTTGCCAATGCCTCTATTGTGGGCAAAGTTACATTGACGACGCATTGAAATCCAAAGTTACGTTACATGTTTTATGTTCTGCAACGTCGCTTCTGCTGGCTTCTATTGCCATTTTACCAGTAAATGGGAAGAAGAAAACGGCTTCTGTTATGTATATTTCGTTACCCTTGAAAAACCATCAAAGAAAATCCCACAGAACTCCGGAACTTATTCCGGAATTTCGTCTACAAAAAGAGTTGGGCAGATTAAGAGCCCGGGTTACCCTCGAAATTCTCATACATACGTAATACCAAAATCATTTTCTCATACGAAAATATTTAACATGTTTGAGTTATTTTTCAGCTTAAAATAGTAATTACCTAGGTTCCTGTACAAAAATTAACTTCAAAATATTTAAACACAAAAAAAATTTTTTTGTGTATAATTTTTTTTTACTAAATTTACTACTAAATATTTAAACATTAAAAAATAGAGTAAAACACTAAAAAATGTATACATAAATATTAAATTTACTACAAAATATTTCAACTCTAAAAAATATTTTTTAGTATTTAAATATTTTGTAGTAAATTTACTATTTATTTATATATTTTTTAGTGTTTTACTCTATTTTTTGGTGGTTAAATATTTAGTAAAAAAAATTTATACACAATTTTTTTTTTTTTTGTGTTTAAATATTTTGAAGTTAATTTTTGTTCAGGAACCTAGGTAATTACTATTTTAAGCTGAAAAATAACTTAAACATGTTAAATATTTTCGTATGACAAAATAATTTTGGTATTACGTATGTATGAGAATTTCGAGGGTAACCCGGGCTCTTAACATTTCTATTTTATTGGAACTTATTTCCCGGAGCCGACGGTTGTGGAATAAAAATAATCCGACCCCGTCTGCGGCCTAGTTTGTGACGTCACGGGGTGGGGGCGGGGCTTAGGTACTATCAGAGAAAATTCCTAGGCAGATGGGATACCTACGTAGTTTGGTCGCGTTACGTGAAGCCCAGCCGACAGATCACAATTAACATTGAATTGACAATAATCATGATCCGACCAAATCAGGTTGGTTTGCCAACTGCCTAGGAATCAATTTCCTCGATGGTACATACGGGGTTATAGTTCACTTTATGGATAAACAAATGTTGCCAATAAAAAATATTTAGCTCTATGTTTCGTTTTCATCATCATATAAGCCTATATTCGTCCATGTTTCGTTTTATAAGATGTCTTTTGATATAATGTTGCTAATTATATGAGATGGAAAATGACTTTCAAAAGGAAGAATTGGACTGATTGCTGTAAATGATTGTTGTATGCTGTAAATGATTCAAAAGGAAGAATTGGAATGATTGCTGTAAAAATTGAATGGATGTAAATTTGAGAAACGTAGATAGGGTACTAGATGTTCTTGCAGTTCAGAGAGAAATAACGATTTTTGTCTTTCTTCGCCAACTAAGGAATTATCTTTTTTTTTTTTTGAGTTAAAACAGTAGACAGACTTGCTTCGAATTTACGATATCTCACCAAGGAGGGTGAATATCCTCAAAAACACCTTACGTAATTTAATAGATGTGTTTCATCTACATTTTTTACACGCGGTACTTAAATATATTTTGAGCCTACACGCGGATTTCTTAGTGTCGTTGACCTAAAATCTAAGCAGCACTTAAAACTATTAAGGCTAATTACGTTAGAGTAGTTAACAGCTGACTGAGGTGATTGAACTTGCCAGGTAATTTTCGATATTTCTTAAATTCTAGACTTAGATTCAGCAATATTTTCTTAGCCTATATTTTCGGTCCTATAATAACGTTCTCCTAAAAATGTAATTCGAAATAAGTTCAGACCTTGCCCTCTTATACTCGACCCATGTCATGGAATATCATCGACAACATCTTTTTATTCTCGTACTTGCGGAGGACTTTGGACGGAGGATTCGCCGGAGATGAAGTTTTTGTCACTAGAATCCTAGAATCGGTTGTGTGGCTTGATGCTAGTGTCAATATTTGGTTGTGTCTAATTTTTTAATCGTTGGGGCTTGATTCTCATACCTTGTGCTTCGTAGGCGGTTTCACAGACTATTCCTGTAGTCTCGGCCTCTTCTTCTTTTAAATATTCCTCAAAGCGATGTTTGAGGAATATTTGATGTCTTAATTGCAAGCAGAAAGTTTCCAACCGGTGGTAGGCACCTTAGTATCGACATTCGGAAACATTTTTGTAAAAAAATTACTCTGAATAAAAAATATTTTGATTTTGATTTTAAATGCACTTCCTAATGCCTGCTTGGAAGCTACTGAAGACATTGGTAGGTGCGGATCTTACCGGTCTTATTAATTATTTCATCGGGAAGTGAGAAAAAAAAAAGTAAAAATAGAGTAGACGCACGTGGCTAAGTGTACGGCGGAAGCCGGGCGTGTGCAACAGAAACAAACCAGGTACGCGCAGGTTATGATTGAGGTGCCCGTATTAATAACGGGTTGAGTTAAGCCGCGGGTACACTGGGCAGTAAAAAGTATTGCAATCACCGCAAATTAATACAGGCGACCGCCCACGGCCTCGCGGTACTGGACACCTTGGACGGCGCGTTTTTTTAGCAATTACGAGTACCTACTTATCAAAAAAAAATCTTTCAACAAAATACGTCTTCTTGCATCTCAGGGGGCCTCGCAAAATAGATTTTGCCCACACAAAATTTAGGTCTTGCGCCGCCACTGGTTGCAATGCTACGGAAACTTAACTCTAGAATCTGAACTACAAGATCGAAAGAACTGTATTTGAGTGAATGGCGAAAAGGAATATAGCCTGTAAAGATTCAGGACTTTCTGTTAATAATGGGTTAAGTAAAGGCGATGTATACTGGACTAACGACAAAGTTATTGCAATATTATACATGGCAATGATATTTCTAAATGATAGGTGATTATGAGATTGCTTTTGACATCAGAACTATGAATCTTATTGGAGTCTATAAAAGAAATCTATAAAAAGAAGTCTATAAAAGAATCTCTTTTCTGCAAAAAGATGTTCTCAGATTTACGGTAGGTACTGAAAATAGGAGGTACATGTAATATGTGAATTTATCATCAAGAATATCTTACATGTAACAAAAAGCCCGTCTTCCCGCTGTATTCGCCAGTGGCGAAAGACGGATGAGAACCGGCGTGTACGCCAAACAAATACAGCGTTATTGAAACACTACATCATATTATTTACGGCCGTTACAGGTTAATGCGTACACAGAACAATCCCGCTAAATATAACCCCGTAACTACCGCCTGGTTACGCGGTTACGACGTTACAAGCGGTGAAGCGGGTAAAGAAAATATGAGAATCTGTACATGTGTATGTGTGTAGCAAGAAAGATGTGTCCAAGAGAAGTGTCCGTTTCAGCTGCACCTCGCTGTACTTAGTAACTCTGGAGTAGAGCTAGTAAGCATTGTTCGTAATCACATATACATAATATATGTATGATCAGATGATTACTATTTATTGTATCCTTGTAGCGTTTATAAGGATACAAGGATTGGATGAAAAAGGTTATGATATGATATCCATATTCTGCTAATCTTTACCAGGTTTGTCAATTCATAATATATTGACTTTTCTAATAACATAATTTATTCAAGATTTCTATGTTAATTAGCATATAGTAAGGGTACCAGTAAAGTGAGTGTAAGCATTTTAACAATGACATTCTTTTATGACTAAACTTCACACGCGTGAAGAAAGCGTCATGCGTAGAAAGAACACTATAATTTTTAGGTGACTTGCTCTGAAACACGGTATTAAACACTTATTGGTACTTAACTTTTTGGACATTCCACTGCGACCAGACTGCGAATAGGTCGTCCATCAAAACGCACCAAGTTCACAAAATCTGGCCTACCACAATGTGACCGTAGTATTTTTAATCCGCCGATGATGTATGGCCCGTGTAAACTGGTGCAATGCAAATCGACGACAAACAGATTGATTTATTCCTCTGTTTTGGCAGCCGACGTGCGAGCTAAAAATTTACGTAACGCAAGTATAATCTTAAAGACACAAGCAGACGCATGGGGGGACTCTTCTGTCTACTCGCAGTTTAAAAAGAGGCCTGTTTTTGCCCTCTCAGTGTGGCCAACACTGGAAGGGCAAAAGCGGGTGATGAGGAACTAGGCAAGGGCATATTTATCTATAAACTAGACGTTCCGCGCGGCTTCGCCCGCGTAAATTAGATATTTTACAGACAAATTAATCAACAAAAAATAGCCTATGATCCTTTACGTGGTCTACTTCTTATCTGTGCTAAATAACAGAAAAATTGCTACAGTAGTTCGTGAGATAAACCCTTTTAAATAATTTCCCCCGCTTTTTCCACATTTTCCTCTAATTTGTTCGCTACTATTAGTTGTAGCGTGATTAAATATAGCCTAAGCCTTCCTCGATAAATGGGCTATCTAACACTGAAAGAATTTTTCAATTTGGACCAGTAGTTCCTGAGATTAGCGCGTTCAAATAAGCCTTTCAAATAATTTCCTCCCTTTTTTTTCTACATTTTCCTCTATTTCTTCGCTTCTATTAGTCGTAGCGTGATAAGATATAGCCTATAGCCTTTCTCGATAAATGGGCTAGCTAACACTGAAAGAATTTTTTAAATCGTACCAGTAGTTCCCGAGATTAGGGCGTTCAAACAAACAAACAAAGTCTTCCGCGTTATAATATTAGTATAGATTATAATATTAGTGTAGATGATCTACGTCGATTATAAAATATTGTAAAGATAGGCTCTATCGCCGGCGTAAGAGCCTTTCGTATAGGTACGCTTAAACAAGTCAAAATCTAAGTTGGTTTATCTGTGACAGCTTTTGATATCCAATGACTAAAGCTAAGCACTAGTCCTTAACACATTGGGTGCCCACTATACTACACCTTCATTTATTATTGCTCCCATGCCCCATACAATTTACAATGTACCCACCGGTTATGCTTATGGCCACACAGAGGAGAAAATGTGATTCCATCAGTGATGCTCATGGCAGCCAAGGTGTTAAAGGGAAGTAAAAAATGGAAACTAAGTAAATATGACAATACCGATTGCCAACGCGTTGTGCTGAACTCTGAAGACTCATAAGCTTAACCCTAGTTGTGACGGAAATTATGGTGATGTTGATGATGATGTCCCGCAGAGTAAATTACAAATTCCAGCGCAGACAAACTCGTCAGTTACCCGGCATAATATAAGTTGTATGTCATGATTTCAGCTTTCGAATTATACAGAATAACATCCAGCATTAAACGATATGGAGCCGTGCCAACTTCACCCCGTCTCTTCTATTAGGTTTCTATGACCCATTTTAGGCAATGTTCTTCAGGGTTGAAAACTTTTTTGCCGATGCTATTTTTGGGGAAAATGGACAGTGAAAATAGTTTTTCTACATTGTAATTTTAGAACTACTTAGTATTTTTGTAAGTTAGTCATAAAGAAGGTGCCAAAATAATGGCTTATTATCATAATGAGAAATGAAACATTTTTAGTAAGATTTTTGCAGTGTTTCTAGTTGGTACCAACTACCAAATCTACTTGCATCTAATTTGCAATAAAATATAATCTGGCAACCGCGCGTGTACAGCAGCAGCAACGAATAAACGCCAGCGCATTAGATACGAATAACAAACAAATTTCAATTTTATTTGGGAGATCATCAATAAATCAGGGCGGGATGTTTATTTTCTCAAAAATTTTGACAATAATTAGTCACATGACTCGTGCTAGCACAGAACCGAATTCCGAGACATGTTTGCGGCAGAAATAGAACTCAGCGGGTAGTGGGTACTATGAGATCTCCCGTGTGACGTCGCCCGTCCCGCTCAGTCTCGCGCCGAAATATACTCTTCTCCCTCGCACGCGTTCACTTCATTGTTTCGAATCATTATTCCGGCGGCCGAAATAGGTTGGGAGCGTCCGAAACAAGCTTTTCATAAGCTAATACGAGGTTACAGCAATCATTGGCTGAAATCGAGAGATACGTTAAATATTGAGTAGGTATGCAGAACGATAAAGTAGGTACTCTAATTGATTTCCTTAATGCGGGAGAAGTGAGCATTTTAACATTGCCAATGATCAGTTTGGGGAACGTCACTTATTTTAATGACGAGTCCCGAGTAATGCCAAATGTGAAATGAGGGGCAGGAGTTCTGCAGAATGTTTGGTAGGAATATGACGATACGTTAATCATCATTAGCAATTTCATACATCATCATTAGCCATGTTGATGATTCTTCAATGATGCTACATTGTACGTGGGCCGTGGCCATGCCTTGAAAAACTGCTACATTCTTCACTACTGATAACTGTTCTAGACGTGGACCGCACAATACGTATTCTGCTTTTGCTATTGTTAAAAAAGACGTGCATTTTACGTTACGTTGACGTAAATTTACACGCCACGTCCACGTTGACGATGTCGTGACGTGGACATGTGGACAGGCTCTAATATAGTACAAATTTTGGATTTACTGGCAGCACTTGTCAAGTAAATTATAGGGAAGTGGTTTTGAATTGGCGACACTAGTTTGCAGCAAAGCTACTACTTTAGTAGTAGCGTACTGTTCACATATTATATCCACGTGTTGTTACGTAAGTAATCCGAAATATTTGTGCTTATCTTGAAATTGTAATCTACGTTTTAACCTACAAACGATAACGAATATCTTTATCAATATCCGCTTATCGATGTAGATCATCTTATTTACAGTAATCAACTGATAAAGCAACTTTTTACTATTGATTAAATAAATCCTTACATTATTATAATATATGAATGGAATTATTTTAAAAGGGTTTTTAATCGGCTCTATTATTACGATGTGGATTAAATTCTTTCTTCTAACGCCTTATTTACGAAAGACAAAAAATGTATACTATGGACATGTTAATACAGGCTTTTTCAACCGGTGTGCCGCGGCACACCAGTGTGCCGCGTACATTTTAAAGTGTGCCGCGATGCTTAATTGCAATCATAAAAAAATATTTCAAAAAACAAAAAAGTGCGGAAACAATAATAGTCAATTCCCGGAAACGAGACGAGTAGAGCTAAGCGCTTTCCGTTCTTCTTTTTTAGGGTTCCGTACCCAAAGGGTAAAAACGGGACCCTATTACTGAGACTTCGATGTCTGTCCGTCTGTCCGTCTGTCTGTCTGTATGTCCGTCTGTCTCCAGGCTGTAACTCAAGAACCGCTGTAGCTAGACTTCTGAAATTTTGACAGATTATGTATATCTGTTGCCGCTATAACAACAAATACTAAAAACTAAATAAAATTAATATTTAAGGGGGGCTCCCATACAAAAAACACAATTTTTGGCCTAATTTTCCTCTATAATGGTACGGAAGCCTTCGTGTGCGAGTCCGACTCGCACTTGGCCGATTTTTTTTCTTCACTGGTGTGCCGTGAAAGTTTACTGAAACTAAAAGTGTGCCGTTGACAACAAAAGGTTGAAAAAGCCTGTGTTAATAATAGGGAATATTACGCAAAGGTCGGAGCAGAGGGCGCTACTAGCACATACAGTCAATAATAATCCGACTAAAATCCGACATGTTGCTCACGAGTCACGTCATAATATTAGAATGTTGACAGAAACGTTGTCAACAAACGTTGTCGAACCAATTTCTTGTTTACTGTCTGTGCTGGTTGAGATTAGAGGCAGCACCTCTAGCGTGGAAACAATATTGCAATGATGTATCTAATTATGAAGTTTTGGGGCTGGTCATAATTTTACGCGACTATATTAAGACGCTGGTCTCCAATCTCGTCAATATACCACGTGATGTATCACGAGCTAGGTATTTTTAGTGTACACTGTAACGCCATATTGTTGGTATCTATTTCTAATCACCCTATAATCGATGTTAGCGTGACATCACTTTATGCCGTGTAGTGTCCACGTCAGGGAATTGTGGTTTTGCCAAACTTCCTAGATCCCTGCACTAGGTTTGATCGCCGACTTCGTTGGGCCAAGATTGTTACCATGATTACTACTGTCCGTAATCATGGGCCATGGTCCATGGTCCGTCAAAGCAAAAACAGTATTCATTAAAAACCTCAATTTGAGGGAGCATTATATTTTTTGGACTCCTTGCCATAACAAAGGTGAGCATGCGGTCATACATTTGTCTCTGATTATGATAACCGACAAAATTAAGAATTTCCCTTCCTTCCTCCAATGTGCTAGTTAAGACTTAAATTGTGAAAATTCGTAAGGGAAAAACAAACGGACATTCTATTTTATGTTGTAAGTTGGGAACGTGAAACTCCTGGCAAGCGCTGTTGCCAACGTAACAAAACCAATCACGGAGACCCCTGGCTTTCACTTATTCTTATACTCCTAAAGGGAATCGAAGGGTGCGACGCAGGTCTTACAATCTGGTCTACTTTTGGCAAGTGCAAGTGTCTACCTTGTCTCTAGTGTATTTTGTGATCGTCTGGTGTGACTATTTATCATGATATGGTATGCCAAGCTAAGTTTAAAATATTTTCGTCTAGCGCTTTTAAAA
Source organism: Lysandra bellargus (assembly GCA_905333045.1). Lineage (NCBI taxonomy): Eukaryota > Metazoa > Arthropoda > Insecta > Lepidoptera > Lycaenidae > Lysandra > Lysandra bellargus. The sequence continues at coordinate 7,856,730 of HG995320.1, read as the reverse complement.
TATCTTGTTTTTACTCGCGCATATAGAAATTAAGCTATTTTGCATATCTGCTAGAGACGCTAGACTCGAAATAAGAGACAATACTATTTGGGCAAATATGCAGTCTGCTGGCCACAGGCAACCCTCTAAAAAAACGTCTGAGCATTTCGCTATCAAATTACCGAGTTGGCAGTGCGTTGACTTTTCTCCGAAATTCCGATGCAAGGTTTTTGGCAAAAAGTCCCCGGCGCTTTCTCTGTGACGTTGCACGGACGTCAATTAGCGTCATGACGCTGTCGTTTGGTGAACGTTCCTGTTGACGAATGTGATTGGCCGAAGACACGCCATCCGGAAATTATCGTCATAAATTACGCGGGAAAACCTGACGAAACGACGTTCCGAATTTGAATTGCAGCAACTCGTAATTCAAACTTGGAATGTCGACGTTTAAGGTTGTGATGCTTTAGGAATGACAACATTCAAATATTTATTTGACTCTTTCATAGATAAAGTATGGACTCTAGCTTATCAACTTTTTTTAGTCCAATTTTTCATAGTCATGAACGGTATAATGCAGTATGAAGCAATTTAAAAATAAATCCAAGAAATACTGGAAAGTTCTATCGAAATGCATGTGTATAAAAGCTCTTGAAAGGTCGTGAAGAAATGGAGAAATTTTTAATTCTTGCATTGGAGCTTTGTAACAAAATTGCTGAAAACAATTAAACATAAGAGGTTCTTATTTCAGATTAATAGTGTTTTTTTGAAAAAGTGTAATCCCCATTATGGTCGCATTTATAAACATGTCGTAATAACATTTTCTGAAAGTTACATAAATTCTTCGTTAATCTTCAAAATTATGTTATCAAAACATTTCTCAACAGTTTTGTCGCTGTCATAAATCGCTTGAAATATTATTTTTAGTGAAAATATGATGTTAAAACTTTAAGCTCGTGAATTCCACACGTTTTTTAGTTTCTTTTCTTTCGTTTAATCTGCTTTTAAATATGTAATATTAAGTTCGAGGTCTTGCAAACTTGGTAAAAGTTAACATCGATTGCTATTATAAATAGCTACAGAATATGAACTTGGCGTAGAAGGTAGATGGAAGTGGAACCATATGACGTTTGCGACCGCCAAGTTGACTTTTTGTTTTACTAGACGACCTTTCGTTAAACGTTATCTGAAATGTTATTTTTAAATATATTCTTCATAATAAAAAAAAAATGAGTTGCAATAGACTTCTATTGCAACTTTTTTTTTACATCAATTTTGTAATAGTTTAATTAAAATTTAGTGTGTTTTTGAGAACCAATAGAATCCCTTAATTTACGTAACCTTGCCTTGCTATAACCGCAGACCATTCTAGACGCAGCCAACTTTCGATCAGAGGGTTAGGAAAATAATGACGTCTGCGGCCATCTTGTAGTTTGTTTTACTATCCGAGCTTCTATCACAAGTCATGAAAATGCTGTTTAAATATAAAAAAGAAGGAATATGGCCTTTTGCAATCTTTAACAAACGTTGGGTCAAGTTTTGATCAGAGGGTAGGTAGGAAAACGATGACGTTTACCGCGGCCATGTTGTAGTTTGTTTTATTAGCCGGGCTTTCATTAAAACGTACAAGGGTGAACGGAAAGCAATTTACCCTGTCCCATCCCGCTGCTGTCAATTAGGGCTGTCACCCGTCACATATCGAGCTCACGGGGGGATTTCACAAGCAGGGCATAACCCTGTCTTGTAGTATCTTTTAGATGTGACACTTTTTTAGTCCGCTCCTAGTAAGGAAATAAGAGATTAATGCCCTGTTTTTGTAGTTTGTTTGACAGGAGTTTATCTTTTGGCCAACATAAAAAAGTTGACCAATAAACAACTCTATTGAACAGATAAACTCCTGCCAAAAAACCTCAGAAACTGTGTACAAAGGTTATTTTGAAGAATTATGCTTTCCAGTTTCAATAACATTTCCAACCTGTGTTGACCTGTGGATTTGAATGTTGATTAGAATGAAAGATTATTATTCGTTCTATGGCTGGACTTATATGCGTTCGCCCGAAGGTTTTACGGCTACAGTGCAAGATAACAAGGAAATGTATGAAAATGACAGCGCGCTGCGCGACCGCGCCGCTATTTAGATAAATCGTTACATATTGCTTGTGATCTCGAGGTGTAGCAGCCAAACGTATATAAAATATAAATTCAGCCTTAGATACAATCTGAAATCGGCTAACTTCAGTCGTGTAAAGCGCAACAACTTCACATCCGTAACTAGATCGCTGGTAATTCTGACTACAGTCGACTGTTTCCAGTTATAAATCGCGTTTCCTCTTAGCATTTCAATGTGCACTCACATTTCACATATGCGAGATATATTTCTGGTGGTTTCCGCAATCCAAACAGCACGTACGAATTTCAACTCTAAACCAATTACTGTAGTCTTGTTTCATTTTGCCATAGGCTCGGCACTGCGCTTTCTTTATTCGGAAGCATTATCGGAATGGTCATACTGAATCGACTGTTTGGCAGCTTACCACTTCGCATTCTTTTTGAAAAAAGTAAAAACTGCATCAAATTCTGCTTATTCCTTTAGAATTCAGGAGTTATGATGCCATATAATCACAAACTAGTAAATACATTATGCTATAGGCGTCTCATAATATTATGCTTTGGATAATTGCTGGTTCATTATATAGATGACGTCTTATAATATTGGTACCTTTTTTTAACATGGGGAAATGCTTTTTGCATCCCTGGCGGATTGGGGACATCGGCTGGGGTATGTGGGACTCCGAGGAACTACCCACTAAGACCCCATATTGCTCCCCTCCCCGCCTAGGCACAGTCACGGGCACGATCAACCCACCGCAACTCTACCAGCGGTTGCCCGCGTCTCGCAGACTCATTAAATAATACCTACCTACTGCAAGAAATTAATACGTTTGCCATGGACAAAGCAGGAAAAAACATTTCAAATGCACTTATAATTGCTTTATTTAAAGCTTATTCAGGGTATACGGTTTATAAACACATGTTCAAAAGTTACGATCGTTAAATTCGTAATTTAGTTCACGGGAGGGACTGAGCAATATCATCCAGATATTTAAAGTCTTCTTAAGAATAACAATTGTTTTTATGCTCTTGCGCCGGAGTAAACCTGTAAAGACCATTATTCACGTTGAGCCATTGTGAATCATGATTGTGAAAGAAATGATAGTAATTTAGTCTTCCCAAGTTGGGGATGTGCCCCGGAATCCGGATAAGCTACGTTGATCATGAGCAATCGTAGACAAATAAGCTACTCATTCAATTCAAACACTCAATCATGGGCCAAAGTAGAGAGGCTGTATAAACGATAGCAGTAATAAAACAAACTTTTATTCAAAATACACAGTTAATAAAATGGCCAAAAACTTCATTTTATTGAACAAGATTTTATTGTTTTACAGACCTTTAGGAATATCGATGAGGTAACAGAAGTTAAATAAAAGGAGTCTAAAGACAGAGAAAAATTTGAAAAGTTAAACAGAAGTTTCTTTGATCGTAGAGTATTGCAGAATGTAGAGACTATTGATCGTTTCAATCTATCGCAAATAAACATGTTTCTTAAGGACGCGTATACAGAGAGGTCGATCGAATCCATTTGGAATTTGGACGCAGACCAGTCTCCCGATATTTCAGCCTTTACGAAGGAAAAGGAATCCCCCATTGCTGGGCACGTGTTGTCAATAGTAGTAAGGTGATTCGTCTGCTTACTTGCAAAAATCACACTAATCACGGCCATGTTACCTCGGGTCAATGACCAGTTTAATTACAGGCCATGTTCTGCAACTTGTTTGCCACTTGACCTACTTACATCCCCCCGAATGTTCGGGATGAGAAAAGAACAGAGGAACGATTCTCGTGCCTTCAATCTTCGAGTGATCGTGCGGAGTTACTCGTTTTCGTTCGAATCAGATTCGAAAAGTTACGGTATAATTGGTCAACAATCTAAGCAAGGAACAGAACTGCATAGGAGTGACTCGTCTGCTGATTTTAAGATCAGAGAAATGTATTCTGCATAGATACACTGCTTATAGCAAATGATATTTTAAAAATTAAATTCTAATATTACCGAAACTCTATACTTTACTTTGTAGTACTTGTTAAACGGAGAAGAAGTGAACACAACATGCTTCTATTTTAATCTCATAGTATATTTTTTTCGTTTCATTTTTAACACCAGTCACCGCTGTTAAGCTTTTTTTTCAAGGGTATCTTTTACTCTTCTTCAATGGTTCTGACTACTCGCGGTTAAGGTTTCCAGGTCACATTTTGTGTATTCTATGGAATGTGTCAATTAACCTTTACTAGTTAGCCGCACGAAACGTCTTTACACACACGATACCGTTATCGTACGAGCCTTGGAAATATAATTGTATTATGTTCTTACATCTAGATAATGACGAGGTCGATTTGTGTTCCGATGGATTAATTATCAGGATAAACAATATAAAAATAGGTTTTAAGGCCATAGTTGGCCTTAAAATTATCCTTATCTACAGTCTTTACCTTATTTTTTAAAAGTTTATTCTTTAAGTTCAAAGAATTCTTAAAGTTATGATATCCTTATTTTTCAGTTAAGGCTTAAGTAGGTCTCTGTTTCTGACATTACACTGTTAATCTTAACAGCATCACGCTGATAACCTGGTTGACTGACAAGCTGACCTATACGTCTGATGGGCATGTAAAATGTCAGTCCTGCGCCTGATCTCACTCCGGTCATGTCGGACATCCGGCTACGAGAGTAGAGAAAGAGAGTGTTCCGGTCTTTTGCGCACTTTTGGGTACTATAAAATCACTCCTGCGTATGGCCTTTTCAATAACTACACAGGCACATATCGTGTAAGAGCAGTTAAACGATTTTGTTCGTGACTGTATTATGCCCACGGAAGTAACTATAACTATTACCGTTTGTGGGCGAATAGTTTTGCGCCAAATTAATATTCCCATAATAGGCCCGAACGGAATTAGTTGTCCGGTACAACTACAGAGCAATGACGTTACACTAATTGCTCGCATCCCGCTCTGTGTACCTGGATTGTGCTGTTTCGGTACAATTAGTTATGTAACAGTGTTGGCTGAGTTATCATAGTCAAGAGTCTAGACTCGGGTTAGCTACAATTTCTAATTCTCATATCACTATATTTCAAATTTAAATTTTCAGGATATTTGAGAATTCAGACAGATTTAAAGAATATACATTATACAATGCGTGCAGCATGCAAATGTCAAACTGAGTAAAGAGAAACTTGGTGGGCTGGGATTTGAAATGCAAGGTTTTTATATAATGCCAGAGATAATGTTTAAACGGCCCATTCACTATCCTGCATTGCAGTCCTGCTGCAGTCCGCCGTGCAGGCCTGCAACACCATTCACTATCCTACATAAGCCGGCGGACTGCACGCAGGATAGTGAATGGTGTTGCAGGCCTGCACGGCGGACTACAGCAGGACTGAAATGCAGGACAGTGAATGGGCCTTTTTACTCACATTGCCACACATTTAGACGTTGCATTGGTTAATGCCAACCAACCTCCATCGTAGAATCACAGACACAATAGGTTTTCGATTGTTATGCGGCAGCCGGCTGCCGCTTGGAGATTGATGGGTTAATTTTGTCTATCTGTCGTAACATTCGGAAGTTGCAGATAATGAGCAAGAAGCACTCAGTCCATTGTGAAGAGAAATCGACAAAAACAATTGTTATGCTAGTAATTTTCAAGGAAAATGTAGTTTTAATAAATTGAAAACGGGCTTGAACAAGTTAATTGGCCCGTCCGGCCCGAGAGTACTCGAAGGCCCGGTCAAGGACTTACGAAAATAAATCTCCACCGCCCCCTGCTTACAGTTAAAACCACGTTAAAACCTTGTTTAGTTGTTAGTTTTCAAATAAAGAATTAATAAGGCTCGTTGGACATGGTTTGGGTATACTTTATTTTTCATCCTGAAAGAACAATCTTTGGACTATTAATGATTGTACATAGATTATTATATTGGCTGAAAAGTGAATAATTAAAACCATAATTAGGAGCACTATAATATCCCTTTAACACACGGTAATGTCATTACTATTATATGGTAAACGTTTCCCTAGAATTATGCCCTAGATGAAGGCAGCTTGTTTATTCAGCCCTTGAAACTACATAATAACATTTATCGGCTGTTGCTATAATAAATGCAGTCGATAAAGTTTTATCTAAAACAAACTGAAGATGTAACAGATTTGGTTTAGAAGTATTTGAAAGGACTGAAAATGAGGTAGAAAACTTTAGAATAAATTCAGTAATAGAGATATTCAAACCAGCCACAACACAGCGAAAAATATTACAAGATGTAGTAAGCTGAGCGGAAGTGTAAAATTAGATCGATAATCGTAAAATATAGAGTGGAGCTATTGAACGGGATTACTCATATCATCGTTTATAAATAAATACTTGTGCTTGCCTCCGATGCCAATAAAAACTAGCAACTATTGGAGATTGGGAGATAATTAGGATCCATCCTGAAAGCGAAAAGTTGGCTCAAATGTCTCAGTAATTTAGCAATAGCGTTATCCTTTCGAACTTCCTAAAGCCATATTCGTCAAAGTGACATTCAGGATGTGCATTGAGCTAAATGGGACATAATGAGAAACTCTTCATTTCTACGTAATCATTGTTTGGTCTAACTATTTCCGTGAGATAAAGCATTAATATCCATTGTATTTAATGGAATATCAATATCAAGTATGCTTCATTATTAAATTCTGCAAAGTAAAATATAGTTATTAAGACCTAAAAGTATTTGTGTAGCTACAAATGCCTCGAAATCCAATTTGCTACTCCATTCGCTCCTTTGAAATGTTTCCTCAACCGTTTGAATAAATGCACTCCCAAAGTGCACCTTGCTGCCTCATAATAAGGACGCTAATATGCGACTAAAGTAGGTTACATAAAATATTACGTGGTCGGTAAACATGTGTTTATGTGGACAGCAAAATTCCGAAGCAGAACGTCGGGTGCATTCACTCAACTTACTTTGTATGCTCGGAAAACTTGCTTGTCATTTGCAAAACTAAATTCTGTGAACAATCCTACACTGCTCTGAAAGCAATTTTTGAACCGGAATAGCGCGTTATCCATGCCGCTTCTACAGGTTTAACTACAGTTGCGTAAAATTCTATTTGTATTCGACATCCACTTCTACGAGCTTTATTTATAGCCAGGCATTACTTTGACACGTTTACACAAACATTGACTTGGACCTGACCACACCTAATCCTATGAATAAATTCTGAAACAAAACAAGCTCGACGTCTAATGATGTAGATGTAATTCCGCAAAAGTTAATCATCTGATTCTTATGCTCCATTACTTCGGTTCTTTAATGACCTTCGAAGATTTTAAATCTTACTTTATCTTTATTTACTTATCTTTTCTCTCTTTCCAGGTCTTAGCGGTTCGAAGGCGGACATGCAACATAGGCGAGAGGTGTTCGGATCGAACTTAATCCCGCCAAAACCTCCAAAAACGTTCCTTACACTAGTCTGGGAAGCGCTGCAAGACGTGACGCTTATTATTCTCGAAGTAGCTGCCGTGGTCTCATTAGGGTTGAGTTTCTACAAACCGTCCGAAGATGAGGAGGATATTGGTGAGTAAAAACTTGCTTAAAATTAAGTTTAAAGAATAGGATGTTAAAAAAGTAAAATATGACTATTTGGAAAGTAGAGGAACGCATGTAGTCTCAAAGAGATGGTCTCCTTTTTGGCGAGTTATATCACCATCAGTGAGAACTTGAAAATCGAATAAATTAACAAGGAAAGTAAATGTGTTTAAAGCTCTTACTTTCCTTATTCAGTTTACATTACATTAACCATATTGGTTGTAAACACATAAGTTAAATAGACTTTTAACGATATAACAAGCAATTATTGATTTAATTGTTTTCCAAGACACCAAATAAGGAATTTTGTTTTGTTCTAATAGTAATAGTAATATTTGTTGCCACAATTTTGTTATAAAAGTTTGTTCGTAGGAGTGTTATTCAAGAAATTAAGTATGTAGTTCTGAACACACATTCGCTATCGAAAATCAATATTATCATTCCAAAGACTTCATGCAAATCATTTACGGTTATAGTTCCATTAGATAGAAACATTCTATGTAACCTCGACAAACGTATGATTTTACAACGTTACTTTATGTATTTTGATTTCTATTTAGAGATCATATTATTTGGTTATAACATGTATTTTTCTCTTTTCAACATGATTTTTGGATTAATTAGATCCCGGTAAGAAAATGTAACTAGAAGTTTGTGTATACCCTGCACTTACACTGTTGTACAACTTAGTAAATTCCTGGACTTCATTATCTAGAAATTGCAAGTTTGTAGACTAGTATTTCAAACCTGATCCTACTTTCTTCCCTTGTTGTTTCTACGTCCTATTCCTATTCTTCAGACTGTATCTTCTATGTTTCTTCTACAGTTTCGACGAAATATTACCTAAGTCTATAAAACTTATTTAGATTTATGAAATCTACCAATTACTGAAAAGCTTATTGGCTTGATCGGTTATTGGCATGATTGTTTTAGTATGGTCAATTGATCCTGTTCCTTATCTCTGACGTTATTTTTCCTGGCTATCCTGTAAACCTATTTCTCCTATAATGCTTACGCTAGTAGATTTTGCTCGATTCCTTACTCTGTCTTCAAGTCTATTAGGCAAATTATTACATGAAGCGTTCACAAACACAATATGCTAATATTGTTAGAAGTAATGCAAACTATTATAAATTGGCTTTTATTTTATTTTTATTCAACATTTTTACCCTCGCGTAGTAATTATTTTTTGCTTGTCACGCGACCTTTTGTGTGTTTTAGTTTTTTAAGGTGGAGAAAATATTGTAATCCTCACAATATTGTTTTATGGTGTAACAGGAGGTACTGTTAATAATTGTAGGCAATATTTTCTCACTGAGTGAGAGCACCTTCAAGCAGAAAACCTATTTTCTACAAAGTATGATGGAGCTCATTAGTGATAAGTGCCATAATTAATGGCTACATTACACTGCGGATACCATTTCTGTTAGTTGTGTTCTAATAAAAACTAGTGCTAGTGAAAATATCGTTAAGCATCGCAACGCAGAAGAACCAAGAAAAATGTTAATCTATTAAAAATCTCATTTTCTCCGAGTGATTTCGATTTATCCCGATCGGATAGAAAATGGAGGATCGATTACACCCCAAAGCCATTCAAAATTTAACGTGTATTTTCTTTTTTCAATATGATATTTGGAACTCTTAGACCCTGGTAAGAAATTTTAAATTTGTGACTGCACGCACTGCTCGTTTCTTGGTAGCGTGTATCCAATTTGCTGTCCGTTTGTAGTATTATAGATTGCAACTGTGTCGTTTCCTCTTGTCGTAAACGTATGGGTCTTTTTTCATGTTTATTATATCTGTGAACTTTAAACGAGACAAATTCAAAAATGTAATGTGCTTTTATTACGCACTAAACACTTTACGCGTTGCAAATTTTTAAAAAATATCTCGTATACTATATTGGACACTTGTTTTACGACGTCTGTCGCACTGTCCATGCTATGTCTTTGGTTTGTTTTTGCAACAAAGTAAATTCAAAAGTCTCTAATTTCACGCTTACTCAAAATCTTATTTATATGCTTTGTTAGGTTCGTTTTTACGAAGAATAATTTCAAAATTTACCTATCTTCCCTTCGTTTGAATTACATAAGTGTTATCAGAATGTTAAAGAATATATTTTGCTTATTACTTTTCATATCTTCCTTCTAAATGTTATCAATGTTATAGTTAAACATATTTAACTGCCTAACGTTTTAGGATACACGCGATGTAAAAACCCTAACTGTATCGATTTTCTGAATCCTTTTAATCCTACTGGCATCACCCTAAAGCCAATGTTATTTTTTTCATTAATATTCATAGAGACATGAATATGTATGAAAACTACTATTTTGCCTTTTTTGCTAAACCAATTTGACATACCCATTTTATTTTTGACGGTCATGTTTCTATAACATTTATGGCCTGTTTCACCGCTTCCTGATAAGGTGCCTGATAGGCTTATTTGACAGATTCTCCATACTCTATATGTCAAGTTAAGTGGTAGATAGCCAATCCGGCACTTTTTAGGAAGTGGTGAAACAGGCCCTTATACTTCAACGACGATTATAAATCGAATAAAGACACTTCATCTATTGTTCTAATTTATATTCCCTAATTTATATAAAACAAAACTATGGGAAAGGGAATCAACACTACTAAATTACACGACACATTCACACAAGAAGGTTGGATGTTAGTGGAGATTTTCCTTATTTGTCGTAACTTATACGCATCTCCTTGTTTTTCCCTTGTAATGTATTATGATTTTCTATTAAGGGTCCCTTTTCTTTACGAGTTTGAGACCCTCCTAAGCATTGTTATGAAGGTACACTAATTTATAACGTCATTGTTGTGATTAGGGCTTAAGATGGTGTACATGTAAGGTAATGTTGTGTAATAGATCGTGTTAACGTTTAATCAGTAAACATATTGTGTTAATGATCAATACCCTTATAAGCAACATTATTCTTGTCGCGTGCAATGGTAGCAATAGCTATTTAACCTTTAGAAGTTTAGGTTTTTTAATAATATCAATAATTACACTGATGTCTGGTGTTACATACGCTCAATTCTAAAATGCATTAGGCATACTAAAATCACTTTTATTTCATAGATGCCTATACATCGTTCTACCTTTACTAATACAATATATTATCCAGTATCTTAAAATAATGTACACTTCGTTATCAGATTTACTTCAGTCTTATTGATCGTATCCTTTTCAGTCCTTTCGATCTTCTTCGGGATTGAGTGTTTTAGGCTGTCTTTTGTAGTGGCCTCATCTTAGTCGAATATATGTGTATCTATTTAATTATATATGCGATTGAACATTTTTATTCAAACAGCTTTTACAGACGGTTGCTGATAGACCCAATGAATCATCGAATTTTATTCATAGGCAGTTGACCTACGTCATTTGGTTGAGTTATGTGAATTCAATATAAGTCGTGATCTATCGGTTGGGTTTGACATTACATAGTACTTTTTAATTTTATTCTAATGCAATTAATTCTAAAAGTGCTATTGGGTTTTTCAGCGACCACTTGTATTGTGTGAGTACTGAAGGATGTTTGTTACGTTTCAGCGCATCTGGACGAGGAGGAGGGTCATTACCAGTGGATTGAGGGGCTGGCGATCTTAATATCTGTTATAGTAGTCGTGATAGTTACAGCGTTTAACGATTATACGAAAGAAAGACAATTTAGGTACGTATTACCTTTCAGCGTTTTATTTATACCATCATATTAGATATACTTCTTGTCTTTAATTATTATTAGTACCAATTAAAAACCGTAGCATGAACCTAATATTATCTTCTTAGCTTTGCCTTGGTAGAAAGTCATTTAAGCCATCAAGTAAATTTTGTGACCATTTAAGGTCGGATCCACCGGATCGGAATCAGACCATTACCACAGTAGCGGACGGATTTGTTGCTTTGTATTGATTTCTATGGTACTACATGCACTGGAACGTCATTTCTGTGCCTGACAAGTGACAAAATATGACGACGCTCCATCCGCACCGTACGTTCCGATTCCGACCCGGTGGACGCGTAGATTTAGCCGATTTTTAAATTTTATAACAAGTTCTATTCTAAGTCAAACGTTTCTCTTGCAGAGGGCTCCAATCTCGAATAGAAGGGGAACACAAGTTCGCGGTGGTGAGAGCCAACGAGGTTAAGCAGGTGCCCATAAGCGAGATAGTCGTGGGGGACATCTGCCAGATCAAGTATGGCGACCTGCTGCCAGCGGACGGGATACTGCTGCAGAGTAATGACCTCAAGGTTAGTAGTTGACGGAACAGGAAAAAATGGTCAGCAAGATATCAGGCATAGAATGGTCCTTGTGGGCTTGCTTATCTGTCAATCCGTCACATGGATCATAGTTGTGCGGAACTAGGAAGTAGCGTTGAGTAGGTTCTTGTTATAACAAGTACGAAAACTGGCGTTATTAGCTGTTATAGCAGTCATTCTGCAACTTGAGTGACTTGATACCTAAATCGAAAGTCATTTAGGTCAAGGTTTCTCAAAAGTGGGGTTCGCGAACCCCTAGGGGTTCGCCAATCGACGGCAGGGAGTTCGCGACAAGATTCACGTAATGTCGGTTTGATAACTAGCAGGCACGCTCGGCACTCTTTTGGCACTTTGTGTTTTCATTAGTTAGCAAGGGGTTCGCTGTTATCTGGAAATTGTAACAGGGGTTCGTGGATCCGAAAGTTTGAGAAACCCTGATTTAGGTCATCAAACAAATGTTGTCACTTTCAAGCGAATTTCAATGCTATTAATATTCCCACAGCCACCCATTCAAAAGTGCGTGATATTTTAAGGCATTGGGCCTACAGAAAAACGCCTATACAAACTATATTCTCTCATTTATCGTTTGACTGCTACTGTGTTAGTCAGGTAATAGGTGTTGTCAGGTACGGTAGCGCGTTATCGCGCACGTCACTGATAACATCGGTATCAGGGTTATTGGGTTATTGGCAACGCTGACCTTAAATGCGTTCGGTTCGTAATTTTTGATGCGTTCGGGGAATTTTGTTTTATGGCAATTTTATGCGTTTACTAGATGACGCCCGAAACTCTATTGCGCCAAAATTCGATTATTGCGCCGGAACCGTACATTTTTCCAGGATGAAAATTATCCGAAGTCCTGTATCCTCATACATCAGCAAAATCGGTTCAGCGGTTTGGACGTGAAGAGGTAACAGACGGACAGACAAACAATATATTTTACGAGTTTTAATTGGACGCAGTAGTTCAAATGGATCAAATAGATGTTCTGAGAGTATAATATTATTATGTACCGTGTAATTAAGCAAAGGTATGTCTTACTAGATGACGCCCGCAACTCCATTGGGCCGAAATTCGTTTATTGCGGTGGAACCGTACATTTTTCCGGGATAAAAAGTATCCTATGTCCTTTCCCGGGACTCAAAGTATCTCCATACCAAATTTCAGCAAAATCAGTTCAGCGGTTTAGGCGTGAAGAGGTGTTGACAGACAGACAGACAGACACACTTTCGCATTTATAATATTAGTATGGAAGTATGGATGTGTAGTAATTATATTCAGGTGGTGATATAATTATTATAAGAACCTAATTTTTATCTATGCTTGGGGGCCAATTCTTATACTTCGAACGTCTCTTGCATTGACAGTTCTCATGCGAACATACCTCACGATCAAGTAAGACAGCCTGGCTGCGTTTCGACCAGAGTTGTGTTGCGAGAAATGTGTTTCTGAGAACCAATAGTATCGCTTCATTGACGCGAGCTTGCCATGACATCGCTCAGCGCGGCGATGCTATTGGATCTTAAAAACACATTCCTCGCCTCGCCGTCAACCAGGCGTCAACCCAACGTATGCACGTAATCAAAGCGTATCAGTAGCGCCTGCACGTCAACTCGGCTACGGCTAGGCGACGCCTCGCTTACGGCTCGGGGAAGGGGAAAGGGGCAAGGGTGGACGAAGAAACGTAAGCTTGAGTACGGAGAAACGTAAGCACAGGGACGACGAGCCGTAAGCGGGTGGACGGCGAGCCGTAAGTGACTGCTAGTTGACCACGCGTCGCATCCCGGTTCGGAACCTGTTCCGAGGCGAGGCGATTACGTTATGCCGGCTGTACACTCTCGCCGAGACACAGCGAGGCGGCCCGAGTGCGAGGGTATAAATGGGTGCGCTCGCCTCGTCTCGCCTGTCTCGGACCCTCTCGGTCCGGTGTCGGTATTTTGCGCCCGAGACAAAGGGTCTCGCGAGGAAAGCGAGCGCATTACTGTACACTCTCGCGTTTTTCACTACTAGTCGCGCCGCTAGACAGTGCAGAACAGAATAATAACAATAATAAACTTCATTATAAGTCATTAACTGTGAGAAATAAAATTAAATATTATTATAAATCTTTGCATTACAATGATATCTTTCGATGCAATGGTGAATGGTGATCATTGATCGTAGATACGTTTTCGCCATTTTTAGAAAAATAATGGTCCATCTTCTCTTAGTTCATAACTGCGATTGAACTAAGCGAGAATGTACATGATCGCACTCGGGCAAGGGGCTCTCGCACGAGACTCTCGCCCGAGAGCTCTCGGCGAGAGTGTACAGCCGACATTACGGTTCCGGCTTCCGCTTAGTGTGTAGTAGGGAGTTTCATACAAACAATATTGAACGGCTGGAGGCGATACGGTGCCGATCCCTTTCCAAGTTGATATGTGTGCTGTGACCTTGAGATTCAAGCGGCCGCGGCATTCGAAATAATATGAGAACCGGGTGGGTCGTTCGCTAACTTTGTCATTATCACCCCAGTAATATTTGACAGTACAATATTAATTATCAGGACAACAGCGCCTCAAGGTAGCAAATATTATTTATCAGCAACATATTATTCTAAGTGATGTGATAAGTCAGGTAAACGGTTGTTATCATTTTGATAGCGTCTGCAGTCTTATCATTTAATTCTATTTACGCAAGTTATTTGGATACTGATTTTTATTTGATTACAAAACGTTTTCCTCAATGATATGAAAATGTTACGTAATTAGACTGCTAGGGAATTAAGGATAAGGAAAAATAATTAAGAATTAATTTGTGTCTCCAATCTTAAAATCACAATACAAACTGTCGAAATGAAAGGTTATTTTAGTAGAAGCAGGAAAATCACAGACATAGATCAAGATAGATACCGCATGTCGCTCCATTTGTATGAAAACGAGCGTGTCACTTTTTTCCTACCAACTGTGACGTACCGATGATAAGAATCGTGTCCATTATCTTGGCCAACGCTTCTTTTTGAATTTCTACAGCTCAATACGGCACATTTAGGCATTTTTAAAATTCCGATTGACGTCCGATTCCGATAGCAGACTAAGGTATAGACTTTCGAAAGACGAGCATTGCTCGTCGTTTGGGAACGCGATATGGCACGCGAAGTACATATACACATGCGGTATTTATCGATTCTTGATCTATGTATGTGAGGAAAATATAAATTGTTTTTCCTGACAAAAAATATTGACAAACCCTAAGCTTATAAGTCGCTACAACTTTGGAGGCGAACAAAGTTTAGGCGGGTGTACGTTGAACCGGCCACTTTAGAAGTTACCCGGGCTTAAATCTCGTTATAGTAGTTACTACCAGTTAGTTGCGGTAGAGTAGAATTTGAAAATTTTCGTAGTAACTAGGTGCAGCGCAGCCATCCGTTTAGATTATAAATGCGAAAGTGTGTCAGTCTGTCTGTCTGTTACATCCAAACCGCTGAACCGATTTTGCTGGGTATAGAGATACTTTGAGTCCCGGAAAATTTTACCTCGCGATAAACGAATTTTGGCGCCACGAAGTTGCGGGCACCATGAAGTCTCAGACCACATGAAGTAGTGCTTTTTTTTATTGCTCGAAAATCGTCATTTTTTTTTATTCAGAATAATCATCAAACTCAATTTTTATTATTCAGAATAATCATTATTAAAAAATTGGCCAAGTGCGAGTTGGACTCGCTCATGAAGGGTCCCGTACCATTGTAAGGCAAATATTTTCTGAAAGTCTACATGATGCCTATTTCCTGCCCATTACATGATATTTCCATAAAACGAAGTTTAGTTATTTTTACAATATAATCAAAGTATTTAAAATGCAGTTAATATGCAATCGGTTAGGTACGCACTTGTATGTTATCTGATGTTGCGTGTGTTCATTACAAACATATGGCGACTCTGTTTTATAAAAAAAATGCTGTATAAATGACCTGATGGTGCCGGGATACGTTAAAATTATTGCGGGCATCATATACTACTCGTATATGATGCCCGCAACTCCGTTGCTCCAAAATACGTTTATCGCGCAACCGTACATTTCTCCGGGATAAAAAGTATCTTAATATGTCCTTTCCTGAAGCTTGAAAGTTTTTCCATACCCAGCAAAATCGGTTCAGTGGTTTTGGCGTGAAGAGGTAACTGACAGACAGACACACTTTCGCATTTATATTATTAGATAGTATTGTCATTATTTTGAGCGTTCGTGGCCTAATGGGTAGACCTTTGGTTCGCACTCGCAGAGGGTACAGGTTCGACCCCGGGTGGAGGCGTGTACCAACGAGACATTTTCTGATCTCAAGTACATAATACGGACACTCATACGGTGAGGACAAACATCGTGAGGAAACCCGCACATAGTAATTGGTCCCAGACGTATTGACTAGTTCTTTCCTCTGGACTAGGCCGACGATGTTGCGAGAATGCCGTATGTGCTTGGGCAGCCATACGGACATTTAAAAATCTTGTCCCAGGCACTACAGTATTTGAAGGGTGGTTATTTCGCTCTGAAAATACTGTATAAATCATCCGCATTGGATGTAAAGGCCTAGTTTTGTCATTATTTTATTATCTCTTTCGTACTTCGTATTTTCGAAAGAGAAAGCATTATAAAACGAGGAGGCTCCTACATTATGTTTTTAATAGAGATTTGTGTTGAGTGTTAAAAGAAGACCTCAACTTTTAAAGGCCAAAGAATCAATTATTCTTGACACTTCAGTTTCCTTCCTTTCCCGGCGAAGGTTATAAATAATAATTATAATGATGTAAATGTTTTTGTGTGGGAAAACTAAACAGAATCGTGACACATTGTTAGACACTTAATATCCGCTATAAAAAATAGTAAATTAACCAAGATATTCTTAATATCTTAGTTAATTTACTATATACGATTACTATATAAGATATTAAGTAAGTGCTAACGCTAACGATTTTAAAGGCAAAAGGTTTTATATAATTATCTTAGTTTTAAACGGATTTTATCTTAAAATGCCTGAGCCTGTTCAAAATCTAAAAAACATAATGTATGCTTTGTCCAGAAGAAATATGGAATACATACTTTAAGAATACATAATATTCTTTGATTTTCTATTTACCAAAGCATAGTTACAGTAAAAGTATCGAAAACGTAAATTAGAAAAGTTCCCATTTAATTAATGGATGTGAACTAATTACAGATTGATGAATCGTCGCTGACGGGTGAATCGGACCATGTGAAGAAGGGGGAGTCTTTTGATCCTATGGTGCTATCCGGTACTCACGTTATGGAAGGTACGTCACAAGACCGAGGGTATTGCAGATGAATAATGCCACTGGAAGATAATAAATGTTTGTTCTAGCCTAGTGTTACATTCAGTTCAATAAGTTTTATAATATTATGTCATATTTTAATAAACTTTAGAGAAATATAGGTTTTTCTGCAAACTGCTTGCGCTTCTTCTTAAGTTATTGATAATGAAAGCAGGAGAAATAACTTTAGAATACCGATATAAGTACACTATAAGACCAAATCTAATAAGCAATTTTGACTGTTTGTGTCTTTTCATATGTTTGATTGTTTCTCAAAATTATCCTCCCGAATTTTCAGGTTCTGGTAAAATGTTGGTGACTGCTGTGGGTGTGAACTCTCAGGCCGGTATCATCTTCACTCTGCTGGGAGCTGCCGTCGACAAACAAGAGAAGGAGATCAAGCAGATGAAGAAGGGTCCGTATCCCACGTGTTTGTCCCCTATGTCCCCTAGACTGGACGTTTTGTTTCTTCCCGAATTTCTGGTTTACCCGCAACATTGGGAACAAATAAAATGTTTTGCATAAATAGTTCTAGCTAGATTTAAAATTACATTGCTCATTTGTTTAAAGATATGTGAAATATCTTCATTCGGTTGAGGGATTTTGTGTTGGTAAGAGGGTGTAAAGTCCTGTGTTTTGTCCAAAATGAGCACTGTATGCTGTGGGGGTCTATTGACCAGCGACACAAAATTAGACACATGCAAATAAGAATTCAAGCATAGCTAACTCTAAGAGCCGGGACACAAAAACACGGCATGGCGCCGTACGGCGTCGTACAACGTCGTGCCGTAGAAACTCACGTAGAAATTCAAGATGAGTTTCTTCCGTGGTTTTTTCCGATACGGCGCCGTACGACGTCGTGCCGTGTTTTTGTGTCCCGGCCCTTAGTTATGACTTATGACTATAATGACTTTTCTAAAACAAAATAACGTCAAATGCAGAGCACATAGATAAATGACATAACATTCGAATTTCAAAATTTCAACCACATTTCACAACACAATCTGTCAAAAACCTCCACAGTTTCGACTTTCGACCTGAGTGTAGTTGCATACGCATCCGTGAAGCGTTCCAGACGCACTCCGTCCCGATGACAGTTCAAGGTTATTTTACCTCTCAAATGACCCTTAACCTAACGCCATAAGGGTCACTCAGACTCTCAGAGGTGAACTAACTGTGGACTAGTATGAACAGATTTGGTGGACGCATTGAGGTATATATTCTATACAACATACTGCCACATATTTTGGCTAATGACACTATAAAAATTCAGATGCGCACGCACAGTTCAATCTTTTCCCTCTTCAATTCTAAAGAATGTAAAGCTCAATGGAATAAATAATAGTATAGACCGATAACTTATTAATTCATTAAAAAAGGTCTAAAACTTAGGCTTTATTACCTATAAAATTAAAAAGCCTAAAAGCTATATTACAATGTGCACCAAATCTGTCCTAGTCGTGAGATTATTTTATTTTGACCAGTCGCGGTGGCGGCTCCGTTGTTGCTCGTTTTGTGTTTGACTAATGGCCTGAGTTGTCTATGTGGGCATGGTTAGATTTGTACCCCTGTGACTCCTAAAAGTGTAAAATAATCTCGTTTAAAATGAATCCTCCCATTAAATAAATAAAGCATATATTATAAAGCAATCGCCCAGCTTAAGCATTTGAGGCTATATACGTCCGCTACGGATGCTTAAGTCGTGTGACCATCGAGCTATCTTTGAACGTGGCTAGAGAGACAGCGATATATTGACTTCTCGCTCTCTCTGTAACGCAAATTAAACCACTGTGATTAGTTGGCAAAAAAGCGCCAAAACCTTTTTCTTTTTCAGCTTCTTTTTAATTAAAAAAATAAGCAGCCAAAGCCAAGTCCAAAGGTAGCACTAGATTTAGCTTCACATACATAGTGTGACCCATTTCAATGAATCCAATTTTTTTTCTCCATCCCTCGACCCCGGCTCGCCGCTCACCCCACGACGAACAAAACATACACATTTAAACCCTCATCGTGTCTATGTAACGCATGGTGATTGTATACCATACGGTAAATGTGTATGCTTGTGTGTCGGATTATCCCCCGGCTGACGTATTGTACGGAATAGAAGCTAAAAAACAACAGAAGAAGGAAGCCCAAAGCCAGCGCAAGAGCCTCACAGGTAAGTCGTATCCTCTGCTATAGCCTGGCCGGTAGTATAAAAAAATAAACGTCATCAACGTCAAAAATCCGCCATCTTGCATTCGAATTTTAAATTTCAGTGTTGCTGCAATAAATGCTTTCAAAGTTTTTTTTTTTTTTTTAATATAACCGGCCAGGCTTTGCGCCCCGCTTCTCTCCGCGTGCACTAGGGACCGAATAACGCCTAACATGTGCCCGCTTGGCCCTTACGTGTACTTAATGCGAACATATAGTTTAAATAATAAAATAAATAACACAGTAGAATCTAAAACCCCATATCATTCTCACATTTTAATTTACTAGATAAAAGTAGACGCTTGAAAATATTAAGATAACAGGTTACTGTTTGGTATAAAATTGGCAATAATAATTGGCTGCATGTCTAAGGCCCGTATGATTAAACCGCTCTCAGACTCCTACTCAATACTGATCTTGGCTACGCTCTCAACGCCTTAAGGTGCTCTTTAACTATGTATTAGCTTGGTATTAAGTGGGTGTAATACTTAAGTCGAGTTGCAAAGCTGAGTGCCTAATTCGCATGTAAAGAACTTTAAATTAAATCAGCATCCCACCAATGTTTACCTTTCGAGTGGTTTACAAGTACGGGTCTAAGAGTTCGAAATTTGAAATTTTCCTTATACCAGACGGTAGCGACGGGAACGCACTAACGAAAGGGGCGACGCCAGGTGACGACGAAGGGGCCAACAGCCACGGGAACCACGCGGACAACCACGTCGCCCCGGCCGACAAGCCCGCGCCGGAATCCGGACACAAGAAGGAGAAGTCGGTGCTGCAGGCCAAACTCACCAAGCTGGCTATTCAGGTGAGATTTTATAGAATCTCGAGGCCTTCGATCGAGAAATTTCGAGCGCTGAAAATACAGTGTAATACAATAGAGCTGAAAATACACGCGTATTCGCTTTTCATTTCTATTGTATAAAAGATTTATACGTAGGCCATTATAGCCATGCTTTGGCACGAATGGGCCTGCTCGACCGGATAAATACCACGTTCTCACAGAAAACCGGCGTAAAACAGCGCTTGCGCTGTGTTTCGCCGAGTGAGTAAGTTTACCGGAGGCCAAATCCCCTACCCTCCCCTATTCCCTTCCCTTTTCATCCCTATCCTCCCCTATTACCCTATTCCCTCTTTAAAGGCCGGCAACGCACCTGCAGCTCTCTAACCCGTTTGCTCGTTTGCCCCCTTATTTCATAAAAAAATATTGTTTGTTAATAATTTGAATTCGAGATACCCAGCTGTAAGTCTGTAAATATTTTGTATATTGGCACCTATAGCGAAAAACCCATAGGAAATGAAATATTTACAAAAAAAGTGCAAAAACCGATTTTTGTGACCTTTTGACCTTGAAATTTAATAGTTGCGCACACCCTACCATATGTAGTTTTGAGACAACATTTAGGGTGCCAATATACAAATATTTACAGACTTACAGCTGGGTATCGCGAATTCCGAGGTGAACTTACTATACTAATTGGACTATTAATTTTCTTCGGTCTTTACAATTTAACACTATGTAGGTAATAATATGTTATAAAATAATAATATAATATTATGGAATATAGAAATTGCAAATGAAATATTATGCTATAGAAACGAAGCATTCAATTAGTCAGTGTCAGTTTTGTTATTGCAATAATTAAAATCTAAAAACATTTAATTAAAATCTCAACATATTGAGTGCATATTCTATTATAACCTACAAGAGCATCAGACGCTGAATAAACTTTTTACATGCTCACCCAAGAATAAACTTTCTTGTCAGACCTTTTCACCCTGATTTAACCGAACTTGAAACAACATTTTTGTTGCTCCACAGCGGAAAAACCTCGAGTTCTCTTTGACCATTCGACCATTGTCAGTGACGGATTAGCAATTAGCAATTGCCTAGCCCCTAGGGCATCATGTCTGAGGGGGCACCAGAAGAGTGAAGGTTCAAAGACCGATTTTAGTCGACATACGGATAGTGGGGGCCCACAGGCATGGAATCCTTAGGCCTTTGGTCATCAACTTGTCTTAATCTGTTACTGACCCTTGTACTCCTTTCAGATTGGTTACGCCGGTTCCACGATCGCGGTGCTGACGGTGATAATCCTGGTGATCCAGTTCTGTGTTCGCACGTTCGTGCTGGACGGCAAGGTGTGGAAGGCGACGTACATCAACAACCTGGTGAAGCACCTGATTATCGGTGTCACGGTGCTCGTCGTAGCTGTGCCCGAAGGTCTACCGCTCGCTGTCACGCTGTCGCTCGCTTATTCTGTTAAAGTGAGTATGCTGTGATATACTCAGTTGCGACGTTAGGGGGGAGCCGACGCTGGGTGGCCGCCCAGGGCGCCGAACGCAAACAAAAGGGGCGCCGCCTTTTTGAAGTGAAAACTTCTTTAGCAGCGTTGAGCACTTTTGTGAGATGGGTAAAAACTGTGAAACTCGCGTCAGATTCTCGTGCTGATCGAAAAACCTTGGAAAAACCGTAAGACGGTTGGAGAGTAGTGTTTTGTGTCGAACTCGAACTCGAACTCGAATTGATTGTAAGGGTTTCGATTAATTAAAAAAATCGGTTTTCATAAAAAATGGGTTAAAAATTTAATCGATTGTAAGGGTTTCGATTAATTAAAAAAAAAAAAAACGATTTTTTTAATAATTAATTTTCATAAAAAATGAGTTAAAAAAATGCACAACGTTAATAATCAAGTTTTCACTTCTGCCGGCACTCCCGGAGTGCAACCCGTCTTTTTTTAGCACTACCAGCACCCTGGGCGCTGAAGAAGTCTCGCCCAGGGCGCTGGTAGTCCTAAAACCGGCCCTGGATATACTGCCGCACTCAGAGACATTTAATGATGATTAATCTTCGATTAAAATGTCCAAATTTTAAATTAATTACATTTAAGTAATTAATGGTCCGCTCTGAGTGCGGCAGTTAGAGGTTAATGTGTGATAGTGAGTACATAAAATTATAGTTTAGTAAGTGTTTATCTTCCGATTCGTCATTTGAGAAGAATGAAAGAAGCCATCTGCAATAATTTTAGACAATGTATATGACATGCCGACCTATCCGATAGCGCGATTCAGGAAGGTGCGCTGTTTAAACGCATCTCATAAATTAAAATCTACAAAAGCGGATAGCTTACAGAATTTTGCCTGTCAAATTACTTTCCTCTATCAATCAGTATCTATAAACTTAACGTTGCGTACATAGTAAAAAAAATTAAACAAATTAATAAACAACTATATAAAAGACTTGAATCTCAATTCTAAAGCTTGTAACATAAACCATTCGTCCACAGAAAATGATGAAAGACAACAACTTGGTACGGCATCTGGACGCTTGCGAGACGATGGGCAATGCCACTGCCATCTGCTCCGACAAGACCGGCACCCTTACCACAAACCGAATGACGGTCGTCCAGTCCTACATCTGCGAGAAGCTGTGCAAGGTCACCCCCAACTACCGGGACATACCCAAGGAAGTGGCCGAGACCATGGTCGAGGGCATCTCCGTCAATAGCGCCTTCACCTCCAGGATTATGGTGCGTTTTGTCCTGATTCTGCTATGTTAATCCCACCGCTGCGAGATTAATATGATAATGACGTTTCGTTTGACGGTCAATGGACATGTCATGTCCGTCAAACAAAGCATAAATTATATTATATCCTGCGCCACGAAAAGAGACAGAAAAAGCGATGGGTCGAATAAAGAATAAATTACGTCAATCAACTAAAAACAAAACAAAGGAAAAAGATTTAGAATCTATCCTTTCTCCGTTGTATCAAAGTGTGTTAAAATACTCTTCAGTGGGTTCATAAGTGAGTTCAAAGTATTAGAATCCTTTAGTCATAGTCACTTTTTCGTTCCAGCCTTCCCAAGACCCCACCGCGCCGCCTATGCAAGTCGGTAACAAGACGGAATGCGCCCTTCTCGGCTTCGTAGTCGGTCTCGGTCAGAGCTATGAGCTGGTGCGAGAGCGGTACCCTGAGGAGTCCTTCACCAGGGTCTACACCTTCAACTCCGTGAGGAAGAGCATGTCCACCGTCGTTCCTTACAAGGGCGGCTACAGACTGTATACCAAGGGTGCTTCGGAAATTGTGTTAAAAAAGTAAGTGTATTCATATAACAAACAATAACTCGTTAGGACTCATGTCTTTACTAGTTTTGGAAACATAAATATCAAGACTAGTTTCTAGAACCAATAGCGATTAAGCAATTACGTTAGATTTACTTCTCTTCCCCCGCATTAGGGGCGCTGATTCCGCTTCAAATAGGCACAAAAAACAGTTGGGTATCATAAGTCCAGTGTACTTGTGTAATGGAGGTCAGTGTTGCTGGTGCTCGCGCCGATCATGCCTCTCTCTCGTTCGTGCTGTGCTCTCGCTTGCGGAACGGGACAATGACGTCATCTTTTTCGTGCATACAGCCCGTAGTATCGACATGCCTATTTTCCATGAGACATCCAATTGAGATCCTAGCCAAAACAACTGGCCTTTATATTAATATTATCTCAATTTGTAAAAAAATGCAACAATGCACTGCTAAAACAAGTATGACGTCACTTTATGTTATAAAAACGGTTCCCATCCACGTTTTTAAATTCTTATTATTCTTATGCGTGTTCTTTATACATTGTACATTTAAAATAATGAGATATATTTTATTTGCATCTCCTATTGTGCATTGCGCCCTGAGCAAAATCTGATGTATTCGATTTTTCCAGATGCGCATTCATCTACGGTCACGAGGGTCGGCTGGAGAAGTTCACCCGCGACATGCAGGACCGGCTCGTGCGACAGGTGATAGAGCCCATGGCGTGCGACGGTCTCCGGACCATATCCGTCGCCTACAGAGACTTCGTGCCGGGGAAGGCGGACATCAACCAGGTTAGATACGCCACTTTTACTTTTACATGATGGACAAGCATCAAACTTATCCCTTAAGGCAGTGTTTCCTAACCTTTTTTAGCCACGGACTCCTAAGAAATCGAGCACAGTTTATACGGACCCCCTTAATAAAATAAAGAACAAAAAATGTAGTTTATTTTAATTGCGATTTGTAAGCGTAGCGAATAACATTTATGTATGGTCAATAGATGACACCGACCGACCTTACACATATTCGCGGACCACAGGTTGGGAAACACTGCCCTAAGGGATTTGAAAGCTATATTTCTAAAAGTACTATCAGAAAAATTTATTCATTTATATGGTCGCGTTATGTCAAGTCCAGCTGACAAAATATAACTAACATTGACTTGACGAAATCCGACTAAATAACGTAGGTCAACCAGTATATGAATCAATTTCTATGCTTGTAAGTACGAGCACAAGAAATCCCTGTAGCTTTTTGTCTCTGTGACTTGAGCACTGCTAGCTTGTATATTGTTGTCACGTATCCACATACATAATAGCAATGTTTTAGGTAGGTGCCTGCATATAAAGAAGCGCAACAAAATTTGAATATTAATAATGCTTATAAACAAAGTATCAAATATAAATTTAAAAAATATGACAACAAAATAGCTGTAAATGCAACTAGTATTAAGCTTTTTTCATTTTAGGTGCACATAGACCAAGAGCCAAACTGGGACGACGAGGACAATATCGTGAACAACCTGACGTGCCTGTGCGTAGTCGGTATCGAGGACCCGGTCAGACCTGAGGTTAGTATACCAATACAGTCAATACCTAAGGCCTAGGCGTAAGGCGTAGGCCTAGGCCTGTGGTTGTATAATATGACCTCTCTCGTTATTTGTATATAATTGTAAGTGTGTGACTTTTATAAATTAGACTTGCATGATGTTACAACTGGCGTAAGTGACATTAAATTATGTGTTAAGTGGTGGATAGCCTTATCAGAAAGTGGCGAAACAAGCCCTTAGTCTGTTAAATTAAAAGTCACTTGCCAGACAATGTAGCTAGAATCTAAACAAATAAACATTGTATAGATTCTATCTACATAGTAAAGTTCTTATTTTATTTTTTTAATTATTGCATAATAATTGCATGTTGGAGTCCCGAAACCCCCTATATACTAAATTTCATGAAAGTCGTTGGAGCCGATTCCGAGATTCCAATTATATATATATATATATATATATATATATATATATATATATATATATATATATATATATATATATATATATATATATATATATATATATATACCGGAAATGTATGTAATCCGTCACTGTATACAATTCCTAGGAAATGTATACAATTCCTAAAATCGTACGGAAATGTGTAAAATTAATTATATTAGACACATTTCCTAGGAAATCTATACATTTCCTAAATAGTAATTGGAAATGTAAAACATTTGAGATATCAATGAGTACGCGGGGTTAGCGGGGCGAGGAGACGGCAGGGGTCTGATCAGGCAATCGCCCTAGTACCGCGTAAAGGGTTGTGTTTATGTTCAAAAAATTTATAGTGCTAGATTAAATCGTCAAAGTGCTAAGAAAAACCGAAATAGTATAGATGTAGTTTTAGATAAAACTGATAATAAGCTCTATCAAATTGGTACTAAGAACGGAATCTTAAAATAATTATATTCTCATTCTCAGATTAATGTGTGTTCATATTGAGTTCTCCTTGATGCATTGGATGTACCGAATACGGAGATAGCACTGCGGTCAGTTGCTAATCTACAATCTATCGTAAACTGTAAACTGTACTACAGAAAGATGTTTGTGTTATAAAAAAAATAATGTGTACTTCTAAGTACCATTCCAGCATACCCTGCGAAATAAATAGTCATAATATGGCAGTCTATGTGGCTATGTTAAATATCATACCAAACGAAAGTTTGAATTTATAACAATAATATAGGTAAGTCTATTTCGTGATAAATACATTTTAAAAATTACATGGTTAATTTTTGAGGCTTTAATTAGTAAGGTAATATTCTGAAGATTATTATAATATTTTTACGATATTATGATTGTTACCTGCAGACGTTAATATCTCAACGAGTGCTTAAATAAAAATGATTATTCTCATTGTGCCAACGTGTTTTATTACAGAAAGCATTGTTTTTATACATTTCCTGATACGATGCTGGAATTATATACAATTCCTAAGAATTGTACACATTTCCTAGGACATTTTAAATGTATTAAATAGTTTTTGAAACAATATTTTATACATTTCCTAAATAGTTTCGGAATTGTATACATTTCCTAGGATTTGTATACAATTCTTGGATTCCATACATTTCCGGTAACATATATACAAGAAAGATATAAGATATATTAAACCCAATTAATCCCCAGGTGCCCGAGGCTATCCGCAAGTGTCAAAAGGCGGGCATCACAGTCCGCATGGTGACGGGCGACAACGTGAACACGGCGCGCTCCATCGCCGTCAAGTGCGGCATCCTCAAACCCACTGACGACTTCCTCATACTAGAGGGCAAAGAGTTCAACTCGAGGATCCGGGACGCTAATGGAGAGGTGAGGAATGTTGAGTGTAGACTTACAATTCAAAAGTACAGGGTGCAATTTAACCTTCCTGCCAATTTTTTTCCAGGGCTTAGGTATCGTTAGGAGAGTCCATTTAACCAAAAAAAATGGGTGTTATTTTTTTTCAATGACATATTTTATCCCATTTAAAATCGTTGCAGAACGGTCACTCGCGGCGCGGGGGAATGAGAGGGAGTGACGCCGGATGAGGCGCGCGCGCGGGGGCACGCCTCGCGCGGCCGACGCGTCGTGTCCATTAATTGTAGTGTTTTTTAGGATAACTTTCGGAAGCTTTTTCTCAACATTTTAGTACTGAGTGACTATAAAAAAAAATACGTGTATTTTTATTTTTAACAAGGATCAATATCAAAATTTGGCAGGAAGGTTTAATTGCACCCTGTATATACTTTATCCCGTGCTAAGTTATACTTGTATGTTACTATCTTGTATGTTTATAGATTTATATTTTATATTTAAAAGAAAATAATTATCATTTACGTTTGTTATAAATTTTTGGCAACATCTGCAAGTTTTTCCATTTATAATTAGGTTTTGTCTTCGAGAAATCGTGCGTGTTTTAGTTATTTGTAGATTTGTTTCACTATAAAATATCTCATACATACATGAAAAAAGGAAGAGAACACTATAAAATACGCCTCGTTTAGTTTTGAGAAAAATTAAGCCATATTGATCAATTCTTAGTCGATCGATTATTATATAGAATAATGTATTTGATTTCTTTATTTTTGTTGTTTCATTATTATTATTATTATTATGTTACAACATAATTGAATATTCAGTTAATAATATCGAATTATCGTTCCCAGGTGCAACAACACCTATTAGACAAGGTGTGGCCGAAACTCCGCGTGCTGGCTCGCTCGTCGCCGACGGACAAGTACACGCTAGTGAAGGGCATGATCGAGTCGAAGGTGTTTGACACGCGCGAGGTCGTGGCTGTGACGGGTGACGGCACCAACGACGGGCCCGCGCTCAAGAAGGCCGATGTCGGATTCGCTATGGTGAGTGTTGCCTCTGTCATACGTCGGGATTGTCAAAGGAATGGCATAATATGCCTTGCCTTATTTGTGCGCAGCGCGTCTTTCATCCTAGCACAACTCCTGTTCATCGTACCGTCGAAACACCTTTTTGTAGATGTCTTGTCGATGTATGATTCCGTTTCGACGGCGCAAAGGAGACCTAATTACGTCTATTCGTACGCCATTCGTACGATACTTTTTTTCCGAAAAAAAATGTGCGGTTCCGTCGCGGTAATCGAATTTTATTGACTCTTCTATTTCCAGGGTATCGCTGGTACGGACGTGGCCAAGGAGGCGTCTGACATCATCCTGACTGACGACAACTTCTCGTCGATAGTGAAGGCCGTCATGTGGGGCCGTAACGTGTACGACTCCATAGCGAAGTTCCTGCAGTTCCAGCTCACTGTGAACGTCGTCGCCGTTATTGTGGCCTTCATCGGAGCATGCGCGATACAGGACAGTCCTCTCAAGGTAACGAACTTCGGTTCACTTCAATCTAGGACCTAGGTATTTTTAGGTATATTCTGATGTAACGTGGCACGGTTCGTTAACGTCACGTGCAACGTTAACGTAACGTAAAATGAACATCACGATATAGCAACATTGTACGTCGCCATGCCTTGTAAAACTGCTACATTCTTCACTACTGACCTAGATGAGGACCGCACAATACGTATTCTGCTTTTGCCGTTGTTGAAAACGGAGAAAGAGAAGTGAATTTGAAGAAAGTGTATTTTTACGTTATGTTGACGTAAATTTACACGTCACCTCAACGTACCGTGCCACGTTACCGCACCTTTCCACGTTGACGACGTCGTGACGTGGAGATGTGGACAGGGCCTATGAGCGCAGTTAGCAGCGCCGCGTTTTGGCGGTTTCTTTGTGAACTAAAAACAAAAATGGGTGTGTCTGTGTCCCTTATATAGATAGTAAAAGCAGCAACTCTAAGTGTCTAAACACACTAGGCTGAATTACGCCACGTGAATTCCGCCGCGTTTACGCCGCGTATCAAACGCATACAAAATACGGACGGAACGCGACAGACGACACACTATGTCGAAATTCCGTCGCGAGCCGAAATTCCGTCGCGAGCCGAATTTCCGTCGAGCCGAGTCGAGCGTAAAGTTCGGCAGCGATTTGGCGGTAATATTTTGTATAGCAACACACTATACGCGACGGAGTTAATTTTAAATACTCATTTACGCGCGCGTTCCGCAACGAAAATTACGCCGCGAAATTTCCGCTCTTCGCGTAATTTATAGTGTGTCGCATCAGACGCAAGCGGCTGAACGTAATTTCGGCCACGTAAATTACGCCGGCGTAATTCAGCCTAGTGTGCTTAGACCCTAAGAGAAAAATGGCTGGCTTGTCCACGTAGGGCGGGCTACGCCTAGTTCATTTAGTTTAAATTAAGTTATTTTTGTTTTCCTCGCAGGCGGTACAAATGTTATGGGTGAACCTGATCATGGACACGCTGGCGTCGCTCGCACTGGCGACGGAGATGCCCACGTCGGACCTGCTGCTGCGCAAGCCCTACGGCCGTACCAAGCCGCTCATTTCACGCACCATGATGAAGAACATCCTCGGCCAGGCTGTATATCAGCTGTTCATTATCTTCTCGCTCTTGTTTGTCGGTGAGTTTGTAATAACTAATAATATAATAGGCATGACAATTTTTTTTCTTGTTAAGTAAAAGACCATTCAAAAATAGAAATATCGGCGAAAAAATTACTCTGATAGCTCACATAAAATAAACCTTCTCAAAACGCTCCATACAAAATGTTAGCTAACTGTGACGTCACGCCTGGCTAATTTATACCCATCGCTGGAAGATTTTGTTCAATAGCTATATTGAGTAAATATAGCGTTTATGAAAGTGTCTCATAAGAAAAAAGATGGGTTGCTCTCCGGGAGTGCCGGCAGAAGTGAAAACTTGATTATTAACGTTGTGCATTTTTTTAACCCATTTTTTATG
Source organism: Lysandra bellargus (assembly GCA_905333045.1). Taxonomy (NCBI): domain Eukaryota; kingdom Metazoa; phylum Arthropoda; class Insecta; order Lepidoptera; family Lycaenidae; genus Lysandra; species Lysandra bellargus. The sequence goes on along the minus strand of HG995320.1, from coordinate 7,826,828 downwards.
AAAATAGATTATTATAAAATCGATTTTTTTAATTAATGGAAACCCTTACAATCTATTAAATCGTTTTTTTTAATTAATCGAAACCCTTACAATAAATTCGAGTTCGAGCTCGACACAAAACATTACTCTCCAGCCGTCTTACGGTTTTTCCAAGGTTTTTCGATCAGCACGAGAATCTGACGCGAGTTTCACAGTTTTTACCCATCCCACAAAAGTGCTCAACGCCGCTAAAGACGTTTTCACTTCAAAAATTGTTTTAAATTGCATAACTTCCCCTGACTTTCCCTTGATCTGTTTCTTTCATTAGCACGCAAATGTTACGATGTTAGCATCAATTCTCATTGTGTTTATTATACACTCTGTTGACACCAAGAGAAACACTGGCAGACATTCTTTATGTAGGTTGCCATATTTTACGCAGCTTACTTTTTATTATTCTAGATGACTTTGTTATGTGACCTTTCCAATGTACCAAACAATAATTATAATATTTTATAGCTATTCGCTGTGTAAATCACTAATAGTAAGGGGGTATGGAAGTTATCTATAACACTTTTAACCATCACCAGGTGACCGCATACTGGACATCCCGTCGGGCCGCTACCAGGAGGTCGGCGCGGAGCCGACACAACACTTCACCATCATCTTCAACACTTTCGTCATGATGACGTTGTTCAATGAGATCAACGCGCGCAAGATACATGGACAGAGAAACGTGTTCGAGGGGTTGTTCACTAACCCGATATTCTACTCGATATGGATCGGCACGGCGCTCTCGCAGGTGAGAGAGAGAGAGAGAGAGAGTTAAAGACGGGAGAGATATTAAGAGAACGAGAGTATAAAGGTGATCGCACATTCATCAGCACACACGCGTCGAACGCGCCGCATTTTAGAATCCGTTATATGAAATTATGTGAAACCTCGCACGTTTGTCCGCACCGTACGCGCCGCATTTTGTGTACTATGCGGTGTGTTCGACGCGTACGGCGCGTACGGTGCTGACAAATGTGCGGTCAGCTTTAGTCACTTGGCGATTCGCACTATCCTTATCTCTTTACTTATTTACACAGGATAGCAGACGATGGTTGCTGTATATCATGTAGAGATCAACTACGATAACAGTGCGAGCCCCTCCAAAATTCAAAACGTTTGAAGTGCGTTGTCAAAACGTTTGAAGTGCGTTGTCTTGCGCGGTCGGCTAGATATGATTAGTTGACCAACAAATCTTGGTAATAAGTGACATATTACGAGTACTTTGATTGGTTGAATACTTACTACATACAAACTCTTTCACAAGGATGTGACTACACACATTGAAACAGTAATTTGGAGGGGCGCGCCATGTTATCATAGTTTATCACTAACTCGTTTTACAGATGAGTTAAAAACAAAAGAATATGTGTTGTTTATTTTGCAAGTATTTTTGCTACCCACTTTCGGTAAGACAAGGACTCAAATAATTTGAAAATGTTTAGCACTTATGTCTTGGCGGAGGTACGATATAAACAGCGTGCATCACGCTAGCGGGATTCCATGCTTCCTCGATCGAAATCTCGCAGGTTTGAGAAAATAGCAATTTCCAAACGGATACTTCTGAAAAGGAATTGCAAGGAATAATAAGGGAATAATATTGGCGAAAAAGATGGCGCAATGAGCTACATACATACGAGCCAGGTTAGCCTGCGCTGGCTTTAGATCGTGAGAAGTGGAAAACTGCCCAACAGTGGGACAGCATCGGCTCTTAAAATTTAAATAAATATTTTCAGTCTTTTGATAATTTTGACATCGGTATTCGCCACCCTGCACCGCAAACACCCATCCGCCATGCCGCCATTTGACGACCTCTGTGGCTCAGTGGATGAGCGCGTTGGTAGCTCAAGCCAGGGGTCGCGCGTTCGAATCCCGCCGACGGAACAAAAAGTTTTAAAATATAATAATATGTATAGTGTAAAAGTATTAAATATATTTTCACTGTCTGGTACCTGTAACACAAGTCCTTCAAGTAATTACCACGGGGCCAGACTGACGCGGTGTGAAGCGTCCATAGATATTATAATTTTAGTATTTTAGTATGGTATGGTAATATGGAATATCACGTATTGTGCAATATTACTGACCGTCTCGGGTTAATATTGAACGCGCCCGCCTTTCAATCTTATTGTCAAATAAGTCGTTCAATATTATTGTAGGTCTAGGGGCCCGCTAATTGGATAATATTCTCAATCTTTTGATAACTTCGATGTCGACTTTCGCCAAGACCGTAACACCCATTTGCCATGGGTTTCAGGTGATAATAATCCAATTCGGCGGCATGGCGTTCAGCACGGCGGGTCTGAGCGTGGACCAGTGGCTGTGGTGCCTGTTCTTCGGCGCCGGCACGCTCGTGTGGGGACAGCTCGTCACCTCCATACCCACGCGCAAAATACCCAAGAAGCTTTCGTGAGTAATCTCGAATATTTTAGTTAATATAGGGGTAAACATAAAATAGGTATATCTCCTACGAATAATAAAAACTAAGAAAACGTAACTCCTTGCATGTATTCGAATCTCATATTGTAGACTCGCGGAGCAAATTTTTGACACAGTTTAGTATATCTCAGTCGTTCTCCACATTAGGCCTGCGCGTTCTTTGAGTGCGTGTGCGAGAGAACGCCGCGAGCGAGACGCTTATATGCAGTACGCCTGCGTCGCTCACTCGCTCATACGCCCGAGAAAACCGCACGCCTAATGTGGGGTCAGCCTTGTGGGCCGTTTACATTCATACCTGTTGGGCAGGGATGTGGGCAGCGCGAGAATGTAAATTGTGACATAATCTTTCTTGTTTAATCTAAATACCTATTTAAACTAAAAAGAACATATTAATTTGCGTTCATAGATTAAAGTTTTAAATCAGTCGTCTTTGTAAAGTATTTGAAAATATCTTATATTGTGTATTTCTAACTCTCAGACAGTACAAAATATGTTGAGTAGGGTAGGGTATATATTGTATAGTAATGTGTATATTTCATAATTCACTGTATTTTAAAGAAAGTATTAATTATTAACATGTAACATGTAGGTGTACCGGTTGCGAAATACGCATTATCATCGGTCGAGAGCCAACGAGGTTTTATTTTGATTTAAGTTTTAAAAAACTCCCAAATGTTTTTTGGGAATTTAAGGCAGTGACTCACGTCCGATGCCGTTTCTGTGGATTCCATAGTTGAAGTGGCTTTGATCCTCGCCGCACGTAACTGCAACTGGCGAAAATTGGAATAAAATGCCACTTCATGAACTAAACCATAGATTTAATGAATGTAGAGCATAATGTTGCTCTAGGCCACTACGAAGCAGTGACAGCTTCGGTCGCTAGACCAATATGGGTAGAAATCGAAACCAGCCTATGTCATAAAGAGGCATTTTATATGATTTTTGTCGGTCGCGGTCGCGTGCCGCGATGATTGGAAACCTACCGACCTTGGTGTATAGTTTCTATGGATTTCATAGTTTTATAGTATTCGGATGTGTGTAAATGTCTTTGTAGAACCCCGCTTGTGTGGTCCTATTGAATGCCATCGCACAAAGCTTATTTTTAAAGGGAATTGAAGTCTCGGTCACGTTTTGCTTAGTTGTCTATTAATAGAATACTTAAACATCCAGAAAAAATATATGTTTAAGTTCTTACATTTTGTACTACTCGACCAAGCTAACTAGACGAATGTAAAGCTTGCTCTCTCGCACTTACACACGTCGCTAGCAATGCATAAGTGCGAGAGAGCATGATATTTTGACAGTCGTTTAGTTGGCTTGGTCCAGTAGTACTATATCCCTCTGCTAATAAAAGTATTTACACAACGGATAACTTATTCAAGGTTGCTGTCTTTATCCGATACGTTAAACACAAGACATGACAGACAGAGACAAGCACTTTGTATAATGTATTGAGTAAATGTTTTTATTAGTAAGGACTATAAACTTCAATTTGATGATAAGAACAATATGACATACAGTATTTTGTATATTTGAAGCTTAGATTTGGAAAGTTGCTTATCAATTTTGATATGGTGTTTGTTGTGAATTTAAAGATTGCTTCACAAACCCATTGTACCATTACTTTTTAAAGTTTCATTCCCTATCCGTATAAATACTCTTACTAAATATCATTAGGTCACTTCCATAGTCATTTAATTATACTATAATTGATACTATATAATTATTATAGTCTTGAAAAAGTAAAAATTAAAATAATCGATATCTATCTCGATAATATTCGATATCTTTTTAAGCTTTGAAAAAAAAAACAAATTTAAATGAAACCAAAATGTTTCATTTTTTAATTTCGCGCTAAAAGTGTTCCATTTTTAAATTTGGCGCCTAAACCGCTTCAGATGGGGCCGAGGCCAGCCCGACCCCGAAACGATCCAGCCGGGCCCCGACTACGACTCCGACCTCGACAAGAAGCCCCGCGCGGGCCAGATCCTGTGGATCAGGGGTCTCACGCGCCTCCAGACTCAGGTATGATTGGGCCAACTGTGTCCAGGGGCCAAATGGGGGCCAATCGGGGGCCAAAGGGTTGAGGTAAACGGATGGACACGTGCAAATTACTTTTTCTCATCTACCCTCTTATTCGTAATTCACGTGCCTGTTTTAGTTGAAATTTTTGATGAAAATATTCTAGTAGATATTTTAACTAAAATAAGCTTAAAGCGATTATGAATGAGTTTTTTGAATTTGGGTCTCGCTTCGAAAGACGATAGCTATGACCTCAATTTCGAAATAAGTAGCTAGTAGATAAGTAGGTAGCGATTAATATTTTTCTTTTCAGGTTTTTTTTCTATTCTTCTACGATTTGCACGTGTCTATCCTTAGGGATCAATGTTGAGGGGGGGATTTGAAATTCAATGTTGGATTTGGATACAATTGGATTATAATCGAAGATTGTTTTGGTTTTGGTTATTGGATGTAAAACTACAATGTTATTATAATAAAGTTTTATAAAATCCTAATAAAACCTATGAGGTACTTAAAAACTAGTGGTATATGAAATAGCAAAAATGAAAACTATCTTCGATTGGACGTATATGTGGGTATTTGTAAATTTTTATCAAAATAAAAGTTACTAGGTCGAGCTAAAAGTTGCTTGCAAAAACAGCGTCGTTTATTTATTTTTACAACATTTTATTGCACCTTTCTGCTTTTTTTGCAAGCAGCTTCAGCATAATATCAAAGGCTGTGTTAAAAGACTGAAAAAGCGTATTTAAAAGTCACGTAGATTAGTTCCTTTCAAAAGTTGCCGTTAGTATAGAAGTGGCAAATTAATTTGTACCTTAAACAAAGAGGGATAAGTCTTAGTTTACAGAAAACTTAAAATCACATGAAAGTCAACAGGTCAACACTGCGGATTCTTTGGGCATCCTACGCTAAGTTATCGGTGTATTTTGTCCATTATATACTCTTTTTTACCGCTGCATACAGAAGCAACACTATTATCAAACGCATCCATGCGCGCTGTATAAATAGTTCCGTTCCATACACATCATACGATTAACGTTACGAAAAGCCGGGTTATTCACAGTTCGAAAACACTAAAATGAAAAATTCAAAACTTGATGAGAATCATATTAATTTCGTTTACTTTTGTTTGATTTTACTTTCGATTCTGATTGATTTTGATTTCCCGATCGTTCCTTCTAAGTTTATTTCGTACCTACACAGAGAAACACTACACAGAGTAACGAGTAGAATGCTATATTATTTTCGTCCATTTAACAGTAGACGGCGTGCGGTCGCATATTTCGGCGTATCTTTTATCCGTTGTATAAAACTGCGAGAAATCTGCGACCGGGCGCGCTAGTTTTTTTCTGATGGTACCTGGTTTCATGACATCCACCCGAATCTGACTTCTATCTTTATCTAGTAGTGTCTGTCTGTTTCCGTACTGCGTGTCATAAAACCAGTCGCTACACGTAGTACATCGTAACTGCATGCGGACAGTCTGGCGCTTCCGAAAGTTGATACTCGATGATTTTATTTAATAACGCCCCACCCGTACCCACCTATTGGCATGCGTTATCTAGGCTACTTATCCCTCGACCTCAAACAGTCGCTATGACTACCTATACTGTACATGTACCACAACGTATCGAATCTCTTTATCTATCTTTTATTTAGTCATACTGACTGTTTGATTTTTTTCAATTAGAGTTTTTTTGTCTGTTTTTTATTTTTAGTTTTTACTATAGTGTTTTTTTTTTTGCTTGTGATACGCCCCGTTACATCCTCGCTACAGTCCCTGCTCGAGCGCGCACGCGCACGGCGCACGCGCACGGAACTAACCCGCGGACGCAGTAACATATAATTTTCGTATATTTTGTCCACTGTTTTTAATTATTTTAATGTGTTATTTTTGTACCGGATTGTGTTCAGTTACTGCTCGGGAACGTTTATTTGAGTGTGGAGTGGAGTTTTCTATGACACGGAGCATGCCGCGTGCTCGAAACTAACTCTAACCGGCCGTCACCTATCCTTTGCCGTTGTATTGTCAGTGTTTTTTGTGTTTATTTTTCCTTTGGTTTTTGTTTGTTTTGTTATTTTTTGTTCCGTTTTGTGTACGTCGGCCCGTCGCGTTGCGGTATGTCAGGAGGTGGGGTAAGCGTCAAACTGCGACGGGTACTCAGTAGTCTGCCTTGCCTTGGAAGATTGCCTTAATTGTGTTATTTTGCGTATACCGTTAGGCTTGTCGTAGTCCGTATGAATGTTTTGTGTTGATGCCGGTGCAGACGGTGAGTATACTGTGTAGTACTAACGAGCCTCGAACGATACCCAATTAACTGAAGTGATACTGTTCAAGCTTAAACGTCGACGCTCCGATCGCGCCCCGGCCGATCGGAGAGTCGACCCCCCAATGATCCACCTCGGCTCCTAATCGGACTAACATGGCATGGTAGTGGTACGCTAAACATCTCTAAAACCCATTGCGAGCGCGCGACAAACGCGCGACGATAACCGGAATTGTCGAAGAGCGTTACGAGGACACGAGTGTGACGTCACGCGGCAGGAGGAGTCCCGGCGTCGAGTAGGAGTAGCCACACGCCCACTTAGCCCACTTAGCCAGTCTCGACTCGCAGGTAGCGGCGGCCTCGACTCGACCTCCCATTTAGTTTTAGCTTCTCATTTTGTTTTAGTTTAATTTGTCTATCTGTTTGGTTTGGCACCCGGTCATATATCACCGACACGAGCCTCAGGGCCGCATACATCGAACACCGAACACTACCCGACCGCCTCCCGCACGTGTCGGTCCCCGGCCGGCCTGGCCGCACTCGACTGTGATAAACCGGTGCCATCTCCACCGCGGACGGACGAACCGACGGCATCCTCGTGTCTAACGACATCTCCCATCGACCTCCATGTACAGACACCTATACAGTACATTATTATATGTATATTTAAAGTCTTACTCCGTGTTGGCCTGCTTGGAACGACAGATACGAGGGTACCCTCACTCGAACGCTCTGACGTCATCTCGAGACCCCCTTTATTTTGTGTTGAACCTTTATTTTGTATTAATTTGACTAACTTCCGGCCTACAACGGAACGTCTAACACGCGAGCGGTAGACCCTAGCGGTAGGAGCGCCTAGATGACGTCAGCGAGTCGAGCATATCTGGCGAGGTTGTAAAGCTGGGGCTGCGTGCGCACGTAGGACGGTGTCGAATGGGGCGAGCCGCGCGTCGTAGAGAGGTGTTGTTGGCAGCCGCGGCCGGTGCTGGAGACCGAGGTGTAGTGGCGGGCGCGGCGCACGGCGGCGCGCATGCGGCGACGGACGCTCACGGTACACCCACCCCTAGCGAACCTCCCCCTAGTCCCCCTAGCCACTAGCTTCCCCTCCCTGCACCCTAGGACTAGTCTCCCTAGACTCTAGTGTGATTAGTGTCATCCCGCAACGAGCTTGCGGCAAGTTTTTCGACACTGTCTCTCTGTCTTTTCGCTGTGTGCTCTCATTGATCGCGAGGGGGAGCTCGACCCTGTTTTTTTTTTTTTGTTGAAATTTTAGAACCATCGGGACCGTCTCCCCGGAGACCCGCTCGACCCCGACTAGTGTCGATGACTTCCCGACAGCGTCCCCTAATTTCCGTTCGTTTGTTTGCATCTCGGATTGGCCGGAGCGGCGCTCGGCACCGTCCTCCCCTCCCGAGCACTTCCCTACGGGCCGACCTCTCTCCGCTTCGTACCTCATCTAGAGTTCCCGCCGCCGAGGTCCTCTGACCTCCCAGCGGTTGCTAGCACTTTTTGTTTAGCTGTGTGCATGGCCTCCCGCACGGGTCGTCCCGGGTCATTCGTTAGCTCTAGTCGTCGCGCGGCACAGGTCTCTGCATGCGTAGCGATAGAACGGACGCCACACTCTGAATACGGGCTGCGCTCGGCCAGAGAACATCCACACCACACTCGGTAGGGTCGCGGGGGGCGCGAGGGCGCGGCGAGGGTGTGACGGCGGCGGCGAGGGGCGAGGGCGCGGGGCGGGGCGTCAGAGGTTGTGTTGGTTGCAGCTCCGCGTGGTGCGCGCGTTCAAGTCGACGCTCGAGGACCTCGAGGAGCGGCTGTCGGCGCACAGCGCGGCCGGGCTCCGCTCGCGGCTGCGCGCGCCCCCGCAGGACATCGCCTACATCGACGACGACGGCCCCGCACGCACCGAGACCACCATATTCTGAACGCACACGCACGCCGCGACACGCACACACGCCACTGTACCCGCCCCCGCGCTGACGTCGCACGGGGGCACCTTTCGTTTTGTTTGTTTGCCACGCGCCCGCGCGCAATTCGTACTTAAAATCTCCCTGCGCAATCTCGATCGCTTGTCGCGGTTTCTCCGTTTCGGACGACGGATCGTCGAATATCGCAAATTTGATTAAATGTTAAATTTTTAGATGTAGTTAGTCGATAGCAATAAAGTATGTGTAACGGAGGCCCGGTGGGAGGCTCCAACCGACGTGCCTGCGATGTTTCATATTACCCGTTCGAGAATTTAACGCGTCGACCGAGTGTCGCCTAGCGACAGACCCGGCCGCTCGAATGTATAACGTACGCGTGGGACGCTTCAGTTCATGGATATATTGTAAATAATTAGGACGTTTCTCGACCTGCTGTTTGTATATCGGAGAACTACTATTTTATAAATCTTATATCTTTGGAATTGTACCTCTATCTTATGAGCCCTAGCTTTTATCGATATACCTAGCGCCTATATTATATACTTTGTAAAACTTTTATCTCTTTCGCACTTTTACCGTGTAGGTAGTCGAAGCGGATGGAATTTACGAGAACGACTCGATTACGGCTTTCGTATTTTGTTTCATAGTAAATTTTGGGACCACTTTAACCCGTTTCTGCCTATAACAGGGATACAATTAGACCTACAGATACGATATGTTATTTTAGTCGAGATATACATAGAGAACGATTTGTAATATCTATTATAGCCATGTCTACCTGAAGTTCAGTATGAATGGACTCACTCTGTCGATGTATGAGTCGAGTGTGAGCGACTAGCACTCTAGCACTAGCACTAGCGGTGCAGTCGCGTCGTATTGGGCCCAGTCTCAGTAAGAACGCTCTATTTCAGATGTTAACGGTAAGTGTAGGTCTGAGTCGAGTAGGCTTCGCAGGAAGCCGCCCGCCCCAGTGCTGAAGTAGGTACACTACAGTACAGTTCAGTAGAGCATGAGACCCGTGTTGCACGTTGTATGTCCTCGGTACATACACTCTGGCTTAACGATTTACGACCTTATCGTCTACGTACGAGAACACAGTATCGCTCACGAGTAGGGTAGCGTTATGACGTTTACTTATTGTAAGGTGAACAACCGAGCGGCCATTTTGTGGCACGCACGTGTCTACAAAATGGCGGCTATTAATTAGATTGTAAGTACAGAGTATCAATTTGAGATGTTATTAAATTTTTGGTCTAGTGTTGTTTTTTTTTTTTATTAATTTTGCTTCGCATTTAAAGTGTGATGATCATGCTTATGTTACAGCGTTTGCATGTATACCGATGTCTGTGAGTATGCACAAGGTGTTATTTTTATTAGATGTTTGGTAGCGTTGTCATTTGATTTGATCTTTTTAATGCTTCTTTTATTTATTAAGTATTTTAAAACGCTAGTTTTACTTTAATAAACTTCGAATTTTGAATAAGTTCAGCTTCTCGAAACTACCAAACCTCTAACTCTAGTGTATAAGCGAATGTTTAAAACGAAAAGAATATAATATCTCCACCTAAACACAATAAATAGAGAATAAGCATCAAACCATAAAACAAGAAGTTTGTATTTTTTATTTTTATCGTTGACTCGGTTGTGTAAGTACTTATTTTCTTATGAAGTTATTTTCTTTGTCTTACTGCTTTTTTGTTACTTATATTTTAGTTTTAAATATTACTTACATACTTAACCGGCATAAACATTTAAAACTCATTTTAATAAAAGTATTTATTTCAACACGGCTATTTTATTTAACCTCGAAGACGCTTTCGAATTCAAATACGCCGCGACATAGCTCACATACTGGATTTTTTTTTATATTTTTTCAATCAATCGTAGAAAATAGTTTTCACTCGGTATCTTTTAAATCTTTCATACTTATTTTTTTATTGCTGGATGCCCGATTACCCCGCCCGCGCTAGAGAATGACCCTTTCCTAGTTTTTAGGCACATAGTATCTAATGGATATGCTAAAATTACTAAATCTTCTACTTTAGCTACTTCCTTCGTAGAATCGGAGTTCTAAAACCAATCCGACCAAAAGGACGGCCGCGTCGAGACGACGGGCGACGTCATAAACTTGGGGCTTCCAGTCGCAAAGAAGTCTATTGTCTGAAATAGATTTCTTTAATTTTTGGTTTTAGAATGCCTCGCAATGAATCTATTTTTCTATTAGCAACACAGTTTAGTGCGAATAGTACCCGCGAGAGTCGTGCGTTGCGCGCCAACTGACGCGTACGTAATTGTTTTGCAGCAAAAAGCGGACATTTTGGCCGGTCGCAGGATATTTGTCAATAATTATTTGGCGGAGCACCGGAGGATCAGCGTGCAATCTGGCGGCAGCTCCCTGCCCGCCCTCAGCCCGCAGTCGCATCAGAGCGACGATTAAAAACGAAACAGACCATAAACAAAAGTTATGACATTAAAAAACCCGCGAAAAAGTTCCCGCGTTGCTTTTGCCGCGATTCGACAACTGCCAAAAACTTTTGTTCCAATTTTGAATATATATCCGTAAAAAGAAAATATAGGTTTAAGACTTCGAAATGATTTACTAAATAATACGATTAAGTAAAATATTAGTCTTTGCAAATTATATAATTTATAGATTAAAATCTATGGTGCACTTTTAGATCGAATATATATATTGTAGTATCTTTAAAAACTCGAGAAGCCCGATTTATAAAGCGTTTCCTTAAAGGAGTATAATCGTCGTTTTTTGTATATAAAGATATATTTTATATATTTACTGGTCGGAAAAAAATATGCAAAATAATAAAAATATATAATGTGCCATGTTTAAAAAGTGGATTAATAAAGTGCTTTACGGAGTTAGTTTGAAGATAATTAAATTTGCTTGTTTTGTTTTATATGTATGTACTCTGTCTGTCAGTATGTAGTTGTGTTAGTGTGTGTTTCAGAGTAAATTCTGACTTTTGTTCATCGGCGCATGTAGCACAGACCGCTTGTGTTATGACAGTGTGACTGTTCCTACTCCGGTTACGGCAGATAAATGGGGAGCTCAGAACTATAATGCCAGACTTTCATTTAACTCCACCACAAAACTTACATAGTATAAGAAGTAGCAGTAGACGAGTGTTGTAGTTGACAACTCATTTGCTAGTTCGCTTAGGCCAAACGGCATATCTTGGCTTGTTCCTGACATTCCACTAATCATAGTAGATATAAGCATATTATTATAGATTGTAAAGACTAAAGTGATATGTCTTTGCCACCTTTAGAGAAGCAAAGATTATCCATCTCTTTTTAATTAATACAAATGTAAATTATCTAAATATTAGAGGAGAAATCTTAAAATTAAAATATCATCGTAGCATTATGGTTCTGCCCTCCCAACATATATTTTGTTTACATTTATGTTCATATTGAGTCAGTGTTTGATGTCATAAACATGTAGCATGTAGTAGTCACAGCTGTAATAGTGAACAGCCATTAACATACATCCACCCGTACACACCGACCTGGTCTTCCTGATTTTGTTTTCTTTACATTCACAAGCAAATTTAAATATCAATGTGCGTTCAGGTTCAAATTTCTAATATTTATACGCTAGGATAAATAAGTTTTTTGATAAATTCACTATATAATGCACTCGGTGTAGAAAATTGCCTGCTAAAACGTAGATTTAAAAATGTTATTCTAAAATATAATTATAGTCCTAAAGTTAGGTAACGAGTGATCGAAGTTTAACTTTGTCGGACGTCCTATCGGACGCTCACTATAGTGTTTCGTACACGCCACATAGACTACACGGAGCATGGACTCGTATGTTGGTATAACAGACTTTATACCGCTTTTTTGTCTCCTAATACTAGTAATAAAGTATCTATACTCCAAAGTAACTTTCATTTCACCCTCGCGCCCCTTTGGAGCTACATAATTAAGGTAAAAATCGTTTGGAGTTTTTTGTTCCGTGTGGGCGCGCGCCGGGCCCTGCGTCCGGCGGCGCCTTGTTTGTCGTCTCGATGTTAGACCGCTTCGCAACTAGACTCACCGTAGCGACTAGCATGCGTCAGTGGCCGCGGCGCGCGAGCTCACTGTATGTCCTCCTCCACGCTTTGTATGTAAAGGTAGATACGTGTTAGACGTCCTCATTCGGTAGTAATGTGCTCGAAATATCGATTATCGATAGCTCGTAGTTCCGGTAGTTCGGTATCATCGTCGATAACTCGGTCGCACGTATCGCTGTATTTCACAATCTAGTTACGTGCGGTGGACGAGTCGATGAGCATCAGTAGGCTCGATATCGATACATCAACCGCATTACTCGCCCATCACTACTCATGCGCTTCTCTATTTTAGTTTTAGATTTAAACTACTCTAAAATCGAAATGGATCTAGTATGTGAGCGATCGTAAAAATATATGTGCTTTGCAAATATCGCATGGACGAGGGAGGGACCGAACACACACACACGCACACGGCGACGACGAATATATGTGAAGCTTCACACGCAGACAAACGCTATGTACATCGTCCGACGACGACTGTGTCGATATGTAACCACGTCGAAAGATACGGAGCCCTGGATGGAAAGTGTTAAATAGTTTAAGTGCACACACCATGAATGTGCTTGTTAAGGTGTAGGATACCCTGCGATTATATTTCTTTACCTACTCTATTTATAATTTGTCTCTTTCCTACATCTGTCTCGCTTAGCGCGGCACGCTTCGGTCCCCGAGATCTGTGAACATCACAGTCGATCGCTATTCCCCTGTTATGTTAACCGTTTATATTATTTTTGTTTATGTTTATGTACGTTTAATCAGTCCGGGAACAGCGGTCGACGCGGGTGTGTGCGCACGAGCGTACGTCTGTGATGGATCTCTTTACTTCATGTTCTTGTTTTTATTTTCTTTTCCATGAATCCCAATTGCACACGGAAGGTCATAGGTGGCGAGTTACAAGAGCGCTTGATTCCTGTGCCCTACAGCAAGACATCTACCGATCAAGCTGTAAGATATAAACCAAAGCCTCTCACGTCTACGTTCAGTTTTACTTTTGTCCTGTTTTATGTTTACTGTTTACTGTACTCCACTTACGACTCGTTCTACTGTTCTGTTGCTTGTCCGGGTCGGCGGCCGCGCGGTGTCCACGCGGTGTCCTGGTCCCCGGGCGGCCGCCGGCCGGGCCCGACTCGCATGCTCATCATCTCGCATGAATCCTGCATGTTTTAATTCGACGAACTTTTTGGTGTTTGCAAAATTATTTACACAGTTCCTAACCAACGTGCAATACGATTTGATTGTGCCTAATGTTGGAATTGAAGTTTTTCAATGTTAACTCACGAGAGGAATTGCTTTTGATACTGAATACACGAGCAGAGATGTGAATAAGATTATACTTCCAAAGATAGGACCTCCTCATTATCTTAAGTAGATTTCTAGTAGATTTTTAAATGTTACAAATTTTTAAGATAAAGATAGCTTAAAATTTCTTCTCTAATAAGGCACACGATAGAAGTAGGAGCGAGAGTAATCACGTCGAAATCATTCTCATGGGCTAGCGGTAGACGTATATTTTGTTGCCTCATACTAGCACTCGAAGTCGAAAGGGGGCTCGTCACGGACGCTTTCATCACCATCGAGAAGCTTCTAGATGTTAGTTCCGCGCCGGGAGACGGAGGTAGCTTCGCTGTCGAGGACGGTGTTAGAGCTTGGCAGGTCAAATACAGTCACAGCTGCATGGACACGGGACACGACGCGTCCGTATTCAGAGGGACACTGCATGGCATGACACGACACGGGCGCCGGGGACGACCCGCACTGACATCTGTGACTGGAATTTCGAAACCTAACGCTTGCCGCCTTTTGTGAGCTCGGTGTGCTTTCATTAATGTTTTTATGGAATATGTATTTAGCCACCACGGCGAACACTTTTTGTATCTCAGATAATAACTTTCCCGATGCTAAATGAGATCAAAAGGTACCCGACCCCCGCCGCTCCGGCCCGCTGCGCGTCCGGTCCGCTGCGTCACACTTCACTTCTAAATATCACGTGCGAATGCATTCTTCTGAGATGTTCTTCGAGGTGATCCCCAACTTTCTTCAAAACTTTAAAAGTAAAGCTGGTTTTTAGCGGCGCAATTGCGTGATAAATCTCGTCATGATCGTCATCATATCCTACCATTACACATTTATATCATAGTTTACGTATAATATCATGGGAAAATCTAAATGAGGGTTCCGCTAAAAACTGGCTAATAAGTTTGGGTTCACCTATTATAGATATTTCACCTTGGTGCTACACGACTTCCCTATGTATGTTACTATAATATTTTTAGTATCAAAATCCTCACGTAATTTAGAAAACTAGATTAAAAATTTACGTAGATGACTTTAAACTTTTCAAAATTAATATTTAGACATAGAATAAATTAGGTAAAAATATAACTTATGTAACTAGGTTACAGTAGAGGATAGTTAAAATTAATTCGAGGTTAAAACATAGCCGCGGCACATCACACTCGACTTGAAGTACATAAAACTTTCTAATATCTCTGAGGCCCGGGCGATGCAAAGCCGCGGGTACTAGTCCAGTGTGAGGTCCGGCGAGTGACATACGACAGTCGTGTAGCAGCGGGGCGGGGCCGGCGTGTGGGGGGCACGTGGGGGGGCGGGACGCGGCGGGGGCGGGTAGTGACGGCGGCGTCTGCGCAGATCCGCGTCGTGAACGCGTTCCGGCAGGGGCTGGACTCGCGCGGCTCGCTGGCGGACGCGGCGCTGGCGGAGGCGCTCCGCAAGCAGACGGCGCTCAGCAAGCGGTACTCGGCCAACGCCAGCGTGGACTACGGCGAGCTGGCGCCGCCCGAGCTGGACGTGGAGCGCCTGTCCTCGCACAGCCACACCGAGACCGCCGTGTAACGCCGCCGCCGCCGCATCACCTATTGTTAACTAGTGTGTTTAATTATTCGATTGTTTTGAAAATATTTTATTACGATACGCGCGATACGCGTCTGTTGAACAAATATTATTAATTTTAGTACTTAAGCGCGAGGACGAGCGAGTGGACGTGTGTTTTTGAATATACATTTTCGCGTAGCGTCGGGTCATCTCGCACGGAATGAAATGTTTTGTATCGGCCGGGGGGCGCGGCGCGGGCGGACCTCCTCCTGTACATTGTCGCCTGCCGCGGGGCGCCGCCCCCGCGCCGCGCGCCCCCCGCGTATTGAGTATTAGTTAAGACATTTGTTATAAATTTCAGTAACTTTTTGTTTTTACGACCTTTTCCCCTAAATCTAAGTATACATTTAAGTCATATCTCGGAGCTCGTCGGCGGGTGCGGGCGCCGGCCCGGCCCGCGCGCGCGCTCCGCGAGCTCCACTTCTGACATCTTCAAATGTTTAAATAGAAGTAAACATTAAATTGTATATCTGAAGGTATTTATTTGTAATGCTAGTCTCTTATGAAACAAAATACTAATTATTCAATTATTATAATGTACTTATTGATTATTGATAAATACTTCGAGTTTATTAAACAGAATATAGTCTACGATGTAACGATTTTGATTTTGGAATTTTTTGTCTCCGAGCTGTATGCGGTCGCGGTCGCCGGCGGGAGTCGTGGGGGGAGGGGGTCGCGCGGGCCGGGGGCCGCGACGCGCGCGGTAGGCGACGTAGGTCGCAGCAGTGGCATTTTCGACTAATATGATAAGACGTGTACTCGCAGGCCGCGACGGGCGACTCGAGCGCCGCGCGCGCTCGCTTTAGTAATAATAAATAATGATAAAATGAGAACGATTTAGCGATTCGGCGATGTTCAATTTTGTATAGAACGTTTCATAGTAGCGGTATTGAGAGTTGTTACGTTTTATTTTGTGACGTCCGGGGCGCGGCGTCGCGGTCCGCCCGGACGGACGGACGGACCGACGCGCGGACGTGGCACGACCACGATATTACAATCTTGTAAGTAATCAAGTATTAGCTTCGAATCGATAAAGCCTTTTTGAAACTAGTTGGAAATGAATTGACTTTCACATGTTAATATTATTAGTAATGGTTTATGTGAATAGTTGAGGCCGTGCGGAGTTTTGTGTATATTGCTATTTTCGTTTCATTTAAGTACCACGAGTTTTCCGATGAAAGACATATTTAGGAGTCTACTGTGGTGGGCGCACGTCGTCCGTAATAAACGATTGTTTTGACATGACAGGCCACTAACCATCTAGGTAATAAGTCCCATTGTTGTATTTTTCGTCTCACAATAAATGAAAATCTATTTTATTGTTTTTAACTGTGTAGTTTCATTTATGTCACCCAGAAACCTTAGTAGTAAAATACTAGGTTGAATAGCAGTTTTACCTACCAATAAAACTCTTATTATGTCCGGAACCTTATTCAAGTCCTTTAAACAAAATTGAGATGGTAGTCTTCCGTTTCCTGCCGTAATATTGATCGTTGTAGTTCCTTTTTGATCTTTTTGGCGGCAAGATGGATGGTGTTCACCAGGGGAGGCGCGCGCGCGGTCTTCCTCATTGCACTCTCAATTTTTAGCACCATGCAGACCTTACTGTAAGGCCTTGAATAAGGTTCCGGACATAAGAGTTTTATTGGTAGGTAAAACTCTGCTATTATGTCCTATCACCGTTATTCAAGGCCTTTAAACAAAAGTGAGATATTGTTTGTTGTCGCCTGGTGAACAAGACGCCAATGTGAAGAATCAAAATGATTATGAGACACGAGTTAGTTGTGTATTTTTTAATGATTTAGTATTTTAAGTTGTGTATGGAGGTTTCTTATTTCTATTCAAAAAAAAAATATCAATTACTATTTATTACATATTTGTATACATTTGAATAATTACAATTTGTTCAAAACCTTAGGTCCGATAAATTATGTATTAATTTATAATGACGTACATATTTTTACAAAACTAGTAACGGGTCCAAAAAGATTAGTAAAGAATTACTGGTAAAAGAAATCAGCTTACAAGCTATTTGCTCTATCTAAAATTTTATCTGAGGACTCTTTACCAAGCCAACTCCTAGAGGCAACGGAGACCGTACGCTTCTCGAAGTTGCCTCGACACCGCGTCTTTTAAAATCAACTTAACTTATCCAGAAATTACTGTTCTAGAAGCAGCTTTTGCTACTCCTCGGCTGATACAAATAAATGTTCGATGCCGGCTTCTTTCAGTCTATCGCAACCTAGAACAACTGATTTTGGTACGGGATCAAGATTTGGATTTTCACTGTTCGAAAAGAGTTTCCAACGTGATTGAATGTGGGATTCTGAATCGGTTTTAGAACCGAACATTGGTCAAAAAGTCACAGTATTACTTTACTATCATCTACAAGGGAGTCCTGTGACACGCTTAATAAAGTCAAATCGTGCACTCTACGACCCGAGTTTAGTAATAGTAAAATGGCGCATCGCATGAAAACCTCAAATAAATTTTCAAAATTTACGCTACTCGTAGATAAAAAAAAGGTATTAAAACACTAGTGGCCGAAACTGTACTCAGCTTATTACATTTTTGAACATTATTTGTTGAAATGGTGTTCAAATTTTTCTTTTAAAACATGGGAGGCAAGACTAGCACTATTATTTTTATTGCAAAGTGTAGAAACAACTGAATTATGAACTAGGATTGTTTTGTAAGCTAGATTATGTTTTAAATGTTAATCAGTTAAAAACTGCACTAACTGGGACCCCGAGGGGTTCGTAGGCTGGACCCCCAAAACTTTGCACCAATTTAACCATCTGATTCAAATCTCCATCGTCAGGTCTTGTACTCGTGGAGGAGGAAGGCCCATTGATAGATACAGAAAATTCGACTCGAAGTCTCGAACCGTGAACGACGGTGACTCGAGACCAGATCCGCTATCCAGAAAGTCTGAGGCCACTTTGGAGCTACTAACAGATACACGCCTTTCGCACATTTGAGATGCATCAATACTCTGGGCATCAAATTCGGAGGTGAGAATGCCCAAGTCAGATCGAAGCTCCATTCCTACGAAAACGCGTTGTGTCTAAGTCCTTTGATCCCTCTGGTCTAAGCTGACATACTTTGGCACCACGTGAGCTCGGGCTGATGCAAATAAGTCGATCTCGGGCATCCCCTTCTCCGAAAGATGTCGGTCACCGCAGGGGCTAGATGCCATTCGGAGAAAAGATTTTCTCGACAATCGATCTGCTGTATTATTGTACCGGCCTGGAATGTGACGCGGTATAATATATCGAATAGATCTAAAATATAAAAAATAAATAAATTATAAGTCAGATACATTAGAGAATTTGATTTGTTCCCCCCTTCATGTCTTAGGTATGCCACTACAGATTTGTTATCACACTGCATAAGCAGATACGACTTACTTATTGTAGGATTTACGTAAACATTTTAAAAATAGTTAACATTGCTTTTGATTGGAAAATCATTAGGCCAATCTCACGTTTAAATACACCATTTAAATCAATCCGCTCCCCAACCAGAATTGGAAGCGTCCGTAGTTAGAAATCTAACTAATTTGGGGAGGTGAAGTCAAGAAGACTTTTTACAATTAGCTAACCATCATTCTAACTCGTGAAAAGGTAGAGACTGTTTTTCATGGGGGCTACATCGAAGTAAACTGTTGTAATGGGTAAAAAACTTCGATAATTTAAGCTACCTTGTGGAACTGCTAGTCGAGCGAAATTTAGACGGCCGACAATGCTCTGCATTTCTCTAAGAGTTGCTTTTCTAGATCTTAACTTCTGAACTTTTGAATCTGGATTGGATTTTCGATTGCTCCATGAGTCCCAAAAAAGACCTAAATATTGTGGCTGAAGTATGGGGTTTAATCTTATTAATTACAATCCTACCTAGCTTGAGCATTGTATCAAGTGTGATATAAATTTGTTCTAATATTTTCATTTTATCCTGTCATGCAATTAAGAAGTCGTCTAAGAAAACAACTATAGGTAGGCATAACCTGTTCTCGTAGTATTTCTGCTGTACAATTCGTCAGGGACGAGAAAACTTTGGGGGCAGTGGCCAACCCAAATGGCAAACAGGTCATTTGTAAGAATTGGCCTCTGTACATTAACCTCAGAAAGCAACGATGGTGTAGATACACCGGTATGTGATAATAAGCCTGCGTTAGGTCTCTCTTTACTAGCCAATCGTTGGGCTACATAAATTCTGGTGTTCGATGCGTAGCTATCAGTCGAAATTTGCTTGTCTTTAGAAACTAGTTCAATCTTTTTTTAAATTGAAAATAGGGCGCATAGTTCCCTCGCTTTTTTTTTTGATAAACATTTTTTAAAAATTTTTTGTCCAATAACAACATTTGATAAAAAAAAAAATTGTCCTTTAGCAACGTTTGAATAACCTGATCCATTTCTGAGGACGAAGTTATCTGATAACGTGACTTTAAGAGTCGAGGTAAAATCAGTGACTGTTTTCGCAAAAACGGAATTTTGTAACCGGTTATTATTTTAAAAAAAGGGGAGAAGGAGCACCCCACATTTTCCAAACATGGCTAGCCTCCCCTCTCGAAACTCCTGTTGAGAGTCAAAATTTACTGTCACCTTCCTCTGCCTCTCGGGGCATTGGATTTATTAAAGACTTATTCGTACCCAGGGCCCGTTGTCTTGGAGGAAGAGACGTTGGTGGCTTATATGAGGGCCAAAAAAACCGCTCATTATTGGCATAGGAGCAAAAATTATAATTAGAAGCATAGGGGTGGAAAGGTCGCACCGCCTGCGCTTGAGAATATGCATAACTTTGATTATTATAAGCCAAACGGTGTTTGGAAGCGACCGGTTTGTTTGTAATAACTGGGGCCTGGTTGCGCAGCCAGAGCACCCGAAGTAGAACGCCTCTCTTGCGCAGAGAAGGCTGGCTTTTGATAAATAAAAATTTTATTTACACCTCCATTATTTTTAATAAAATCGGACAACAGCGGGGCTAAAATGGTCGCTTTGGAGAGTCATTATGAATCATAATATTATACTCGTGTTTCGTCCTCGAGATTAGTATAATGAGAATATGAACACATAGTAGTTACGCCAGTGACTCCGCTCCAGGCACTATGTTTAGAGATTATAACTCTAAAAAATATAAATAAAAAACTTACAGTTGCTCTCTGGTATATACTTTATGGTCCGGTCCGTGGCTTCCTGTTCCGGTGTCTTACCTCGGCCAACCGCCATGATTCGACTTCATTGAGCGTTTAGTGCCCGTCCGCTCCAGTAATTCCGCGTTCGTACACAAAACTATTTTTAAAAAATGCCAAAAAGGTGAAATCGAGATAAATTGGTTTAAATAATCAGAAAGTTACGTAAGTTGGAAAAACAAAATATAAAGCGGGATCGCCATTATGGGCAACAAGATTTGTCTAGCTTCAGTTACAGCTCTTCGCCCAGTTTTTCCGAGTCTACGATGGATGAAATGAACCACCAGAAGTATCGGATGGTATGCATTTATACACAATATTAAAAAGCCTAACGTCCTTCGGGGCATAATTTTTTCCAGCATCCACGTGTTGCTTTGACAGGTGGAAATATTTTCAGCATACATAATTGGATAAATTTTTACGAAAGAACCGTTTTCTCGCGTCACAATAGTCGCTTGGGCTGTATAGACGTGGTGATTTGTAACGGATTCTTGCAAAACAGCGCTTTTCAATCGCATGAAATTTAATGGAGCACGTGGTCGGTCTTCCCGACAGCAAAAGCATGCAATAGCCTATACCTATAGCCTATAACCGGTTTCTCGCGTCGAAACAGTGGTTTTTCGCTGTATGGACGTGGTGTGTCCGCTCACGGCGGTTTTCAGATAATAATATGGCTACAACCGGTTCTCACGTCACAGCAGTCGCTTGGACTTGTAAAGACGTGGTGTTTTACCGTTAACGACGAGTTTCTGATAATAATATGGCTATAAGCGATACACACGTCACAAAAGCTCCACCAGGAGTAATTAATGTGTTCTGTGCACAAAAATCGCTTGGACTTGTAAGGACGTGCTTTTACCGTTTACGACGGCTTTAACCTATTTCAGATAATATGGCTTATGATCTTATCCAAAACGTGCTTCCTCAGACGTATTACGCCTGCTTTAGCGCCTCAGTTAGAGGTGTAAATAAATTTCAATGCAAATTTGCTTCAAAGTAAAAAATTTACCTATACAGCCCGAAAGGGCTAGATATAGAAGCTCAAAAAGGTAGTAGAAAAATTGCAAATGCCCAATAATAGCAAAATCTTAGCCGCACAAAGCTCAAAGCTGAAGGTCATAATCGAAAAGGCAGTAAAATGTGACAAGTCAATTATATTTAGACAATGTGAAATAGCAACAGATATCTGCTCTGCTGGGGACTATTATTTCTAACAATAATGAGAGCCTATACAAAGTATATGATGGACCTAGGTTGGCTATTGTGTGATAATCAACACAGCAGTCCATAATATTATGTAAAATACCTTATTTTAAATCATGTAAGAAAGGTATAAGACACAATCTTTCTTCAACAAATATGGAGAATCTCTTGTCTAAAACTTTGAAGAAACCATAAAAACTGCAAACGCAGTGCCTTATTCAAGCTCCCATTTGAAACCAGAAGCATGGAGGCTTCCTCAAATTTGTTTCAGCAAGTTCCTTAAGAGGAAATGTTAAACTTCAAGGCGAGGACCATTGCCAGTAAGCAGCATACTAGCAAAAATGCCACACCAACAACAGCCAGCTGCTGGGGCCAGGGCCAGACCCGTGCCAAAGGACTGGTCAACCTTACTCGGGGACATCCAACCAGTAAAGGCCCGTTATGCAGGTACACTCACTCAAATTTATAAACAGTGGAGTTTAATCCCCTCTATATTTTGTACTTTAGTACTTAATATCTTATCTATAGAGCTACAAAAATAAATTTAATCAGTGCTTTCAACAAAAAATATTTTAAAACTTCTGCAGTTTATACATGCTAGATGTAAAAGTTTTAGAAGAACAGGATAATTAAATAGTTAACATCAATGAGTGCTGTATAATAGTCGTATATTATCCTTGTGCTGGTCAATTAATTGGTCCCGGGTAATTCCTAAACCAATCTGGATAATATAAGTAACACATTTTGAAGGTTAAAAAATAATATTAATAATCAACAATTTAAATTCAAGGATATTCAGACCAACGAATACTTTAATCACAAGGAGATTTGCACAGTGTTAATCTCATTGTAACAAAATGACTCTTATCTAGCAATGTTACACTTGAAGGATGCATGTTTAATATATTTTAATCACTTATACATAATTGTTCACCATTCTTCTAGATATTAAACTTATCTCTATGTTGGCCAACATGTATGAGTTCAATGTTTTGACATATTATTTTGGTTTATTGTATAATATATATTATACCCCATATTGTTTTCACAACAATGAAGCCTTTGGATCTAATGGTAACTGTCCTCGATTTATCTCGATATTTAGCTGATTGGGGCTAATTAAGACGACGGTATTTAATTAGAAACATAGATATTACACGAAAGTTACTTGTGAACCTACTGGGGTTTATTAAAGACAAAGAGATAAAAGGGTTAAATATACCCATCAAAGACATTAAGATATTTATAATCACAGATTCAGGTATATGTTTATAATGTGTGATTGACACACACTTGACTGTATTTTAAGTTTGCTTTAAATAGATAAAGATATACTTCTTATATTAAGTAAAACAAACAATAAGTAACTATTCCGTTATGCAGTTTAAACTTTAAAGATGTAAAACAAGTTTGCAAACTGCAAAGTTAATAAATGGTTAATACATAAGTACCTTAATATGTGTTTATTAATAGTTTCTTACTTTTAGCATCTCCAGCCATAGAATATGTATAAACTAAGTAGTTACTCATATTAATTTAGCAGAATGTTATGACAAATACTTACATGACAAGTCTACTATGTATAACTTAATCTGTGATGACAAGTTCACTTTTGCTGAATTTGTATCGGGGTTTAATTTGGTACATAATTTATTCAAATAACAGTATCAAAGGTGACAATAACAGCTGAGGTCCAGAAATATCTCTGACGCTTCAACTATGGGGTGCTATGGGGTAAGGTTCCAGCTGTGGAGATCAAAGGGCTAGCAGCAGTTGACCTCAAGATAGAATTTGACTTTCATATAAATCATTTAAAACTTTTTGCAGCCTATTCTGCCTTCAAGATAATTTATTTGCAAAAAATTACTATAACTGATAAATTTTATTGACAATGGATAATACAGCAGCTACTAGTTACATCAATTGTTTGGGAGATATAATACAATACCCTCATCTTCCAAGGTAGCAAGGGACTTTTGGTAATGGTGTAAAGTATTCAGAATAATTATTCTTAATGTTTTTGCTCCATTATATTCAAGAAGGACCCACCTAGAGGTCAAATAGTCCTTAAAAGGCTATAACATATTACCATTTTTATCAGCATTATTTGCTTATTTGCTGATAAGTAGCAATGACTGTCATTGACTTATGTGTTCATGGCTCAGTGATCCAGATTCTTTTGCAATAGATGCTTTTATATCAGATTGGTCCAAAATTATTTTTTTACATTCCCTTCAGTAATAATTATTCTCCAGTATTCAATAAAATAATTATTTTATTCAAGGCACAGGGTTTTGCGGTTGTACCGATGTGGCCTACACAACCTTGTAATTGGAACATCCACAAAAACAGTACCATGGTTGCAGGGATTTTATCAGGACTGCATTATTACAATGAGAAAACCCATGTGCTTCAACAGATGTAATTTTAGCTTCAATATTGAAAAGTACCTTAAAACAATATGATGTGTGCTACAGAAAATTGTATGTTTTTAATATTTTTAATATTTTGAATATGACTGTATGGACCTTCAGTTATGTGCTTATACTTAATACCAAAATCAATTCATAAAGATCTGCTCTTTCATCTATTAATAAACATAATTATACCTGATAATGTTAGGATTTCCGGGTTTTGTAAGGGTGTGTTTTGATTAAGACCATCATTATCATGTTATAACTTTACTTGGGACGCAGGTGTTACAATTAACTATTTAGCTACATTTTTCCAAAGGAAAAGTTGACACTTGAACAGTTAAAGTTGGGAAGTGTGTCTTAGTTTTTAGTCACTGCACATATAAGTGCAAAAATTATCTAAAATTAAATTAAAGGCTACTATAATGATAAAAATCAGTTATCACTTTAATTAAAACTTCAAGATCAGGTACGAAACCATTAATATTATACATAGGTACTTACTTTATTTTTATTTCATTGGAACATTCTCAGTTCTTTCATGCTACCGCATTAGGAGCACAAATAGGTCTAAACATATTACAAGACCTGATAATAATTAACTCTCTCTTAGGTTTAGAAAACCATAATTAGACATTCAGAACCTCTTTCTTGGGATTAAAATTACATTAATGGATAGTAAAATTGACGTTTTCATGTTTATGTCTAAAAGTACAAGACATACAGCAACTTTTATAATCGAGAAAAAGACACTAACATTAATAGTATCAGACAATCTGCCGGGTGAAGCGGCAAGTCTTCTACCTTTGCTAAGTCTATGATAGACCTATTGTTAACAACGTAACCTGTCTTTTATATATTTACATGGAGGTTATATAAAAATAATGACAAATAAATAAATTATTTGTTTATTGTTCAATAATTAATGTATTTATTTAAATAGGTATAACAAAGTATTGTTCAAAATAATGTTATAAGGTATGGACTATATTACATTTTATCCAATAAGGGACATCATTTGTGATATTTCTTACTCTAAACATCTACTATGTGTTCATATTCTAATTATACTAATCTCGAGGACGAAACACGAGTATAATTAACGATCAAACGAACTTACCTGTACGTGAAGTTCGATCGTAATTATACGAGTGTTTCGTCCGAAGAGATTAGTATAACCCACCCTCCCTAACAGGTATACCCAATACCCATAGATGAAATATCACAAATATCTCTCAAGGAATGAAGTCGAATCATGGCGGTTGGCCGAGGTAAGACACCGGAACAGGAAGCCACGGACCGGACCATAAAGTATATACCAGAGAGCAACTGTAAGTTTTTTATTTATATTTTTTAGAGTTATAATCTCTAAACATAGTGCCTGGAGCGGAGTCACTGGCGTAACTACTATGTGTTCATATTCTAATTATACTAATCTCTTCGGACGAAACACTCGTATAATTACGATCGAACTTCACGTACAGGTAAGTTCGTTTGATCGTTAATTATGGTTCGCAATCTCGCAAAAATCGCAAAATCGTCACTCTGCTCGCAATTGATAACATTTCATTAAATTAATAATCAAAAATAAAAAATACTATTTCTTTATTTTCATTTCCGAAGTCCTAAAATAAAATGACAGATTTTTTAAATTATTAATTTCCGAGAAAAAAATTAAAACGAAAAATCCACTTGTGACGTCATTGGTACGGCAGAATACGATACGATACACACCTTTGCTTGTAGGAACGAAAATTATGCCGATCTAAACACAATAACAAATTCAATAACCTCAAAGTAAAGTACCACAAAGTCAGTGACAGTACTGACAGTTTTTTTTAAACGTCGTGCAAAGGTATTTTGTTGTTCAACCGTACCAATGACGTCATTTGGCGCTTAAGTCATTTTAGAATGATCAGAATTAAAAACCAAGTTTTATAAATGAAAATGACCCCTTTTTAAAAAATAAAAAAAATATGGGTATTTAACCCCTACTTTTATATTTCGTCATAAAACAAGTACAAAAAATATTTTAAATGTTGTCAATTCATTTCTAGTTTGTATGTAGTAATTTGTAAGTACTAATTTGATATCCGTCAGTTTCACAGTTTTGACAATTAGTATTCTGAATTGATTTGAGAGGAATTGCAAAATGTGACCATTTTAGCCCGACTGCTCTTTATTAAATAGATATTTGCATGACGGAGTACTTTTTAAATTAAACTATCCCTTTACTAGATTTATGAAAAAATCCCGTTGTTCAATAATATCAGCACGCCTAACGCAAACTAATTGTAAACAGTCCAAAGAAATTTTTTGAAGATTACCGGAAAAACAATCTTTAAATTGGATAATAACGATATTTTACTAATATTGTCACTATAGTCGGGACATTTTAATAGGCCACATTTGACAGTTCATCAAAATTGTACCAGGTAACCTTATAGCGACGTACATAAAAAATAAATATTTTCGTTTTGTTATAACTGCACAATTGATTAACTTTTTTCAATGACGATTACATATTTATTGTAAATATGACCGATACGAATTATTTAACGATTTGCTTTTACTGATAAACAATTCTAAACGTAATAAACTAATTCTGATCTTATTAATTGCACGTCGTTACAATGACGTCAGCTGACCTTTTTTCTTTTTAAACTCTAGGGAAGTTACCCTAAAAATCGAAAGCGAATAAATAGTATCGATGCATTGATTACTTGTGGCGAAATATCCCCATAAATTGATAACCACGTTGTGAAAAGTAACACATTTATGTGAAATGAATAATGATAATACTACATTTAACAGTTTTTATAATTCAAGCGAATAAATGCATTTTTTTTTTGTAAATTATGTACTTGTCTTATTTTGCTCCTTGAATTTGCAAAAGAAAAAGTAATAATGGGACAGGAGTTTGTTTCAAACGTATAAAATTCAAATATTTTATTTCAAGTCCGTATCGATTTATTCGTTTTGGTCGATGTTTTTACGCAGCTCACCTCACTATCTGACAGATGTCAAATGTGGCCTATTAAAATGCCCCGACTGTATGCATCTTTAAGTTAGTCCATACTCCATACTCCATTGTAATAAATCAGAAACGCATAATTTTGCATTACTGAAGAGTGTCTGTAAATGCTCCGCAGAAGCATTCTGAATAGACGGTCCTTTGAGGTTGGTCGTCAAATCAAAATTAAAAATTGTTCGACGTATTAGAAACAGCGTCATGTTCAATATTTTCGTAGGTGTTATCTAAAACATTACTAGCACAATTTTGCATACTGCGCAATCGTATCCAAAAGTGGATAGACACAAGTTAAGAAATTTTGGATCTGACTGACCTGCTTGACAAGGTCAATACCTCGTCATCCCATTTTCGCTTCCGTTATGCGACTGGTTCTTCATCTGACGATGACGATATAGAAGGAACACACTTGCAAGCACTTTTATCACCATTATATTTCGACAATGTAAGTTTAAAACTTAGATTACAAATTTTCGGAATTACATTCGGAATTTAGATTACAAAAGAGGAAAAACGCGCGCGCGCCTCCCCTGGTGAACACCGGAAACCGCTATCTTACCGCCATTGCAGCGCCATCTTGCCGCCAAAAAGACCGGAAAGGAAACGATCAATATTACGGCAGGAAACGGAAGACTACCATCTCAATTTTGTTTAAATGCCTTGAATAACGGTGATAGGATATAATAACTATTACTATCAACCTTTCAAATCAAAGGATGTTGTCAATATCTGGGTTTGACTCCCACTAATAAATATAGTTAATCAATTTCACGTATCTACAAACTTGACGCTCGACTAGACGAGACTAGAAAATCAGTTATAAGCGACGTAAATCGCGAGCAAACAGTAAACAATATTCATGCGAATATACGTGCAAAATCAATAACGAGTGCAGTCGAAAAGATCCTTTTCCTTGTCCTGTAATAGTTAAAGTCAGTCGTAAAAACTTTTGGAACCGATCGAGCGTAAAGTTTGTGGAGATGGCCTAGTCTTAAATATGTCAAATTTATAAGTAATGTTTTGTCCCATTGGTAGTAAAACAATTAAGTTAATTGTACCGTATATTAACGAGAACTTATAATGAGAGAAAATAAAAATAAACTTACAAGGACGGCCCACAAAATACGTTCGCAAATTAGTGTCATAATATCCTTGTTTATAACATTCAAGACATTTTGTTATTGAAATTGCTATAATATTTAAGACTACAGTAGTTCAACGACAAAATTGTGTAGATATGTAATCTATACTAATATTATAAATGCGAAAGTATGTCTGTCTGTCTGTCTCGCTTTCACGCCAAAACTACTGAACCGATTGTAATGAAATTTTGTACACAGATAGTCTAAAGCCTGAGAAAGGACACAGGCTACTTTTTAACTGGAAAAAGGGGTTGTAAGGGGGTGAAAATGCGTAAATTTGTTAAAATAAATTAGTTCCAAAAATTCATAACAGATGGCGCCAAGAGTCGCCTACATCTCGCTATCGCTTGCTCATAGTAGTAGGGGAGGTCGCGCTCAGTTTAAAAAGTCATTTCATACCGAGCGAACATCGTTACAATAATAGTATTCCACTAATACATAACAGCTTTGATCGTCAGCCACTTCATAATGGGTGGAATAAAAATTGAGAGCATCTCAAAGTTGTTGTTGGGAATCGTATTGAATTGACATTAAAAAGATCCCAATTCGCAACCAATAAAGGTTCATATCTAGATTATACATGTTTAGGTTCGGTAGGTGTTATTTTAGTTTTAGTATATAACAACAGATGGTGCTTTTAAAGTAAAATGTATATAATCCTTCTTTACAAATATTGACTATCGAATTAATTACTTAAGAGCCCGGGTTACCCTCGAAATTCTCATACATACGTAATACCAAAATCATTTTGTCATACGAAAATATTTAACGTGTTTGAGTTATTTTTCAGCTTAAAATAGTAATTACCTAGGTTCCTGAACAAAAATTTGCTTCAAAATATTTAAACACAAAAAAAAATTTTTTGTATATAATTTTTTTTTTTACTAAATTTACTACTAAATATTTAAACACTAAAACATTGAGTAAAACACTAAAAAATATATAAATAAATAGTAAATTTACTACAAAATATTTAAATACTAAAAAATATTTTTTAGAGTTGAAATATTTTTACATGTTCAGTAACGCGACTGACGTTGAATCCCCCGTCTGCAATACGGCTGACGGTGATTTTTTGGTTAAACATGACCTCAATAATCATCCATCAAAGTTTCATTCGGTATAAAATAACTTTTCGCAACAATTTTTTTACAACTTTGAAATACTCTCAGTTAACATTCCACCACGGGTGCGGCGACTGGCCCTGATTATATTGATTGATAAATATTAAGCTACCGCTGGACAAAAATTTGGTCGGTATGAAATGACTTAGCAAACGCTAGCACTACCTCCCCTACTATAAGTCTTTCTATAAGAGGTGGTACCATGTTGAATCGAATTTTTCGATTCTTTCGATTATACACGTCATTAAATAACTCAGTACTTTATCTAGATGCAGTAACGTAACCTTAAACCTACCAATGATAAATAGTTTATGGGTAAAGCTAAAGTTGTGTAATGGGGGGCTAAATAAGCTTTAAATTTGGTATAAATAAAGTTTAATTTTAAAAAGTGAAATATTATGTGCACACTGCACAGCTGTTTTTGGGTATTTTTATTTAAGGGGTACCAGGGTTTTAAAATTATTTTAAATTTGACATCAATTTTGTTGACACCGCGCGCTATCAACTGAACTCCACGCGGACGAAGTCGCGGGCAACAGCTAGTAATGTAATACATTAAACTTGGCGTGACGTATTTTATGACGGCCCCTAATCCTTAGTCTATGTTCAGTTCAGCGGAGCGCTATCATCCCCGGCGGCGGCTCTGGTGGCAAGAAGCCCGGTAATGATGTGTTGGGATCTGAAATTGAGACAAACACAATATAAGGAAAAGGCTATTTAACTCTAAGTACTCACATACGGTTTTGCTCAATCGAGCAATCACGTAGAGTAAGAACCACGGCTCGGGCTTTCGTCCACACATTAGCATTGCTCGATAGTTTGACTCCAAATTGAAGGAAATTAGATATATTTCATTCCATCGAGCCGACTCGATGCGAGCCTTCGAGCTGTGAGTTTTCGGTCCACACGGTGGTTTTTGTTCGATTTGGAGTCAAACTATCGAGTAAAACCGTATGCGAGTACTTAGCAATATATTCAAGCTATCAAAACTAGTTATAATCTACTATATGATGCCCGCAACTTTGTTGTGGAGCAGTTTATTTGTTATTTCGTGACAAAAACTATGCTATGTCTATTTTGCTAAAAGAGTGCCCATACATTTTACAATATCGGTTCATAGTTTATACTTCATGTTTTTGTTACGGTCCGTTAATTGGCTTTTCACACAAATATAGAAGACAATAATATGGACTAGCTTATGTCTGAAGTTAATATTTTTATTAAAGGACTTTTTATTTTAACACCAGATGTCGCCCGCAACTCTCGTTACGCCAAAATTCGTTTATCGCGCGGGAACCGCATATTTTTCTGAGATAAAAAGTATCCTATGTCCTTTCCCGGAATTCCAAGTATTTTTATACTCAGTGAAATCGCTTCAGCGGTTTGGGCGTGAAGAGGTAATAGACAGACACACTTTCGCATTTAGAATATTAGTATGGATTTACTCACCGAATTGAGCGTGTATCGTGTGCCCCATGTTCATCATCTGGTTGGGCCCCGGCAACATGCGAGGCCCCGGCATCAAGCCTGGGGCACGGGACAGCATGTGTGGGGCATTTGGCCCCGGCAATATATGCTGAGATCCCGGTATCATGTGTTGCTGAGATCCCGGTATCATATGTTGCTGAGATCCCGGTAAGATATGTTGTGATGTTCCGGGTATAATATGTTGCTGTGTCCCAGACAAGATATGTTGTGGAGTTCCCGGTAATATATGTTGCTGGGTCCCCGGCAGCATCGTGCTCGTTATATTATGCTGAGATCCCGGTAACATATGCTGTGTCCCTGGTATGATATGGGGCGGGAGAGTAAGGGGCCGCGAGGGCGCGCGGGGCGGGGAGCCGGGCGGCGGAGGCGGCGGGGGCAGGGCGTCCCACAGAGGCACGTGGTCAGGGTGCGTGGCGGGGCACGGCCACGCGCAGCCCAAACGACGCGCCTTCTTGCGCTGAAAATATTAATTCATAATATTATAAGTACTATCAGAGTACCTAGTTGATTCCTAGGCAGATGGCGGACCTAAGTAACTTGGTCGCGTTAAGTCAAACCCATCCGACCGATCACAGCTACCATTGAATTGACATAAGCCGACCACATGACGTAAGTCTAGGAATCAATTTCAGCGATGGTACATAATATTATTACTGTTACGAGTTTTATCGCACATTTAAATGGTCAACCCTGAAGTCCAATTTACCGACGTTTATGACATTATGTCATTAAAAGTGGCTTTTGTGTAGAAATACTGGAACTCCAAAACTGGGACAATTTTAGAGCAAGCCAAAGATATTTTTATGTTTACTCTCTTTCACTCTCATGCGATTGATATTTTATAAAACAAATACAACGGTCAAGCTTTAGTTGATGGAAGTTAAAATATATTAATTACTAAGCGGTATTAAAACTATTGATTAATTATTATTATTATGAAGCATATTTGATATATTAAGGTAAATAAGGCAGGTGATATAAAACCTTCTTAATAGGCGGCTCCTCGACGTCGGAATCCTGTCCCGGCTTGTACCCGTCCGCGAAGCTCACTCGTTTCATACCGCGACCCGCCTCGCCCACATTACTGAAACATAACAAGTTGTATATTAAAAAAAACAAGACCGATTTCAAAATGTACTTAAAATTCCTTATCTCAAAAACTACTTAGCTGAATTTTATGAAACTTGCAGTATTCCTTGAGTTGAACAATACCTAATACAACAAAAAATGTTTACTTAAATCAGACTTGTAGTTGCGGAGATATGGGAACACAAATATCAAAACAAACATACATTATACACTTTTGAAATTTGGCTCATTTGTTCACGCTAATATAGACTAACCGCTAACGTATAAAAAACTAGGCGGTTCTGGAAATATTGCATACACACGGGTCAAATTAATAACCTCCCTTTTTTGAAGTCAGTTAAAAAGACACGTAAAATTGGACCTATTTATGCATACCGGACTCAACTCACACGATGACAGTTCTGAGAAAAAGCCGTTTTTATTAAAATTGTGTATTCTTTAAAACTGATTGTTATTTTAAGTAAAGTTAATTTACAATAGTATATTTGGTAATTTATTCTATGCGTACAAATATAAATATGTTAAAAATTACTACTATTTCCAACAAAAATTAAACAAAAACAGGAGGGTTCCTTTTAGGAAAACTATATTAGTGTGGGATACATATAATCCAAAGCGAACCATCTTTTTAGATTTATTACACAAGTCAACAGGATTTTCGTACATGAGATCTGTGCACCCGATTTGGATGTCTAACATCTAATTAGTAATAGAAACAACGATTTTAACTTATAAAATTTGCTTTTAAATAAACTGAGGCCTCATGAACTTTCAAATTTTGAAGAAAACCGGCATTTTTTTCTTTCGGTTATATAGTAATAGAATTAAATATATATTCATTATTTTTTAGTTTATATTGTTGCTTATATTCCCAAAAAAAAAAGATTGAAATGAAAAAAATATATAATTTAGATTTAAAACTTAATATTTTTTTGTATCTAAGTGAGCATATCCTAAATATATCTTGTTGTATGCTTCGGCAGTAAGTACCTACCTGATATAATGTGGGGCTCCTACTTTTTTCTGGTTTTTACAAGGATGTTTAAAACTAGATGATTCCTGCAACTCCGTTTCGCCAAAACTCGTTTATAGTGCGGGAACCGTACATTTTTCCGGGATGAATTGTCCTTTCCCGGTACTCAAAGTATCTGCATACCAAATTTCATCAAAATCGGTTCAGTGGTTTGGGCGTAAAGAGATATCAAACAGACAGACAGATAGACAGACAGACAGACAGACAGACGGACGGACGGACGGACGGACGGACAGACAGACAGACAGACAGACAGACAGACAGACAGACAGACAGACAGACAGACAGACAGACAGACAGACACACTTTCGCATTAGTAGTGATGGTTTCAAGCAACGTTGCAAAAATCTTAATGTAAAAAATAATAATAATAATACAAAAAATAATAGTGATGGAGTATCTTACATTGTTATTTTACAAAATAATGTGCTATTATCAGACCTTTATTGTCCATTAAATGCAAAGAATGTGTAATGTAAAATTTGTCCATTACATTACTGTAATAGACAAATCTTACATTACTCATTTAAAAGTATTGTAAGTATATAGTAGAAGAATCGTCCTTGAAGTTTTGATGTCTCCGATTTAGTCCAGATTCGGGGAGGGGGTAGCCGAGGGTTAAAGAAACCCCGTTCCTCTAGGCCTATTGGGAGCGGAGTTATGGTTACTTTTGTAAGACATTTGACAGTTGCCGAGCTGTCAATGTCAAAGTTTGAATGCTTGTAACTCGGCAACTATTTGTCCTGGATATGGGGTTCTTCGGCTTGTTCTTCCTGGATTTTTCTCCTCTATTCGATCCTGGCCTCAGAATTGAGACAAAATTTGATGTCTCGGATTTAGTTCAAATTCAGGGAGGGGGTAGCCGAGATGTTGCCTTTGATGTTAGAAGAAACCCCGTTTCTCTAGGCCTATTGGGAGAGGAGTTGTGGCCGCTTTTGTTCGACGTTTGACAGTTGCCGAGCTGTCAATGTCAAACTTTGAGTGCTTATAACTCGGCAACTGTTTGTCCTCGATATGGGGTTCTTCGGCTTGTTCTTCCTGGATTTTTCCCCTCTATACGATCGTGTCGTAACGGTCGTGTGTGCGCAATACACACGACCACTCTTGTTTAAATGAAACCAGGCCAGTTACGCAGGAGTAATTTTATAGTGCCCAAGTGTATGCGCAATACACAAGAGCACTATTCTTTACTCTCGTAACCCAACGAAGCGGAAGACCGACATGACTGGTGAGAGATCAGGTGCACGACCGACTTTTTACACGGGCCCAAGTGGGCACTATAAAACTTTTTACTACTTATTAATTTTGCTCTATAATGGTACGGAACCCTTCGTGCGCGAGTTCAACTCACACTTGACCGATTTCTTTTTAAATGTGCCTAAGTAAACAAAATATATTTTTTTGGTTTTGTGTTTTTCTTAAGGCACGGTATGAAAATAATAATTTCTAAGTGTTAGCCACTGATATTGAATATAATTGCAAAAAACATGCAAATAACGATTCTTATTCTTCGCATTAGCACTTTTCTTACTGGGCCTAAAGAGAAAAAAAGAAAGCAATAAAATAACGTCTTAGCCACTGATTTTGAATATAAATATTACATAGGGTGAACATGACTAGTGATTGGACAGTAGTCAGTACTAGTCATTGCACACAGCACAAAAACACTATAATATTTATTAAGGTTGCTTTAATAGCTACCTGTTTATCTTTAAAATCAAGCGTTTTTATTACTTTAAAAATGCAGTTTTTAAAGCAAACTTTATAAATAATATTGCGTTTTTGTGTTTTGTCCAATAACTGGTACTATCTAATCACTAGTCGTTTTACCCTATTAAAAAATGGGATATGTCTATTTTGTGTCGGGCCTGTGTCACAATGACCCGTGAGTCTTTGTAAAATATTAAGAACTAAGCCTTTTTTAATATGCAAACAAGTCGCATGATTCTACTTGCCTAATTTAAAAAAAAAACGAGAGACCAATATGTAGTTTGGATCTATATAAAAAAAAACAATACTCATTAATTTGTTAGTTGGTAACTTTGTTGTAAAAATGTTTTGTTCTGAAAAAATTGTTAGATTAGTACGATCTTCATAGGGTCGATAAAAGGGCCATTTTGGAATACTTCTGCATTATTAACTCAATTTTGGCAATGGTGTGGATTGGACTCATTTTGCATAAATAGGGTCAATTGCGAATTGTATATCTAGAAGTTACAAACATAATACAATACCTCCGTAGTCTTTTACATCTAAAAGTAACTAACAAAATATGAAAGAAAAAGACAGAAAGTGATACAATGAAAATATATTCGAATCACAGACATAGATCAAGATAGATACCGCATGTGCATGTACTTCGCGTGCCATATCGCGTTCCCAAATGATGAGCAATACTCGTCATTCGAAAGTCTGTTCTTTAGTCTGCTATCAGAATCGGACGTCAATCGGAATTTTAAAAATGCCTAAATGCCTAAAAGTGCCGTATTGAGCTGTAGAAATTCAAATAGAAATGTTGGCCTTGACAATGGACACGTTTCTTATCATCGGTACGTCACAGTGGTAGGAAAAAAGTGACGAGACGCTCGTTTTCATACAAATGTAGCGACATGCGGTATCTATCTTGATCTATGTCTGTGATTCGAATCGAAACTTGTAGAAACACTCACGTTGCTTTGTCGGCTTCTTTTTGACTTTCCTCTGCATCTTTGGCGATCTCACTCAGCACTAAGACAAAATACATTTAGTTGTATAACAAGATAAAGGTATTTTTTGTGTGTATCTTCTTCACTTTCTTGTGACGAGTCACGAAACATTTATATTATGGTGGCACTTCAGATGGCTATTGGTATTTTCTATTGGCTATTTGTTGCATTTGGCAAAATTATTGACGTATATGTTACCGCTATAATGTGCGTAAACCAGTTACACTGCATATTAACAAGGTATTCTGCAGATTACCTGGGTGAGTTAGTTAAAGTGCGAAAAGTTTATTCTATTCTCATTTAATTACATAAAACAGGTTCTTGTTTGAATAAAACATGTTATTTAGTTGTAGAGAATTATTTATTACTAGCTTTTGCCCGCGGCTTCGCTCGCGTTAAGACGTATTATAACTTACAATCTTTCATCCCCTATTTTATCCCCTTAGGGGTAGAATTAATAAAAATCCTTTCTTAGCGGATGCCTACGTCATATCATCTACCTGCATGCCAAATTTCAGCCCGATCCATCCAGTGATATGGGCTGTGCGTTGATAGATCACCATGTCAGTCAGTCACCTTTGAGTTATAGATAATTTAGTAGACATTAACAAAGGAATGAATCATTAAATTTTACTCCACTGATAAAATATAACAGTTCGTATCAACTAGAATAAAAGCAATCAAAACAACAATTATAGTCTAAGGTTGACAAGCTTACGTCAAAGTTTTTAGGACTTTTACGAAGGAAGAGAATGCAAATTATCTCGGTAAAGTGCAAAAATAAGCTTTGTTTATTTAAAAATTTAACACTATAACGGATGGTATCAGGGAATCTGCAGATTACCTAGGTAATGTGCACGTTAACGTATTCCGCATTCTAACGGTAACATATACCAGTGGCGAAGCGTCCATATAACCCGATTCCCATCGGCTTCCCTTAGGGCTTAGAAAAATCGAATATATGGGCCAACGACATATTTATCTAATAAATATTTTACATACCTACTTAAAAAACTTTGAATTCACAATGTTATATGCAATAAATTTTTCTCTCACTTGAAATACATAGTTTGAATTAATAACTATCGCCTACAAATTTTAAAAGGCAATGCAATGTGCGGGCGCAGAGAATCAAATAAGCCGCAGGATTAGCGGCTTATTTCTCCATACAACGACAGTTCATAGTAAGCATCTGTCCTTTTCATTCCTGTGAACTGGTCGTCATGTTCTGTCTCGTTCTAGCACGCGCGATATATACTTGGAAATAACTCGATGCCCGACGAGTTATTACGGAGAAAGGTTAATTAGCAACGCACAAGTGCAAGCGAGATAGATGAGTCATGAAGTAATACATTTTTATTTTGCTGGTTTTTAGATTGACATATTAATATGGCGGATAGTGTGTTTATAAACAACATGTCGTTTGTTTTGTTTTGTCGAATTTAAATTTTGTTTTAGCGTTAGAACTTAGAAGAGTGTCGTGAATTAAATTAATTTATATTGTGACTTGTGAATTGTGAGTCGTACGACGTAATCGTGTAGTTCGGAAAATATGGCATTAATTCAGAAAGACTGTTGTCTGACAGATTATATTTTGCTGTCGAAGGAAACTTTGTTTTCCAAACTTAGTTTTGAAAATTAAAAGCATGTCATTCAATTATAAATTACCAAAATTGGTAAGTAGATTTTTTACTCCGGCTTCCCTTCTCAAAATATTCACCCTCGCCACTGACATATACACAAACAAGCAAATAAATGCAAATATCGCCGAGACGAGCCAAGCGAAGCGCAAGGGCGCTACCTACCTTTTCTCGAAGTGTTTCGCCGTTTTTTTGAACCTTCATAGAATTGGTTTCCGTTGTAGCAGATAGTTCATATTTTCAGGATATGATATCATCAATGGACTTATTAAGCATACAAAGTCTCAATTGAATAGCTCTTATACTTTAGATTTTATTGATATCTAAAATACGCCGATTTCGTAACTGACACACTGATGGTCATCAAAATGTTTGGCCACTTCCTGAAGTGCTAGAAAGCTGAAATTTGGTATGTGATCTAAGTTTAGTATGCAACCAACAAAAAAATTCATAAACTTGTAATTTTCGTCCCCCATCCCCTAAAATTGGGGGGTGCAAGTTGACCCTCATAGAGTTGGTCTCCGATGTGCCAGATAGTTTATATTCTCAGAATATGATGTTAATAATCTTATATCTTAAAAAGAGCAATTCTTGTATATATGTATATATATAATTGGATTCTCGGAATCGGCTCCAACGATTTTCATGAAATTTAGTATATAGGGGGTTCGGGGGCGATAAATCGATCTAGCTAGGAATCATTTCTAGAAAATGACATTTTATTCGTGTTTTATCGAATACCGAGCAAAGCTCGGTCAAATAGCTAGTAGACTAATTAAACATACAAAGTCTCAATTGAATAGGTCTCAGTGGCGTGGAGTGAAAAAAAATAAAGGTAAAGCCGGACCAAAAAACGGCTAACTCGTGAATAAGCAAAATTTCAATTCTTGTAAGAAAAAACGTGCAATAAATTACATACCTGTGTTAAGTGTGTTAGTTTACCTTTTCCATAACTACTAGGGTGCTTTGCTTGCATTGTGTGCGTTGCATGCAGTGTTAGTGTTGTTAGTATTCACCACCTTCACCATACATGACATCACTGGTATTATATGAACAGTGCATGTCGAGTATGATAAAAGTGGCTTAAAAAAAAGCCGTTTTAAGCACACGTCACTCACACTCACACACCAAAAATAAGTGAATCCTGACTTGCCAGTGTAGATGTTTGTTACTCAATCATGCAAAAACTGGATTTAGATGAAATTTTGCATGCATCCCATGTCAAACATGGAAAGGAACATAGGCTACCTGTCTGAAGTCCACGCAGACGAAATCGCGGGCAAAAGCTAGTAGCAAAGAAATATCAGCAGAAATACGTACCTAAATGTTTAATTTTGTTATTTCTTCTTCCTTCCAGACCATTTTCAGACAAATAACGAAATATAACAGACAACTGTTCTCTATGACTGACATCTGGGGTTTCGTCAATCATAACTGAAACGAATTTGGCATGGCTAATCTCACGTCTAATCTCGTCTAAAATTACCGCCGCGGTGCATTGTATAAGATCATTTTGAATGTCTCCCGATAGACAAGTAGATGAGCATTGTTCAAGATGGGAGTCTATAACGCTATCGTACTTACTTAAATAAAATAATGTTTCTATATAATTGCCACGATTGTCTGAATTAACGTTTTCACTATGCCCGCGGAAAGATAACTCCTGTTTTCCAAGAAGAACAACAGTGTCTATTAAACGTTTCATTAAGTTTCGATTACGTTCCACTTTTCGATTATGGGATTCATAATTATTTCCGAGAAATGTTTCTATTCTACTATTTCCAAAATTGTGTAATAATATACAACTGCGTAAATGTTTTTCGGTTTGAGTATGTTTCCTAGCCGAATTGGTCAAATTATTGATGTCTGAGAAACCCGTTTTATTCCAAGCACTATTTGTATCGAAAAACAGCAAACATGGAAAACAAAATAACTTATTTAATTTGCAACTGCCCGCTATCCAATTATATTTATCATACACTGAACTGTGAAAATGTTTGAAAAACCCATCCTTACGCCTATAATCAATTTTCATATCGGGACGCGCCCGTCCTTGTTTAATGATATGTTTTTTATTTTCGAACGATTGTTTTGAGAACGAATTTAAGTCATTTAATAGGTAATCCGTAAGACAACAGTCAATTTGTACTAATGCTATCATTTCTCACCTAACCATGTCACGACAAATTACAAAGTAAGTAAAACAAACCAACATTTACGATGTAACAAACAAAAACACAACACAACACTTGGCAAGTAAAATTTCACTACTTTCGATTCTTTTAAACTATATAATATTACAATCAAGCTAGCCCACTAACTTAATAAACAAAATTTTGCATATTACAATAATAACAGTACAAAATGAGTGCAAATGAGCGCGTAAGTGAATTGAAATGACATCACGCGCCGATGCAATTAGCTCTGTTGTGATTGGACGAAATCTTTTAAAGCGAAACATGCGAAACTAAACCTTAACACATGACAAATAAAGACTAGGTAGGCTATGTGGAATCGGCTTGCTGTTCGACAATATCGACGAGTCGTTTGCATGTAGTAGTAATGTGTATGTGTGCGTGAATTTCATACATTTCAAATGTTTGCATTCCCGATGTTTTGAGCGAGTTACGTACGCGTTCTGAGTGCGATCGTAAAAACGGGTATGTGTGCGTTTGCGTGATTTTAAATACATGGCGAATTATTTTTATGAAATTGTAGGAAGCGGGGTAAGCTATAATTATTAATAATAAAAAATGTATATATTAAAATTGGCCAAGGTAAGCCGGTAGGAATCGTGTTCTATGGAGGCTTCGCCACTGAATTTAGGTCTAATACTTTATATTTTATTGATATTATCTAAAATACGCCAAAATTTGGTTATAACTTATACGCCGTAAAATAAGTTTAGTACGGGAACGTAACGTCTTAATAAAAAATAAAAACACTAAAAGACTAAAAAGACTGCCTAGCAAGTAGCAACTTACAAAAAGGACTGAAATCCCACCAAAAACATTTCATGTAAAAGTTGCCTCGACGACCACAAAAGGTTTGCCCTGCACCTGTGAAAAAGATAATCTAATTTAGAGCCAAGCTTCTGAATCGACGCGGCCTAATTCTATCGACCCATAACTCCAACAAATTCTACATAATATCAGTAAGTATGTATGTATGGCTTGGCAGTTTCGTTACTTATTTCAGATCAGAATTTAGAAACTAAATATTCGAAACAGCGAAGCCATACATACTTACGGATATGTAGAAAGTGTTGGAGTAAGGGCCGGGACACAAAAACACGGCACGACGTCGTACGGCGTCGTACGGCACCGTACGACGTCGTGCCGTGTTTTTGTGTCTCGGCCCTTAGGGTCGATAGAGTTAGGCCGCGTCGATTCAGAAGCTTGGCTCTACATTAGATCTGATGTCTTTTTCACAGGGCAAACCTTTTGTGGTCGTCGAGGTAACTTTTACATGAAATGTTTTTGGTGGGATACGGCTTTCCACACATGGACATCAAATACCAAAATTTTACTTAATTTTGTTTACTTGCCTATTTGACTCTTTTGATGTGCGTCAAAAACCGACAAAGGTACGATACGTGTATTTGGTATTGGTCATATTTGTCAAATAGGCAAATAAGGCCAATACTTTGTAAAACATACCGTCTACACATTTTGATTGTTTGGCGAATACATCAAATTTCGCAAATACAAATAGCCATGTGAAGTGCCTCAAGTGCCACCATGTTATACTGTACTCGGCGAAATATGGCGGTAGCGGTCTTTGAATCCCTGTCAAAAACTTGCCATTTTTAACCGACTTCCAAAAAACGAGGAGGTTATATGGTTGGCTGTGGATATTTTATTTTTTTATTGTTGTATGTTCAACGATTACACCGCCGTTTGTGAACCGATTTTCGAAATTTTTGTTATGTTGTATTAGGTTTCACTCCAATTTGGTACCATGTTCACAAAAGTGGTGACCTAATAATGGGATCCAGGAGTAATCGAGGGAACTCCTCAAAATTTATATGGAAACATATGGTGATTTTGGTTTTATGTGAAGTGTACTAAGAATATGCTACCAAAAAGTTAAATATTGGGTCAAGGTATACCATGGTTTCGAAGATGCTGAGAGAATTCCTGACTCTTTATAGATACACGTTTGGGAGTTTCGGCGTTGTTTTAAGAACAGAAAGCATATGCTACCACGCAATTCAAATTCATCATCATCATCATCACCACGTCGTGTTAAGGTCACCAATGTCTCATGGCACAAAATAGATAATAGTACAAGGCATAGGTATGGATACAATAATAATAATTATGTACATAACAACACCAAT
Source organism: Lysandra bellargus (assembly GCA_905333045.1). NCBI lineage: Eukaryota > Metazoa > Arthropoda > Insecta > Lepidoptera > Lycaenidae > Lysandra > Lysandra bellargus. The sequence goes on along the minus strand of HG995320.1, from coordinate 7,784,769 downwards.
TATTATAGGCAGTTTAATATACACGGCGGTCGGCGCCGCAGAGGCAACGGCGTCGCCGCGCGCCGCGCGGCGCGTGCGTAAACATCGTATTCAAGTTCTAACCGGAATGTCAGGGCATGTGGCATGCCGCGCTGCGACCATTTTGCAGCACGTGTTCACTTAGATTTTTTTAAATGTATTGTTTAAATTTATCTATCTACCTGATATTTGGGCCTTGGGGTATGCCGTGTGACTCTTAACAGTCTTAACAAATTGTAATAAGATACGTAGAATATACGCAGTACCACCGATGACCACTTATAAATTCTCGGACTATGACTGAGGTCAACTTAATAACAATTATACGAGATCAATTACCACTCGATATTATGATTTATGTTGTCAATTCAATGCTCACTGCTCACACCAAGCTCACTGTTGAGTTGTCAGTTGCTTACAAACTTTCAACAACACAACGGGAAATTGTTACAAGTTACAACTAGCTATACAGGGTGCAATTAAACCTTCCTGCCAAAATTTTTTCCAGGGATTAGGTATCATTAGGAGAGTCCATTTAACCAAAAAAAATGGGTGTTATTATTATCATATTTTATCCCATTTAAAATCGTTACAGAATGGTCACTCGCAGCGCGGGGGAATGATCGGGGGTGACGCGGGTGGGAGGCGAGCGCGCGGGGGCACGTCACGCACGGGCGACGCGTCGTGTCCATTAATTGTGGTGTTTTTTAGGATAGCTTTCGGAAGCTATTTCTCAACATTTTAGTACTGAGTGATTATAAAAGAAAAAATACGTGTATTTTTATTTTTAACATGGATCAATATATCGAAATTTGGCAGGAAGGTTTAATTGCACCCTGTATAAAACTTCTACGTACAAGCAATAGTGCGACACAAGAGCGCCTCAGTGACATCTAGTGAAGACAATATGAAACTATTTTTTTATACAATTTGAATTGGCACTAACAGTTTACCTACTAAGAAGAGTGAAATTATTATTTTTAACAGAAAATTAAAACCGACTTCCAAGGTAAAAACAATATTAATAGCATCTTATAATATGAACTAAAAAGTATTAAATAATTTTTCCTATATAAAGTATTAAATAAAGTTTCAAATTTTCTGTCAATGAAATAAAGATTCAGCTATATCTGGTACCGACTTCAAAATGATAAAGATTGAGTACAGAAATAGTTGAGGTTTAGCCGAATTCGGGAAAAGGCACTACATATTAGATAGGAAAAATTATTTAATACTTTTTAGTTCATATTATAAGGATGCTATTAATATTGTTTTTACCTTGGAAGTCGGTTTTAATTTTTTGTTAATCTATACAAAGCCGCGATTGACAACATCGGACACTTTATTGCCAATCGCGGTTTAATGACAAGTTTTGACAGGGAGTCAATGACCGCTACCGCCATGTTTCGCCGAATACGTATATATATATATATATATATTATATATGTATAGTTATACTCTTCTATGTCATGCAAATGTACTCGTAAGTCAGAAGGTAGTGACATATTTTATTATGATTTAATTTACATTTAAAATATTCTAAAACTAAAGTATAATATTAACTGACCACTGTTACTTAGCGCCTGGTCTATCCTGGCGTCGAGCGAGCTTCGAGGCGCAGGGACACCGGTCACGGAGGCCGGGACTACGCACTGCGGGGCGGTTTTTACCCCCTGGGGCGCGGGCGGTCCGCCCTCACTGAAGCAGTCCCCGTACTGAAGGCGATCCGCTGCACCGTACATGTCCATGTATGCTTCGTCGTAACTGAAATTTTTGATAAAATATTAGCTACGTTTACCATTGTGTATATAATATAGTACTTACAAGGGGACAAAACCTTTCAGTTTATCTAGACCAGGGCTTCCCAAACTTATTTTGTGTTGCCCGCTTTGATAACAAATTATGTTTTAGCGCACCCCCCCCTCCCATTGTTTCAATTTACAATGCATCCTGCAGTAGAAATGAAATTACAAATCAACCCCCAAGCCTCTACACAACGCCCCCATTTTTTCTGGGTCCCACACCGTCCCCCTTTACATCTTCAGCGCCCACAAGAGGGCGTTATCGCCCACCTTGGGAAACGCTGATCAACACACAGATTGAAGCTTTAATATTAAAATTACTTTTGTGCACTAGCCAGTTATTAAACCCAACTTAGTAAAATAACAACAAACACATTGAATGACATGGAGTCCAAGTTTATGTACACACATTGTGGTTGTATCGTTAACATGAATTTTAGTCTATAAAATTCTCGTTTCACAGTGTTTGTGCGCAAACTCCTCCAAAACGGCTCAACCGATTTTAATGAAATTTTGTATGTATATCCGTTAGGCCTGAGAATAGGTTTTTATCTACGAATAATAAAAACTAAAGAAGAGTACCTAACTGTGTCAAAAAATTTGTCCACGAGTCAACAAAATGTGACCCGAAATGTATTCGGCATACTTTATGCATGTATTCGGTACACAATTTTGTGTAAAATTGTAAATATAGAAGTGACAATTAATATCAACAGCTTTATTTCGTAAAGAACAAGGGGCATTTTTGTATGGGACCCGTACCCAAGCTGTAGCACGTTTAGACATATATCAAATGAAAGGGCTTGAAAAGCTGTACATTTTCTTGTATGACACAAAATCTGTAAACCACGAGAGAAAAAAGTTAGCGAGGGCAGAAAGTAAGAAAAAAATCACAAAAAAACACCCTGTATTATTGTATCAATTTATAGTGTTGTTGGTAAGGAATCATTTCTGGAAAGTAATCGTATATATGATAAACTTAAGGAAAGTGTTATATTTTAGTATATTGCTTCATATTTCAAAGAAATGTATGAGAAAACAATAAAATGCTGAATATCGAACCTTTGCCTGATTTTTGAAGGTAAGAAAAAATCACAAAAAACAGCCTGTATTATTGCATCAATTTATAGTGTTGTTGGTAAGGAATCATTTCTGGAAAGTAATCGTATATGCCAAACTTAAGGAAAGTGTTATATTTTAGTATATTGTTTCATATTTTTAAGAAACGTATGGGAAAACAATAAAACCTTAAATTAATTATATTGTTACTTCGGATAAACTTTCCTTGAGTTTGTCATATACGATTACTTTCCAGAAATGATTCCTTACCAACAACACTATAAATTGATGCAATAATACAGGCTGTTTTTTTTTTGCGATTTTTTCTTACCTTCTGGCTTCTACCCTCATTAACTTTTTTTTCCCCATGGTTTAGAGATTTTTCGTCATACAATAAAAGGTTCAATTTTTCAAGCCCTTTCATTTGGTTTATGTCTCAACGTGCTACATTGGTGAGTACGAAATGCCCTCCTTCTTTGAGTGTTAGTGTTTCGTTGCTATTGCAATATTTTAGTGTGCGAAAAGGAACCAAATTCAAAACAGTTGAAGTATGGGAGTTGGGGAGTTTCAAAAAAATACTACAACAGACAAAAATCGGCCAAAAATAATAACTTTCACATAAGGCGGTTTTACGATTTTAGTTATAATAGTATATTACTAAATATCATATTTTTTGTCACTAATAGACTATTTACGAGTAAAAAATTCAAAAAGATGTGAGTTAGTATCAAATTTGTGTCCGTATTGTTACCATAATCAAGTTGAATAGAAATAAAACTATAATATATTTTGAGACTCTGGCATATTAATTGAAATAATACAGTTCTTTTACGTTATTTACATAAAAAATTAAGACACTGCACATTTTAAAACAGATTAGAAAATCCAATTTTTATTTCGGGTTTCAAAACTACATCCGTTTTCTATTAATAATTGAGCTGTTTAAAATCTGGATGCAATTGAAAACGCTAAATATTAATTATTTTAGCTAAGACACGAGACATATCTCATAAGATAGAAATTTACGGCAAAATCTTAAAAATACCTTAAATAAATTCAGGAACAGTAACAAAACCGACAGTAACAAAATTTTAAGGCATAGTGTACAAGACTTAGAATTCAATATTATATTAAAATTAGCAATTATTTTTTTCGTAACTCCACTCGTCTATTCTAGCTTCTGCCTCAGCTGGATTCAGTTCCGATAGGTTTTCTTTTTTATTTAATCTTCGTAAAATTTTCCTTAATTTACTCTGGATTTTAATTTTTAACCTCTCCCTATACCTATTTGTATAACAAAAATTTTAAACAAACTATCAGCTATCTTTAACTTTACAAAAATTGTATTTAATTGAAACTTCTTAGATAATTTATCACCATGCAAATCTACAGTGTATGACTAGCTTTGTGCTTTCGGTTTTGTTACTTTGCCGGTCCGTCTATATGTTACCCTGTAAGCAGTAACAAAACCGAAATAACATTATGCGTCTACCTTACACTTAAAGACATGTAAAACTTTTTCTGTTTAACGCTGAATCAAACTACACACACTTACTTTTAGTCCAAAAATCACTCTATCTTTACAAACTATTATGTTACAAATAAAGATAGTAAAAAGTATCAAACAGTCGTAACAAACTTGACTATCAATTTTGGCCCATTCCAACTGATTACACATTTCTTTGCACCACCGAAAAAATTACTCAGCCAAGCCGTATTAAAATGGCCCATCGTACTGAATATTAGTTTCGCCATACACAGAAAACAAAAAATATATTTTAGTAGAATGTTATCATGAAAAAATTATGGTAACAAAACTGGAATGTCCGGAAATAGCATATTCCGGGGACAACACATAACTGCAAATTTAAATGGATTAAAGTAGTCTTACGCTTTAAATTGAGCCTTAAAAGTAAAGAACATGGTTCATTTAACCAAAAAAACAATTGAATGGTCAAGTATTTCCAGAAAATTTTAATTTAATTCAGTCCGAAGTTTTAAATTGTTACTGGGGACACTGGAAAAAGAGGGGCTTGATAAATTATATCACCATAATTTCTTTTTTCTTTCTATTTGAATTAAGTTTTTAATTATCCAAAATAAAGTACAAATAGACACTCTTTCAGTTACTTTATAAATAAATACCAATAATGGTCAATGTTTTTAATAAAATAAATATTAAAATGAAGGACATGCCAAAATGGCTGTTGTATTATTTTTTTGAAACTCCCCAGTTACGTTTCCCTAGTTTTTATTATACGTAGGTTTTTAGCTACGTTTTATATTGATAGTTTTGATACTAGAAATAATTATTTATATGGCAAAGCAACGTTTGCCAGGTCAGCTAGTGTCTAAAGAAGTTTGGTGCAGTTTACCCCTCATTATGATCTCTGTTAGCGAGGCTCTGTATTTGGAACACTCGCTGCGGCGACTCGTCCGCCTCGCTGCCGCCAGTCAGCACTATGTTCACCTCGCTCGGCTTCAGACCTGAAACACGTTGATACTAGTAAGTATACTCAGATAAGTTGATTCCTAGGCAGATGGAGGACCTACATAATTTGGTTGCGTTGCGTCAAACCTAGCCATCAGATCACGATTAAAATAATATCGAATTTACATAACCCGACCAAATGACGTAGGTCCGTCAACTGCCTAGGAATCAATTTCGATAGTACATACATAAGAATATAGTGGGTACATAAAGCATTCAATATTAATAGGAATGTGTCTATAAACGTAACAAAAATAAACAAAATTATGTGTTATAAAATGTAAAAAATGGCATCTAAAGTCCAATCAGGCTAAATAGTAGATAAATACAAACAAAATATATTATAGTAACAGACTTTGCGTGTACGTGTATGCCGCAGCTTGCATACTTTAATTGGACGTATTTACTTGTGCACATTACTTACATGTATTTGCGTACGTACAAGCACATAATAAATGTAACAATGTACGTGTGTGCGTTTGGGTCAAATCAAACCGCAACGCGACGCGTAGATGTATTTCTAAATTTGTATTCAATTGACAGATTACAATATTGCGTGAGACGTCATGCAAATTTGTACGTAACCCTAACAGAGTGCACGCATACGAACGAGTGTATATAAATGTATAATGTATATTACCCCATCTGGAGGGTCGGGGTGACTTGACGGGGGCGTGGTCTCCGGGCCGCCAGTCGCACTTGATCTCGCCGCAGCGCGCGTGCACCACCGTCTCTATAGGCCGCTCGCCGCCGCATGGGGATAGCTATTTAGATAATAAAGCTTATTTGTAAAATACTCGTCAACGATCTCGAATATTATGTCAGCCGCTTTTAGATAAATAGAAAATTATTGATTCATACAAACTTAAAACTACCATTATTAAAAAAGAAACTGCACAAGTTGGCGGTCTATGTGACGTTTATATTAAGTCTGCTGCTGCTCCTGCCCTGAATACTTCTGTGGCAGTAACGACGCGAGTGAGCGTTTACACTCAGCCCTCTAAGTCTACATACTTCGTAGTCGTCGGGCAGCGGCAGCGGCATGACGAGCGGCAGCGCGAGTGACTATTTACATTCTCGCGCTGCCCACTTTCCTGCTCACTACCCTCCCTGACAGGGCTGAATATAAATGACTCATTACAGCTAATATCGACTTTTTCCAGAAAGCTAGCTTTTACGGTTATTAGCTTTCCTTTTCGGAACGAATAAGAAATGAAATCTCTACACTGTCGTCAATGATGTGTCTTCTCAATGCTGTACAGTTTGCGTTAAATGTATATCAAACGGATAATATAAATATTTTTCAAATTATATTGAGCAAGATCATAAGCACCATTAAAAGTAAATGACCTAGATTAATCACCATCATTTTACCTGATTAGCGACATCGCTCTGGTACGCCATGGCTAGCTGTTCATACATTTCGTAGTTGCCTGCTTCATAGTCAGGCTCGTCATGCTTGTACTCGTGGCTTGCTGTGACGTCAAGTTTGTAATCGTGACTTGCTGTGACGTCATGTTTGTAATCCTGACTCACTGTGACGGCATGTTTGTATTCCTGACTTGCTGGGACGTTATGTTTGTAATCCTGACTCACTGTGACGGCATGTTTGTATTCCTGACTCGCTGTGACGTCATGTTTGTATTCCTGACTCACTGTGACGTCATGTTTGTAATCCTGACTTGCTGTGACGTCATGTTTGTATTCCTGGCTCACTGTGACATCATGTTTATATTCCTGACACGCTTCATGTTTGTACTCATGGCTTACTGTATCTTCTTTGTACTCATGGCTAGTTGTGACGTCATGTTTATACTCATGACTAGCTGTGACGTCATGTTTATACTCATGACTTGCTGTGACGTCTTGTTTATACTCATGACTTGTTGTGACATCATGTTTATACTCGCGGCTAACTGTGACGTCATCGTGCTTGTACTCGGCATGGCTTGCAATTACGTCATGGAAGTTGTAATTAGAGTTTTGCGAGGATGGCCGCAAGTAGCTGTCGTCCTTCTCGTAAGATGGCGCCTGAAAATGTTTACAGATTGCATAAAATAGACTATTAAAATTTAAAAAAAGTCTATTTAGGTGCATAGATGTATAAACGCCGTACTTAGAGACATTTAACTATGATTAACCTTCAATTTAATGAAGAGTTTGACAGATATACATTTAATTAATGTTCCACTCTGAGTGCGGCAGCAATAGTAACTACGTCGACAGTTAAATAATGGTTTTGAAAAGCATTACTGAATTTATCACGCTTATTGGCGCACTCAGAGACATTTAATCATGATTAAACTTCAATTTAATAAAATAGCAATGCATGGGGCTTATGTCAAAATGTCCATTCAATTATAGTTAATTTATTAACATTCGTTTCTGAGTGCGGCTGTAAGAGATAAATGTTTTAGAAGAACACGTTACTTATTAACGCAATTCTTATAATAGTTATACAAAAATATACTACTCACTTTAACACTACATACAGAATCCTGAGATGACTGTGATATGCTGGAATCTTCTGGCGTTGCCTTAACTTCTGGCACGGCCCTGTCTTGTGCCACTTTTGGCAAACTTTTATCTGTTTTAACTTCTGGCAATGCTATATCAGTCAGTTTAACTTCTGTAGGAGCTTCAGGAGTTTTAACTTCAGGGATAACTCTTTCTTTAGCTGGTTTTACTTCTTCAGGTATCGGTATTGATTGCAACTCAGCTTCTACTTTTTTCTTTTGGATTGCTTTCTAAAACCCAGTTATATTTGATACATTATTATTAGTTTTACACATCAAAATCATCAACAATACATGGTGAATGTGTTGTTTGTGTTTTTCGATGTGTAAAACTGATATTAATACCTCGATCGTGGGAATCGCAGACACAACAGATTTTCAATAGTTATGCGACAGCCGCCTGGGGATTGATGGGTTAAGCCCTGAAGTCTTTTAATAAGTATGTCGAAGTCAAATTTCGACTTTATACTATAGTGTTAATTGCACTTACCTCACTTTCCTTTTCTTTACTATCACTTTGTACAGAGTCAGCTACGCTAGACTCATCCACGTCAATTTGTTTCTCTCTCTCTTCTGGTGTAACCTGCTCTATAATTTCCTTCTTTATCTGTATATTACTACCCACAAAATCGTTCTGTAATTCTTTGACGTTGATAATCTCTCTTTGACGTTGATAATCTCTCTCCTTCTGTCGGCGCGGTGAAAAATCATCGTCAGTGAGTCTCTCAGTCTTGATATTGTTCAGAATGTTGACATCAAATGTCTCCTCACTTTGAGTGGAGTCTGATGTTGATTGTTTCCTCTTCTTTGATTTCTTCTTCTTTGAATCTACGCTCTTCTTTTTAGCTTTTTTCTTTTTGTCTTTTTCCGAGTCGCTTTCACTGTCGCTACCGCTGCTGTCGGAGCTCGAGCTGCTCGATGATTTTATCTTTATCTTCTTCTTTTTCTTCAACAGCTTCTTCTTTGCTTTCATCAATTTCTTTTTCTTGGATTTTTTATCTTTCTTTTTATCTATAAATAAATAGATTTTAATGAAACATAAATTAAATTATAACATTATAAATAAAAATGTAACAATTACCTTTTTCGTCATCTGACTCCTTGTGTTTTTTCTTTTTCTTTTCTTGCTCTTTGAGTTTTTTAAGAATCTTTTTTCCAATGCGCCTCTTCTTCGCTGACTTTGAATTGATTTTCTTCAATGCCTATGGAAAGAAAATAGCATCCAAATTCGAGCCATAAATACAGAAAACTAACTAAAAAGTTAATTAAAAAAAAAGTATGATGCTTGATATTAAAACCGTTATTCATTCAATATTAAAATTCTGCCCATTTGTAACAAGACTGTTACAAATGTGTACTCATTTCAAACAAGAGTACTTCAAATAATAATTCAAAATTGAACTACATAATATATTCACCACGCAAGAAGGTTATTTTTATATAATTAATTAGAATATCAAACTGCAACATGAATAAGTGAATTCTCAAATAATTAAACATTCTAAGCCAAGTCATGACTCAAAGTAGCTAAACCTTACTTTCTTTTTTAGAGCTTTATTCTTCTTTTTAGCATCTTCACTCTCCGACAGCGAAGATTGCGTAGAAGACGAGTGTTTCCGCTTGCGAGCTTTGGACTTCTCCTTCTCTTTTAACTTTTTACTACAAAATAAAAGTGAACTATTAAGGGACCACCCATAAAATACGTCACACGATTATCATGATTTTTAGTTTTGTCAAAGGTGGGTCACATTCGTGAAACCCTTCCTAGTGCGACGTCTCAAATTTCCAATTTTACATTTAAACATTTAAACCACCTAAATGTTTTAAAGAACAACGAACCTTATTGGCATACCTAAGCTTACAAGTACTGTACTTATACAGGGTGCAATTAAACTTTCCTGCCAAATTTTTTCCAGGGCTTAGTTATCAGTAGGAGAGTCCATTTAATCAAAAAAAATTGGGTGTTATTTTTTTTTTTTCAATGACATATTTTATCCCATTTAAAATTGTTGCAGAATGGTTAATCGCGGCGCGAGGGAATGATCGGGGGTGACGTGGGATGAGGCGCGCGCGCGGGGGCACATCACGCGCGGCCGACGCATCGTGTCCATTAATTGTAGTGTTTTTAGGATAACTTTCGGAAGCTATTTCTCAACATTTTAGTACTGAGTGACTTTAAAAGAAAAAATACGTGTATTTTTATTTTTAACAAGGACCAATATATCAAAATTTGGCAGGAAGGTTTAATTGCACCTTGTATAAAATGTCGTATTTTGATGCACACCTATGAAACAAACGCCAATCGATAGAGAAGATGTTTACAAACAATAAATACTCTTTGACAAAATGTAGTAAATTATATACTTTCTGAGTTATTTCAGTTTGAAAACGTAAAATAACGAAATAACATTTTAGATATACAATCTGAAATATTTCAAAAAGTATATCATTTACGACATTTTGTCAAAGAGTATAATGTTGTTTGTAATTATTTTCTCTGTCGATTGACGTATGTTTTATAGGTGTACACGAAAATAATTAAGGTATGCCACGCTCCATACAAAAAGGTTCGAACTCTTTTCGCTATTCTATTAAATTTAAAATGTGATGTCACAAAACTTAGAAACTCCTTGTCACACCATGTCACATTTCGTAGATCCCGTCTCCCCTTTAGGTGTGACATACTTTATGGATGGACCCTAAGGGGAAGAAACTGTGCAAAACAAAAACTAAGCACACACAAACAACATCAAAAGGATCGAAACTACGGGTGGTAAACTACCTCAGAAGCGTCGATCTTCTGTCAAGCTGAAACGATCTGTCGAAATAGAAATTTTATTTTATTTTCACCAACTTAACCAGAGAAATTAATAAACATCACAAGAGAGAAGTTTATAGCTTTTGGTCCCTTTTATATCTAGGCTTTATAAATCAATGAGAACAAAGAACAAAATATTGTAATGCATAGATTTCTGTAATTCATTCAGACATTCTTAAGACAAACCACACAATTGTTGGCACCCTAATGTTAGGTTTTACTAAAATATTAACAAAGTCACATCAACAGTGGGTTTTGTTATATCTATATTTTACAATAATCATTTCTTACTCACGTTTTTTGCACCTCCATTTCAATATCAGATTCCTGGCTCCAGTCCTCAAGCTTTTTAAGTTTTTTCTCCTCAATCTCTTTTGGTACATCCTCTTTGCGTTTTTTCTTCGTCTCCTGCTGCACCGGAGTTGTACTTCTGGAAGATTCCACCTTACATTCAACTGCTTCCATGAATCTGTAAGACACGACATAAAGTTATATGTGAAATTCATTAGGCGTCTTTTTAACTGGCAACATTGGCAAGGAACATTGCCTATTCGTTTTAAGCCAATAAAATATGTGAAAAAATTACGAGTACGCGTAAAATATGACAATATTACCTTATGACTTATGTAATTGGTCGTGTGAACGGCGACAACGACGCATGACGTCATACGTCAATTTTGACATCTCACTCTCAACGCGAGTAGACTATACCCTTGTTTTTCCTTAATACCTACTCAGTACTCATAAGGCAGTCTCCGTCATCACACTCTGACATTAGTGATTCACCAAGGAGCTATTTTTTAAAAAGAAGAAACTAAAGAACGTTTTGGTGCAGTGGCGAGGCAAGACCTAAAGCTGTGGGCAAGATATATTTTGCGAGGCCCCCTGATGGATGACGCAAGAAGTCTGTCCTCTTGCGAGATTCGTTGAGAGAAATTATTTTTTGATACTCAAACATAAAAATTTGAGTATCGAAAGTCGTAAATCCTAAAACGATCCTTGTGGTCCGGCGGTGCCCCTCATCGCCCACACCCACGCCGCCTCTGTTCTGGTGTTTACCTCTGGTACTCCCTGTCCAGCAGCACTAGGTCGCACTGTGGCGTGTCGGGGCGGTGCTGGCTGTCGTCCGCCTCCCACTCGTTGCTCATGGGCAACGAGCGGGCCGGGGACAGCGGACGGCGCGACTATCAGCTGCGGCTGCGGCCTTACCTCTGGTACTCCCTGTCCAGCAGCACTAGGTCGCGCTGCGTCGTGTCGGGGCGGTGCTGGCTGTCGTCCGCCTCCCACTCGTTGCTCATGGGCAGCGAGCGGGCCGGGGACAGCGGACGGCGCGACTATCAGCTGCGGCTGCGGCCTTACCTCTGGTACTCCCTGTCCAGCAGCACTAGGTCGCGCTGCGTCGTGTCGGGGCGGTGCTGGCTGTCGTCCGCCTCCCACTCGTTGCTCATGGGCAGCGAGCTGGCCGGGGACAGCGGGCGGCGCGGGTACCAGCTGCGGCTGCGAGCCGTTGGGCAGTCTTCGATCCTATAATATTGAGATTTTAACTTTATGGCAGATGTACACGCTCATCGACACACCCGAGACAGGCCAAGCGCGAGTGTGCACAGGGCGGTCTCGTTCTTGTCTCGTTGGCTCTCGCGAGGAATACCAGAGCAAGCATGTATGGTCGAGGATCACGGCGAGAGGCTCTCGTCGAGTGTGTACAGCCGCCATTAGCGTCGGATACAGAATAATTAAGAGCACTTTTCCTGTCTACGTGTCGCGCGAATCGGGTCCGCATGCGGATGACGTGCTCCTGGCCGCGCGAGTGTTTCCCGCATGACATGACAGAAAAAACGAAAAAATTACAGGATGAAGGCAATTTTCATGTGAACTAGTAACACCGTAGCAGTGAGTCGTAATAATAAACCGCTCTCATACTTCAACTCGACAACTGCGAGCACAGATGGTATTCAGTAATTAATCCTTCGAGCCCCAAGCGGTCGCATGCGAACGACCGCGATAACAATAGAAAGGATATTGTGTCTCGTTTTTCCACGATCGAAGGATTAATCTGATATCAAAAACGAGTAGCACTTAACTCATGGTTTGATCACACTTAAGGCGGGCATAAGCCCCAATTTGTTATTCCGTGCCTCCCGGTTTACCTAGTTCCAATATAATAACGAAATATAAAAAAATATGAGATATAAAGCACAATATTTAAAAGACTTTAAACCATAAACATTTTTATAAAACAGTGCAGTTTGCAGTCGAACCACTTTATGTCTATTGTGCCTCAACTCTCAAATAACAGTTTGACAGCTGCCAAGTTTCGTTTGTTAATAATTCCGCACTCAGTGGATACGCCACCTGAGTGCGAACGTATAAATACTTACTGATCACATCCATACACCCTATCCACGAGATCCATCTTGCACATCTCTAGCTCCTCATATACAACAGCCCGGTCTTTCACACAGGTACATCGTTTTGGGTTCTCCATATACCATACCTTTGGAGTGGTATGAGTTTCTCTGTTAAAGAAATAATAAAGCTACAGAATATATCTATAATGGGGCGTTCCACGCCAAGCGGACAGGAAAAAATAGTCGATGTCTCCGATTTTGATAATATTTCGATATGTTATACCTGCACGTGTTATTAATACGTGTGCCAAATGTTTTTGTAATATAATGGCTAGATTTAAAATGATGGGACTTTGAAACATGACTTTTCTATTCGACATTCCGTGCTTCAAAGTCGATTATAGATTTAAAATATATATATATTAGAATAATTAAACCACTGAATTTGTTACTTCATTTAATGAGCTCTTTAAGTGCATTTTTGGAAACAAAAAAAAATGTTTTTTTCTTTGAAAAAAATGCAAATTAATTTTTTTCTCTTGATTTTCTCAAAGAGGGACCCTTTTGATTTTTCTTATATTTTTTGTGTAAATAGCTAATATTCTATAGAACATTCCTGCACAACTTCTATAATGGGCCGGGAAGTGGATTAGGAGCTAGACTGAAAATACTTCCGAAGGGTGGCGTCCAGCGCCATACTGTACTATGGGCAGAAATCGCTAAGTAGTGGAAATTGCCAAAATACTTCGATTTTGATGTGGAGAAATGAACCCTGAGATAAGTTTTTTTAAAGAGTAACATAATTTTAAAAGGACGAATTTACACGTAATCGGTGACCATACTATGACATAAGTAACATAGAATTTAAGTTCGTAAATATATCATACTTACTTGAAACATTTGTTCTTGTCGTGTCTGAATAGGAGTGGTTGACAGATTTTCAACACAAAACTCCACGTCTCTAGCGAATCGACGGTGGGTCTGGACAGCCTGTCTTGTAGTGAAGCATTCAACTCCTTGTCTGGTGATATTCTAAAACTGGTACTGTCGACAGATTTGTAACCACTCTCGCTTGTCCCAGCCGTTCTATAACTGTCTGTAGACGCATACCCAGAGCAGTCGCTTCTTTGACTCGTGCTCCCCAACTCAACTATGTCCGGAGTGGCAGATCTCTTTTTCTCTGGACTATCCTTCAATGGAGATTCGTCGTATTCGACCAATCCTTTTTCGCAATCATCATCGGACATATTCTCCTGTTTAATCTCATTTATAACAGACTCCAAGAACGTGTCTTCGTTGATGTCAGTCATGTCTTTTTCGTAAAGTTCAACTTCAATATCTGTTTTGCTCTGCGGTGTTTCGTCTCGAAGCTTGGGAGGTCGGGGTTGCGCGTACTTATTCAAATCTAAGTTCTCATCGAATATATCTAGTACTTCGTCGTCTTCGTTGGGGTCTATTTCAAATTTGAAAGAGTCAATGACTGGTTGTAATTTTTCAACTTTTTTGGGACTATCTTTGATGCAATGCTTCAGTGCTTCGTTGGTTTTATCGAGACTGGCTTTGTGAATTTCTGAGGGCTCCAGCTGTTTGTTAATATGCTTTTCGTCAATTTTGGGGCTAGAAGGAGGAACCTTTTCGTCATTTTCCAACGACCAACTGTCACAAACAAGAAAATCTTTGAGATCGACATCGGTTTCTTTTTCGGTAGTTTGTTTTTCCTCGGTCTTCTTATGGTCGCTTTTGCTTCTTTCCTTTTCTTTATCGTGATCTTTGTCTCTGTGCCTACGTTTGTGTTTGTCTTCTGATCTATAGTCGGAATGTTTTTTGTGATCGTATTTGTCGCTCCTTCGTCGTTCATCGTCTTTTCCATAATCACTTTTACGTCTTTCGCTACGATCTTGAGGTTGAGGTTCTTCTTTTCTCTTTTGGAATGGATTATCATAGTCTGGCAATAGTTTCTGATAGTCAAATTTAAACTGACGACCCTCTGCTCTCGCCTTCTTAGCTTCGCGAATTATTTCGTCTAGTTGTTCCGGACCTATAAAAAGATTTATTCTAATTGTCAACAAATAAAAATACATAACTACTATCTATGCCTTATACTACCTTATGCTACATACTACTAATTTACAACTAAATATTTCTACACAGGAATACCAATTCCGATATTTTTGCACCAAAGTACAGAGTGACCATTCTTCCTATAGAGCTCGGCAATCGTATTTTTTATACTATCATTCCCATGGAATAACGATGATTATGTCATCCACTATTAATTCATCAGCTTTGTCAACAAATTATAAACATTCTTTTATTGATTAAAAAAAATACTTTTGATAAAATGTTGATAATGCTGTACCAAAATTTCAGATTTGGTGCAAATATACAGGGTGCAATTAAACCTTCCTGCCAAATTTTGATATTTGATCCTTGTGAAAAATAAAAACACACGTATTTTTTCTTTTGTAGTCACTCAGTACTAAAATGTTGAGAAATAGCTTCCGCAAGTTATCCTAAAAAACACTACAATTAATGGACACGATGCGCCGGCCGCGCGTGACGTGCCCCCGCGCGCGCGCCTCATCCCGCGTCACCCCCGATCATTCCCCCGCGCCGCGATTGACCATTTTGCAACGATTTTAAATGGGATAAAATATGTCATTGAAAAAAAAAAACACCCAATTTTTTTTTTTGGTTAAATGGACTCTCCTAATAATACCTAAGCCCTGGAAAAAAATTGGCAGGAAGGTTTAATTGCACCATGTATTAAAGAACAATAGACATGTTATTTTTCATTAAAATGTGACGTCCCTAATGTGATCAGATAAAATCAGACATCTAATGTTTGATTAAAATACAGGGTGTAACAAAAGTAAATGATAATACTTTAGGGTGTGTACTGTAGGGTTCCCTACAGTTCACTGTGAAAGTAGCAGCGCCGAAAGAGCAAAAATTTTCTTTTTATTTGTATGGGCATCCTTTAAAAACATCTAATCATAGTCTGGCGACTGATTGTAGATCGAATAAGTACAAGGGGAAAAAATTGTATGGGCAAGTGCCTGAGTGTCATGGTTGTTTTTTATACAAAAGTAAAAAAATACTCTTTCAGCGCTGCACTTTTACAGTGAACTATGAATATAGAACCCATTCACACCCTGAGTATTATGTACCACATAGTTTTGTTACACCTTGTATATTTCTACAATAATCTATATTTATACAGTATACTACTAACTACAAACAACAATACAAACATATTTTCCCAATAAACTGTTGCAACAAATAGACATAGTCATGACTTACAAACTCTAAACTCTCTACTTGAATATTTCCTTCGGGACGAGTATCGTCTTTCTTCTCGAGGTATTGCTAGAATTTTTTTATCTAGATAAAAGTTATGAAGGTAACATAAACAAGCAAAGAAACTGAGGCCAAATAATTACAAATTATAGTCTCATAAAGCAAGAAACATTTAATAAAACGGGCATGATAGGATAATTGTGTTGATAAGATAAAAAAAACACTGATATATTATGTACTGCAAAAGAAATTGATTTATAGGCAGATGGTGTACCTATCGAGAATATGACAAAAGCTAACAGATCTCAATTTAATAATTAACACTTTTCTTGCACTTATTCCACTTTATTTTAATATATCTATTACAAAATTATTAAATACACGACTGGTTTCGAATAAATCATCATCAGGTCATCATCAACACCTGATGATGATTTATTCGAAACCGGTCGTGTATTTAATAATTTTGTAATAGATATATTAAAATAAAGTGGAATAAGTGCAAGAAAAGTGTTAATTATTAAATTGAACATGAATTTCCACCAATAAGTGACAGTACATTCAATATCATATCTAACAGATCTCAACTAACTGCATTGAATTGACACAACCCGACCAAATAATGTAGGTCATGCTATTTACCTATGAAAATCAAAATCAAAATATTTTATTTCCAATTTCCCTGAAGGTACATAAATAATATACAGTTAAGGACGCTATCACATAAAATTAGAAGGTCGACGTCTGTCAGTACGAATATCAACGTTAAGGACATTAAAATAACATTCATATTAGCGCGCCTTGTACAAAGGCGGTTACGACGCTCGCCGTATCCTTGTTATGACGAAAATGTATGCAGAAAATTTGAATGTTTTTTTATTTTTCTTATAAAATAAGGAAATGTTATTTATTTTTATATAAAATATTTAGCTATTCGTACAGGGGACTAAATAAGCAACAATTTTTTTGTATATTTATATTCCTTAGTTCAGTGTATTTAGTTATAGTGGTTCCTAATCAGACCCCATTTTTAGGGTTCCGTAGCCAAATGGAACAAAACGGAACCTTATAGATTCGTCATGTCTGTCTGTCTGTCCGTCCGTATGTCACAGCCACTTTTCTCAGAAACTATAAGAGCTATACTATTGAAACTTGGTAAGTTGATGCAGTCTGTGAACCGCATTAAGATTTTGATACAAAAATTATTAAAAATGTTAGGGGTACCCATCGGTACAACTGAAACAAAAAAAATTTTTTCATCTAACCTATGCGCGTGGGGTATCTATGACAGGTCTTCAAAAATTATATTGAGGTTTCTAATATCCTTTTTTTCTAACCTGAATAGTTTGCGAGAGAGACTCTTCCAAAGTAGTAAAAAGCGTATCCCCCCTCTAACTTCTAAAGTAAAAAAAATAATTGTAAAAAAAATATATGATGTGCATTACTATAAAAACTACCAACGAAAGTTGGTTTGAACGAGATCTAGTAAGTAGTTTTTTTATACGTCATAAATGGTAAACCTTAATTTAACTTTCATTAAATCAACTGAAATATAAAAATAAATCAAAAATCTTTTAATTTCATAGAAATAAACCTTATTGCTGCTGCAAAACCCTCCATGGGCGAGTCCAACTCGCACTTGGCCGGTTTTTTTAATCTTTTGCGATTATGTATTGTGATGGTTAAAACGTATTTAAGTGAAAATTTTGTATGCGGCTCTAAAATTTTTATGGTGTGACTGTGGAGATAAATATATATTCTCTCATTTGAAACCAAAATATCCTCGCAGTGTGACTCCTAATTCTTTAAAATGGTACCTGAAAATCGCTGATATTTGGGAAAAACATCTAGGAGTTCACATAACACACAACTTAAAATGGGACCAACACATTGCTAACATTGTCAAGAAAGCCAACTCGTTTGTTTACTTGGTTAAGAGGACCTTTCAAGTTGTAACTGTTGGGTACGCGCCGTACGCGCATTAGATAGGTATGACATTTTTGTACTTCGCGATCGCTCCGTGCGAATGCATATACCCTAATAAACCAGTCTGATAAACGCCGCCCTTGTTTCACTACGTATCTAACTGTAACAATTCACCTATTTTTGAAAATATACAAAACTTATAACAAGACCTCTACTGGAATATGGATTCCAAATTTGGAGTCCATACTTTCATAAGGATATTTCAAAGTGAATTTCAGTTCCTTTGTGGTGAGAGTGCCGACTCAAGTTTTATCCATCTTCGAGGCGGAGGAGTTCTGGCCCGCCGATGTAGTTTACCGAAGGTTCCGGGGGAGGCTCCCGAACGAAGCGCGCATCACGTCGCCGAAAGAGACTTTACGTGATAAAGTGTAGTGTGATTGTGTGTGTGAGAATGTGTAAATAATATATATTAGGATAAAATTGTTCGGCATGCATCCATTGTCTGATTGCCATAACACAAGTTTTATTTAACATGGGATTAGATGACGTGATGTACGCTACCTAGCTTTTATACTATTGTATATTATTGTATGGTTAATAAAGAATTTGAATTTGAATATTGATCTTTTGGAAAGTGTACAAAGAAAGGCAACAAAAATACCGAAAGCACTTCGACATATGAGCTATGAAGATAGATTAAAGGCATTACGCCTCACAACGCTAGAAAATAGGCGCCTTCGTGGTGACCTCATAGAGACATACAAAATATTAACACATTGTTACAATGTGCCAGAGCTTGAGGATATTTACATTAGGAAAGATGTGAAATCCAGGTCTACTTGAGGTTATCATCTCAGACTAGAACGTACACCAGCAAACTCACTTGTTGCTCACAACTTCTTAAGCAATAGAGTTGTGCAGACTTGGAATAAGTTGTCCGATGATATTGTATCTGCACCAACTGTTAACAGCTTTAAAAATAGACTTGATAAATGGTTGATGACAAATAAGTCCTGCAAAAGAAATTAATAACGAGTGTATGAATTACAACACTGTGTGATATTGTCATATCAGCTAAATGCTGCTAGACCATTAACAATAAATAAATAAATAAAAAATGTGAAAACTTCCTTAAGATTATAGTGTAGTACACTATAATTTAATTTTTTAAATTTAATTTTAGATTTATAAGAATCCATGATTCCCAAATATGAATGTAATATAACGTAGGTGTGCAAGAACAACTAGAACAACATTTATATTAATTTTAGTAAAATTGTTTAACATCATCTTTCTAAGCCTTATAGATGCTGTTTTATTTGAGAAATACTAAATTACCTGAGCGAGTTGGTAATGCCTGTCTTAAACATTGTTATTTAAAGATAAAAATCGGCCAAGTGCGAGTGGGACTCGCGCACGAAGGGTTTTGTACCACAATGATCAAAAATATGTGGAAAATTGTGGGATTCCATTATTTAATTTATTTAAATTTTATTATAAATTATTAAAGTTAAAATAAAACTGAGTATTTCGTGAATGTTTCAAGTGCCTATGTATTTCTGTTATTGATATCGAGCAAAAAATTGCAAAAAAAATCATGTTTGTTGTATGGGAACAACCCTTAAATATTTATTTTGTTTTTAGTATTTGTTGTTATAGCGGCATCAGACATACACAATGTGTGAAAATTTCAGAAATCTAGCTATAGCAGTTTTTGAGTTACAGCCTGGAGACACACAGACAGACAGACAAACGGACAGACATTGAAGTCATAATAGGGTCTCATTTGTACCCCTTGGATACGGAACCCTAAAAAGTGTGTGCACCTTATACTTACTTAAGAAAGACTTGATTGGTGGCATAGCTTTAGTAGGCATGGCTTTCTCACTGGTTGCTGTGGGACAAATAAGTCCCAGAGGTATACCCAGCTCCACCAATTCCATTTTACGTTTCATGTCCTCAATCTCGGACAATGTCCTCTTTTGCAGGTCAGAATATGAGTCTGAAAATGAAAATATTCAAATAATTAGTAATGTAGTATGAAATCTATTATTGCCTTTCTTAAATTACCCAGATCCTATTCAACTAACATTATAATTGCAATAAAGATTGCATACAAAAACTTTTGTTATAAAATTAACTAAAAATATACTAACATAGAATAGGACATAGAACTTTCTTTCTTATTTTTACTCTCCTATTTTTATAAAATAAGCAAATTTCATTGGGTTTTTTTTTAATATTCAATTACACGCAATGTGAATCACTAACCTTGCAATGCCTTCCGGGCAGCCCCTGGTTTGGGTGGTTTTGGAGGCTTCTTGACGTCCGGCTCAACAGTTGGTTTGTCTGGCTTGGGAGTTGTTTTGACACTGCTCAACTTACCGATTACCACAACACCTTTAATACAAAGTATTATTGTTTAAAAAATGATTGATGTTTCCAGTTCAAAGAAGTTTATACTGCATAAATAGCATAAGATCTAAGAGCTATGGCTCTTAGATCTTATGCTATTTATGCAGTATAAACCAAGATGCCAAGAGGCCTCACCAGGATGCCACAGCGACATAGCCAGTGACGTTACCATGGCAATGTCTGGTGTCTCTATGTCGCCGTAAAGAGGTGTTTTTCTTAAATTCTATGAAGATTTAAGAAAATAACTTGAAAAGATTGTTGAATTATCTGAGGATATCGCTAAAATCAGTGACTGATTGAGTGACGTAGCATACAAAGACGTGCAAACAACTAGCTATGTCAACGGTCACCGCATGCGGAGTGTTCGACTCTGGCTATGCTGGCGATGGCGACCTAGAGATGCCAGTTGTTGCCATAGTGACGTCACTGGCCACTTGCCGTGGCATCCCGGTGAGGTATGGCCCTAAATGTAAGAAGTATTAACAGAAGACAAAAAATAAACATACTTCCAGACCCAGTGGATTTTGGCACCAATGGTGTGATTGGTGTTTTCTTCTGAATCGAAAATGCCCTGAGCCTCTTCTTAGCATTTTCTACTCCTTTAGATAATATTACAGGGTTAGGGCTGCTTGGTAGGTTGACTATTGGAGTCTGAAATTTAATAAAAAAACAAAGGACTTATATTGTGTAGTTATCCGTAATGTGCCACTTAAGACTTTTATATAAAGATGAATTTCAAAATGAGGTACAGCATTCATTGGCTTTACATTATATGAAAAATTTAAGGCCTTACCAAAGATCCAGTGCCCGGAGGCGGAGGTTCCGAGCTATCATCATCAATATCCATGTTGCCAATAGATCAACCACTTTCATAAACATTTACTTGTGAACCTGTGAATTATTGAAATCACAGAGTACTTTAAAGTTTAAACTAAGGATTGAAATGAATCAACTTAACGAAAACTTACAACACCTTAGTAGGTACTCAGTATATACATGTACCTATATACATTACATTCGTAAACATGTCATGACGACAGTGGAAAATTGTTTGTTGTGAAAATTCAAGATATATTTTTTATTCAAAAAACTACTATGTACTTTGTTCAGAAAACTCAGTTTTTCAAATTTTTAAAATAAAATTAATTATAGCGGATGGCGAAGAAATCCACAAATTTTCTTGAGCTCTTCTTCTCCTTAATCCATAGATTAAAAATAAAATATTTTTTTTTATTTATGGCTTAACTTAAGCGCTTACTCCACTTATCCTAGCTAGGAAGTCCTAGCTAGGATCCTAAAAAATTTCATATGGAATAACATATTATGCGCTTATTCCACTTATCCAAGCTAGGCTAGCTAGGATAAGTGGAATAAGCGCTATATTTTAGAAAGCTAGGATCCTAGCTAGGATCCTAAGTCGGAAAAAATGTGGCTTCTAAGTTCTAAAGCCCGCTGTACACTCTCGCCGAGAGCTCTCGGGCGAGAGTCTCGTGCGAGAGCCCCTTGCTCGAGTGCGATCATGTACATTCTCGCTTCAATCGCAGTTATGAACTCAGAGAAGATGGACCATTATTTTTCTAAAAATGGCGAAAACGTATCTACGATCAATGATCACCATTCACCATTGCATCGAAAGATATCATTGTAATCCAAAGATCTATATTCATATTTAATTTTATTTCTATAACAGATAATGACTTATAATGAAGTTTATTATTGTTATTATTCTGTTCTGCACTGTCTAGCGGCGCGACTAGTAGTGAAAAACGCGAGAGTGTACAGTAATGCGCTCGCTTTCCTCGCGAGACCCTTTGTCTCGGGCGCAAAATATCGACACCGGACCGAGAGGGTCCGAGACAGGCGAGACGAGGCGAGCGCACCCATTTACACTCTCGCACTCGGGCCGCCTCGCTGTGTCTCGGCGAGAGTGTACAGCCGGCATAACTGACTAAATCAGTGTTGCCAGATGGTTTCAAGTTTTAACCTTTTATCTGTAGTGGGAATCCATTCATAGGTAATTTCTTAAGTCTGCTGGTTCCAAGTAATTCAGAAAGTTCATAATTCATAATTTTTCGTGGAGCAAAAATTTTTTCAACCATCTTTTTCGCCATTTATTTATTTTTATTTTCATTGAGCCAACAGCTAAGCCTATGAGAAGACCAATTTTTGTTGCTTTGATAGAACTGGAACTATTAAGAAGACGTCTGGCCAAAATGACAACTGATTTAGTCACTAAATTAGGACAAGTGGAATAAGAAGCTTCTATTTAGTCTCCTATGTAGGATCCTAGCTAGGACTTCTAAATAGGACAAGTGGAATAAGCGCTTAAGAGTTAAGCCTATGAGATTATTGAGAACAAGACCAATTTTTTGTCTGTAGAGTGTAGACTGTAGACCAATCTGTAGACAGTAGACCAGGTGGACGAAATTCCCGAACAAAAAAAAATTTGGGTTCCAAATTTAAACGTAGCAACTGTACCCAATCAGATAATCTGTGCAAGGTCGACTGTGATTGGCTGATAAAAAAGACCATAGAGAATATAAACTACATGAGAAAAAAGACGAAGAAGGAGTTTAAAATTCAAAGTTCGATTTTCATTTTGTGAAAATTATTTTGTAGCAACTCATACAAAAATTGTAAATTAAGTGGATTAATTAATGAAAAACGAAAGGTAAGCCATTGTAAAATGTAATTGTAACCGTAAATTGATAAATTGAAGCAAAACATAACTATGTCATACCATGTTCTAATACAAAGTATGTCGCAGTATTATTTGCATATTTGTACAATAATTTACAACATAAACTATATTAATATGAAAAAGATAGATTATTATTTCATAGAAAATGTTATAATGTATATCAGTATGCAGTTAATTTGGAAAATGTTAAAATGTGTAAGTATATTGTTTTATTGTAATAATACATAAGGTTGATAAGTATACTTAATAATTTATGTAAACTGTATGGAAATGTAGTAAATGAAAAATGTTTCATTAATTTCAGATTTTTAGGTCCCTATACTAGTTTGCAAGTCTGCAAGCAATAGCTATAGAAGGAAGGTATGGGATTATGAGTGGTACGGCCACCAAGGAAAAATCCTCTGATCAAGACGTGAGGTGGTATGCAGCTGGCCTGAGCCCACGCGATAGATTTCAGCTGTCGTATACAGGGTGTAACAAAACAAAGTTATGATACTTAAGTGTGTTACATGTATAAAGGTGCGCGTCTACTGGATCGGGATCGGAGCATACTGCGTAGGTATGCAGCGGACGGATTTGTTGCTTTGTATGTATGGTACTGACTACTGTGAACTGCACTAGAAGTACTGGAACGTCATTCTGCGCCTAACAAAATATATATGACGACACGACGCGCAGTCCGCACCGTACGCCCCGATTCTGACCTGGTGGACGCGCAGCTTTAATCCCCTCCCTATATAGAGTTTACTGTGTAAGCCAATCAAGTAGTTAGTAGAGTAGCATAGACAGCTATTCTATTATATTTATAAATAAAATACATAAAACTGTACTGTAATATTATAATATTGAGTAATAGAAATCAACAAAAGCTTGTGGATTCAATCTGTTTTATTGTTTAATTTACCTTATTAGCCTATTTATTTAGCTGTGTACAATAATTTTTATTGAAATAAAACATTTATTTGAGCTTATTTATTTTTTATTTTATTTTTTTAAATTTTTGGTATGTTTAGAGTGAAAGGTTTTGCACTTAAAAATTTTAACTTCAGTTTCAAATTAAAAAAATAACGGATGTTTATTTTTTTTCTTCTAAGTCCGACCTCTTGTTACGTAGTATACAGTTTACATCCTCTTTGCAGTAGACGTGTAAACATACCATAAACTTAGGAAAAGAAGAACAACTTACAACAACTCAACTGACGAAAAAAAAAAGCGCGGGAACTTGAATAAGGCGGTCGCGGCATTTTTTCATAAAATTTTAAAATAATTTTTATATATAAATAGTTAATTATATAGTTTATTTTTACTCATAATTTATCTTTTTAGTAGTGTACTTAATTTTTATTTAGGTAAGTTTTCTTTTATTTTGTAATTTCATAGGAATACCATGGAGGAGCCCGACCCGGGGGGACCTGGTCCCCCCGTTGGTTGTTATGTGACCATTTCAAACGATTCTAGTATGGATACAGATGCTTCATACTCAACAAACCCTTGTTGACTATCTAAGAAGCGCTGTAGGAAGTGCATGAAAAAAATTAAAAGTGACCCAAGAAAAGCTAAAAAAGATACAAACTGTATGTGTTTTAGCGATACTGAAAACAACGTAGCTTGTAAACAAAATGACACCATAGCTGAAACACAGACAATTGATAATACCGCGAAAAACCAAGGCTTAGGTGATTCTTGGGTTAGTAGATTAGTGTATAAGGACACTGACTCTACTCCGTATGTGGTTCACATTCAAAAAATAACAAAATCCCCTAATGAAAATGTAAATTTTCATCCGATTGTTTTTGGGCATTATTTGAAGATAAATGACATACAAAATATAATTAATGGTAGCATAAAAAAGATAGCAAGAAATAGATTATCTATTTCCTTTTCTGTTTATTCGGATGCAAACAACTTTATAAATAGTCAACAATTAAATGCAGATCAATTTAAAGCTTTTATACCTTCCTTCCAAGTCAGCAGAATAGGCCTAGTCAGAGGGATTCCCGCTGATTGGTTCGACGAGGACATTATCAATAATATAACCGTTCCCATTGGATGTGGAGAGATTTTAAAAATAAGAAGATTAAAGAAAAGACTGTTATCAGTGGAACAACTCAATTTAATAACACTGAGTCGGTTGTTATAACTTTTGATGGACAAGTATTACCCAAGAGGGTATTTATGTGTTACAATGCTCTGCCCATAGATTTGTATATATACCCTACCATACAATGCTATAACTGTTGCAGGTATCGTCATGTAAAAAGCCAATGTCGATCTACACCTAGGTGTTATAGGTGTGGTCAAGGTCATGCTGGAGAAAATTGCTCAGTGGAGGAAGATTCTGTGTACTGCTGTATTTGCCATGGTTCTCATATTGCCACAGACAGAAAATGTCCTGAGTATCAACGTCAAAAGTCCATAAAAGAGTCAATGGTTCATAATTGCTTATCATATTCTGAAGCCTCCAAACTCTATCCGACTGTATCTAAATTATATTCAGATGTACTTATATCTTCCAATTCTTTGTCAGCACCTGTAAATATGCAACAATCAAACTCTGTAAATAACAACATTAGAAGTAATAGTAGTTTAGTTAAAAAATCATATAAAAAAAACAGTTTTTAAGCAACCCAAATCTCCTCTTAGACAGGAGTATGGGTATGATAGACAAGCTCATAATGCTTTAGTAAAGGATTATAATCCTCCATCAGGAAGTAATGGATCAGCCTATCCTACACCTAATTTTTATGTAAACTCTATCCATTATCCAAGAAACCATTTTAGCCTTAAACAAATTATTAACATCGCTATCTACTTTTTCACTGTCCAACGTAGCTTTATTGAATACAGAATCAAATAATAATACATCCAATAATGGACCATATAATACAGTGGAATTGCCGAAGTGCAATTAGTAAAAAACATGAAATCTTATATCTAATTAATAAATATAAACCATCTCTTCTTGCCTTACAAGAGACATGGTTAAAACCGGAATCTCTTTTTAAGATCTCCGGCTATACCTGTCTTAGGGAAGATAGATCTGATGGGCATGGTGGTACAGCCTTGCTCATCAAACATCATCATTTATTTCATCACATTTCTCTCCCTCCACATCACTCAGACTTCTCAATCATTGCTGCATCTGTAAATAACATATGTTTTGTTTCATTGTATATACCTCATCCTTCATATAGCATTTTTTCTGATATTCATAATTTGATTAGCCAATTACCCAAACCGGTAGTAATACTGGGTGATTTAAATGCACAACATAGAGCATGGGGTAGTCATATAGACAATCCATGGGGACGTGAATTACTAGACCTAGTAGATTATCACCAACTGTGCATCCTTAATTCTGGCCACCCAACCCGTCATACTGCTCCTCATGAAGGTTGCAGTGCTCCAGATTTATCCATCTGTTCACCCCATCTTTCATCTATTTTTCACTGGCATGTTTTAGAATCTAGTCACGGAAGTGACCACTTTCCTATCTTAATATCATTTCCTAGTAAAAAATCTAAAAAACCATCCAATCATATTCAATCATCAATAAAATACCATCTAAACAATAATTCAAATTGGGATAAATTTAAAAATTTACTTTTGGATCAGTTGCCACTTCTCCCTGACATAAAATCTGAAAATGAATCTATTTGTGCAGATGCCTTGGCCTCTGCATTTATTAAGGCTGCAGAAGAGTGTTTTCCTAAAAAAAAAAATTCATCTTACCATAATATACCATCTCCACCTTGGTGGGATCAAGATTGCACAGTGGCTATTAGGAATCGGAAAAAAAGTGAAAAAGAATATAACAGAAACCCAAATATAATTAATTATCAACTTTATTTCGATTGTGTTCGTGAAACAAAAAAATTGTTTAAGAGAAAAAAGGCAAAAAGCTGGAAAAAGTTTTGTTTATCTTTGAATCCAGACGTACACCCTACCAGAGTGTGGAATAACATTAGGTGATATAGGTCAGCATTCAAATCTTCCTTCCATCCCATTCCTGAATCTTTGTCTGATAATTTTCTTGATAATTTAGTTTCCTGTCTATCTCCATCTCCGCTGGAAAATGTAAGATTCAAGGATTTAAACTCCCTTTTTACTCTGGATGAACTAAGAGGGGTGGTAAAAAATTTAAAAGACTCATCTCCTGGCCTGGATGGCATTCCTTATAGTTTTTTTCAGCATGCTAATGACGACATTTTAGAATACTACCTTAAATTAATTAACCAAATTCTTTTATCAGGGAATATACCAATTTCATGGAGGATGCAAAAAGTAATTCCTATATTAAAACCCAATAAACCACCTTCTTCGGCTACATCGTATCGTCCCATAATATTATCTTCTGTATTATTAAAAATTGCTGAACATTTAGCCAAAAATAGGTTAGAATGGTTTGTTGAAAAACATAACCTCCTGTCAAATTCACAATTTGGATTTCGGAAAGGTAGAGGGACCATAGACAACATTGCCATTCTAACCACGGACATTCGTATTTCATTTACAGAGAATGTTCTTGGATGTTTTCTGGACATAAATTCTGCATATTATGATAATGTAAATATATGTATATTATAGGAGAAGTTAATTCTTTTAGGTGTACCAATAATTTTAGCAAATTTCATTATAAATCTATTGTTAGAAAGGATTATAGTTTTAAATTTAGACGAATATACACTAACAAGAGTAATTGTTCGTAAAGGAATTCCGCAAGGATTTGTTTTAAGTCCTTTATTGTACGACATATACACTGCTGACATGGAAAAATGTTTGGACTTGAATATAATAAAACTATTACAATACGCAGATGATAAAGCTATTTATATAATTTTTCATTCTATACGTGATGCTTGTAGAAATCTGCTTTAAAGATCGATTGCTTTAAAGAAACTAAAATCCTGGATGGATAGGAATGGCTTGGAGTTGTCAGCCAATAAAAGCTCTGTAGTTTTATTTTCACGAATGCGTATTCCACCTCCTGTAACAATTCTTTACGATGAAACTCCAATTCCTGTAAAAGAGAATGTAAAATTTTTAGGATTATATTTAGACTCGCACATTTTGACTACATCTATTCAAAATGTGAGCGAAACCTAAATATGTTAAAAAGTCTTTCCGGTGTTTGGTGGGGATCCCACCCCTTTACAATGAAACTAGTGTACAATGCAATGATAAGAAGTGTATTAGATTATGGGTCTTTTCTTTTAGAACCATGTAACGTGAGTGGACTACAAAAAGTTGATAAAATACAAGCTAAAGCTTTACGCATAATTTGTGGGGCTATGAAATCATCTCCGATAAACGCTCTTCAGTTGGAGTGTTGTGAACCCCCTCTTCAACTCCGACGACAATATCTAGCAGATAAATTTTTTCTTCGCTGCTACCAATTTCTTAATCATCCTTTAATTCCTAAACTTAAAACTCTATCTCAACTTTGTTACAATAATAGTAAATACTGGCTACACAAATCCAAACCCCCACTCATTCATAGCTATCATAAATTTTTGACTTTGGACGCTCCTACTTTTCGCTCCCCTTTTTTTCCTTTATTTGAATCATCATACGAAGCTCTAACTCTGATGCCCGATGTTCGTTATGATATCGGTATCAAAAAGTCCGATAAATATTTTGCTAGTAATATATTTAAATACATTACTAATAACAATTGGCAGGGATGGCATCATTTATACACTGATGCATCAAATAATTCTGCAGACAGTCATGTAGGAGTAGGAATCTACCAGTTACAATATAATATTGTGCAAAAAGTTAAATTTCCTCCTGAATCCTCTGTTTTTACCGGGGAGTGTTATGGTCTTTTCAAGGCTATTGAGTACATTCTACTCGGTAGGCTTGAGAGGGCACTAATATTTTCAGATTCCCTAAGCGCTCTACAATCTTTAAGTAAGTTTCCTTTTAAATTAAAAAATTGTTTTCCTATCATCATTCAGATACGAAATCTTCTATTTAAATGTAAATGTAAAGGTTACTCTGTAACATTTGTATGGATACCTAGCCATTGTGGTATTATAGGCAATGAATTAGCCGATAATTTGGCAAAAGATGCTATTTTAAGTGGGGATGTATTCCCCTTTCAAAATTACACTCACGATTTGGTTGCTCTTGCCAGGAGCTCTCTTATGGACTCGTGGGATGAGTCATGGAGATTAAGCAGTGAAACAAAAGCAATTCATTACCAAAAAATTCAACCCATGATCCCAACTAAGCCTTGGTTTTCCAGAATTCAACTTTCAAAAAATGTAACAACATCCATTATTCGAATGAGTCTGGGTCATTTATGCATTCCAACGCATCTTATGAGAATCGGCGTACGACGTGATAATTTATGCGAATGTGGTGAAATTGGTGATTTAAACCATATTATTTTATCCTGTCCCCTCCATGATCATTCCTATTTATATCAAAGCTTATCATCTATACCTATCCCATTTCCTACTTCTGTAAATATATTGCTAAGTTATAATAATAAACATGTATATATTTGTTTAAGTAATTACTTATCTTTAAGTAACATTAATATTTAATTTTTTACTTAAGTTAAATTTTAAACTATATTAATTAACTTTCCCAAATTCCGTTCCTGATATTCCTTCCGCTAGTTCCTTACCTTTTACTCGTCTGTGGCACAACATACGCAAAATTGTGTCAAGTTGCAAAGAAAAAAAAAAACTCAACTGACAACGACACAAAATTCAAAAATAATAGTATCCTAGTTTGTTCGTTCTAAGATGATATGGGTGACAGTTCTCATATTCCTTGCTACGGAATTTTTTTACAAGAAAACAAAAAAAAACAGAATGTAATAAATTATATTCCATCTACAAAAATAAATGTTTCCTGTAATTGTAAATGAATAAAAATGAAAAGTTGCTAAATGCTAACTTATTGATATAAAATTATAAATATTAACTCTGAAATAGGAGTATAAAATTATTGTTACGAAAATATTTGAAAAATGTCAGATGCATGAAACGGAACTTATGTCAATAGAGATTGACACAGTTGAATCGAAATCAAATCGATAAAAAAGGGCGGCCATCTTAAGTCGCCGGCTTCACTCTGAAACATCAGTACGAAATCGATAATTTCGATTGCAATTCCTTTACGAGGTGATTCGATATTTTTAAATTATTCGATTAATTTTTTTAGGTAACTTCCCTACTACTGTCAATTATAATGTGTCACGCATATCATCTTAAAACGAACAAATTATAAGTAGTCTGTGACAAAAACAAATCGAGAATCATTTTTATTGGTTTGCTTTCTTTTTTATTATAAATAATTGTTAATTAATAATCATTAAATTAATAACAATGGTGAATTACTGCTGCGTCTCCGGGTGTGGCAGAAATAGTCGAGCAAACAAATATTTGAACTATTATAGCTTGCCAAAGGCCAGACTCCGGTAAGATTACATTATTTTATAGATAAAATTATTTAACTTCTTTTATCCCCGTACTATAGTTAATAAACCGTATATATGTAAATTCAAATCAAATCAAAATAATTTTATTTGCTTAGTGAGTGTACAACTACAAAAAAAAATATATAATCTCTATTAATATTATTATAAAATATTATGCGAAAGTGTGTCTGTCTGGTACCTCTGCACGCCCAAACTGCTGAACTGATGTTTCTAAAACTTGGCATGGAGATTCTATGAATCCCGGGAAAGGACATAGGATTATTTTTATCTCAAAAAAATTTACGGTTCATGGGCGATAGACGAATTTTGGCGCAACGGCCGAGATGCGTCATCTATTTCTTTATTAAACATCTTCTTGTAATTCTAGACAAAAGCTATGGCTAAAAGCTGCTGGTAAAGAAGATTTCTTAGACAAAGACTTGGAAAAACTTCAGAAAACATTAAGGTTTTGTTCTCGCCACTTTGTACCGAGCTTTATAAAAAACAGACATCTCACTGATGATGCTGTACCCTCAAAATGTTTACCGGGATCATTGAGTGAAGGTATCATTCCTTATAAAACTGGCATAAGGTTTTTTCACAACTGACTAATAAGGTTTTAAAAATATATTAGCTGCTAAGTTAAAGTGTATGCAGAATGCTCCACCTTAGCACCTTTAATACTTCAGTCGGAATTTCCAGGAATTGCTATTGTATTCTATTGTTGTCGCGATCACCGGTCCTCGTGCGGGGCCTGAAGGATTAATTAATAAGTTTACTTAGTATCTAAGTTAGTAGATACTGCATGAAAATGGTACGGATACTGCGAGAAATGCTGATGCATCTTGTACACCTAAATAAATCAATCAATTTAATCCAGTTAGTTTTGAGAAATAACATAAGATAGATTTGCTTTAGTATTTTAGACCATAGCTATTAATAATAATCTATATGCAATTACAGATGAAGATGACAAGGTACCGGCTACCCACGAAGGGATAATCTGCGACAACTGCTTACAGACCATTGTAGGGTTCCGCTACAAGTGCGTCTCCTGTGACAACTACGACCTCTGCCAGAAGTGTGAAATGCAAGAAACACACCCGCAACACTACATGTTGAGGATACCTTGCTCCTTGGAATTTGTAAGTGTGCTATATCTGTTCTATGTAATTTAGTGTCATTCTAAGCTTCTTGGTGTAGATGAATCCCAGCAAATAAAATAAGATAACTGTCTAGTAAATGAATGGATCTTTTGTGATAAGCATGTTTTCATGCAAACGAAGCAGCCAGGCGCCAGCAGGCAATATGTAACAGTGGCGAAGCGTCCATATAACCCGATTCCCATCGGCTTCCCTTAGGGCTTAGAAAAATCGAATATAACCAACCAACCAACGACATATTTATCTAATAAATATTTTACATACCTACTTAAAAAACTTTGAATTCACAATGTTATATGCAATAAATTTTTCTCTCACTTGAAATACATAGTTTGAATTAATAACTATCGCCTATAAATTTTAAAAGGCAATGCAATGTGCGGGCGCAGAGAATCAAGCCGTGGATTAGCGGCTTATTTCTCCATACAACGACAGTTCATAGTAAGCATCTGTCCTTTTCATTCCTGTGAACTGGTCGTCATGTTCTGTCTCGTTCTAGCACGCGCGATATATACTTGGAAATAACTCGATGCCCGACGAGTTATTACGGAGAAAGGTTAATTAGCAACGCACAAGTGCAAGCGAGATAGATGAGTCATGAAGTAAAATTGTTATGATTCGAATTTAAGAATGAATGTAGCGACATTATACTTTTGCTGGCGCGTAATACATTTTATTTTGGTAGGATTTTTTGTAATACGACTTTATTAAGAATGCCTTTAGCGGTACTAAATATGACAGGCGCGTAATACATTTTTATTTTGCTGGTTTTTAGATTGACATATTAATATGGCGGATAGTGTGCTTGTAAACAACATGTCGTTTGTTTTGTTTTGTCGAATTTAAATTTTGTTTTAGCGTTAGAACTTAAATTAATTTATATTGTGACTTGTGAATTGTGAGTCGTACGACGTAATCGTGTAGTTCGGAAAATATGGCATTAATTCAGAAAGACTGTTGTCTGACAGATTATATTTTGCTGTCGAAGGAAACTTTGTTTTCCAAACTTAGTTTTGAAAATTAAAAGCATGTCATTCAATTATAAATTACCAAAATTGGTAAGTAGATTTTTTACTCCGGCTTCCCTTCTCAAAATATTCACCCCTCGCCACTGATATGTAATATTATTTGATAGTATTTGCGAGCTAATGTTAAATTTTATGTTACAGAAGACTTGCGATGATTTAATAAATAAATGGCGACAGTTCTTTAACTCCGAACACATCCTACCTAAAACTGAGCTTATTGACGAAAACCTATCCAGTGATGATGAACCTGTAAAGAAATACATCACGAATTACACCTCAACAGACTTATCGCAGGATGTCAAAAAGAGCATACAAAATGAGGTCGCTAGAGCTTTAAAAGCCGTCAAAAACCACACGAAACGGAAAAACACGGAGAAAGTTATGTACCCCAGCAAGAAAGTGAAGATGAACTTACAGAGTCTAGCAGATACCGAAGGTGTCAAAGGAGAGTCAGCAAATGAGCCAGAAGTGGGAATGGTTTTTGCAGAAGTGGAAAATGTGTTCAGCCATGACGTCAAAACAGAACAGAGTACTAATGGGCCACACCCAGAAGAGAGTGGTAATTATATGAATAAAACTATATTATATATTTTAGATGTAATCCACAAGACCATACTTGTTAGCTCTACAAAACTCTACACTATGACAGCCCGTCGCGAGTCGTATTATCTTCTAAGTGGTAAAACTGTTTATAAAAATCGGTTGTCTGTAAAGTCGGTTTACTGAGGATAGTTGAACGTGACAACGTGTGACGTTGTCACGTTCAGTTTTCAACTATCCTTAACCCCTTAACCCTTGCTTCCGAATCTCTATAAATAGAAACAAACTTTTTCGACTGTAACCTAAAGTTATTTCGATGTATTTCTTTCAAATGATTGTCTAAAAATATTTATAATGAGTAAAATAAACTATTCGCAATACAGAACGCTACCGGCTACTGTATACATGCCTGAAATCCAGTAAAATCTTCGAATAAAGCACAAGTCATACCTTGATACGTAGGAAATAGAGCACAATTTTGAATAGCCGAAATAATACTAATAGCTCACAGATTATTTATTTTTCATTCAGAGTGTGGTCAATGTATCAAAGGTCGTAACTAACCAAACTTCTTCATACTAGTATTCTCTAAGTCATCGAAATACGTAATATAATCGAAACAAAGAGGGCGGCCCAGGTGGGCCTTAGTCTTACGGTTGTTGAGAGACAACGTGCCTCTTTGTCGCTCGTTCCGCGCTCTCGCTTGCACTTCAAGCCTTAAATGGAACGCCTCAGAGCGAGGTAACGCCGCATGAACTGTCATGTTTTTCGTGCGCGCACCCCATATCGAATTATAAGACGTTATCACGTCAAAAGTTTCAAAGTATCGAAAGAAAACATTCCAGAGATGTCTTAAATCGAGTTGTAATTAGCAAATAGCAATACTATAAAATATGTAATATGTTCGGAATAATCCTAGTCACTAAAATTCTATTCTATAAGCTTAGAGAAATTATTTGAAAATGAATTAAAGTTTATGTAGGTAATGAATAATCCTTAAATCTATAATCCTGAAATCTTAATGCATGTTGATTAAATTATTTGTATTGATTAGTGATAAGATAAAATCGACGACATTTTTTATATTCATGGTCAGATGGTCATTATCGCATCTAGAAACCCAAAGATTGCCGAAACTATTTGCAAAACAATTTTACTATACACTTAGAGCGGCCACATACATCAGTTTTCCTGATTCGATTTCCTGATCCGTTTTCCGAAACCGGGTTCTCCGAACGCAGTAAATTCATACAAAAGTAATTGCATGTCACACACATTCGATCAGTTTCCGTACGGTTTTTTTTCGTGATACGGTTCCCGAATCAGGAAAAGTGATGTATGAGGCCGCCCTTCGGAGGCCCGGTTTCGGAAAATGGATCAGGAAATCGAATCAGGAAAACTGATGTATGTGGCCGACCTTAACAATATACACACACCGACATATTTAGCGGAACATAAAAAAAAGGTTTGATATAAGTATCATATAAGGTTGCGGGCTGGTTTATACGTCATTTAATTAAAAAAATAATAATTTCAAATTAGGAAAACAATTGAACATCACATTTTATGCAATTGTTTTATTTTTATTCGAATATACCTTATGTAGAGCGAACTTCGAGTATTTCTCCCTTCTGAATTTTATTTAAATTTTTCATTCAAATATTGTTTTTTTGTAAAAAAAAATTAATTTTGTATCTTTTTGGAGTTGAGGACTGAATTATACCTGACTTAGCCCCAACGGAGATTGCCAGGGCACTCGAAATGCGAAGATTTGGTCTAACATACAGATTAATAGCCAGACATCTTCGTCGATCGATTTCAACGGTCCATCGCAGTGTCAAACGATTCAGGGAGACTGGCACTTATGTGAGAAGAGCAGGACAAGGCAGAAAAAGACGCACTTCGAGTAGGGATGATCGTTTCATTCGGCTTCGTGTACGTAGGAACCCCCGTTTGACAGCCGTCCAAGCCCGACATGAGTTAGAAGCAGTGCGGGGAGTAACCGTAAGTGAGCGTACGGTACGAAGAAGGTTAGAAGAATCTGATTTGGGTTCATTTGTGCCCGCCAAGGCTCCAAGGCTCGAGGTATATCATCGTAGAAACAGGTTAACTTTTGCTCAGGAACATCGACTTTGGAATGCGGACCAATGGAGTAAGGTGTTGTTTAGTGATGAGTGCAGAATTCTCTTAAATCAAATTGACGGCAGGCAAAGAATATACAGACGCAAAGGAGAACGTTACATTCAGACAAATTTTGAAACTACAGTTGCATACAGTGGTGGATCAATAATGGTTTGGGCGGGCATTTGTTTGGGAGCTCGCACAGACTTGGTAGTGATTAACAAAGGGAGTCTGACTGCGGACCGCTATATCAGAGAAGTTTTAGAAGAAAATGTCGTACCGTTTGCCCCATATATCGGTGACGATTTTGTTTTAATGCAGGATAATGCTCGGCCGCATACCGCTCAGGCAACTCAAGCTTATCTTAATGATATGAATATCACTGTTATGGAGTGGCCGGCGAGATCACCGGATATGAATCCAATAGAGCACGTTTGGGCCTTGCTGAAAAGAAAAGTTAATTCAAGAATTCCAGTTCCTGCCAATGTGGGTGAACTGCGAATCGCCGTAGTTGAGGAATGGCGGAGACTTTCCCAGGAGACCATCGATAACATAATTCTCAGTATGCCTAGACGGTTAGAAACTTTAATAAGAGCACCCGGAGGAAATACGCGATATTAATCACCATTTTTTTTTAATTGAATTAGTTGTTATTTTAATAATAATTTTCACTTTTCCTGGTTACATGAAAAGTTCAAAAATGTACCATTTTTCACAAATAGCCTTTACTCGCAAATTTTGTTCATAATGTGATCTAATTTTAAGTAAAACAAATGAAATTTTAAATAACAAAAGAAGTGTAGTAAGTAGATTTTAAAATAAAACCATATTTTTTAAATTATGGACCTTTTTTTTGTGTTCCTCTAAATATGCCGGTATGTATAATATGATAATAACCGTATGACACATTTGATTTATTATGGGCACAAATTACAGTTTTTGTGGGGTGTGCTTATTGTTTACTAGAAAAAGTTCCCCGCGACTACGCGTACGCGCATACCTACAAGACACGTACAGTACTCTGTGACACGCACGTTCAGTATTCTATTCACCCGCGATAAAAGAAAATTATCTATGTAATTTTTAAATTTTTTATCAAAATAGCTTACTGCAACCGCACTCAGGGACAGATATTAATAATTATTACTAACATACTTTTACTGTAATTTAAATGAAGATTTTGACTAAAGCCCCTAAATTAATGATCTGTCAAAGTCTCCATTAAATTGAGGTTTAATCACCAAATTTCTTTAAATATGGCGTTTATTTTATTAATATGTACTTTGATGCAAACTAACAAAACCACAAACCTGCCTTTAAATTAGTAATAAAATTAATATACTAATTAGTAATTACTATGTTAATATTCTAATTATAGGCTCCCACACATAACTGTGAATTAAAATGACATTATATATATGTACATTATATAATTAAAATGACATTATATTATGATATTATATAAATAAAAATGACATTATTCGCAGTTTTGTGTGGGAGCCCTACATAATTATATTAATATATACAGTAGTTAAGAATATTTTTAGCTTAAAAATGTACTTATTTTTTGTTTCAGACAATCTACGCGCATTTTATTTGAAAATGGGAATAGACCTCTCACAGCTAATGGTACAAGTTGCACCGACTACTGAAGAACCCTTATAAGAATCAAATTCTACGATTTAGAAAGATTTTAACTGTACAAGAACTGGCAAGAGATTTAAGATTATTATTTTAATTACGATTTACTATAATTTAAGGAAATAAAAACATATTGTGAGTAAAAATTCGTTTTATTTATAACTTAAATCAGTCTTTAAATGCAATTTGAGTCTTTGGCTAAACTAAACACTACACTTTTCGTTGGCTGGACAGGACTCATTGTCCGTTTTCTCCGTCCGCGCTGGGCCAGTTTGGGTGATCGGGACTACTCTTTCTCCCTTCTCGTCAACCTTTCTTGGCGCGCTGATGGTCAGTATTCCATCACTAGATAGTTGAGAAACCACCTCCTCCGATTCCACTCCTTCCGGCAGAGCATACCTTCTACTGAACTGACGGGAGATGTAGCCGTGCTCATCTTTCTTTTCCTCATGCTTAGCTTGTACAGTAACGTAGCCATCAGCAGTCTTGACTGTGATTTCGTCGGGCGCGAAATGCTGGACGTCCAAGTTGATGGTGAACTTGTTGTTTTCAGTCTTAATGGATGACCCCAGGTCACGGGTGAGGGACTCCAGGTATCTCCAGGGTCTGAAGTAGTCTCGGAACATCCACGGCGTCATCATGGTGTGGAACAGGTCGTCTGGGGTCAGAGCGAGCCCGAAATCTTGATCGAAAAGTCGTTTTTGGTTTTCTTTCTTCTTCTCTGGACATTCCTCCTCGCAATTTACAAAGCTCACCAAGAGCGCAATGTAGAACAGATGCAGTAGTTTCGACATGTTGAATATTCACTACTCACTAGTAATATTTACTAAAAGAACTCACTTGGTAATTCGCTTGTGGGAGCGCAGGATAGTGTTCAACTTGCAGTCTTCAAAATAACTGCAGTTAAATTCCGCGCGCCGGCTTTTATACTCCCGAGCCGCCATCTAGTATCGAGTGGACATTTCTAGAAGCTGACGTGGTTTTATTCAGTTGTAGTAAAAGGCCACGTCAGTGATAAACAAAAAGTATTTTTATCAATAAACTTTGCATCGTATCGATAAAATTGTTGTTTGATTATTATGAAACGCATCTTATCTATCATAATATTTACAAATATTCGGAGTCGTAAAAGCGACACCTATTGTCGAATAGCAAATTTATAGTTCGTGTTACTGACCTCGTTCTGCATTGAGCTGGGTGTAGGTCAAGTCTATACAGTTGCACGATAACATGGCGTCTGTCTAGACCTGAGTCATGGTTGGTATTATTGACGTGTACCTAACTTTAATTGCTATGGTATCATAACGCTGGTTACGTAAATGGTTTTGCCTGGTGACATATTGTTATACTTCCTATGTTTTATAGTTAAAATCCCACCAAATCTAGTTTTATCTAGCTAGGTTGTAACTGAGAAACTATAACATTAAAATGAATATTAATAACATCGTTAATCATAATTATTTATATGGCTGTTGGGGTACAGTACATCGTTCACAAACAACTAGCCGTTTTGGTTGGTTTTAAGCTTTGAGGTTAAATTCCAATGTGTGCCTGTTAGCAACATCAAAGAACATCTTTTGGTGTATACTTAAAAGCTATTATTTTAAGATAGACATTTCATTTCTCCCCCTGGATACCTACCTACTTATTTTAAAGTGATATCAAATTCTTGTTTCTTTGTCTAATAACTTTTCATTACATTAACTCCCGCAAGTCTCAGCCTAATGTATTATTACATTAAACATTTGAAGAGAGGTACTTACTACAATATAATATTATAACATCGTTAAGGGGGCGACTAACCCAAAATTTTCGATTTAAGTACCTAATAATTCATTTTTATACCTACTTGAAAATAAGCCCCGAATTGTTTCATTTTCTAAAATATGTACTACATTATATTTCCAAGAATTAGATCTGGGCAAAACACGATAAGTATCTAAAAATAAATTGATAGAAAAAAATCACAAAGATGCATCTAATTTTCACGAGTTTTTCATTTATTGCCATAACTGTGCATTGAACTAAGTTAATATTTTAACACATTGTATAAAATTCTATCATTGAGAAACCGACCTAGCAGATTTTTAAAATGCATATTTATTGAGTTATTGAGAAAAAACTAATTTGGCGATGAAACCGCGTCGTCCTTTTCGCCTGGCATATGAAAGACGGGCGTGAGTGTGAAGAGAGAAGGACGATGTTTGATTTTATGGGTTAGTCGCCCTTAAAAAAATATCCATGAAAGAATGAGCGGAGCCGAGGGAAAAATACTTACAATAAGTAAATATAATAAATCCAGTCCTCAGTCCCCTAATATTTTGCAGTATTTGTACTAATATGTATTATTGTATTCTGTGCCCTTAGGTATACATAGTAACAAGTTAACAACCGACTATATCCAATTAAGTACGGTAAAACCGCCCTGGCAGGGCGCCTTTATGTCTAGACTTCTAGTTCTTAAACCTCAATTAAATCCTGTTATGTTAGTAATAAAATAAGATAAGCTCTTACAAAGATTTGGCCATACTTAGCTCATTAATATTGTGTTATTAACCGACTTCAAAAAAGGAGAAAGTTGTATGCGTGGCTGTACGATTTTATTAGTAAAATTTTTATCACTATACATTAGTCTATAACTGTAGTGATTATCATTCTCTTTGTACTCTACCTAGACCTATACTACCAGAGGCGGTGTAAGGCGTGGCCCGTGGCCCGGCGACGTGGGCCACCGCCCACGGCCTCGCGGTCCAAGCTGCCTCGTCCAAGCTGCCTTGGACATCAAGAATTTTCTCTTTTCATAAATTAAGAGAATTATAAATAAAAAACTGAGTAAGTATCTACCTCAGAACAGGACTTCTAAATCTGTGGTATCAACAGATTCTTCCTGTCATCAAAATCCGTCTTCTTGTGTCATCCATCAGCCTTGCAAAATATATTTTGCCTTAAGTATAATTTACACAGAGCCAGTACTAGTTTTACAGTTTTTCAAGCCAGGCCAAACTGTTCACACGCGGCATATGCCAAGCCAATACTGGCTGCCAGTCTTATTGGCAGCCAGTACTGACTCTGTGTAAATTATACTTTACTCATCTTAGACATCAAATTTAGGTCTTGCCCACAGGTCCTTATAGGCCTTATACTTAGGTCTTATGAACAACGGGGAGGGAGTAACCTTAATCTGTGCTCTAAGCACAATCTCCGAGGAATTGAGCAAAGAGCCATGATTACATCCTTCATTCCAATTTTTAACGGACTTCTAGACCAGGAATTTATTTAACTGCATGACATTATAGGGCTTACGGGTCCTTAAGGCTGCTCCCTCCCTAAAATTAGCAGGTCGATGTCTGTCAGTATGAATATCGATGTAATGACATTACTAAAATAACATTCATTATCAGCGCGCCTTGTATGGTGGCGGTTACGACGCTCGCCGCGTCCTTGATAGGACGAAATAGGAGAAAATTATACTTTTCACATGGACGTGACTGTTCGATTAAAAATTCCTCGTGAGCAATTGTAGAGTAACTGATAACACAGTGATAATATTGTATTAAATATAAAATTTTCAATGCCCTATAAGTCAACTTGCAGAAAAATCGATGACCACGGTACATTCTTATTCTGAAAACCTATTGAGTTTGGAAAAAAATCCTCGTGAGCAATTGAAGATTAAAGACCAGTCTACAATATAATACTTATATTTTTTCGGTATTGTGCTTTAAGTTCTACCAGACTTTATAGATGCAGTTGAACTTCGTCGAAATTGCCAGGTAGCGCCTTCATGATTACCGGTCCTATTTTTTTTACGTCCGTGCCGGTCCTATAACTTATAATGGGGATTATCCATTTTTTTTTTAATTTTGCTAATTACAAAAACATTTCGATGAATAAGGTCAGTGATCGTTTTTCTGTATATAAACGAAAAATACCCATTAGTTACTTATATTTTTAAACAAATATGTTTAACCTTAGTTTGATCCTCAATGGCGTTAAATTAGCAATAAATTCGACCAACATTACGTTTCGAACTTTTGGTAAGCTTCTTGTATCACCTTTCACATAATGAGAACTTGCATTTGACGAAAATTTCCTTTCAATCTTATTTATAAGGTTGGTGCCTTATAAATAAGATTGAAAGGAAATTTGAAACATACTGCAGAGGTCAATTGGCCGCCGATGACGACGTCAGAGCGAAACTTTAAAAATTTATTGAGAAAAAACTAGCCAATGAATTTCAAAATTATAATTTATATTCTTAAAATACCCTATTTTAACGAAAAAAAAATATGAAAAGTACATGTGATTTTTTTTGGACAATGCCCTTTGAATTATGTGTAAAATATTAAGTAATTATTTACATCAACCTTAATGGAATAAGTAACTACTTATAGCAGATTGCAATTTGTACCTAGCCGTAAGTAGATAGATAGAAAATTCTATATTTGTACAAACTAAACTAAGTTACAATTTAAATTAAATAACAATATAGGAATCTGTACAAACAGGCGGTACTTCTTCCAGACAACCTTTGATTATATACTACACCAGACAACCTTGAAAATATAATATACCTAAGTACTTAAAACAAAACAATCCAATACTTATGGCTAAAAATACTAGGTACTTACATAATATGTCTTACTTTGGTCTTGCTATAATATATATCATAATATTCATATTAAAGATACAAAAAATATATAATATAAGTAAGTAATGTACTTAAGTACCTATTATGATTTAAAGATGGATATGATAGTTTATGCTCAAATTCGTATAATAGCAGTGAACTTTAAACTAATAATAGGTAATATCAAATATGTCCTTTAACCTTTCTGATTTTTAGGGTTTCGTACCCAAAGGGTAAAAACGGGACCCTATTACTGAGACTTCAATGTCTGTCCGTCTGTCTGTCTACTTATCTGTTTGTCTCCAGGCTGTATGATACAGTGTATCTGAAACGGCTATAGTTAGACTTCTGTTTTCACAGATTGTGTATATATCGGCCGTTGCCGCTTCTACAAAATATACTTACTAAAAATAAAATAAAATCTAAATTTTTAAGGGGCACCCATGCAACTTTTTTTTGTTGTTGATGTGTGTTGATGTTGAAATTATCAGTGAAATGCAAGAGCAAAGTACATTGTTAGATAATGTAAACATGATGTAAGCTCTCGCAAATTCTACAGTCATAGCACAAACATAACGATAAAAATTGTCGGTGCCCATGTATTTATACGTTGATTTATAGAATCTAGTGAATCTACCTCGATTCCTGATAGGGACCTTTATTTCAACTGAATAAGGATCACTTTCAAAGAAGCTCCGAGGTAAATAAACTATACAGACTGTTATAGATTGTTTGGAACCGGCTCGAACATTCCGTCCGGACCCCGCCGGCCTTCGCGAAACAATCAATACGCGGCCCGCACGCTCTGTAAAGTCGCGAACATACGAGAAACTTCTACTCGTCGCTAGATGGCGTACGCTGTGGTATATAAATGGCTCGCCGGCCGGCGAATCAACAGTATATTTTCGCAAGCGATACAAAACAAACTCTCGGTGCAAAAGCACTGCGCTCTCACAAGTTTTACAAGCGAAGTATTGAAGAAGCGTTTAAAATGTCTCTGCTACCGTTCCTGCTCGGCGACTACCCGACCCACCGCCACCGCATCCTCGACCAGGACTTCGGCTTGGCGCTGACGCCCGATGACCTGCTCACCGCCGCCGTCGCCCCCATGCTGTCCCGGGACTACTACCGGCCGTGGCGGCAGATGGCGGCCGTCGCAAGGGACGTCGGCTCCACGATCAAGGCCGACAAAGACAAGTTCCAAGTTAACCTGGACGTGCAGCACTTCGCCCCGGAGGAGATCACCGTAAAGACCGCCGACGGCTACGTGATTATTGAGGGCAAGCACGAGGAGAAACAGGACGAGCACGGCTACATCTCCCGCCAGTTCACGCGGCGGTACGCGCTGCCCGAGGGCTGCAACCCCGACACGGTGGAGTCCAAGCTGTCCTCTGACGGAGTGCTGAGCATCATCGCACCGCGAGTGGCCAAGGTGGCCGCCAACGAGCGTTCGGTGCCCATCGCCCAGACCGGCCCCGTGAGAAAGGAGATCAAGGACCAAACCTCGCAGGCCGACGCTAACGGTGAAAAGTAAATGTTTTTAAAATTTTCCAGAAAAAGGCTGATTTTATTTTTAAGCAAATTTTTAATTTTTAATTTGATTTTAAGTTGTATGCATGTTTCCCGAGCGGTTAACTATCGTATGTTTTTGTAAGATTTTTGTGTAAGTTTGAAATACTTTAATAAATGTCTATAAGTAATATATTTTTGTCTTTTCTTTCTCCTACTCATAGAGAAATATAATACACGCTCCTATTGTAGTCTGTAGGTACTTCATAGAGAAATATAGGTACTTACAATAATACCTAAGTAGGTACTTACAATAATAGGTTATTCTTGAATCTTGGTGATACCAAATAAAATCTGATGGCAAAAAGTGAGAAAGTAAATTGAGTCCAAAGAGAATATAGGTAATCACATTTTGACTCTAGCAATACGATATTTTTTGAAAATCTGCTGTCATTGTCATCAGATTCTGGTATTCCTATAATATAGTAACTTGTTAAGTTTGCTTGCGCAGAAAAAAGCAAACAAAATACTGTTTGGAACCCATCATGCTCCCGAACTGGTTTTATGCAGTAACAAAACCAGATCATATTATCAAGCACAAAAATACCTGGGTTCACAATAGGAACTGTCACTTCCAGAACCGGCATACGCCTCTCGTTCTTATTATCAACAAAGTCTAATTTTGCCAGCAACTGTACATTGGAACAGACAATAGACATACCCTCTTCTTTGTCATGCGAAAAGGTTTTTTGATTCCTAGGCAGTTGACAGACCAACGTCATTCGGTCGGATCATGTCAATTCAATGTTATTTGTCATCTCTCGGCTGGGTTGGTCCTCCATCTGCCTAGGTATCAACTTCTCTGATAGTACATAATTGAACTAGGTACAGATAATTTATACGCTATAATATTATAGCTATGTAAGAAATTTTAATGAATATGTACTTACCTAAATCTTTCAATTTTACTTATCAACCCCCATAAGGACACCGGCGACCGTGACAACAATAGAATAACAATAGATGTCCAAGAATCCGCGATCAAAGGATTAAAGGCTCAGCAACCAAAGAGAGAAGCTTAGAACTTATGGGGGAAAAGTAATGAAAAACTAAAATCGTATATAATTTCTTAATATATTTTTACATTTCAAATAATACAGGCGGTTACATAAAATAAATAGGTATTTCGTGG
This sequence comes from Lysandra bellargus, assembly GCA_905333045.1. NCBI lineage: Eukaryota > Metazoa > Arthropoda > Insecta > Lepidoptera > Lycaenidae > Lysandra > Lysandra bellargus. Next base: position 7,740,116 of record HG995320.1, on the reverse strand, counting down.
TATACAAAAATTAATGTGATGATTTCTTTCGGGAACATACAACATAAATAAACTGTACAAAACTCAAAAGAGCTCTAGGATTATTTTGCCAGAGAAACTTTGTCATTTTGTGTTACAAGTATAATGATAACTTACAAAGGGTTTGGACCAGTGTTAGATTCTCATACTTCTTATACAAATTATATTTTTATTTTAGTTCACGGTATCTGACCTTCGTTAAAAATTAAGGTCAAGTCGTCCTTTAGGATTTGATCAATATTTGAGCACTAGAAAGAGATAGGTTACTTCAGTTAGGTTTCTATAGATCTGGCCCACACCCCACACCCTAAATCTTTGAAGGTGGAGCTAGATGGGAAATTCAGAGCAAAATAACTCTTATCAATAAGTGAATAACAGCTATTATGCTATGAAGCGTCGCCAGCCGATGGCACGGGGGGCAAGTTGACTTTCACTTTACCTACTACAATTCATACTTTTCTCATTCTCTATGAATTAGAGTGGAATTATTGGTGATTCGATTCGAGTTAGTCAAGCAAATCAACTTAAAGAATCTCTGGGGGGGGGGGGGGACGCCCGTGAATTGTAGCCAGTGGCGGATTTGCCCTAAGGCCCAGTAGGCCCGGGCCTAGGGCGGCCAGATATAAAGGGCGGCAAATCGCGCAAAAAAATATTGTAATGGGTGCGGTCCTGCAGTGTGAAGGGCAATGGGCGCGACTCTTTAATTATCAAAAACTAGCGGTACTACGGAACACTATATTGTGCGTGGCCAGACACGCACTTGGCCGGTGTTAATGTTCTATTTAAATTCCCAAAAGTATTCTAAACTTGCTTTATACATACTTTTAGTTAAACCACAGGTTAAACCATTTTCGGAATTAATTAAAAATGGGAATAAAGTAATTCATTAATTAGGTACCTATCTGGTAATGATGGGTGCTGAGAAAGGACTGCAAATCCGCCACTGATTGTAGCCAAATAGTCCCTTATAAAATTACAACATCGAACATCAATATTTGACATTCAGCTAAAATTAAAAGTACAGTGCGACAAATTATTATTGTTATGCTGTGCCACTGAATCGGATTTGGACCGTACGCGCTGTCACAAAGATACTATCAAAGATTATTTGGTTTTTATAATATATTTTCGTTGTATAATTTTTTACAAAATAACCCTTATTAAGTGCTTGCTATTTCAATATTGTAACTTTATAAATTATGATTTTTAATATACAATAATCCGTCGCACTACACAACTGGTTAAACACAAAATGACAAGCAAAGCATTATAAATATGTTTACAATCGCTTGTATAACACCGTATAAACATATCGATACTGCCAATAAATAGTTCTAGGATAAAAGATACACGCTACAACTCTACCTCGAATAGACCAGGAATATACATCTTCTAAGCCATTCTTTATCTTAATGACGATCATTTAATATACATTAATTATACTATCCCCGCGTTCCACTTAGCGTTAAAACGATCAAAACGCTCAAAATGCCTACTATTTTGATCGTTTTTAACGTTTAGTGGGACGCAGGGTATACCGTATAACTGTCATTAAGCTATAGAATCCAACCTTTTACCTTACCTAAGTTACACGTTCGCGAATTCACAAAGAAAATCGATAAGAGTAATGTCCGGTTTATGATGTTTTTTGACGGGAGTTTATCTTTCCAATAGCGTTGTTGGTTGGTTAATATTTTGGCCAATCAAAAAACTATTGAATAGAATATAGATAAACTTCTGTCACAAAACTTTTGAGACAGAGCATAGATCGATTAAAATAGATTTACACGATTCGTGATGTTTCTGTTTTGTCTGATTTTTGTATGTTTAAAATAGAACATGGTAAATACCTTGAACACCATATTACAATACTTGTGTATAAGGTTATATAAGCCTTGTATATCGATTTTACTTCAGCCTTAACTATAGTGTGTATTAAAAGTGTATAAAAACGTAATATGAAAAAAAAACATAAATACATATTTAATCACCTTTACAGACCCCAGAAAAACAGACTATGTGGTCTCAAGCACGAGTTGTAGAAGCAAACCTCGTACTTGATAAAAATATTCACGAAACACAGTCGCATTCACCTGGTTAAATAGCAGATTTAACCCATCAATCCCCAATTTAATTGAATGTCTAGCGAATTTAATTGACATGAAGAGTTGACGTTTTGTCGCTAGTAATTCAATTACTGGTACTAGCTGTCCCAGTGAACTTCGTGTCACTTTAAAACCTTCCCTGGACTTCTACGAATATTTTAAGACTAAAATCAGCCCAATCCGTTCAGCCGTTTTCGAGTTTTAGCGCGACTAACACATTTGAAAATCCATTTTTATATATAAGATTATTCAACTAATTCGCTTGTCATTCAATCAAATAGCAGATTCAACCAGATGGCTGCGACAGATACACCGACTGCTATCATTGCCCGCTTGAGACTTTACATTGTATGGCATGATGTTTTAGATAAGGACGGCAGACAAAGTAGTCTTTGGCTGTGTTTAAGGGACTAAAGACTTGTTTTCTTATAAGTGCTTGAAAACCTTAAAGAAATTAAGACATTCAAATTCAAACTACATTATTTTTGTGTTCAATAGAAACATAAAAGAGTATTTGTTACAATAGTCAGAAATATCCAAGTACTGACAAAGTTTTCTTTGTCAGTACTAGCTTTTTCAATTCTATTTAGTGGCATATATTTAAAATAATATTAAAAACATATATTCCATGCCAAATCATTCTGATCTAACTATAAATTACAGCTCTAGCGGCTATAATGCTACAAACTTATGTCATGTACTATCAGAGAAGTTGATTCCTAGGCAGATGGGGTACCTACGAGTATTTTGGTCGCGTTACGCCAAACCCAGCCGACAGATGACAAATAACATTAAATTGACATGATCCGACCAAATGACGGTGGTCTGTTAACTGTCTAGGAATCAATTTCCTCGATGGTACATACTAACCGCGCGTTAGTTAAGAAATGCAATAACAGTGTCAGTTAAAATTGTTGTTTACGAACTTGGAACGGAGTATAGTTTTTCCGACTCAATGTTGGCAACATTGTCAGAGACATGGCTATATTAACATACAATAATACACGTATTGCCTGTTTTAATACTTTATACTATAATATAGTAAAATGTACGACAGGGGCAAAAAGTAATAACTATAATATACATCCAAACTCTTTAAATGTATAATGGAGGCACTTCACATGGCTATTTGTATTTGCGCATTTTATGTATTCGCCAAACAATCACATGTGTAGACGGTATGTTTGACAAAGTATTGGCCTTATTTGCCTATTTGACAAATATGACCAATACCAAATACACGTATCCGTACCTTTGTCGATTTTTGACGCATATCAAAAGAGTCAAATAGGCAAGTAAACAAAATCAAGTAAAAGTTTGGTATTTGACGTCCATGTGTGGAAGGCGGTATTTGCCGTTATTTGCTTGTTTGTGTATACGTCAATAATTTTGCCAAATGCAACAAATAGCCAAAAAGCAAATGTGAAGTGCCTCCATAAGAATTTGTCACAAAACATATTATAAACCAATTACATACATTCGGTGAGAAATGTTTCAGTCTTATTTAAAGGTAAAAATGCCCAATTAAATTACTCATTAAAACTTGATTATAGGAATTAGTAGTCAAAAAATCCATTATATTTGTGCTGCGTGCATTTTCGCTACCCCGTATAGACACAATAGACAGAAGGAACCAGTAGGCTGACTTAGAAGTGCTCTCGATACGTAAGTATGTTGTGGCGGTACCCACAATTCGCCTAACATTCCTGCATCGCGCTATCGAAATTTTCTGAGCAAATAGGTATATATACGACAGCTGAAATGTATCACGTGGGCTCCGGCTTGACCGAGCATAACACCTCGCTCGGTCGGAAGATCTTCTTTTGTGGCCACCACTCATATATTCCCACAATGTTTAACGTAGTATGTCATATTAGGTGCGCGGGGTGACATTGCGTTGCTCAGCCGTTCATAGCATGCTTAGGGTGCGTCCACATTTGTATCATTTGCGCGATCAGATCTCCGAGCAGATCTCCGTCGCGTATCATCGAAGCGTGTCAAAATGATACGCGTATCATGATACGGCCCGATCGCTATTAACCGCGTATCTGATACGTGTCGTATCAAATACACGCATGATCGGCAGAATGATCTAATAGGCGTCCACACTATGATACGCATACTTGATACGGCGCGATGATCGCGACGGTGATCTGATCGGAGATCTGATCGCGCAAATGATACAAATGTGGACGCACCGTTACAGGTACTAACGCTGATTCGTAAGTTTGTTTGAAGTCGACTTACTGGTTCATTCTGTCTATTGTGGTATAGACTAGTCAACATTGATCTTAATGACTATTGTCAAAAATAAAACCCTACTCGAACAGGCATCGTCACAGAATTTAAACATTTCGGTTCGTGAAAAAAAAAAAATGATTTCTAGAATGTTCCTTGTATAAGAGTCTTTTTCTCAATCACCTAATAGTTTAATCATAAAATCTGTCACTGCTTTGCAATGAGAGTCAGAGACAAAAAGTTTACATAAGCTATAAGTTGATTGTGAAATGCCTCAAACATATTTTACTTTGGTCGTACGACCAAAAGTTATACAGAATTACTTATATAAAATTTAGCTAAGCGATCGAATTGTATATGAAATAGATTTAATCTAGCTACACAATTATAATTAGCCTAAAATAGCACAATCGAGTAACCATTGCACACACTTTCCAAGCTAACCTTCAGTCATAGTGCATAACTTAGGTGAATATAAACAAATATTTCTTTTTACGCTGGATTTATGCGCCGCGCGAACGAGCGTCTTGGCCACCAGTGGCGTAACTATAGGGTGGCAGGGCTGGCAAAATGTCATGGGCCCCCGACCCAACAGGGCCCCGGCCCAAGAGGCCGTAAGGTCAGATTTTTTTATACATTGTTTTATTATTAACATGACGATTTGTACTGACTAGAGATCGCCTAATGGTCGAAATTCGACCTTATTTGCAAGTTGCAACGACACTTGGACTACTAAATATAGGTAATATTTTGTAAAAAAATATTGACTTCATCATAGTTTTTTTCAATTCTTGTCTCTGGGACTCAGCTGATCTCAGACTTGCTGTTTAAGGATGTATATAATATTTATAAATTCAAAGATTTTGACCTAAATTCGAAATATGTAGTAGAATAAAACATCCTGCATTGATTGATACCAAAAAATCAATACCTTACCGACAAGTTATGTGAAATAATTCATTTTAAAATTTCCATGTATCATACGTAAACGTGCCGGAAGTGGTACAATTTTTGAGAATTCGTCAGAATAGGCTACTTGACCTATATTCAATTTCATTGAACAAATGTATATTTCTAGTAGAACTTGGCCTAGGAAACCGTATTTCACCCTTATCATCAAATAAAAGCTTATGATTGATAAATAAAGTCGATTTGAAAATATGATTTTATGAAAATAGGATTTGTACTGACGAAAACGCTTTTGCGGTACTTCCGATTTGGATGTGACGTCATCCTGACAGTAATTTAATATCTTTTATTTATCGCGCTCGTTATATGTCAGTTTATCTGTACAAAAATAATAATAATAAGCCTAGAAAGATTTGTAAATTATATTTTATTGAATAATTCGCTTAAAACAGCAGTTTTATATATAATCTCCATTTATTGTAGACGGGAAATGAAATGGCCAAAACTTTTCTCCAAAAGTTTTCAACATTACAAATGATTTCTAATTTCTTATTTAATTCTTTTATAATTTTTGGGCACCTATAGACTCGTACATTCAGCACATAAAAAAATGTTCAATAAAGAGAGTTTAAAATACAAAGCGTATGACGTCACACTATGGCGGACAGTGTTTTCGGCGCCATTTAAGAGGCGTATTTTTCAATAAACATTTTTATGGGTTCCTACTGTGTAAAATATTAAAATATTAGTTTTTTTGTGAAAATGAATGATTAAGAAGCGATTAGCATGAAGAAAAAAAGTAGGTCAAGTAGCCTATTGGGAACTTTGTAACAAAGAGAAATGCCTGAAAAACTGCTATCATTTACTTTGTACGATTTGCGATCTTTTAAGCCCACAAAAAAGTGGGTTCACCGGTAATTCTGGTTAAATATTTCAAATTGAAATTGATAAAAACTTTTCTTCGAAAAGTAATGGCGATACAGCTGTTAGATTAGACATATTTCTTTCATTTTCAATGCGCATGTGCAGCTTTCGCGCATGTGCAGTAATATAAATTAAATCAACTTATGTCAGATTTTGGCACATGACACTAACACTGACACTGGTTTTAACTTTGCGCATGCGAAACGAACATTGCCATGACGACCATTGTGTTTGTAATTTATTAGCGGTGGTCAAATTACATCTCAATATTTTTGAATAATAATTAAATAACGAATCATTCCTTAAGAATATATTATAAATAATCATTATAATTAATAATAAGTGTCTGGTTGTCCAATTTTTTACATGCTTTCATAATACATACATACTTTCATAATTTAATTGGATGTACTACGGAATTTGACCTTATATACATCCTTAAGCAATGTCTAAAAGTGTCTAAAATTAAATAAAAAAAAAACAATAATCCATCTTTAATTTGTCAAGTTGTTGTCAACAGACTTCAACCATAAATAAAATAGTATAAGTAATTCGTATGTATAGGCTTATCACTCAAAAATCTGTCATCTTTTTTAGTAGTAGTGTCGTAATGTGTAACGTTTTATTTGTTAAAAATACGACAAAATCATAATTTTAAAATAATATTGGCTCGATGCACTCCTCCATATAAACTATAACTGTGCGAAATTTCATGCACCTACGTTTCCCCATTTTTCGTAAAAAGGGTTACAAAGTTTTTCTCTCATATATAGATAGGATCCCATCAATTTGCCACGGGCCCCGGATGTACTAACGCCACTGTTGACCGCTATACCGCGAGATGTTAAGCATGTGTATGTAACGATTTATTTAAATAGCGGCGCGGTCTCGTCATTTACATAGAATAATTGCTTAATATCTCGCGGTGTATCCGCCGAACCGCGCGTTCGGGCGATCACATATAAATCGAGCCTATAGATTTGAGGAATAGACATAATCAGTGTAGACGAGACAAAATAAGACTGCGTTTTGGTGACTAAACATTGCACAAAAGTAAGGCTATGTGAAAGTATGAATAAAAAAAAGTTAGTCTCAATTTTACACATACTTTCACTATAACTTTATCAATAAATGATTTATTCATTTTAATTTTTAAGACAATTTCTGTTAATATTTTATTAATTTTATGCCAATACATTTTACTATTTGCAGACAAACGCTTTAATACTTACATTATTCTTACTCGCAAATTCACAATTCTATACAAAATGGAAGGAAACTATGGAAGCCTAATTTTAAAATAGAATTAAAAGGTAATGAGTATTATTAAATTTTATTTACCGAGTATTTTGAAAGGGTTAAATATGAAGAAAAAATCTATTTAAATATAAAAGTCAATATAAAAAAGGTAAATGCTGCTATGACTAAAAAGATAATCAAAGATGGAAGAGGCGTCTTTTTGGAAGTATCAATATTAAAATCCAAAAGATGTAGACATTAAAGGTGAGACTGCACTAAAGCGACACGACACGACGCGAGTCGCGACACTTCACTTTAACGTAAATCTGACATATTTTTACCAACGTGGATCTGACGTTTTACCAACGTGAATCTGACGTTTTACCAATTTATATGTGGGAAAGCCATGCTTCGGCACGAATGGGCCGGCTCGACCGGAGAAATACCACGTTCGCACAGAAAACCGGCGTGAAACAGCGCTTGCGTTGTGTTTCGCCGAGTGAGTGAGTTTACCGGAGGCCCAAACCCCTACCCTATTCCCTTCACTTCCTATCCCTACCCTCCCCTATTACCTTATTCCCTCTTAAAAGGCCGGCAACGCACCTGTAGCTCTTCTGACGCTGCGAGTGTCCATGGGCGACGGAAGTTGCTTTCCATCAGGTAACCCGTTTGCTCGTTTGCCCCCTTATTTCATAAAAAAATATGTGAATCTGACGTTTTACCAACGTAAATCTGACATTTTACCAACGTGAATCTGACGTTTTACAAACGTGAATCTGACGTTTTACAATTACAAACATGAGGTCTATGGAAGTGAAGTGCCGCGTCGTGTCGCTTCAGTACGGTCTTGCCTTTAGAAATGTTAATGTAAAAGTTGAAACATTGTGTTTTTATCTTTACAGATTATGATGTCCTTATAGGAACCCAATGTTTGAGCAAATTTTTTGTTTAAAAAGTTTATCCACATTTTGATATTTTGAGCATTCAATGTAGTTTTAAGTTATAAGGACATTTTCAGAATCATGTCTTTTGGTATTAAAATTCTATGTCCTTGTCTATGAATTATAGGAGTGTACGTGTATAATACAGGGTACAATTAAACCCTCCTGGCCAAATTTTTTCCAGGGCTTAGTTATCATTAGGAGAGTCCATTTACTCCATTTGAAATCGTTTCAGAACGGTCACTCGCGGCGCGGGGGAATGAGCGGGGGTGACGCGGGGGGAAGCACGCGCGCGGGGGCACATAACGCGTCGGCGACGCTTCGTGTCCATTAATTGTAGTGTTTTTTAGGATAACTTCGGAAGCTATTTCTCAACATTTTAGTACTGAGTGATTATAAAAGAAATTAATTAAAAATCAAAAAACCCGACTGCAAAAAGTGTTAACTAAAAAGAACGAAACAAGACCTAATTCTGCCGGAGGCATCGAATCCATGTTTTGATTGATACGACTCTTGCTTACGAGTTTCATGCCAGGATAAATAGAAGGTTACATAGAAAAATGTAGAAGAAAGTGAATAATAAAATGCAGTCAGAGGCATGTCGCACCAAGTTTAACATTAATCATAAAATATTATGCCTCCGACTGCATTTTATTGTCCACTTTCTTCTTCTACATTTTTCTATGTAACCTTCTATTTATCCTGGCATGAAACTCGTAAGCAAGAGTCGTATCAATTAAAACATGGATTCGATGCCTCCGGCAGAATTAGGTCTTGTTTCGTTCTTTTTAGTTAACACTTTTTGCAGTCGAGTTTTTTGATTTTTAATTAATTTATTTTATTTGCGACTTCTTAGTTGTAGTCATCTAACCATTTCGACAGTCAATCTAATAAAAAATTGGAAAACTACCGTGCTGATATAACCATATATCGTAATTCGTAGGTACACTTAGAAAAGTATATGTCTACAATACGTTATAATAGGTACTGTATATTCCTTCAGGCCCCGCGCGAGCACCGGTGATCGCGACAACAATAGAATACAATAGCAATTCCTGATGTTTCAATGTATATTGTATAGTTATGTTTCTAGTTTTAAGAACCAAATCATTGTTTTTTTTTAATACTTTGTCATTGAATTTTCATCTTGTTTCAGTAATGTTAGTTAATTTTTAATTAATATTTGATTTATCCATGCAGGCGGATTTTGGTTTTTTCTTATTTTATTACTAGCGGTCGGCCGCGGCTCCGCCCGCGTGGATGTCAGTGAGCTCTGCAAAAAGCATACCCAGGAAAGACTCGGTCAGCAAAATGATTCCCAGGTCAATTCATAGACTCCGACACTAAGGGTCTAAACACACTAGGCTGAATTATGCCGACGTAAATTCCGCCGCGTTTCAAATCCATACAAAATATGGGCGGAACGCAACAGACACACTATGCCGAAATTCCGTCGTGAGCCGAATTTCCGTCGAGCCGAGTCGAGCGTAAAGTTCGGCAGCGATTCGGCGGTAATGTTTTGTATAGCAACACATTACACACTATACGCGACGGAATTATCAAAACCGAACATAGCAAATCCAACCTTATCTCCAAAGTGTTAACGCACACATTACATCTGAGAATTTTAAATACTCACTTACGCGCGCGTTCGGCAACGGAAATTACGCCGCGAAATTTCGGCACTTCGCGTAATTTATAGTGTGTCGCATCAGACGTAAGCGGCTGAACGCAATTTCGGGCACGTAAATTACGCCGGCGTAATTCAGCCTAGTGTGTTTAGACTTTAGACACTCACATCGACGACTCAGTCATTATACGCAGGCTGCACCCTGCACAGATTGTCTTTCTCCCGCACGCGCACCCGCCTTAGTGACGCCAACTATCGTAATATTTTAATTTCGCCATAATTTCAAAACCAAATATCCGATTTCATTCATTCAAAGACCAAATATTATCTACATAAACTGTACTTAGTAATGGAATAGTTTATTTTGATAAGGATTAAAAGAATGAGTAAAATAAACGCGTTTAAATGTAGTCCAAAAAAAATTCAAGATTTTTAAATAAAAAAATGGTTATTGTGCCTCACTCGACATAGATAGGTATAGTGTGCCGCAGACTTTTTTGTAGATGTTTGTAAGTTCTACAATTACTTAGAATTTTATGGTTCTATCTTTTATAGTTTAGGCAGCGTACGTAAAATAAGTAACTTTTCTGGTTGATTTTTTACACCTTGCGTCCGAAGAACCCAAATATTATAATAGAGAAGAACCAAAATACAGTACCCTATTTTTTTCTAAAATAAAATTCAGCCTATGTTCACCAAAAATAATGTAGAATTCCAATGGTAAAAGAATTTTTCGAATCGGTCTAGTAAATTCGGAGCCAAAGAAACAAAAAATCAAATCTTTCCTCTTTATAATATTAGTGTAGATTTATTGTTCTATTTAATATTAAAACTGCAAGTTATATACATATTTGGAATCAGTGTTTAAAATCCTTTATTTTGATACCCCACTCGATATGCTTAGTAGAATTTTAATTTTTTTGACCTCACAATATGGCGTCAAACATCCGCCATTTTGGTTTTTTCTTAATATCACCTATCTAAGAACACTCGGGCTATTAAGACAAATCTAACGATACCTCAAATGTGAAAATCCGTTTAGCCGTTCTGAAGATACGAGGTAATAAAGAATATTACATACATAGAAGATACGCGATAAACACATAACCCTCCTGGCAGTCGGGTAAAAATATGTGTATTTTTATTTTTAACAAGGATCAATATATCAAAATTTGGCAGGAAGGTTTAATTGCACCTATATTCAAATTTTCTCAATGTTACTTTTGTGCTTTTAAGTTTTAATCAATCACTTATTAGCGGCTTTAAACACAAGAGAATCCTTCTCTTGTGTTTAAATTTTGTTTGGGCTGTTGAAAGAGTAATTTTTGTATGGACAAATTCATAACCTTGGAGCGTTTCTTATAGAAACATAGAAGTCAAAAGGAACTGTACATCTTGTACACATAATATTTATCCATGCTACATTAGGAGCCTAGAATCGATATGCGTTTCTTCAAGGAATAGTCTGAATAATATGTTTTATTTGTCACGTTGTCGATACAGAAAATGTATTTTAAATGTATGTAATATAAAAAAAAAATAGTAAATGCTTCCTTTGTTGTGCTAAAGTGATGTTTTGGCAAGATATTATATGGGAGTCAGGATTTTTGTGTTGAAGTAACATACTTATCCCGTAACAAAAATACGACTTTAGTCTTCGACAGACACGCACACTTAAGCGGGGAATTCACTACCGGGCTGCCCGCGGGCCGCCCGGTCTGGCACAAGTCTGTTGCTTGCCCCTATTGAACACACACAAAACAGACTAGTCAGTCGAATAGATAGAGGGCTGCAGCTCGGTCATGGACTCATGGACTCGATATTCTTTTTAACAAATCATAGATCAGTATCGGCGTTGATTTTTTTGGATTTTTCAATAAGTTCGGTGTAAGCGGCTTTACTTTAATCGGTGTTTTGAATGTTATCCTTGCTTTTAACTTTCCACAAACAAGGATGCGACCGGTAAATAGAAATAAACGAATGTCAAAATTGTTGTTGTTGGTTTTTCTTATATTTAGTGTTTGTATTGTTTACAATAATATGTTTTAAAATAATATTTTAAGTGGACTCCAGTCGCTCTCCAAGGCGCAAATGACGACGGGCCGCCCGTTGCGACCATTCATGTACAGACTTGCCCATGCCCGCGCGGGAAAAATGCGATCTCGCGGGCAGGCTGCGGGCACGGGCCGGCGGGCATGTCTGTGCCCGTACCTAGGAATTGACGAGCAGACATGCGACAGACCTGGCCGTGACGGGCGGCCCGTAGCAAGCGGCCCGGTAGTCAATTCCCTGCTTAACATACAATTTTAACCACGAATTAAATACAAATAATTTAGAATATCCTAAACGTTTTCTAACATAGCGATCCTAACTTTGGCCAGTGACAAAACTATAAAAATAATACGATCCTTAACACAACCACTGTTAATATCATAAGAGAAGCATCATATTAACCTTAGTCAAACATCCACAACATCTATACATAGTATAATTTGGAATTTCGCAGCAGCCTATGTTTACATACGGCTCTGAGGGTCAGCTCACAATGAGGCGCAATGCGGCGCCATTTTGAAAACATAACTTCGTATATCCTTCGATGAAACGTGTACCTTTTGTGTTGTAAATAAAGTTCAATTTTGAATAACCTTAAAACAGGGCATCGCAACACATCTCGTTATGAACTGACACTCACGTCTAAAACCTCGATTACACTGAGATTTAACCATTGATATAGAATAAAAAAACTAGAATACAAATCGTTCAACGAATCACTTATCTTAGTAAGCCCTTATACATGAGGTTAATTTTCAAAGTACACTTAATACGACGACGTGATTCTATAACTATTCTAGGTTATTGTATATCGATGACAGATAGGATCGAAATACGACTATGGATACGTTGGTCTTGGCGGACCATCGCGGCGGCCTCCGATACTGTCGCACGGCCCTGTCAGTCGGACAGCTCCTGCACAACGCACTGAGTTTCAACTATACACTCTACCGTGGTTCCGGTCGCGGAGTATCGGGTGACCTGAAAATATGACGAAGATTACATTTAATTTTATGAAAAAAGTTCTAAAAGGACTTTTACATAATTAATACGCTTTAGAGAAGCGTAAGTCATGTAACACTCGCACATGCATTATATTTATACAGTGCAACAGCATAATAAGAGATTCTTCCATAAAAATAGAAAGTAAAATCAAAGCTTGTGGGTAAACTATTGATTTAATTTATAAATCAGTGAAATTTCAGGTTTTCAGTCATGCAATGGTGATTGGTGACATGAAATGATAGGTTCTCGTTTTTATTCACAACTAGGTCATATATACCTGGGGCCAGTGACAGATTTTCATGACCAAGTCCCTCCCAACCGAAACTTCGTAAAATGAATAAGGGAATTATGAATACTCGCGACCGTCAGCTGCGACTCCGTTGGTGGGTTGGGCAATGGTAGCCTCCCAAAGATGAAGAAAAAATTTTTTTTTCAGTCATTTCCTCTCGTTTGAAAATTTATCAGAGTAAAGTTTATGTAGTATTTTGAAAGAAAAACATAGTCAGCTGATCATAACACGGTGGATTATACGTCAGCTGGCTCCTTAAATATGAAAAAAAAAAAATGTTTTTTCAATGATTTCCTCTCAGCTCAAAATTTACCTGGTGATCGTTTATATGCTACTATGAATGAAAATTAATATCAGCTTGCTGTATCTCAGTGGAAAGTTTGTCAGCTGGTTCCTTGAAATTTGTAACGAATAGCATCTATGACCTACTGAAACATATCAGCTGACGACTTTTCCCTTGACTTACAGCTAGCTGATTTTTTTTATTGTTTACTAGAGTATTTTAATAATTCTCTGATAAATTTTCATCCGGGAGGAAATAACATTTCTTATGTTATTTGGCGGTATGTTTAATTTGAGAGTTTTGATAACAAATACAGTGTGTAATAAAAATAAGTGATAATACTTTAGTGTGTGTACATGTTCCTTGTAGAGAGTTCACTGTGAAAGTAGCAGCTCTGAAAGAATTTTTTTTTCACTTTTGTATGGGCAAGGGTCCGAGCGTCACGAGTTTCCCCGTGCAAAAGTAAAAAAAAATTTTGGTCTTTCAGCGCTGCTACTTTCACAGTGAACTACCCTACTACTACTGCTACTTTCTAATTAAACATACCGCCAAATAACATAAGAAATTCTATTTCCTCCCGGATGAAAATTTATCAGCGAATTGTTAAAATACTGTAGTAAACAATAAAAAAAAAAAATCAGCTAGCTGTAAGTCAAGGGAAAAGTCGTCAGCTGATAAGTTTCAGTAGGTCATAGAAGCTTTGCGTTACAACTTTCAAAGTACCAGCTGACAAACTTTCCACTGAGATACAGCAAGCTGACATTAATTTTCATTCATAGTAGCATATAAACAATCACCAGGTAAATTTTTAGCTCAGAGGAAATCATTGAAAAAAAATTTTTTTTTCATGTTCAAGGAGCCAGCTGACGTATAATTCACCGTGTTATGGTCAGCTGAGTATATGTCCCTTATGCATTTTACAAAGTTTCGCCCGGGAGGAAATCATTGACCAAAAATTTACCTGGCTCCCGGGTCAATGAATATCTATAAAAATGAATATAATAATGGAAGGTGTTATGATATCTTATATATAAAATTCTCGTGTCACAATGTTAGTCCACGAACTCCTCCGAAACGGCTTTACTGATTTTTACCAAATTTTATATGCATATTCAGTAGGTCTGAGAATCGGCTACTCGGTACTTTATATATTGATAAGTGCATTTGTTGAATAAATAATTGTAAATTATTACAACCTGAGACTGACAGCGACCATTGTTTGTGCGACGGGTTAGCAATCGACGTTGCCATGGTGACATACTTATTTAGTCATTTCAATAAAATAATATGGCAAATATATTATGGCAAAGCAACGTTTGCCGGGACAGCTAGTTAAAGTATAATATGGTACTTACTCGGTTCAGCTAGGCGGCAGCGCGTGCAGCATCGGCCCGTAAGCGGCGAGCGCGGAGTACGCCGCGAGCAGCGACGCGGGCGACTGCGCGGCGAGCGCGGGGGAGGGGCTGGGGGCGGGGCATCGCGCGTGCGCCGCCAGCGCCGCCGCGCAGTATAAGTCCGCCGCGGTGCAGGGCGACGCCCACTCCGCGCCCGGCTCACGGACGAGTGGGTTGCGCGCGCCGCCGCCCGCCGAGCTCAGCGAACAGAAGTTCAGCGCGCGGGAACCACCGAACCTAATTAAATAGACAGAAATTAAATACAATTGTAACGTCAATTGAAAATAAAAAATCAGTTGTAACAAAGATAACAATTTTCAATTATCAAAAACTGTATAAATAAGGTGTATGTAACACCTTATTTATTAAAATAGTTTTCTGGTAAATCATAATATATTAAACGGTACTCACTTGTCAACAACAACGACCGGTCCGTTCTTATATTCCATTTGGCACCCGGCGACAAATTCTATTAACGCGAAAGAGTCTTTATACGGTGCTATCAGTCTATCTAACGCCTCCTCTCTCTCACTATCACTTGTCGCCTGCCGCACCGCTTTAACAAACTCGTTATCGTCCGGGTTTCCAGCACTATAGTTCGTGGTATCACCGTTTAGCCAGCCACTACACTTTATAAACTTAACACTTAACTGATAATCGTCTTGTAACGAATGAACACTAACGTTTGTAACTTCGATAATCCTATCGGAAGGTACGTCGGGGACGGTGGACACCTTCTCGAAGATGTAGCATGGTCTTCGGAGCTCCGCCTCCTGTTCCACAGTCAATGAAGGTTCTATAGGCGGAGGGGGCGGGGCCGTGTCGGGCGGGGACCCGGCCGTCCGCGACCCCCACTCGGGGAACTTGAACTTCGTGGGCGAACTCAATTTGAAGTTCTTCAGGGACATTTTTGAAGGGCTTCTAGGTGATTTAGGACCGTTTTTCTTCTCCGAAAACGATGAGAAGAGATCTCCGTTGGCTATCGACTTGCGCGCCGACAGATCTCTGTTACTAAGTTTCTCCAGTCTGAGTTCCGTTCGGTCGAATCGATATGATTCATCTGTATTGTTGATAGGGGAGCCATTTTCTGGTATGAGCCTCTCGTCGTCTGCGCATTCGCTGCCTTCCTGCCGCCTGTAGCCGTTCGTCTCGGGTTCCGCGGGCGACTCGACATTCGGTTTACCCTCAGACCTTCTGTACGCAACGTACGTGTCCTTGGAGACGAAACTCGCTCTGAAGTTCGCCACAAACAGTTCCTTCTCATCTTCCGTTGGCCAAAACACGTCGCATTCCTGAAATAAAATATATTTTTATATAAATATACGCCTTCTCAACATTTTGAACCCTAGAAAACATCAAGAATCAGCGTACAGTGTACAGTTGTAGATTAAATAATTATTTATTTCAAGACATGTCTAGCAAAATCTACACAAAGTTTTTGGATCACGTAAATTTATGCTACACCTAGTCGTGTCCGCGAAGTAATGTCACATAAATTTGTGTCACGATCAGCTACTCACCGGATGTGCGGGATCAGCCAGCAGCAATACAAGCTGCGCCGTGTGGTCCCACAGCAGCCGCCATAGCTCGGGCGCGCTGCCGGGGTGCTGCGCCACCGCGTATTCTCGCACGCGCCGCCGACCGCACACCCATGACGCGTTTATGTACTCGCTGCCTGCATTGTTAAATTACATGTTCAAATTTTTTTTTTTTTATTAAATAAGGGGGAAAACGAGCAAACGGGTCACCTGATGGTAAGCAACTACCGTCGCCCATGGACACACGCAACATCAGAAGAGCTGCAGGTGCGTTGCCGGCCTTTTAAGAGGGAATACGCTCTTTTCTTGAAGGTTTGCAGGTCGTATAGGTCCGTGCTAACTGCTTGTGACAGTTCATTCCAGAGTTTTACAGTGTGTGGCAGAAAATTACGCGAAAAACGCACTGTGGAAGACTGCCACTCATCAAGGTGATGAGGATGGTATGTTTTTCGCGTGGGACGATGGCGAAAAGTTGCAGGTGGTATAATTCCGAACAATTCCTCAGAGCACTCCCCGTGATACAACCGATAGAAGATGCAGAGTGAAGCTACATCTCGGCGTAATTCCAAGGGGTCCAAGCTGTTTGAAACACTACGGCATTCAACAATTCGAGCGGCCCTTCGTTGGATACGATCCAGAGGGAGCAGTTGGTATTTTGGCGCCCCTGCCCAGAGATGAGAACAATATTCCATATGAGGTCGAACCTGCGCCTTGTAGAGTTGTAGGCGTTGGTCCGGACTGAACTACTGTCTCGCTCTGTTAAGAACACCAAGCTTCTTCGAGGCTAATTTGGCCTTACCCTCTAGATGATATCGGAACTGGACTTCGCTCGATATGTTGACGCCAAGTATCTCAATGCTAGGGGAGATGGTTAAAGATGTGCCCTCAAAACGAGGACATACGACCATTGTCGACTTTTTAGTGGTGAACGCGCAGACCTGTGTCTTGGCGGGGTTGAATTGGACCAAGTTACGTCTACCCCATTCAGAGACCTTCTCCAATGAATTCTCCATCTTAGACACAAGTTCGTTTCGACTCTCAGTGACATTTTGCCGAGAAATATTGGGGGAGCCGGTATATACAGCATCACCTGTACTGTCATCCGCATAGCAATGAATGCCGCTGGTCTGCAATATGTCATTGATATACAGTAAGAATAGAGTAGGCGATAGCACACAGCCCTGAGGGACACCAGCATCAACAGACTGAGTTTCCGAGCATTCGCCGTCAACTACGACCTTTATGCTTCCGATTATATGTGTAGCCAGATATATTAGCTAGGTTATGAAGTAGATAAGTTACAACTTTTACTAAAATATTAGGAAAAAAATGAGTTATTGTCTGTATGTTGCAAAATGTTACTTGTTCGATTCTTCCACTCACATCTTCAATTATGAACTTTACTCTGTTAAACTTTTTGTACTAAAACAGTATTATTGGGTAGATACTAGTGTTATCACAAAAACACTATGTGAATATAGTATATACAGTCGGGGCATTTTAATCCTTCAGACCCCGCGCGAGCACCGGTGATCGCGACAACAATAGAATACAATAGCAATTCCTGGAAATTCCGACTGAAGTATTAATAGGCCACATTTGACATCTGTCAGATTAATCTCCATAGTGAGGTGAGCTGCGTAAAAACATCGACCAAAACAAATAAATCGATACGGACTTGAAAATTACGCGAAAAACGCACTGTGGAAGACTGCCACTCATCAAGGTGATGAGGATGGTATGTTTTTCGCGTGGGACGATGGCGAAAAGTTGCAGGTGGTATGATTCCGAACAATTCCTCAGAGCACTCCCCGTGATACAACCGATAGAAGATGCAGAGTGAAGCTACATCTCGGCGTAATTCCAAGGGGTCCAAGCTGTTTGAAACACTATGGCAGTCAACAATTCGAGCGGCCCTTCGTTGGATACGATCCAGAGGGAGCAGTTGGTATTTTGGCGCCCCTGCCCAGAGATGAGAACAATATTCCATATGAGGCCGAACCTGCGCCTTGTAGAGTTGTAGACGTTGGTCCGGACTGAAGTACTGTCTCGCTCTGTTAAGAACACCAAGCTTCTTCGAGGCTAATAAAATAAAAATTGCTCTAGTAGTTCGTGAGATAAGCCCTTTAAAATAATTTTCCCCGTTTTTCCACATTTTCCTCTATTTCTTCGCTCCTATTAGTCTTAGCTTAATAAAATATAGCCTATATCCTTCCTCGATAAATGGGCTATCTAACACTGAAAGAATTTTTCAAATCGGACCAGCAGTACCTGAGTTTAGCGCGTTTAAACTATTACTACAATACCCGGCAATAAATATTGCACATCGACCATTGGAAAGAGACATTAGGCCAATTTCAGTTCATTTCAGTTTCATAGAGCGTTATCTTTGTAGCACACACCTATTTGACATTATGTTAGTCGTTGTTCAAATTCAATAGAGTGCAGTCGCGTCCAGTTCAAAATATATATCTAGAGTTGTTAACACCCCTAAATTTGCTACAACTGTAATTTTTCAAAAGAATTTTAAATACGTAAACATAATTTGAACACCCTTTTTTATTTTATTTTACCCGAATATAAAGCCATAACTTATAGAAAATTTGGTGTATTTTATACAAAGAATAATAAAATTGTCAAAAGAAGCAAACCTTAATTGTTTTAACAGCTCCTAATATATACCGGACTTTTTGTATTTCGTGCGTAAGAGATAACGCTCTACAAAACCGAAATTAACCGACTGTCACTTTCCTAATTTATTGCCGGGTACTGTAAATAAGCAATTTCATATAATTTCCCCCGTTTTTTTCCACATTTTCCTCCATTTCTTCGCTCCTATTAGTCTTAGCGTGATAAAATATAGCCTATAGCCTTCCTCGATAAATGGGCTAACACTGAAAGAATTTTTCAAATCGGACCAATAGTTCCTGAGAATAGCGCGTTCAAACAAACAAACTAACAAACTCTTCCGCTTTATAATATTAATAGTATAGATGTAAAACATAGTTATTGCTAAAGGATGTTTTATAAGACTTCTTATGTGTACACAGAGTACACGTGTCAGAATTGAAACTACTGTCCAAAATTACGACATCGTGATGAAAATTATCTCTGTTGAGGAAAACCTAGTCAAGAACAAACCACATACCTTCAACGCCAGGTTTAGGTACGAGCATGACCCTGGCAGAGTCAGACGGCAGCAGACCACCAGGACGGTTCTTGTCGGCGTTGTGAGGTGCTCTCGCGCATACTGACGCCTCGGCGCATGATCGACGGATAAGCTATAAGGTAGGTAAAAGTCATGGTTTATTAATAAAAAAACGATAAATAGGTATTTATGAAATGATTTAAAACACGACACCCCTTAGTAATTAAAAGGTTATAAATAAGCAATGGAATAAATATTGTCGTAGGGCTAGGGTCGAGCGACGTTCAGAAATGGACAAAACCATCATAAAGCTTATATATTCTATAAACATATTTTATGTTAGTAAGGAGTTTGTATTAAGAGTTAAATAGGATTTTAGATACATAAGGCAAGGGTCATTTAAGGTTACAATATATGATTTTTTCAATACCAGTCTAAAAACTGGCAAATTTTACTAGAACAATGCAACGAAACTTACTTGATACTGTTTCTCCAGCAAATTAACGGGTGGTGGTCCTTGGTATACTGTATGCCTAGTCGATAGAGAACGCATTCTTTCTAACAGAGCATAGTTTTCAACTCGATTCACCCTGTAAATATATATTTACGCATATTAGATATGTAGACTATTATTATTCATTGTAACATTAGATTCTATTTGGCACCAGCTTCTATATTGGTCACTGTTAAAGACGTGATGGACTACAATTACAATTAATAATGTTTTGTAATTAAAATTATCCTTGGTGAGAAAAACCTACGATAGATAACAAAAAAGGATATGGGCGAACAGCCCATAGACGGCCCCAAATTGTATAAAGAAATCAAGAAATATTTACCTTCTCATTTCTTCCTTTTCTTGCTCACTCATATTGTTGTACGCTTGCATTCTCTTGTTATACGTATCAGTACTTCGTGGGGCCAAATCGTACACTCCTTCGCTCTCATCACCATTGACCAATCCATCCTTTTCTGGTTCCGTATCCGCAGTCGATTTGGGCTCATCGTTTTCATCTGTTTTTATGGACACCTGACTTCCGTTTTCAACTACCTCCCTCTCACTCAACTCCGTCGATTTAACACTGGACATATCTTCGACGCCGTTCGTCAAGTCGTTTACGCTCTTATGCTTGATAGTATTAAGGTCCATAACCGCTAATTCCTCGTCGGATATAGGTTCTAGGAGTTTCGCGAGATATTCTCGCGCTTTCGAGAACTCGACTTCAGTGTTGCCCGATCGCACGTATTCTAGTAGAGCGTCATGTACGAATACATACTGCTCCTCAGTTTGTACCAAGTGGTTTCGCTGAGTCCGCGCTCGACAGAGGAACCCGAGCGGCGATAGTGTCCCAGTCAGTTTGAGTTGATTCAATTGTGCGTCTATGACTATGTATGTCCCCGTTCGGCCGACACCGGCGCTGCAACAGAAATAAATCTTATTTCCAATCGACATAAATTTATGTTATGTGATTGAAAATGCAATTTGGACACTTATATACAGGTCAGTTAACAAGACCTGGCACGATCAACACATGCGCAATGTTAAACATTGCGCTTGTGTAGTGTCTGTGAATAAGCGCGTGGCGTGACGTCGTACTGCATACGCATCATAAAAAGTCTGCCCGTCTCTCTCGCGCGCGGTCTATCTTATGAGCGTGAAGGGGACAGTTATTATTTTTCTCATGCTACTGTTTATAAATACAGCGTGATGTTACAAGTCGGTAACGTGTGATCGGCGAGCGGCCAGCGTTCGGAACCGTACGATAATTATCGTGCACATACGATAATTTTGTGCGTACGTACGATGTACGATAGCATATTATTATCGTACGCAAATTATACGATAATTTTTATCATGATGCAAACATATTTTATTTTTAAACATAAGTGACAGCACTGTGAACGTGCCAGCTTTAGTTAACTGATCTATAAGTGCCTCAAGAAATGGTATATACTTTTAGTAACAAAGAATTTAATTATATGTAAACATATTTTGTCTACGTCTTCGTACTACATGAGCGTACTTGCGTGCTCGTATGTGTGTGTGCGAGTATGTGTTAGCTCACCTGCAGTGCACCAGCAGCGTGCCGGGGTGTGCTGCGGCGCGCACGAAGGGCAGCACGGCGAGCGGGTGTCGCGGCGTGCCGTGGTCCGGCCACACGGTATAGTGGTACTGCGTGATGTGCCGCCCGGTGCTGTTGCTGCTGTCGCTGCCGGCGGAGCCCGTGTCGCTTGTCGTCTCGCCCGACTGTTGGCGAGTATTTTAAACATGAAGGCCGCATTGGAACGTCATAAGGCATTGTATGCCATAACTGAGTCGTTGCGACAATGTGTTCGTTTTAATATTGATTATTACAGCATCAATGGCTGTGCGGTTACAATTATTGTATTGTCCAATCAGAGTGCTACTTTTCACCGTCATAAGCTCCAGCGTACGACCAAAAGTAATTTCTCCATTACACTTTAGCACAAGTCTACTTTTTCACAAAACTTATCTGTTCATGAAAATAATTACGTTTCGTAGAAAATACTTCATTTTGCATCGAGCTAGATTCGAGAATCAGAAAGTAAATGGGCCTTTACCATGGCCAGTAGATGTACTTACGTGCGTGGCCCGCAGATGGCGTACAGTGTACGCAGCTCGTACGTCCTCGTATAGTAGTGTCACGTGGACGCCGCCAAATTGCGCGGAACTGCCGCGCCCGCCCGCTGGCCAGTACATGTCACATTTGCGCTGCAAATTGTATTATTGTTGTGTTATAATCATAATTATTCACACAAGATATTATTTGCTTCTTTAAAAAATTCATTGACAGAAAAGGGTAGGAATGTATTCTTATGTTTGTGTGTAATATGATAAACTTATGTTATTTACAAAGATTGTTTGAGACTGTATTCGCCCATAGGTTTTCGCCGCTGGCTCGGATCGGACTCGAAGACCAAGGCTACACCGGTAATCTTGCAGAGCGGGGGCGTAAATAAAACACACGAGTAGTCGAGGAGCACATTAACCCCGAAATGCACATCGCTTTCGCATCGCATCGAGCCGGGTGCTCAAGGCAATGCCGTATAGTGAGCCGCTCCGATTCGTATGTTTTTCCGTCTCACTTTTACTATCGGAAGCGGCTATTTTTCCCTATTTTCCCTATTTTTCCATGAGATAGGTAATTGAAACGCATTTCGGGAAATTCTTTATTTATCGTTCTACAATATTTAACTTAATCTAAATATCAAAACTTATATTTTACATAATTACGGTTAGATGAACATAAAAGTTAATACAATTTACATACATTTTCACACAATTTTCTCAATATTTTCCGAACTACTTATTTTATTCAACTAATTTTTCTTGTATTTATTAGATAACGAACTACTTTAATAAAATAACTGCTTTTTACCTCTTAGGGAGCCACAGATTTATCACAATTCACTTTTTAAAGTTTATTTGAAAAAGCACTGATTTTGCACTGAGTTTATATCTCATATTTCACTGTTACGAGTTTGTATGCACTCACTATGTGT
This sequence comes from Lysandra bellargus, assembly GCA_905333045.1. NCBI lineage: Eukaryota > Metazoa > Arthropoda > Insecta > Lepidoptera > Lycaenidae > Lysandra > Lysandra bellargus. Next base: position 7,716,878 of record HG995320.1, on the reverse strand, counting down.
TTCTCGGGTGCGAGGCCGCTGTCCTCAACAAAGATGTTATGTTTGTCTGCTACTCCAGAATGTCATGACAGACAATGTTGACTGGGACGGAAATGTATAACTCTTTTGTGATGGCATGTTGGTGTAGGGTTGGAACCAACCATTGTGTTACGTATGATATTAGTATATTATTAAAACCCTATTTTTTAATTTACTTAATCCTTCAGGTCCCGCGCGAGCACCGGTGATCGCGACAACAATAGAATACAATAGCAATTCCTGGAAATTCCGACTGAAGTAATATTATAAAGCGTATTTTACGTAAAACCCACTTTTTATGCATAATTATCACAGTCAAATCTTTAGTTAATTGCTTCTACTTTTTGTTAACTGTAAAACTAGCGTAAGTTTTATGCTCAACACTTGTCAGTATTCTGAACATACCATAATCGTTTGTAAAATACCTCATCTGTGTGCTCTGTGTCTCTGTGTGAGTGTTGTGTGTCTCTACATAGATGGGGTTGCCTTACTCGTCCTCTCTCCACCAAATTGGTGATCATGACTAGAGTGTGGACTCGGTGTTGCCAGATCATTCGCCAGAAGGCGTCCAGGGTGGCAGGCGTGGGTCCCTGTGTTGCAATGTATCGCCGCCTCCATACCGCCCATTCTAGTTTAATTTGCCGCGGTACGCCATCTATAACAATAAACGTTATTTTAATCGGTGTAATATTTACGAAAACAAACAAAAGCCTTAATCAAAACTATGTACAATACCCGGCAATAAATATTGCACATCGACCTTTGGAAAGAGACATTCGGCTAATTTCGGTTTCATAGAGCGTTATCTTTGTAGCACACACCTATTTGACATTATGTCAGTCGTTGTTCAAATTCAATAGAGTGCAGACGCGTCCAGTTCAAAATATATATCTAGAGTTGTTAACACCCCTAAATTTGCTACAGCTGTAATTTTCCAAAAGAATTTTAAATGCGTAAACATAATTTGAACACCCTTTTTTATTTTATTTTACCCGAATATAAAGCCATAAATTATAGAAAATTTGGTGTATTTTATACAAAGAATAATAAAATTGTCAAAAGAAGCAAACCTTAATTGTTTTAACAGCTCCTAATAAATACCGGACTTTTTGTATTTCGTGTGTAAGATATAACGCTCTACAAAACCGAAATTAGCCGACTGTCACTTTCCAAAGGTCGATGTGCAATATTTATACTATAGTTAATAGTATAGTTTCCAGAAAATCTGCGTGGAAAGAATAAATAAAACTCAAATCGGATAATAAAATAATTCAAAGTGAAAATTGAAACCTTATAGCGTGTCCCAGACAGACGCGGCCTGCGGTAGCGGTGGCGGTGGCGGTCAGTTAAATGGCTTGGCCGCGTGTGTCTGTGTCGTTCCTAGAACTCTCAAGTCATCCAACTGACCGCCACCGCCACCGCAGGCCGCGTCTGCCTGGGAGACGCTTTAAGGTTTATATATAAATAAATACGAATACATTTCATTGACATCAAATTAGTAGCTTACGCCAGGCCTGTCCCACTCGCGCCTGTAGGCATCGAACTGTAAGTACCCCCCTAGGAGCACTCACAGTAGGCTAGCGTATGTATGTAGCGCTTCAGTAGGCACTCACAGGCGAGCGGTGACGCGCGCGCACGAGTTTTTAGTTACTTGATCGTTGCATGCCTACCTGCGTACTTATTCATTCGCTGTCACAGAATTGATAAATTAATCTGATCACAATGGACAGTAAAAAAAGGGCAAAGAAATATTGCGCAGTGTTTAACTGTCTTAACACGGAATGTGAACCAAATTTAACTTTCTTTAAGCTCCCTAAAGACGATGACAGTTAAGAACTTTTTTAAATTGTTTTATTATTATTTATAATAGATTTAAATTTTGTACAATTTATTATGTGGGATAAATGCGTGAAGGCCAAAGGAAGATCTTCCGACCGAGCGAGGTGGTATGCTCGGTCAGGCCGAAGCCCACGTGACACATGTAAGCTGTCGTATATATACCGACGCGCTTAGAAAACTTCGATAGCGCGATGTAGGAATGTTAGACGAATTGTGGGTACCGCCACAATTATAGAGTCAAATTATTACGATTACTTATGATTTAAATAGTTTTAAAGACTAGTTGAAGTAGAATATATTAGTTGGGTTACCTTCGTAGACGTATAATTAATAAAGGTATTTCATTGAAAAAAAAAAAACACATTAATTAATAATTAATAACTGCAATCCTTGCTAATAGAGGGCGCTTTATGTCGAGAAGCGCCATACGGATTTAAATGTAAACTTTCTTTCAATAGTTTCGCCATGTTGGCGAAACTTACACACAGTAGGTGTTTTGATGTTAACATCCTTTTATTTTGATTTTTAACTTGAATACGGTTACTAATTTGATTTATTAATTTGTTATGTCATGTTGGCAAACAATGTTGACAATTGACATCCTTTTATTTTGATTTTAATTTGAATACAGTTACTGATTTGATTTATGATTTGTTATGTTGGTAGACAATGCTAACTTTCTTATTATCTTGATCGTGATTGGCGAGCTTGTACACAGTTATTAATTTGACTTTCTTTTATTACTTTAGCCATATTGTCAAGCCTGTTTACAGTTGCGAATTTGATTATGATCTTTACGTTGATATGTTGGCTAACCTGTTCACTTTAGCCAATCAGATTTGAAAGATTGTGTTAAGTTAAATTTAATTATGTTGGTACACAATGTTAAGTTTGTGATGATTGGTGGAACGCAAGCTGGAAAAGTTTGGACATGCTTCTTGGCGGGATTTGGTGTTAACATTTTCGAGAACTAAAAAGAGTGAGACATTCTGTTCGAGGCCTACCAAAGGATAACCACCAAGAAACTTGTCTGTTCCCGAAGTCAATATGTCCGAGGACCAAGAACGCCCTGATACACCTGCTCTGGCTTCTCCTGTTCCGACATATATATTCTGTGCTTACGCGAAATGATACAAGCAATTACACAACCTTTCATTTTAAGCTTCATTGGTGTCGGGTAATAAAATATGTTAGGTAATACCTGCAAGTCAAATATGAAGCTACAAACTCACTTATATCAACATAGACGTCATCCAACTCGGAATCATCGTCACTCTGCTCGCTGTCAGTGTCTTCGGGCAGCTGATCTTCCGACTCCACGATTCCAGAAAATTCTATGTTGAGAAACGCTGACTCGATACCCTCCGTAAGATTGGGTGGTGGCTTCGCAGCTTTAACAGAAGGTTGCCTGGTGACAAAGAAGTTAAAAAGGTGATCCACATTATATTGTAGATACAACGGAACACAAAAGTGCTACAATAGTCTACCTCTCCGCGTGATGTATCTTGCGTCGCTCCTGTCGTCGCTCTAGACGTCGTTCTATGCGTCGCGCGGCGGCCGCGTCGAGCGTCGGTCGGATGCCGTCTATGAAGTTGGCGTTGACGTAGTCGCAGCCCGCGCCGCCGCCGCCCCGTCCCGCGCACCCCGCCGCGCCGCACCGACCGCCCGATGATACGCACACGCGCGAATGGTCGTCTGAACAAACGTAATCACCATTATTATCATCATCAACATATTCGCAAAAAGTAGCCTATGCGAACGCGTCCTAAACGCTGACTCCTTAAAACCCTAAAATGTATGATATGGATCATATGGATCGTACAATACACTTTTCCAATATATCCTAATAAGTCGTACTCATTACTGGATTACTAATAAAACTTAAAATCAATCCTAAATATTATGTTATCTGAATCATTTTTGCGCAATTTAGCCTAAATAAAACATTAATTTATTTTTGATATTGTCTAACATTATACTCACATGCCGTAATGTTCAAATATCGGTTCTTCAGTCTATTTTCGGGTCGGTAGCTGTGATGACTAGTGTGCGCCAGCGCCGCGGACTTCGCTACCACGATTTCGTACTCCTTACTATAATATAAATTATTAATGAGAACATAAAAAAAAAAGTATATTACAAAGATTTACTTCTGACACGTAAACCGAGTACATGTTCTCCTCTTTATCAAAATAAAATAGATTGCTTGCCTAAAGCCAATATCCCCGTCAGCGTGCAACGCCGACACGTGCGCGGGGAAGTCACGCGCGCGCACCAGCGGCTGGTGGGGGCCGGCCATGCGCGGGGGCCGCCCCGGCGCCGCCTCCGCGGCCACGCCCGGCGACGCGGTCACGTTGCGAGCGGGCGAACTGCGGCTCACTGGAAGTGTTGATATTGTGATTAAAGTTTTTAATGCTTGATCATAAAGCGTAAGTAATAAATAAAATGGAACCAAAAACTTTTCCATACAAAATTGTTGCCACACTTGAGCACCCTACGTTAAATTTAAAAATTTAATGTACATTTAAATTTAAAAAATTAATTTAATGTAAACAAAGACACTAGCGCCCTTACTTTTTATCAAATCTTTATATATACAAAATGTTGTCTGCTGTACGCAACAAGATTCTTTAATGTAGTAATAATAAATTACCAGGCTTTTTGTTAAGAGGAGCTCGCGCAGCCCTCTCACCGCCTTCTTCCAAATAATTATAAGCTGCACTCAAACATTTGCTAAGGCGAGACCTGCACCTGAAAGAAGATTATAAAATTTGGTTAAAATGCTAAAATTACGCAATAGTATATCAAGATAAGTAGTTAATAAGACCTTTATATCAACAACATTCTAGAAGGATACAAAATTTCATCTACATCAGCATGCAAGCACTGCGTACACGTTTGCGTGTAACGCTGCGTGCGACAAGTGCGTGCGTATACCTTACCTCCAATACAGCAGCGCGGCGCTAACAGCAGCTAGTACAGTCAGCCGCACAGCAGCGAGCATCGCGCCCCACAGCTGTCCCGCTCTCGCAGTGGCGTTTGGGTACACATTTGCGTGCGTGCGTATACGTTACCTCCAATACAGCAGCGCGGCGCTAACGGCGGCTAGTACAGTCAGCAGCACAGCGGCGAGCAGCGCGCCCCACAGCTGTCCCGCTCTTGCAGTGGCGTACTGCCCGCCCCCCGCTGCGGCCGGCGACATCGCTTCCGACCGCACGAGGCACTGCTCGCTTGATACCTCCTGACAATTTGATTTTAATATTAGTAAAAGTGTAAAAGTTAAAATAGAAGATAGTCAAGTAGCGTGGGAGATGCGATTATATTAATTAATATTAAAATGAATATAAGAAAGATTCATAGTCTCATTTCTAACACATAATATTTAAACTTAAATGGCTTCTTAAAGTTAGTAAAAAAAAATTACAGTAGTTTTTATATGGTAAACTCTTTCCTAAGAGCAATGAATATGCCGTTGGACTTTTTAAATTCAAACAGGAAAGGATATGTTTAGGTTTCACTTTTACAAATATGAGCATAACGTGCGATACTGAATTTAGCGATTTTTATGTCTCACCTCCGGTCTAGATTCCTTTCCGTCGATGAGCTTATTAGGATAAACGACAGACTTCGTCGCGGCCATCACTTTCACTTCGTACCGCGTCTGATTCCACAAGTCCACAGTCTGAAAAATAAAAACTAGATGACCCGGTGAACTCCATATCACTTCTCTTCTAATATAAGCCTTCTCTGGACGTCTATGAATGAATGAATGAAGAGTAAAATTAGCCAAATCAGCTCAGTTGTTTTCTAGTTTTAGCTAGACACCAATAAAGATTCATTAAGTTTCTAATGCTAAATAGCACAGGAGTCCGAACACACAAGGGTACAAAAAAAAAACAATTACATTTGTCGAAATAATCGATTTCGACAAATGTAATTGTTTTTTTTTCCTTTTTTGTTTGTCAGAACTTGGCTAACGACTGTGGTTATAATATTACAAATAATTTCTTCCTTGAGTTAAATTTAATTTAATTTGAAGGATATAGACGGTTAACAAACAATTATTGACAATAGTATTCATCCTTATTACTAGTAAGTAATAAAAATTAAAGATACTAAATATTAATTATAAATAATTACTTTGAAATCAATGAACAAATATGTGTTTTCGAACAACGAGCAATTCTTGTATATATATAAATATATAATTGGAATCTCGGAATCGGCTCCAACGATTTTCATGAAATTTAGTAGGTCATATAGCTAGTAATTATTATGTAACATAATGGGAGCATGTATATAAAGTTTTTTGAATACGTCTATGTCAACAAAAATTTGTCTAGAATCCGTAGCGTTTCTCTGTTTGAAACATTTGGATCTAAATTCGTAGAAAACCCACTTGCGGTGCGTTAAGAGCCCGGGTTACCCTCGAAATTCTCATACATGTGTAATACCAAAATCATTTTCTCATACGAAAATATTTAACATGTTTGAGTTATTTTTCAGCTTAAAATAGTAATTACCTAGGTTCCTGTACAAAAATTAACTTCAAAATATTTAAACACTAAAAAATAGAGTAAAACACTAAAAAATATATAAATAAATATTAAATTTACTACAAAATATTTCAACTTAAAAAAATATTTTTTAGTACTTAAATATTTTGTAGTAAATTTACTATTTATTTATATATTATTTATTTATATATAGCGTAACACGATTGGATACCTTTTATAACACAGAATTATCAATCGAAAATACCTCTGTAAAAAAAGGATTCCTATTTTTCCAACAGAGGAGAGTGATTTAAGGTTCCAAAATTTGTACATAAATTGGTTGAAACATACACTTTAATATGTGCATAGCTTATATGAAATGTATTTATGGTTTTTAAATTACGCGACAAAAACCATTTTGTCGCTTACGCCCTTTCCATTTTTTGCTGTTCCATTGCAACAAGCAATCTAAGACATATCCAACACGGTTTCTTACTTTAACGCGGCGTCACCTTAATCGAATTTCTTCGCAACGGCCTTGGGCATCAACTAGTATTAAAAACTTGAGAGGTGTCAAGGGACACCCGGATGGAACAAAGTTATAAAAAAAACAAAACAAAAAAATCATAACTGGGTTGCTTTCTATAATAGAGAGAGAGAGAGAGAAACACGCGCACGCCGCACGGCTTAAAACTATAGCAAAAAGCACAGATATAGATCAAGATAGATACCGCATGTCCCGCGAAGTACCATCGAGGAAATTGATTCCTATGCAGTTGACGGACCTACGTCAGTTGGTCGGTTTATGTCAATTCAATGTTAGCTGTGATTGATTAGATGGGTTTGACCATAGACTTATGATATATATTATCGTATAGACCACCTGATGATCCGAAAATGCGTGTCGATTTTTGATCTGTCAATGTGTGCGTGTGCTCTAGTGATGTATATTTTACTATCGATAGTATTGTCCGTTCGAGTTAATTTTACCTGCGTTTCTATGAGAAATAAAAATATTAAAATGAAAAAATAATATTATGCAAGATTTTGTAATTCAAATTAGGTATCATATATATTTTATTTGGCAGAAAAAAGGTGACGATTGAAAAGTAGATACACATTTTCGTTTGGGGTGATTTTTCAACCGTCGGATATGTTATAACACGAGGTTCTTATAAGGGTAAATAATATACACATTTTAAAGTTACTTACTTATTATTCAGGTAAAAGCTATCTGACAAATCAGCCCTTATATTAATATAAATGCAAACATAAAGTTGAAAGTAAACGACAAACATAGTATATTATTTATTCTTAAATTAAATACTCGTACATATCATAATACCCTTACACCCCCATTACATTTTTAGATTAGTTTTATGTTCTTGTTAAATACCGATATGCATATCGATAAATTTGATTCAAGCCCTAGCGTATATGTAAACAATTTAGATGAAAAATTTTTCATCAAAAAATGTGTAATTTAAGAACAATAGTTATGCAAACCTTTAGTTATGCAAAATATGAAAGTAAAGGGGAGGATTAACAATATTTTATTTGAAATAGAGAACTAAAGACAGAATATAGCGAAAATAAACACATCGTAGCAATTAGGACATGAAGATTAATTACCTGTGAAATGTATATTTTTCAGGATTACTCCTATGATTTACACTGCAATTACTCACAGAACAAGTTACCATTATTATATATGTAATAGCATTTGTCGAAAATAATAAAAGATTTAAACAGTAAATTGCAAATACCGAAAGGGCATAAAAACGGGTGACGACTTGTGGACGACCTGTCAAATGAAATTGGTTAAAGTTTTCATTAGACTGCCTCTCTCTTTTTATCTTCTTATAATTCCATATAGAATTTTCTTCTCTCTCGCACTCTTTGTTGGTCTATGCATCATAGGTTTATGGGTTTGACTTAACGCGACCAAATTACTTGGGTCCGCCATCTGCCTAGGAATCAACTTCTCTGATAGTACATACAAATGCGGTATCTGTCTTGATCTATGTGGCAAAAAGTGTCGTTACAACCTTTTCCGTCTAACAACCCTTTCGCAATGCGCGATTAGGAACTTCGTTTTAATAAATAAAAAAAGGTTTGACTGTACCTGACTGATGGTGGTTTCAATCTCGTTCTTGTTGGTCGCCAGCGTCATTCGGAAGTGCGGCTGCTGTTCCGGTAGCTTCCTGAGCGTCACCACGTACGTGTCCAGCGAGTTGTTGTACTCGAGCGGCTGACGCCATTGGATGTATAAGATACCTGAAAGAGGTGGTATAGAATATTATTGTGTCTAAAGAACCCTTTTTGACATAGGTAATTCACTCAGAGACATTTTCGGAGGTTGACTTAGCGACATTTATTGATTTTAATGAAGATTTTGACATAAGCTTCGTACATTTTCAACCCTGTTAAATACATTAAAGTTAAGCAATCATTAAAAAATGTGCAGCCGTTTGAAGGCACGATCTATATTTTTACTGTAACGGGTACCAGCGTCACTGGATTCTGACGCTTCTTTGCGTGGCATTAAAGTACATGTTTCAATCGAGTCCACCATTCAGTATTCATTATTTACAACGCCAAATATGGACAATTAAAGACGAATATACTCCTTTACAAGTTCATCATTGGCCAATGTAGTCTGGCAGCATAAGCATTTATTTTAGAAAGGTACAATCATTAATAGCGCTTATTGCTTAAGAGTGTCAATGATACTATTGTAAGCTTTCAAAAATACTAATTGTAGTACATTCAAGTACTATCAAGATAACATGTATTGTATAAAATTGCACAAACAACAACCTCCTCCTTTTTTTCGTTTAGACGAAGAGGGTAGAACTTAGTAGCAATGTCACGTTTCCTTTGTGCTCATAGCTCGTAAAGTTGTGTAACATTATCTCTACTTTTACAATCAAGCTTAAGTTTCTTTGTTTTATTACTCTAATCGTGAGGACGTTTGAGGACAAGCCTTTGTGTATAATCATGATCATCGCTTTTCTAAATCATCCTTTATTCTGTCAAGTACTAACATAGACCTGACGATTGATAAATAACGTCTATCATCTGCTTTGAAGAATTATTGAAGAAGAATTATTGTATCTGGTGTAACATACTTTAAACATATATCAAATAAGGCGGCTTTACTTCTGTTAGCGGTCAGCAACTCAGCACGTATAGCGGCTCGGACGCCTGACCCAGGCGTTGCAGCAGGTCGAACGACTTGACGACTTCACGTCATTGGGCATAAGGGAAAATAGCACTACGTGCTCTCACCTTAAGGGTCAGTTTCGCACGTCAGGTTCAGTATGATCGGTGCTGAAAGTGGTTTCACATCTGTCAGCACGTACAACGGCTCGGGCGAATGGCCCAGACGTTGCAGCAGGTCAGACGACTTCACACCGTTGAGCGACGTACCCATACGGAATAATAACCCTACGTATTCTCACCTTTAGGGTCAGTTTCGCACGTCAGGTTTAGTATGATCGGCGCTGAAGGTGGTTTCACATCCGTCAGCACGTACAGGGGTTCGGACGGCTGGCCCAGGCGTTGCAGCAGGTCCGACGACTTCACGCCGTTGAGCGAGATGTTGTAGAACGCCCGCACCCATACTTTGTATGGCGTGAATGATTCTGAAAGTAGATGTTAAGGTAAAACATACAGTCGTTGACTCTTACATCCTAGAATTTTAGAAAAAAATCTTAGATGCGAATAATGTAATGATTTTTTATTATTATTTATTATATTTTAGCCCTCTATCCCTACTTCCATATACATATCCATAAATGTATTAAAAATACGAAAGTATGTTTCTGTGTTACGTGTTCACGCTTATTCTTATACTTTTGAGTCTTTATTCGATGTAGTTCACGAAAGTGGAGAGCCCTAACAAAGTACCTATCTAAAGGCGATTCTACATAATATTAAAGTCTATACCTACTACTATTATAAAGAGATAAAACTACACAAAAGATAAGATAAATAACAAGAAGGGGCTTATAATAGAAAAGGTGAGTGCCCTAATAATATCGTTGACCTAACTCAACGCAGAAATAGAAACGTAAACTTTATTAGTGCTATCAAAAAGTATGCCCACTATAAAGATGTTACGTTTAATAAATCCATACTAATGTGTCTGTCTGTAACCTCTTCACGCCTAAACCGTTGAACCGATTTTACTGAAATTTGGTATGGTGATAGTCGGAAAGGACAAGGGATACTTGTTATCTCTGAAAAAGGCGCAGTTACGCGCGATAGACGAATTTTAACGCAACGGAGTTGCGGGCGTCATCTAGTAAGATTTTATTCTAGAAGGACTGCAACTCACATACGATCTATTGTTTCGATCTGTCGCAAATTAACTGTAAGTTTATGATTTATAAAGGATGGTTTGCTTTTTGATGTTCTTTTATTTGCTATCAAACCACTTTATATGTCATGGGTCGAAACGATCTATCGACAAGAAATGGGCGTTAACGTTGTGTACTTTGACAGCCAAAAACATACAACAAGTCATAACACTACCTATGAATTATGATATTTAACGATTTCCTCAAGATATTGTTTTTTTTACGCTTTGTATACAGAAGTTCGATAATTCTATGTAAATATCTGATATGTTGCTAATAAAATACAGTTATAACACATACAAATTTTGAATCTGGTTGTATTAGCATGAAGGTTAATAAACTCGACGGAATATGTTAATTTGTGTTTTTATTTCATTCATTAGCAGATTATAAAATACGAGTTGATAAATCTTTTAGTATTGTGCCATTATCTATGACTTTTAGTTGTGGACAGACTTTTATATTTTATTAGACACATTAGTCAATAAAGAAATACTACGTTTAGTAAAATTGTTATGAAGTATCATATTTGATATTTTAAAGAAGATAACCTTGTATATTTGTGAATCAGTTTTCCAGCTTATACTGCTGAAATTATAATCCATGAAATTTTGTTTAGCCTTGATTGATGTTTATTAGTTTTTAAATAAATATTCCACTAAATTAGTGATAAATCAATTTGGCATTGTATACTAAAATTATATTATGTATTTTATTAACATAACAGGACAAATAATATTTTTTGGGTCAAAAATGTAATTATCATTTTTTACTGTTAATCTAATGTGGAATATTATATTATTATAAAAAAAACAAGCAGCAGTTTTTATTCCTAATCTAGTAATCTGTGCGAATCCGTTAATTCGGACGGATGCGATAAAACTCGAATAACTTGTCGGTCGACGTTTCTATATTACTACTAGCCACGCTCTTTAAATAAGCCTCCGAGGTCCAGCGGTGTAGAGCGTGGCTCTTGACTCGTAGGTCGTGGGTTCGATTTCCACGTTGTTGGAAACATGTTACTTCCAAAATTTCCAGCAGCGAGCGTGCTGACTGCCGATAATGATGTCCTATAGGTCATAGCTATTAGCTAAGAACACTCGATCATGTCAGCTTTCAAATGAAAAAAAGTAGATCAAAATATGTCCACCCTTTTGGATACCACGGACAGGCACACACAAATGTATTCACGTCAAACTTATAACAACGCTCTTTTGATGGAGGGTAAAAATAGCAAAACTAAATACTACTTACTCAGATTCTTCAGCCTGAAGCTGACCACTTTGGTCAGCACCCCAGATGTATTGAGAAGTGTAAGATTCTTCGTCGCATTCATACCGTCTTGCACACCTAAGTCGCTTCGAAAGACGTTAGTCGCTTTTATCTCGCTGGGGGTTAGAGGTTGGGTTCTTTCTGTGGTCTTCGTCATAGACATTCCCTCCTCATAGTACAGGACATAGGCTACTTGGGATATATCTAGAGTCGGAGGGAGAGACGCATCAGATTTCTTGACCACCTCCTTCGGAAACTCGAACGCTTGATGCGTCTCCGACTTCTCATGTTTGGGATCCGTCCCGTTGTCCTGCCGTCTCCTTCTGTGCCTATGAGATCTGCCGTCTCTCTTGCTCCTGTAGGACTCGTTGGTGAGGATATACGCTTCGGTATCGTACTGGTTGTAATTGTCAATTTTGAAATTCTCTGGGGCGATGCGGTCGTAGATGACGTCATTAACTGGCTTGTCGCTTTGGGGTTCCTTGGTTTTGAGGGTATAGTCTTCAGGGTTGGACCTCTCGGTTTGAGGAACTACGTCACTCCTGACGATGTGCGTCGGCGGGGCCCACGACAGGTGGATCTCGTCGGCCGTGACGCTGTTCGCTGAGAGGTTCTGTGGCGCGGACGGAACTGGAAGAGAAGAAAAAATTTAGTTATTTGATGTGTGCATATAACATACCATTATATTATACTAAATATAGATATGGCTTTCTTGAGCCGAATACCCGAGTTACAGTTACCCTTAAACATAAGACCTTTCTGTTTAAAACTAGCTGTCGTAAGGTAAACGAAAATGATTTGAATGAAAATAATATAGTCAGATACAATATGTACATTTCGAATTTCAATATAATATTCAATATAAAGATTATATATCTGACTACAGGAGTCAGGAACATAATTATGTTCACCCTCTAAACAAGCTCAATTCTAACATATAATTTTATGATATAGAATAACTTGAGCACTGCTAATTCTCATCTATCAAATGTGATATCAATACTTAATAAGGTTTAACATATTCATAACCACGAAACCAAGCAAAGGGCCTAATTTCCCTATAACAAGGCATTCACAATGCGGAGGACGTCGTAAAAACCCTTCCTGTAACTTTATTTACATATGGCGCCCTTTTATCTACAATTGTAGGATATCTATGAAATCGATTTCGTATTCTGGTGAATTTAAATATTTATTATTGAGATGTTTATTTTTTGTATCTAAGGAAAGAAAAGATTTTTTTCAAAGCTACATCCTTTACTTTTACTGAAACCTTGTTAATCTTTCTCGCAAGAACTTCTAAAGTGATTTTGAAAGGCCAAGACTTAAGACTAAATGAAGGCTCTACAATCTATATAGTCTTTATTTTACAATCTGCGTCCACAAGATTTCATCTTTCGTTTTATATTATGTGAAAGAAAAAAGTAAGATTTTTAACTCAAGTCAATCTTGCACGGAGTAATCTCTTATCTAGATTTTATCTTGCACTTTCTACACACATTGCACAGTGCACACGTTTCATAATTGTATAGACAAGGGGATGAAATATGATGGATACTTTCTTCTTACCCGACTACGGCGAAGCAAAAAGTAGGGTTGTGATTTTGACATGTATGTATGTATGTATTTATTATTTTAGTCATATTTGTAGTTCCTAGAGTCAGCTGATTATTATTACCTATCATAGTTCGAATTAGTAAGGGATTTTTAAAAACTAAAATAAATCGTATAAAATCCTATAAAAATACATCAAAAGTTTGAATCGTAATATTCTAATAGGAAAATTGTGTAAAACCCTGATCACCGATAGCGCCTTAGGTAAAACCTATGACCTAAACCTGCATTATTACCTTGCCAAGTCTACACTATATTGTTGTTAACTTGTTACATGTAGTAAAAATCTATACAATATAACGTAATACATTAAAATTTAATCCCCACGTCGTGTAATCTATATTTAATCGTTCGATCGCGGATTCTTGAAAATCTATTGTTATTTCATTGTTGTCGCGGTCACCGGTGTCCTTATGGGGCTTGGTGGGTTACTATACATTACATGACGCAGGCATGAGTGTTTCAACAAACATCACGTTATTTTTATAGTAAAAAATTGCCTTTTAAATGTAAGAAAATAAGAATAGCGCAAGTCAAAAAATCCTAAAATGTCTATGCAATAAATAATAATCCGCACTCAGCGGCTATCAAACTTTTTTGGTGTAGGAAAAAGTCACATTTTGGCGGACCTTTTGGCAGACCACTAAAAATGATCTTTGAACGATTGTATCTATATGCTGATGTTTTTGAGCACAGAGCACACTTTGAGAATGGCCGCTCTAAACAAAAACAATTAAAATAAAATAAGAGCATAATGTAAATAGAGTTGTGCCCAGCCAACAAACCCGTATCCGTTCACCTTAAACTAAATTAAACTCTATTGTTTGTGGTTTGGTTATGGCACTTCCGGCTATACAAATAAAACAAAATAACATTTTAAATGTGGGTCACTTTGTATCACATTGCAACGTCGGCAGAATATTGCTCGATTTCAGTCACCTGATTTGCAGTTCAATTTGATTGCCTTCATATTAATCCTTCAAGCCCCATACCAGCAGCGGTCTTGCGCGGTAGGCTAGTTATGATTAGTTGACCAACAAATCTTGGAAATAAGTGACATTAACTGAAATATTACGTGTACTGTGATTGTTTAAATACTACGTACAAACTCTTTCATAAGGATGTGACTACAAACATTGAAACAGTCATTTGGAGGGGCGCGCCAAGTTATCGTAGTTGATCTCTAAGCTAAAATTAACATTATTATTTTTAACAAAAAATTAAAACCGACTTCCAAGGTAAAAACAATATTAATAGCATCCTTATAATATGAACTAAAAAGTATTAAATAATTTTTCCTATCTAATATGTAGTGCCTTTTCCCGAATTCGGCTAAGCCTCAACTATTTCTGTACTCAATCTTCATCATTTTGAAGTCGGTACAAGATAAAGCTGAATCTTTATTTCTTTGACAGAAAATTTGAAACTTTTGGAACTGGCACCGACTTCAAAATTATGAAGATTGAGTACAGAAATAGTTGAGGTTTAGCCGTAATAATATGTATCCATACCTATACCTTGTACTATCATCTATTTTGTGCCATGAGACATTGGTGACACGACGTGGTAATGATGATGATGACGATGATGATGATGATGAATTTGAATTGCATGGTAGCATATGCTTTCTGTTCTTAAAACAACGCCGAAACTCCCAAACGTGTATCTATAAAGAGCCAGGACTTCTCTCAGCATCTCTGAAACCATGGTATACCTTGACCCAATATTTGTCTTTTTGGTAGCATATTCTTAGTACACTTCACATAAAACCAAAATCACCATATGTTTCCATATAAATTTCGAGGAGTTCCCTTGATTACTCCTGGATCCCATCATCAGGTCACCACTTTTGTGAACATGGTACCAAATTGGAGTGAAACCTAATACAACAAAACAAAAATTTCGAAAATCGGTTCACAAACGGCGGAGTAATCGTTGAACATACAAAAAAAAATTAAAATATATATATATATATATATATATATATATATTTTATGGCTGTGGATATGTATATATGTATATATATATATATATATATATACATATCCACAGCCATAAAATATATATATATTTTTTTATATATATATATTTTATATATATATATATATATATCCACAGCCGAACATATAACCTCCTCGTGTTTTGGAAGTCGGTTAAAAAGACGAAATAGTCCAACTTGGCGAACACTACTAACTGTCGAGAGCTCTACTGTAGAGCGTAGAGTAGGTAGAAGAAATAGAAAACATTCACATCGCGAAATATTTAATAATTCAACTTTTAGTTTTATATATCATTAAGGATATTAGTCCAATTAGTATAGTAAGTTCACCTCGGAATTCGTGATACCCAGCTGTAAGTCTGTAAATATTTGTATATTGGCACCCTAAATGTTGTCTCAAAACCTACATATGGTAGGGTGTACGCAACTATTAAATTTCAACGTCAAAAGGTCACAAAAATCGGTTTTTGCAATTTTTTTGGTAAATATTTCATTTCCTATGGGTTTTTTGCTATTTTTATTTATAACCATGATGTAGAATACAAAATTTTCTACAACTTCTGATCAAAAAAAAATTTTTTACGGTGAACCGTTTTCGATAAAGAGGGCGGAGAGCGCGCGGTCAAAGTATCACTTCAGGTTAACTGGTGCCTCCGGTCGAAAACGCGCCATAATCAATGTGTCGTGATACCAGTGTTCGATCCTTTAATGAATCAGTATGGCATATTTCCTCAATAAATTGGCTCTGAAATTTTTTCTCTCTCTCACGGTTGTAAAATGGCAGTCATTTTAGATTTTCTCGGGCTTTCACACTAATCTGACCAATACTTCTCATGTAAATATTCTATAAATATAAAAAGGTCTTATTTAATAGCTAAACTTATGGACTACGCTTACACAGGCAACACGTTATGAATTTCGAAAATTAAACATAGAAAAACCAAAATGTAAGGAAAAAATGTTGTGTATTTTTTAATTAATGGCTTTTTGTGAAAAATATAGCGCATTAAACTGTTTTTTATTTTTTATTTTTAAAAGATAGAGGAGGTTTTCATCTTAAAAAAATTTCTTTGCTTCTATGCTCTAAATCAGATAGTTAAGAAGTTATAACGATTTTATTAAGAAGTATTGGTCAGATTTCTATGAGAGCCAGAGAAAATCATTTTTTCAAAAGGTAGAGAAAAAAAATTTTTGGGAGCCAATTTGTCAATAACATATGCCATACACCATCACATTAAAGGATCGGACATGATTATAGGGAAATATTTTTATAGATTATATTGAGGAAATATGCCATACATCACGACATTAAAGGATCGGACACTGGTATCGCGACACATTGATTATGGCGCGTTTTCGACCGGAGGCACCAGTTAACCTGAAGTGATACTTTGACCGCGCGCTCTCCGCCTTCTTTATCGGAAACGGTTCACCGTATAATTTTTTTTTTTATCAGAAGTTGTAGAGAATTTTGTATTCTACATCATGGTTATAAATACAAATAGCAAAAAACCCATAGGAAATGAAATATTTACAAAAAAGTGCAAAAACCAATTTTTGTGACCTTTTGACCTTGAAATTTAAGGTTTTGAGACAACATTTAGGGTGCCAATATACAAATATTTACAGACTTACAGCTGGGTATCTCGAATTCCGAGGTTTCTACCTAATTTAAGCCTAATTTGACTGGACCAATATATGGATTATAACAAAAGGTAATAAAACGGCCGAGTGCGAGTTGGACTCGCGCACGTACGGTTCGTAGTTCGAACCACTATAGAGAAAAATAAGAAAAAAATGTGTTTTTTGTACGGGAGTCCTCCTTAATTTTTAATTTAATTTTATAATGAATTATTAAAGTACAAATAAAACAATGTATTTTGTGAACATTTCAGGTGGCCTGTTGTCATCATTGATACCGAGCAAAAAGGAACATAACAACATTTTCAATTTTTTGAAAATTGTTCACTGTTTTTTATATATTTATTTATTTATTTACTAATTGATTATTAAAAAATAAATTTTATGTAAATTTAGGGCATAAAAATGTAAAAAATAGAAAAAAATCAGCAAAAATCTAAAATTAAGAAAATCTTTGAAATTTCAGTACCTAGTAAGTTTTTAAGTTAAATTCTCCATTTTTATTAAATAAATGCCATGTTATGTTAAAAGCGTGTGATGCCTTCTATGGATCTCAAGAGGGCCTGGATACGCCATTCCATGCTTGCATTTTAATTGTCAATCATTTCCTGTGGGATATTCTCCTACTCCTCCAGTAGCGCCAACTCGAGCTCCTGGACACATTTTGGAGCTGGAGTTTTAACTCGTACCGTTCACCCATTGATGTGCCACACGTCTTCAATCGGATCCACATCCGTAGACCACGCTGGCCTTTCCACCTGGGCTACGCCAGCATCGTTTAAGTAATAATGCCCGATTTTCTTAGTCTATGGACGCACATAAAATTGAAATTACTACCTAAAACTGTGTAAAAGGCACACCATGCAGTTTCAGGATGTCTGTGCTATAGCCCTGTACTGTCAAAGTACCATCATCAATAATCATCAGCTCCATGCGGGCTCCAAATCATTTGGAAGGTTTCGTGTCTGCATAGCAGTTTGAAGTCGATTTCTTAAGGTTTGTTTCCTTATAAAATGGTCATCCTGCACCATTGTCACCCGATATCTGCCTTGTTCTTGTCTCCGAACGTAAGACCCAGTCTCTCTGAAGCGTTGAAAGTTACGATGGACCACAGAAGCCACACTTAAGGCCTGACTGACCGAACGGTAGGTGTGACCTTTCTCTATCGTGGTTACAGCTCTAGCCGTCGCAGATGCTGGAAAATAACTAATTTTGTATCTAAGCAATGTGTTCTTCCAAAAATCAAACAATCAAATGAGCTGAGCATACCTTGCACCCCGCTAAAACGCCATTCTTATCAGGAACACTTACAACGTCAATCATCGAAAAACACTTATTGGGGCATAACACTAATTGCTATAAAAACCTGTCAACTTGCCAGTTTTGTTCAATATTTTATTTCTTAAATGAGCTTAGAAACTATAAAAAAGGATTTCACACAGCCCGACCTACTTGAGTTCAAGTTGCGGCCCTTTTTACCTATGTTCCGTAAAATCGTTAGAGTCCAATGTCCCCACTCCCCCCCTTCTACCAGCTAAACGGTTGCTTCTGGAAATGTGAAAAAATTCACGGGAGTAGGAAATATGCTGAATTTAAAAGTAAAACTATCACGGCTAAGAAGACTTCATAAGTTATTGAGTAATAGTCGATCAAATAAAAAATGTATTCGGCGCAGTATAAAAGAACTTTTCGTTCAAATTCCTTTGAAAGTAACTGAGATGATGTTGTTAGTAGTGTAAAACACGTTATAAATGTACATTCATTGACCACACAAAAATAAAATAAAAACTAGTGGTAGGTATACGGAACCCTATATTGCGCGTGGCCCGACACGCACTTGGCCGGTTTACCCTTTGGGTACGGAACCTTAAAATTATTTTAAAATGTCTCTACAGCGATTTTTTAAAATAAAGTGTAGTTGTAGCATACTAGTACTAGAGCTACCACTATGAATTACGAATTATGATCGATCTTAACCGACTTTATATGTGACGTTATCAGCGTGAAGGAACCTTATTGTCGGTATTGAGTTATTAGTATCTCCATAATCTACATTTAATAGGCTATCGAACCATGTAAATAACATGCGTGTAGGTCTGGAAAATATTTTTTAAAAAAATGTTTGAGCTCGAAAGTCGTAAAGGGTGATATTGAGAAAATCGCATTCAAACTTCGACATCCTAAAAAAGTATGTTATTGTAGGTTACATAGATATCATGTTTTTGAGAAGTACGTTATATAGTCTTTTAGAATTTAACTTCAATTATATAATTTTATAACTCTATTCCTGTTGTTTACCACGCCAAAGTGCGTGATGTAATGAAAATGCCCAAGATGGTTTTTACTAAATATTTCACTTATAGTATGTTTTCTATTGGATTTTATAAAAGAATAATATTAAACGGATCAGTTTTTACTAAATAGAGACGTCTTCGATATTAAACAACATTGTTTATTGTATTAAAAAAAATGTTGAACAAATAAACATTCTGCGTCTACTAATCTTATTAATCAGTCAAAATCAACAAAAATATATATTTACTACACTTAAACATAGTCAAATGAGATCAAATATATAAACTTCTATTTAAAAAGTAACTTTTTCTGTCTTAAAATTCAAGGTAAAGTTTAGTAAAAAGCTGGTACAAATACTTAACACTTTTCAAAAGGGACCTTATTGTCGGTGATTAAAAGTTTAGTAATATCACATAAAAATAAATATACATTTTTATTAACATTGAAGTTCTTATTTTTTAAATAACTTAAATTATCCGTTAGTAACAAGACGTGTACCAAAAACATGTAATTTTTCATAGTTACGATAGAAGTATTCATAAATATTAAAAGGGACCTTAATCATTAATGTCAGTCGTTACATTTTTAGTAAGTAAAAAAGTTAAAAGAAGATACAAAAATACTATTAATTTCGTAGAACTGTAGGTAACATTATTTTTTATTTTTATTTTATTTTTTATTTTATTTAAATATTTATTTAATTATATTTTTCATTATTTAATTATATTTCTGAGATTTCTTTATAAAAATAAAGGAACGACAGACTTGGTACGACTCTGTCAAGATTTCATTACTTTTTAGGGTTCCGTAGTCAACAAGGAACCCTTATTAGAGATAAAGAAGCATCTCCATCGAGATTCGAGACTTGGCTAGTTTTTTTACATAATGTTTTTGGTGGGATTTCACTTTTTTTTATAGAAACGTGGGCATATTGATTTTTTAAGCTGGGCCGTAGCCCGTAAGTAGTGGGTTTCATCACATCGCTCGTATAGGATTGCGCGCTCGTGTGAACGTCACCATCAGCATCACACGTGTTACATACGCCTCCGTGGTCTAGTGGTTTAGTGCGTGGCTCTTGACTCGGAGGTCGTGAGTTCGATTCCCGCGTTGGAAACGTATTATTTCCAAGTTTGGTTAGGACAAAGCAGGTTGATCGCCTTTGATCAGGATTAAATTGAAATTAAATTTTAAGGGGGGCTCCCATACAAAAAACCTAATTTCGAGTCCGACTCGCATTTGGCAAATTTTTATGGTTTTCCCTATAAATGGCCAATAAACCCTAAACTCTGTGCTAAATTTCAGCTCTCTGAGTTTATGGGAAGTACTAGTTTCTATTTTGATGATCTTGAGTGAGTGAGTGTCATAAATGAGAAACTTTGCTTTAGCTTAACTTCGGAACTTAATGACCTCTAGATGCTCTCAAATAGGGGCCTAAAATGCGGTGAAATGGTTCCTGTAAATGATGGTACGTCAGTGTTTGCTTCGCGCTCTACTTGGCGGGGGCACTGCCGTGCCCGCAGAATCCAGATATTCTAATCAATGTTACCGATTTTCAGCTTGGTGCAAATTACTAGTAGTATAACAGTAGATACCGTGCCGAAAGAAAGCCGCAATCGACTCTCGATTGCAGCACCGACAATAAGGTCCCTTTTTTACTAAAATTTAAGATATATTTTAAACTATAAAAAAACGTTTTCAAAACCTGTGTCTTTGTCGTATCACAATTTAGAGTCCGTTTATTAATATGGAGCAAAAAAAGAAAAAATGATTTTTTTCGACACTTTACTTTAAATGCGATTATCTCGGAAACTAGAACCCTCCATAAGGTCCCTTTTCCCAGATAACGTTTGTATACCTGCGACATCCTGCGAATTAGACGAGTATAAGTGAGGCTTTATACAAATATTTAGCAGGCAGGAAGGTGAATCACTCTTTGATTATCGCGATAATTGCATCAGTGGTTTTTGCTTGAAGATGGAGGAATAATCTTTTCCTCGTTTATGAAAAAATAAAATTACCTAAAAGTGGCTTTGTGATCCACGCAGAAAACGACCGCGACTGACAAAAATTCAAATAAAATGTCACCTTATGACCTAGGCCAGGGATGGGGAAACTTTTTCCTTCGCGTGCCAATATAATCCTAACAAAATACGAGTATATGGCGGGCCAAGTTGTTGCATTTTTGACTAAATAAAAATATTGATATGTATTTTCGGAAACACTACTTTATTGTGCAAATATTACAAAATAACTGTTGGAATAAAAAGGAAATTAGAAATTGTAATTAAATTAAACTTTTATTTACTAACAACTAACAATACGAAATATTCTCTTGATTTTTGTTTGATGGTCGCGGGCCGGATTTTAAGCCTCCGCGGGCCGGAGATGGCCCGCGGGCCGTAGTTTCCCCATCCCTGACCTAGGCTGTAGGTTTCATTTTGATCCACGCGACTACAACGCAGCGGCGGCATGGGTCGCTAGACCAATGTTAAATGTAGAAAATGAAACCTATGTCATAAAGTGGCATTTTATATGAATGGAAATATTTTGCGGAATATACGTGGGAGAGCCATGCTTCGGCACGAATGGGCCGGCTCGACCGGAGAAATACCACGTTCTCACAGAAAACCGACGTGAAACAGCGCTTGCGATGTGTTTCGCCTAGTGAGTGAGTTTACCGGAGGCCCAATCCCCTACCCTAATCCCTTCCCTACCCTCCCCTATTCCCTTCCCTTGCCATCCCTACCCTACCCCTACCCCTATTACCCTATTCCCTCTTAAAAGGCCGGCAACGCACCTGCAGCTTATTTATTTAAGTATGTCAGACTACATACATACATAAATAGATAAATAATAATAAATAAATACATAAATAGCTCACCATGTTCTGTTTAGGGTGTTTACACTAAACTGTCAATCGGACATAATATAATATGCTATCGGACTAGTCGTGTGCCATAAGTCACAACTCGCAACCTTATATAATATCTAAAATAAGCGCTTATGCTTTGCTATTGAGCTTTAACATAAGGTGGCAGTCAGTCAAGACGTGAGTTATTTAGAGTTATAGTGTTCCCAAATTCAGAGTTAGCTAGCCTCTAGGATAAAGTTTCTGGTTTCCGGTAATGACAGGTGCCAAAATAGCGTCGAAGCAGACGATATATTATAACGACTTTAAGCATTTTTCGGTGTTACCAAAAATCTTATATCTTTAAACGAGCAATTCTTGTATATATAATATATATAATTGGAATCTCGGAATCGGCTCCAACGATTTTCATGAAAAATAGTATATAGGGGGTTTCGGGGGCGATAAATCTAGCTAGGAATCATTTTCATAAAATGTCATTTTATGTGTGTTTTTTGAATATTCGCTCGGTCATATAGCTAGTTATTATAACACAACACAATCTACATTTTCTTTTCTTTTCATTCTAGACAAAAACCCTTAAAATGCTTTACATAACACCACTAAAGTCACTTATCCCTCGTCCTGATAACAAACAGATTAAAGATTACAAACGCGAGCGAAAAAATAACTCCACAAAATATATAAAACTTTCTTTCAGCCAATTTGTCTCAAGACTAAACTGTGTCATGACACACATTTTAGTATTCATACTTATTGCTGCCTTATATTGTATTCTTTTTGTGTTTTTGTTGTAGTTATAGTTGTCGCGTAAACATTTCTTCTCAAAAAATAATGGTCTTATGCCCAGTTTCTAAGGTATTTGATAGTTTATCTATTTAATATCCAAATAAGTAAAAGTCAAAATCATCAGGCATCAGCCTAAAAAGAAGACTAATTAGAAGCTTCTGATTGTACCAATCAAAAGCCCCAGCCCCCATCCTAACTTTCTATGACTATCTGCAACTAATCCCATGTATTAAATCGATTGATGACAATTACCTCGGTTTCGATTATATTAAGTTTAATATAATAAAATAGATGACGCTAGCTAGCTCATAAAAACTGTAGATTTCGAGGCCTAAACTGAAAACTGAGAGGACTACCGAAAAACTGTAGAATCTACAGCTAAAACTGAGGGGTTGGCCACGCTGTGTCGACCAGTCTTCGGGACAAATCTATAAACAGGACCTTTGCGCTGGGGCCCCACGGATCAAAAGGCCTCCGCTTTTTCGCCCAGGCATTCATATCCTCTTGTTTGTCTCCGCGTGAGCAGCGGAAAATCTTCAATATTAAAAGAATATATATTATGTTACGCTCAAAGACCGAAATCGCTCAATGAGCGAAAAAATAGCTCACAACGCGTTGTGGTCACAGTGAAACAGCCACGACGCGAATTTCGCGTCGTGGCTCTAATGAAAACGGCCACGACGCGTTCTGGCAATCACAAAAAGGCCATAACGCGAAATTCGTGTCGTGGCTGATATGCTATTCATTTTTCTGGATTTGTTCTTGATTGATTAATAATCCATAGGTATGGAACTTGGAAGATTATATTTGAATTACCACGCGTATTACAAAATATTTTTTCTTTTACTAAATCACTGCATAACGTGCTTGTCATTATATTATTATTTATAAAATATCCATAGTTCCATACTATCCGTACTAATATTATCTGTATGTCTGTCTTTCGCAACGTGTTGTTGTTTGTTGTTGTTTTTTTTTAATATATATATATTTAAAAAAAACATATATATTTAAAAACATAAGTAATCTGATCTCAATAAATAATAAAGTTATAGTTTTATTTTAATTAATATAATTTAAATATAATACTACTAGTTGATGTCCGCTACTACGTTGCGCCAGACAGACAGAGTGACAGACATTAATAATAATTATTTATTAGTACGGATGGTATAAAACTATGGATATTTTATAAATAATAATGTTAAACACGTTATGCAGTGATTTAGTAAAAGAAAAAATATTTTGTAGTACGCGTGGTAATTCAAATATAATCTTCCATACCTATGGATGATTAATCAATCAAGAACAAATCAAGAAAAGCGAATAGCATATCAGCCACGACACGAATTTCGCGTTATGGCCTTTTTGTGATTGCCAGAACGCGTCGTGGTTGTTTTCATTAGAGCCACGACGCGAAATTCGCGTCGTGGCTGTTTCACTGTGACCACAACGCATTGTGAGCTATTTTTTCGCTCACTGAGCGATTTCGGTCTTTGAGCGTAACATATACATTCAATATTAATTTACGTTAACGAGGAACAATCAGTACGAATACTGCCCCGGGAATCTTTGCCAAGTGTTGAAGAGATTTCGTCCCATTTCGATGATTGAATTTCACCGTGCGCTGAATATTTTACTTCTTATGGCTGCTGTTTACGTTGGGCCTTGTTGGATAACCACGATTGTGTATGGAGCAGACATCAGCGTCGATCATGGACAATTATAGTGATTAGAATGTTTTCACGCCAGACGGCAACACCAGCACAGACAGTAAAGAAAGTTCGACGTTTGACAACGTTTCTGTCAAATATTCAATATTCTGATATATTCTGATTTATGAGGTATGCAAATTGCAACATATCGGATTCTGGGGCCTTACTCCCGGAACTGATATCGATTTCGATTTTCGATTTCAACGGTTTTTGACACTTTAGACATCTAAAATAGCGCACGATCGTGCTGCGGATCGTTTTGAAACTAATTCAACCTCAATGGATTTTGCTATTCCTGACAGCTATGCTAGCGCACGATCGAGCTGCGGCTCAATTTGGAACTAATCAGCATCGAAACATTCGCCAATCGAAATCTTAGGTGCTCGCGACAGACAAAATTGTCTGAGAATCGACTTACAGATCGTTTTCAAACGTCAAATTTCGATCGATTGTTGCCGAGTTAGGTATTGTAAACGTTTTTAGGGTCGATTGGTGTGGTGTCGTTTCATTTTTTGTTGATAATAATTATTAATTCATTATTATTTTAATATAATAATATGGCTCGTCGGTTTTAATGTGATTGATGGCACTTCCAATGGAGTTAAGCTCTATAGCTATACGGTCCCATTTAAGTTTGGTATCGTGCTTAGCTTGGCTCGCCCGCATGTACCCTTTTGCGATTACTGGATTTT
The DNA here is from genome assembly GCA_905333045.1 of Lysandra bellargus. Taxonomy (NCBI): domain Eukaryota; kingdom Metazoa; phylum Arthropoda; class Insecta; order Lepidoptera; family Lycaenidae; genus Lysandra; species Lysandra bellargus. Next base: position 7,691,275 of record HG995320.1, on the reverse strand, counting down.
CTTCCAGGAATTTATGTATATATAATTTATACATAAAACTGAAGAGAATTGAGTGACCGTCTTACCATTCGTCAGTCCATCAGTCACCATCAGTCAAACATAATTCATGACTGACGGAATTGACTGACGCTTACATGCCCGTGTAATGGATGCCCTGTATGCGCTAGTAGCGCCCGCTCCTCCCAATGCATCCGATCTTTGCGTAATGACCTCGACCGAATATTGACAGTTCGAAACGGTGTCAAACGTCGAACAAAACGGTTTGTGTACTGTTTGTGCTGAGGCTGCATTCTGGCGTGAAAACATTGCACTTTGCAGTAATATTGTTTATATCCCAACAAATGTCCAAACAGTTATTGCAATGTTACTCCAGGACCCAGGAATAGGGGTCGATTCGGAAGGGATATTCGAAGTATGAGGCAATTGAGGCAATTCGGGCAATACACCAAAGGCCTAAGAGCCGACGTACACTATCGACTTACACGTCCATCACAAACCGATTAAAGTTGTCTGCCTAATAGGCCGTGTGGAAACCGACAAAGAGCGTGTCAGATTAATTAAAGCGTAGGGTTTACTAGTTACTACAGAAAGTTGTCTCAAGATAAATTACATGCATGTAGGATTTTTGTACATTACAGGTTTTTTTTTATTTCAATCACAGAACATAATGATTACGATTCATCATAAATCATAACCATTTACAATTTATAATGTAAAATATGATGAATTGTAATTCATATTTATTGTGTTTTCAATTTTAGGAACAAAAGTAAATACGCAAATGCAGCTAATGCACTACAATTGGCCAAAGGATACCATGGTTGGAATCTCATATATAAAAATGGATTTTCAAATGTGTTAGTCGCGCTAAAACTCGAAAACGGCTGGACCGATTCTGCTAATTTTAGTCTTATAATAATCCTTGAAATCCAAGCAAAGTTTTAAAGTGACACGAAGTTCGCCGGGACAGCTAGTTTACTATAATTCCGAAAAGCTTATTTAAAATTATATTAAATCTAATCAAAGAAACAAGAAAATGGAGTAACTGCATTGATGTTGCATAGAATTACAGTCGGGGTATTTTAATAGGCCACATTTGACATCTGTCAGATTAATCTCCATAGTGAGGTGAGCTGCGTAAAAACATCGACCAAAACGAATAAATCGATACGGACTTGAAATAAAATATTTGAATTATATACGTTTGAAACAAACTCCTGTCCCATTATTGCTTTTTCTTTTTCAAATTCAAGGAGCAAAATAAGACAAGTACATAATTTACAAAAAAAAATGCATTTATTCGCTTAAATTATAAAAACTATTAAATGTAGTATTATCATTATTCATTTCACACAAATATGTGTTACTTTTCACAGCGTGGTTATTAATTTATGGGGATATTTCGTTACAAGTAATCAATGCATCGATACTATTTTTTCGCTTTCGATTTTTAGGGTAACTTCCCTAGAGTTTAAAAAGAAAAAAGGTAAACTGACGTAACATTGTAACGACGTGCAATTATTAAGATCAGAATTTGTTTATTACGTTTAGAATTGTTTATCAGTAAAAGCAAATCGTTAAATAATTCGTATCGGTCATATTTACAATAAATACGTCATCGTAATTGAAAAAAGTTAATCAATTGTGCAGTTATAACAAAACGAAAATATTTATTTTTTATGTACGTCGCTATAAGGTTACCAGGTACAATTTTGATGAACTGTTAAATGTGGCCTATTAAAATGTCCCGACTATAGTTACATCGGGGTATAGATCTACATAATTATAATCTTAATTTAATAAACATCCGGCTGAAGTGTGAACGGGTTTAATTAGTGGCAGGTTTTTGTTTTTATTGAGGACAACAATCAAGATGGCTCATGTGATAACAGTTTATTTTATTGTATTACACGAGTGTGTGATGTACTTATCTTACTTTACGCGGGACTTTATTACTCTACTAAAATACAGAGCTAAGTCAAGTTTAAAGATATAATGAATGAATGAATGAATATGCTTTATTGTGCTCAAAAGTCAAAATATACAAAAGAAAAAAGGAAAATATTCACATGACAGCATGAGCACAAACTAAAGGCGGCTTTATCGCTATATAGCGATTTAATATAATATTAGTGCTAGGCGTGTATGACTTTCTAATGGGCTGTATCTTTAGGTACCAACTAGTATTATATAGAGGAAAGGTGTAAAAACATCGAACAGGCTCCGAAACTAGGCATAATACAATAAGAAAATCTGGGTGCACCCGCCGAGACGAGCCAAGCGAAGCGCAAGGGCACTACCTACCTTTTCTCGAATTGTTTCGCCGTTTTTTTGAACCTTCATAGAATTGGTTTCCGTAGTAGCAGATAGTTCATATTTTCAGGATATGATGTCATCAATAGACTTATAAAGCATACAAAGTCTCAATTGAATAGCTCTTATGCTTTAGATTTTATTGATATCTAAAATACGCCGATTTTGTCACTGACACACTGATGGTCATCAAAATGTTTGGCTACTTCCTGAAGTGCTAGAAAGCTGACATTTGGTATGTAATCTAAGTTTAGTATACAACCAACAAAAAATTCATAAACTTGTAATTTTCGTCCCCCATCCCCTAAAATTGGGAGGTGGACGTTGACCCTTATAGAGTTGGTTTCCGATGTGCCAGATAGTTTATATTCTCAGGATATGATGTTAATAATAGACTTATTAAACATACAAAGTCTCAATTGAATAGTTCTAATACTTTATATTTTATTGATATCTAAAATACGCCTTAATGTTGGTTATAACTTATACGCCGTAAAATAAGTTGGAAGTTTAAATGAGACTTTCACCAATTTTATAAGGACATGAAAGTTTCCACGGGGTGGACATTAACTAAGAACGTCTTAATAAAAAATAAAATAAAAAAAAAACAATAAAAACAACAAAAAATATAATAAAAACACTAAAAAGCCTAAAAAGACTGCCTAGCAAGTAGCAACTTACAAAAAGGACTGAAATCCCACCAAAAACATTTCATGTAAAAGTGAAATCAACGACCACAAAAGGTTTGCCCTGTGAAAAAGACATCAGATCTAATGTAAAGCCAAGCTTCTGAATCGACGCGGCCTAACTCTATCGACCCATAACTCCAACAAATTCTACATAATATCAGTAAGTACGTATGTATGGCTTGGCTGTTTCGTTACTTATTTCAGATCAGAATTCAGAAACTAAATATTCGAAACAGCGAAGCCATACATACTTAGTGATATCTAGAATTTGTTGGAGTTAGGGTCGCGTCGATTCAGAAGCTTTTCTCTACATTAGATCTGATGTCTTTTTCACAGGGCAAACCTTGTGTGGTCGTCGAGGTAGCTTTTACATGAAATGTTTTTGGTGGGATCATTTTTTTCCCTGGACAACGCAGTCGGAGCCACAGGCAAAATCCTTTCAAAATTTATGGAGCGGGTCCCTCTTAAAAGTCGAAAGTCGTGACCCAAACCAAAGCAGCGAAGATAATTGACCTTTAGATTCAAATAAACGAGCTTAAAGACATCCAGATGGCCTCGTAAAGGGCGGCAGTCCTTAAGGATTGCCAGATTTAGGTATTTGATTTAGATCTAAATTCTAAAACTTGTTCCTCATTAGAATCCAACTGTGGTGAGCTTGTTTCGTTTTTTAAAATCGATCTGTATTCTGTACCTTTGAATTTCAATTTATCAAATCCATACTTCCATACTAATATTATTTAAATGAGGTCCGTCAGGGTAGCATAGTCACTTTAGCAGAATTGAAAAAAATATATAACCTGAATTTGTAGCTAATTAGTTGCTAATTAGTTGCCAAAATCTCGATTTTGTTGCTCAAGCCGTTTACGAAATATCGTAAATTATGCTATCTTGATATCAAGGTAGCAGGGTAAACATGGTACTTTAGCAGAATTAAAAAAATATATAACCTGAATTTGTAGCTAATTAGTTGCTAATTAGTTGCCAAAATCTCGATTTTGTTGCTCAAGCCGTTTACGAAATATCGTAAATTATGCTACCTTGATATCAAGGTAGCAGGGTAAACATAGGCACTTTAGCAGAATAAAAAAAAAATATAACGTGAATTTGTAGCTAATTAGTTGCTAATTAGTTGCCAAAATCTCGATTTTGTTGCTCAAGCCGTTTACGAAATATCGTAAACATAGGCACTTTAGCAGAATTAAAAAAATATATAACGTGAATTTGTAGCTAATTAGTTTGCTAATTAGTTGCCAAAATCTCGATTTTGTTGCTCAAGCCGTTTACGAAATATCGTAAATTATGCTACCTTGATATCAAGGTAGCAGGGTAACCTTTTTATTTGCATGTTTTGAGCTTAATTATGTGTGTAGATTTTGTTTCCAATTTGTTGCTGTATGTGAAGAGTATCGGATTTTTTTTTTTTTAATTTTCACGACCATGCTGCCTTGATACTGGTTTCGCGAGGAACCAAGGGTTGTCTGATTTTGTTGCTGACCAGAACATTACTCGGGCACTGTTGTAGAACCAGCAACAAAATAGATTGAACCGCCCAGGTGGGTTTTTTTTTTTTCTTCTTTGCTTATGCTATTTTGATACTGGTTTTGCGAGGAACCAAGAGTTGTCTGATTTTGTTGCTGACCGGAACAGTACTCGGGCACTGTTGTAGAACCAGCAACAAAATAGATTGAACCGCCCAGGTGTTTTTTTTATTATCTTCTTTGCTTATGCTATCTTGATACTGGTTTTGCGAGGAATCAAGAGTTGTCTGATTTTGTTGCTGACCGAAACAGTACTCGGGCACTGCTCTAGAACCAGCAACAAAATAGATTGAACCGCCCAGGTGTTTTTTTTTTTTTATCTTCTTTGCTTATGCTATCTTGATACTGGTTTTGAGAGGAACCAAGAGTTGTCTGATTTCGTTGCTGACCGGAACATTACTCGGGCACTGTTGTAGAACCAGTGTCGCGTAGCGACATCTATTAGGCCTCTTTAGAACCTTTACGCCTAATAGATTGCGTCGCTTATCGATAATTTATAACTTGGAATGAGGTTAGTAGCGTCATCTTTGGGGTAATGGTGCAACTATTATAACTCTTTGTTGGGATATCTGTTATTTTTACCAGATATTTTCCTTTTTTATTAACTATTTCATAATTAAATAAAAAGTATTGTTTTAAATTACATCTACCTAAAGATAATTATATTTTTTTAACTTAATTTTTTTTTTTAAATTGTTGATGACTTTTAATTCGCGTCCTTTGACCGCTACCACTGTCAACTTTAAAAAAATATACCGGCTCGAGGGTATAAAAACTCCCCGGCTTGGGCATGACTTTCTTTTTCATCACTTTCAAAGGACCCCCCGTTTTTGGTGAGTGCGTGTTTAGTGTTGTGTTTGTAGGATTTTCCAAGTTTCTTGTCTTTTAATACCTTTTATTGTAAATTCAGTTTAATTCTGTATTTGGTTTTTATTGTGGCGAAAATCACATTATATATTTGTCTAAATTGTAAAATTTCTCTTTGTGATGGACCACGTGTTTGAAGGCTTCCTGTTTCAACTTTTTATTTTGTAAAGTAGATTCTTATTTGTAATATTAACTTTCTAATAATAATTCTTTCACCGTGGTCAAATTATTTTCTTGGTTTTCTTTGTTGTAATAACAAAATTGGCCCTGACCTAGTTTTGAATGTCAATGTCAGAGGTTCAATAACCTTTTGCTCTTTAGTAATCGTATTTTGATTTTCTTAATTCCCTTTTTAATTAGTGTTTTTTTAATGTTTGTGATGGACCCTGCAACCACGTGCTCGAAGTCTTCGGGTGGAGAACACGTGCTTGCAGGGGGGTCATCAACAGCGTGAACACTCTCCTAAGGCCTGCCTCGAACATTCCAGGGGTTCACCGTCTGGAGCAACTCCTTGTTCTCCGTCTGGAGCAACTCCTTTGCTACGTCCTGAGTAACTCTGCTACGTTCCGGAGCAGCTCCTTGAACTGTGCTACGTTCTGAAGCAACTCTTCTGCTACGTTCCGGAGGTTCTACCACCCCACCGGCTTGCCACGTGTCAGTCCATGCCGTCTGGCTGACGCGCCATCTGACGCCACACACCGTACCTGCCACCACATACGGGATCCCGTACACTGCCACCAACACCTGGCCATCGACGCTGCACCTGTTGCCGGGATCGCGGAGGCTTGAGGAGCTGGAGTCCCGCAAGTCGCTGTGTCCCCAGATAAGTGTCGTGTCCCTAAACCCGAGAGCTAAGACTGAGAAATAGACCGAGGCTAGGTTTCGTGCCCGCGTTCCCCTCTCTCCGCTGACTACTAGTTTTTTTTTATTTAAATAAATTTGTTATTTGTTAATTCTTTTTTTTATTTATCTCTTCTTTTTATTGTCCCTGTGCCGGCCAGGTGACACCAGCAACCTTGATATCAAGGTAGCATAATTTACGATATTTCGTAAACGGCTTGAGCAACAAAATCGAGATTTTGGCAACTAATTAGCAAACTAATTAGCTACAAATTCACGTTATATTTTTAATTCTGCTAAAGTGCCTATGTTTACCCTGCTACCTTGATATCAAGGTAGCATAATTTACGATATTTCGTAAACGGCTTGAGCAACAAAATCGAGACTTTGGCAACTAATTAGCAACTAATTAGCTACAAATTCAGGTTATATATTTTTTTAATTCTGCTAAAGTACCTATGTTTACCCTGCTACCTTGATATCAAGGTAGCATAATTTACGATATTTCGTAAACGGCTTGAGCAACAAAATCGAGATTTTGGCAACTAATTAGCTACAAATTCAGGTTATATATTTTTTTTAATTCTGCTAAAGTGACTATGCTACCCTGACGGACCTATTTAAATGCGAAAGTGCGTCTGTCTGTCTGTTTGTTACTTCTTCACGCCCAAATCGCTAAAGCGATTTTGCTGAAATTTGGTATGGAGGTGGTACTTCGAGACCCGGGGGATAGGACATTTAAAGATAATTTTTATTCCAGAAAAATGTACGGTTCCGACGTGATAACCGAATTTTGGTGCAACGGAGTAACGGGCGTCTACTAGTACATTATAACGGCAGGAAAAAAAGTTTATTCCAGTTTTACCGGTTGCATTAAAAAAATTCAGCCTATGTGCAGCCCTATATAATATTTTTATCAACTAATCGTTCTTAGCTTTAACGTGTAAAGCTGCCGATATGGTCCAATCCAAATGGCCTATGCGCAGACTAAAACTATTCTGCGAATGTTTAAAATATTTTAGTTGGATGCAATACTATCATTCCAAACAAGAGTAAGTCAGCTGACTAGAACCGTAGAGATAGTAGAGTCGAATCAATCATTATGTGAATGTTTAAAATCCTTTATTTCTAATCGGTGCAATGCACTGTGCAGCCATTCCAAATTAGTGTATGGTCATCTTTACACTGTAGAGCCGTCCGAATGCAGGAGTAATAGAGCACAAATTGATGTCAAGCCGTGTAAGAATCTTATTCAATCGATAACGGATATACTGATATACGTTTCCTCGTTGGTATAAATATCTTGTTTACTACGATGAGTAAGGCTGGAAGTTACAACTCAAACTGTCAATGATTTGTGATCATCATCATTCTCGTCACGTCATCCAGGTGACCACAGGAGCGTGGCTTATGCCCAAAGCATTCTTATTTATTCAAGGCCGTACCGCATTTGTTGTAACTCTTGGAATTGCGGATGTCCAACGGTTATAGTGTTTTACTTATGTATGTGTGTATATTTGTAGGTATAGGGGAAATCAGCAGGCTTGCCGTGGGCTTGTTAAGCTCTTTATATCCCATAAATCTTTCAGAGCCTGTTTGCGCCCGCCCGGGAAGTTAATCGTGGATTAAATATCACGTTATCTCCCTTGGAACTCGTGTTGACGAAAGAGATGGCATGATATTATGAGAAGATCAGCGATATTCCAGAATGCAGCCTGGTGCAATGGGCTCAAACTTTTAGCGCGGACCCACATTGCAAATTGCAATGAATCGTTACAATCCGTTGCGTATAAGCTGGTATAAGCCTCTTGCTTTGGGTACTTCTCATATTTGCTTTGAACAATCGTAAACGCCTCCGTGGTCTAGCGGTAATTGGTATAGAGCGCGGCCCTCGACTCGGAGGTCGTGGGTTCGATTCCCGCGTTGGAAACATGTTTATTTCCAAGTTTGGTTAGGACAATGCAGGCTGATTACCTGATTGTCTGACAAGTTAGATGATCCATGCGTCGGATGAGCATGTAAAAAGTCGGTCCTGCGCCTGATTTCTCGTCAGTCGTGTCGGTCGTCCGTCCCACTGGGTTATGAGAGTAAAGGAATAGAGTGCTCTTGTGTACTGCGCACACACTTGGGCACTATAAAATTACTCCTGCGTAGCTGGCCTGGTTTCAATGAAACCGGCCGCCGTCACCGAAATCGGTGTGGGAGCTATTTTTTTTTTAACAATTTCCAAGTGATCTTCTTCATAATAATATTTACGCTATGAGGCGTTTTCAACGTATGATACAAAGAAATCAACATTTATTAGCGTATCATGCTCAATGTCTATAAAACCAGATATCTCTTAGAAATCCACCTAGAAATAACTATTATTTCCACATTCAAAAATATGATCTTATTTATAGCATAACCTCATATCTAAAATAAGCGAGGACCATTTCCGGAAGAATAAGCAAATCTCAAACTCAAACAAAAGAGAACTGAAGCGCGGTCACCTTCAAATTATGACGCTATTAAGACGTTCACTGCTCAATGCTCATGGGCCATGGCTCTTGACCTACTAACAGCAGCTGTATTTTACAGCGTTGATGGGAATATTATTGTAAGGATTATGAAATAGGAAGTCTTTGAAGAAGGAAGACACGCTTTTAATTATTTTTTAACGATTCTCAGCGTTCTTTCGTGATTGAACTCCCCCTTGGGATCCCAATTATAAGTGCCTTTAAGATAGATATCTAGATTCTAGAGTCATTAATATGCGAAATAATATGGAACTGAAACGATGATCTGGACTGAAGTTCTGAGATAGGACAATATTAGATATAAGTTCAGTAAGTTCTTCTAGCTGCGCTTATCAAACATCTCATTTTCCTCGAGAGGTTGCATGCACTATAATTCTCTCCAGAAAGGCAAAAAAAGGTATCTTATTAGTAAGTGAACTAACGTTTCTGTTTTATTTGTCTGTTTATTGAGGATTTTATTCATCTATAATTAGCTTTGTATTCGACCGTAGGATCTTAGCAATTAGTAATTGCAATGTGAAATTAAATCCTGCGTTTTCCTCGATATCATACAAATTACATACAAGGAATAATTATTATCAAGTGGTTTATTGTTTCCAAATGACTAAAGTAATGCATATCGCAACATGAAACATAATATTGGAGTCTGGCGACTGGACTAGGCAGTGTGCCTTTACTCTAGTGTCAAGTCTAGTGTTAAATGTTAAAAAAATTGACCAGCGGCAAAGGCAGAGTTGACTAAAAAATTCTTTAAGATTTATCTCTTGCTAAGTGATTTTTGAAAAGTTATAATTAACAGCGTTATAGTTATATACAGCAACAACTATTAAAGGAATTTTCCAAATAACTTCACTTTCATAAACTTTCATATAGAAATTAAAACATAACTTGATGATATCTAAATCTAAACTTATAAAGTCATCACACTCGGTATTAATAGCTATTAAATAGTCACACTTTCTATGTTCGCAGAGTCCGTACCAGGACTTGAGTCTGAATATAGAATCTAGATCTGAAGCTAGCAATCTGCATAGATATTTGAAAGTAGCGTCCACGATGGTATTAAACTGGCAAATTGGATTTTAAATTACTGGTTAAGGGCCTGTTTCACCACTTTCTGATAAAGTGCCGAATAGGTTATTCACAAATCACAGTTTTTTTGACAAATTCTCCATACTTCATCTGTCAAGTTAAGTGGTTGATAGCCTATTCGGCACTTATCAGGAAGTGGTGAAACACGCCCTAAATCTTATAATTTCTCGCTAGTCTCTCGATAGATATATCTCTCTTGAAAAAACTTTGCGACAAACAAGACCGAATCTCTTGTCTTCGAGAAGAAGGAGTTCTGGCCGATTGGAGTCGTTTACAGGAGGTTCCGAGGACGACTTCCGAACTGTTCCGAACACGTCGCGCCCCACGTCGCAGACAATACGTGTTTAGTGTTTTAGTGTTAGTGTTAGTTTTTAGTATAATTGTATGTATATTAGTCTATAAGGTACCAAGATGCCTGAATTAAATAAATAAAATAAAATAATTAAAAATAATGCACTCACGTACTTTAGGATTTCGGTAGGCGCCTGGTAGGTCAAAAAAGTTAGGCCACATATCTACCTGATATCTATGCTCAATCCTCTTCGAAAATGGGAACCTATATCTTTATAACAGATCCATTGCCTGCATAAATTATTCCTAATAGAAACATTCTAATTAGCTTGCCCCATATTGTAATTAGTACGGGCTACGGGCCCCAACAAATAGGGTCGGTCCATCAACAAATGCATTCCTTCAAACGGCCCCAAGACACGCGACTGTCATTCGTATTGAATCATAAACGTATTCATTAGGTCCGTTGTAATTTGGCCAAATTAGGGAATCAATTTATGAATGATGTTTTTATACGACCGTTATTATGACGACCTCTGTGGCTCAGTTGGTGGGCTGTTGGTGGCTCAAGCCGGAGGTCGCGGGTTCGAATCCCGCCGACGGAACAAAAAGTTTTCAAAGTTCCTGGGTCATGGATGTGTATTATATAATAAAAATCTTAAATTTCATATAATTTTTCCCGTTTTTTCCACATTTTCCTCTGTTTCTTCGCTCCAATTGATCTTAGCTTAATATTATATAGCCTATAGCCTTCCTTGATAAATGGGCTATCTAACACTGAAAGAATTTTTCAAATCGGACCAGTAGTTCCTGAGATTAGCGCGTTCAAACAAACAAACTCTTCAGCTTTATAACATTAGTAAGTATAGATTTCCTTGAATACCCTGCTGGTATACCAATAAAATCTATAACACCAAAAGATTCCTATTCTTTGCATAAACACATTCAAGCTAACGCCTATTCAAATAACATCTGTATTCGTAGCACCCTTTGTAGTCTCGCGTAACAGAACCTTTGTAAACCGTTTCATAAAGACGCCGCGTATCGATCCAGCGGAGAACACCTCGAATTTTCCTTCACCGGTCATTCCATAGCGCCCCCAAACATTTGAAGTTTGAAATGCAATTCCTCCACCCTCGTTCAATTATTGCTCTTCTGTCATGGGTGACAATGACCACAATTGCTCGAGTGCAGGATCCCACCGGCTTGCGGTGACTCACGGGCTAATGGAATCGACCTTCCTCTCACGTAACCATACGCTAATCGTCTTAGTTCATTCTATTTACGTTAGACGAGATCCACCCTTTGAATGACAGCTCAAGTTATGCTGTTAATTGGCTAGGATAATATGCTTAACAAACAATTCGTGAAATACACCAAACATAAATTAATATATTACGCCATGGTCCAAATGCAAAGACGTTTGCGATGCCTGGACCTCCTAAAATGACGACCACCTGGGGATTGGAATTTCGATGATGCGCGTCTTATTTCCCCGCTCCATCTTTAAAAAACAATTTAAGCGAGCAGCAAAGGAGGTGGTGGAGTATAAAAGAGTCCTACTTTTCAACTCAATGAAAGTTGCAAGTGTGTCAGGCCGCAGAAATATGGATTTGATCCGCATCAACGCGCATCTCATTTCATCGGTTCGCTTTTGACTTTGTTTTGATATTCAATAAACATTGATCGAGTTGAATGCTGTGATGAATTTAATAATTTATCAGGCGAGAACAGCTCTATGTATCTTCGTCAGAATCATTCCTGCGCGATGCGTATAGAATTTAGATTATACGCGAACGCGGAGATGAATTGCTTTGGAAACACCATTTGGAATAAAAATCGACGGATTGAATCTTTAGTGCCACTTTGCCTCAATCGAAAACTTATCTTAACATCAGATCTATTTACATTCAAGAATAACTGCATATTATAAACTTCAAAACAATTTTTCTTTAGGTTGTATGGCTTCCATCGTAGTGTAAAAGAGCATCTCTAAAATTTACAACACTACGGTAGCGCTATACGGAGCGTTTTGCTAACCCTACAATTCGCAAGACAATACGTGCATGTCCTTTTATCGTGGCGTCCTTACAATGGAGGAGCCATTACAATTAAAGACTTGTTCTACTAAAAACAGGGTTATGTAATTCTAGAACGTTCCCAGGTCGTCCGACAATGGACGTACGTTAATACTACAAAAGCAGTGATGATTATGGCCAAGTGGCTCTTGATTACGGATTCCATGGGGTATGGATCAGAGGTCTTGCAGGCTTAAGGTGAACGCAGATTTGGCCGCACCGCACGCACCGCAGTCGCCGCATTCGGAATTCTTTATATGAAGTTATAGGCAAGCTCGAATACCTACCCGCGCCGCAGTCTTCGCAACTTCTACATTCTTTATATGAAGAATTCCGAATGCGGCGACTGCGGTGCGTGCGGTGCGGCCAAATCTGCGTTCACCTTTAGCATGGTCACCATAGAAACGGTTTCTTTCTACGAAAGAATAGACAAAGTGACTGATTGACAAAGGAATTTAGCGACAGATAGTGGATTACTATCTGTCGCTAAAATCTGACATATTGTATTCTTTCCCTTTGTAATGTTGTTATGCTAAGCCTGCAGGAGTCTTTGAATGAGATTTGTTTTTCCAAGTAGGTTCATTCAAAATTCTAGACCATCAAAATAAGATAGGTCATAAGCCTCAAAAAGTTGATCGGTCATCTTATATCTTTAAACGAGCAATTCTCATACTTATACTTATCTTATACTTATCTAATTCTTAATAAAATAATTCTTCTATATATATACAAGAATATATATATATATATATATATATATGTGTGTGTGTGTGTATATACATAATTGGAATCTCGGAATCGGCTCCAACGATTTTCATGAAATTTTGTATATGGGGGGGGGTTTCGGGGGCGATAAATCGATCTAGCTAGGAATCATTTTTAGAAAATGTAATTTTATTCGTGTTTTATCGAATACCGAGCAAAGCTCGGTCAAATAGCTAGTATTTATTAAGAGGGCTTTATTTGTTCGACAGCGTTGTTGATTGATTAACGTTTTGAAGTTCTTCGTCTTTTTAGGCAAATATTCAAAACCCAGACTGCAGCTCCTAGAATTAAAACACGTAAAAGCTACGAAACCTGCCAATTAGACTAAAATAATTCTGCAAGTCGTGTCAACTGTCGACGCTTAAATAAAGGAAAGTGAGTGTTAATGTCGATGATGTCGCGTTTTCTGATTACCGGGTTCAGCGCTAAATCAATCATCAACACAACTGTTATCCAACCATCTCGGCACTTCGTGTTTGGTACAATTTACGTAATTACGACCAGTGGGACGTGAAAGTGTTGGATACGCTGAGATCAAAAACGGAACGAGACTGAACCGCCATTTAAATAAAGTACACCGCTACGCTAACATTTGAATGCAGCTTAATTCCTAGTTCCTAGAAACTGCAAAATAGTATTCTAAATAGCCCCAAACAAACGTCAAACGACTTGGAGTTTTGGCTAATCAGAAATTTAGAACTAATTTGACGTTGGTTTGACATTTCATTGGAATAACATTTTGTAGTTTGTACTTTGTAGAAAAGGCTCAGAATACAGAATTCTGAATTCTGAGAGAAAAGGGGATCAATATATGTAAATCTTTCGATACCTAAGCAATAAGTTCAACATGAAGTTACGCAGATGTTGTAAACATTTCCGACAGACATAACCAGGCAGAAACCGAGTTGAGAACAGAACTCGGCAGAATATTGGGATGGTCTCGATTATCATCCTTATAAAGGCAGAGTAAACTCGTTTTAGCTCGGGGTTATAAAGGCGGGTTGTCGACACCGTAACACAACATTGTACGCGAAGTTTGAGCTATATTATTATTTTTAACAAAAATTTAAAACCGACTTCCAAGGTAAAAACAATAGTAGTATACAGTACAGAAATAGTTGAGATTTAGACGAATTCTGAAAAAGGCACTATTAAAGAGTAAGAGTTATTTAATACTTTTTAGTTCATATTACTATTGTTTTTACCTTGGAAGTCGGTTTTAATTTTTTGTTAAAAATAATAATTTCACTCTTTTTAGTTAAGTATCTACAAAATTAGGCTTTATGCGTAAATAACCAATACGAATGTTAACTATTCACATTATGTCACATTACGCGAAATTGTGGTAAATGCTTACAGTTATCTAAGCGATGCTGCAATTTCCATACTTTTATCTTTAAAGATTCAGGAGTTCTGTTCAGTGCCTTCGTATAAAATTTATCTTATTTGTAACATATGTTTAACTTACTAGAAACAACATTTTAACCACTATGAGTGTTTTGATAAAATTCAAGGATTTTTTTCGATTGCTCATAGATCCCATCATCAGCTCACCACTTTCGTAATTGTTATACAAAATTAAGATTATATCCTATACAACAAAACGAGAATTTTGAAAATCGGTCCACAAACAGCGAAATAATTATCAAAAACGTCTGCTTCGATGCAAAATATCACGAAAAGTAGCAATAATTGGGTCATAGTGTGATGACCCATGGTATAATTATGGTTTTGATGATGATGATTAATCAAATTGATGTATTAGCTTATGCTTTCAGTTGTTTAAACAACACCGAAATCCCCGAACCTGTACCTATAAGCATTCAAAAGTTCTGTTCGGTACCTTCGGATCCAGGGTATAACCTGGTGCGAAGTCTTACTTTTTGGTAGCATTTACCTCGAATGCTTCAGAAAAAATCGAAATCACTATATGTTTCCATACAAATTTCAAGAAGTCCCCTCGATTCCTCAAGGATCCCATCATCAGATCACCACTTTTGTGAACATGGTACCAAATTCGAGTTAAACCCTATACAACACAAAAAGAATTTTGAAAATCGGACCACAAACGGCTGCGTAATCGTGGAACATACAAAAAAAAAGATACATACAGCCGAACATATTACCTCCTCTTTTTTGGAAATCGGTCAAAAACGATGGCACACAAAGAATCGTGGGCCCGATTCTCAGGACTCGAAATTCGAATGTCACTCGTGCGCACATGATTGGTCAAAATTATAGATGGTACCTATCTTCAGCACTAACTTTGAATCAAGAGACACAGGAACCGAAATATTTGCTGCTTTTGTTGCCTCTTCTTCACACTAGGCTATGACTCCTAGAGCATGCACAATCATAGATGTAGGTCATAATCGCTTGTGTTGGGCAATAATAATTGGCCAAGGAGACGTAAAATGGACAGACAATGGTCAAGACGTCAGGCAAGCCTAGGGGCATGCGAATTTCTATATGAAAACCCAGGCACATTGTACAGAATTTTTTCTCAGAGTTTAACCTGCCTTAGTTCAATAACCTTCTAAGCCGCAAAAACATCTGTTTTGCAATTCTAATGTTACAAAATCTTTATATAAAGTCTATAATTAATTCCAATGTGCACCATAAGTGTTACAGCCAGGACTGATGAAACGATACCAATCAAAACAAATTTTGGACACCCGCCAAAGCCGTCTTGAGCACGCTCCTGGCCGTCCTAATACGTAACTTAATAAAAATTCTTCATTTACATTGTTTCGACTACAGTAATATTATGATGCTTTGCGTTTGTGACCTTAGGTTAGGTTAGGTTATTTTCTAGGTTCCTTGTTTAAGTTAATCTTCAAAGACTCTTCTTTTTGCCGAAATAAGGGGTTGTATTTAATAAGTAAGTTATTGCGAAAACGAAAAACGAGTTGATTTGATATCCAATAACTGTTTCAGAGTTTGACAGCATTTCAGACCAAACTGCAGAGACTAGAGAGGCATATTCGTCTTAGATTTTATTCCATGATGGCTAACGTGAAGTAAGTAAAAGTAAGTAAGTAAGTAAAAATATTTACACCCAAGAGGTAAACCCAAGTATAGTCACAATAAGTGTCTGTTCCGTTGATTTGTTTCGTTGACAACCGACAAAGGTTGTCTACTCTATTTCCACATGACCCTCATTAAAACCGTAACTTATAACGTAATTACTTCGCCCTTTACCTTTGCACACGTTGGTTATTAACCGAGTTTAATTGCGAGATAAACAGAACGTAGATTTTTATATTCCACGCTAATATTGTAAAGAGGAAAAATTTTGTTTGCGTCTAAAAATTCCGAA
The DNA here is from genome assembly GCA_905333045.1 of Lysandra bellargus. Taxonomy (NCBI): domain Eukaryota; kingdom Metazoa; phylum Arthropoda; class Insecta; order Lepidoptera; family Lycaenidae; genus Lysandra; species Lysandra bellargus. Next base: position 7,674,964 of record HG995320.1, on the reverse strand, counting down.
GCTATTATTATAGATCCAGTAGCTTTCGATAGTCGTAGAATATAGAGTCGATCAGTAGAAAAGATATATAGGATACTTTTTATCGCGACAAAATGTACGATTTCTACAAGATGCTCTTTTGCGAGTACGAAAGCAACATCTAGTGAATAACAAGACTTAGGATCTGTTTCACAATAATTGCCTAGTGCTTGCCAAATAAAATTAATTTGCCCTAAAGCTTCGTCTCTATCTCTCAGTTTAAACTTTAAAATAAGCAGCGACTTTTACTGCTATTCGTTGCTTCTTATTTATTAATCTGTGAAACAGGCAGGATATTTCTACAAAGTGCCTAATAATCTTACGTATTCAAGTAATATACCGCTAAAATAGGTCAGTGGGGTTGGATTCTAATATCGCACTAACTAGCCGAGTTTGCGGCTGCACTAGGAATGTGTGGTATTAATAGTTAGTATAAACTATAAGGTAACCAAGTCGAATTTGAGCTCAGATTTCGCATGATCAAATACGCCGAAGTAAATGCGAATATGTCGAATAATTAAGCAAATAGAAGCCAGAAAGGTTTAGCAGAATAATTATTAATTATATCTGTAAAGGGTTTTTTGAACTGAACGGGGCCCCGATTCTCATACATACTTTTAGCCCGGCCGCACATTATGCGAAATTTCTGATCAGAAAAATTCGAACGCCCGCCGGAACGCACTCTGTTCATACATTTTGTTGTAGCCCCGCATACTATCAGAATTCTGACCTATCAAAATGTACGAGCGGGCGCGCGGGGCGTCCGAATTTTTCTGATCAGAAATTCGGATCTAGTATCTTCTTCTGAACTGAATCGCAGGTGATGGAGACAGGTGTGCGCAAAAATGATTCTCTGTTTCTGAGGTTTTTTGGCATGCAATTATCTTTTCAACAGCGTTCCGTTGTTGATTAATCCTTCGATGAGTGAGTTCGATCGCGGATTCTTGGAAATCTATTGTTCTCGCGGCTACATGTGGCCGCTTGGGAGTTGAAGCGTTAATGATTGGTTAATTATTATAGAGTTATTTTTCAAATTAGGAATCAAAAATGTGCAATTCACAACAATCGTAGGTACATTTACATGCATCCTCACCAGCGTTGCCAGATTTTTTTGTACCAAATCGGGACTTTGGAACTTTTTGAGTGAAAAAGCGGGATTCTTCAAAAGCAGGACAAAGTAATAAAATCAAAAGTTTTTTGAAATTTTATCTTTTTATTTGCGTTAAAATAACGTTTACGTGACAATAGATAGCAAAAGTAGCCAAAGAAAATCTACCCCTCTACCTTCTACACTCTTATCTTCATTACGCACCTTTCTTTCTCAGCACGCTGCACGTACGTTCGGGCTTTCCCCGAAAAGCGGAACTGAGCCTGCCCCGCGCGGGACATTTAGTTTTGATGAAAAAATCGAGACGTCCCGCCAAAATCGGGACGTCTCGCAACGCTGATCTTCACCCAACATGTACGACGTGAATTGAGATTGACCAAACTACTGTTGATTTGGATCATTAGCAAAACAAAACTGGGACAATGTCAAACACAACAATCATCAAAGCGAAACCGACGAAGCCCGAACACCGGAAATGGAATCCCGGAAACAGATTTTAAAATGCATTATGTAGATGCCTTATCTCGAAATCTGGAATACATTTCTCAGATTCGAGATTACTTATCGCAGTCAGGTCGGGGTCTGCTAACTAAATTAACCTTCATTAAGCCCGTTCTGTGCCAAAGAGGATAGTACAAGAAATTTACCTTAAATGCTAAGCTAGGGTTGCCATTTGCCAATTTGCCAGGAATCTAGGCCCTGATTCACAATGGGTAATTCGACTCGGATTCGGAAATTTCATCGCGCGACATCCAATAAAGTTAAACGCTCGCCGCGCTTGGCTGACCAATGACCGCACGGTAAAGTTTCCGAATCCGTGTCGAACGGGAATCGTGAATCGCCCTGCAGGCCCCAAGCTTGGTGCAGTCAGTCGACGAAGACGATGATGAGATGATCTTTAAGATCTTTGCCGCAAGCGACCTCGACCGACAAAAATTTAAATAAAATACGATCTTATGACCTAGGCTGTAGGTTTCATTTTGCTCTACGCGAATACAACGCAGCGGCGGCATAGGGTCGCTAGACCAATGTCGGTAGAAAATGATACATATAGCCTGGGTCATGGCATTTTATTTGAATTTTTGACGGTCGCGATCGCTAAAGGGAATGTTCTGCCGACCTACCTTATTTCATAAGCAGGAAACAGTATGATAATATGACATTTTTTTACTAAATAGTCAACCATATTAGCTGAAAAACGGAAAATCTGGCGGCTCTTACAGTAGTTAGAACCTGCATTATTCAACACTCAAAATAGTTTGATGAACACACGTCTAGTAATCCAATACTCACAAATCTGCATGGGCGTATATAACGGGGGGGTCCTGGGGGTCCGGACCCCCCCCCCCCCCATCACTATCCATCTTACTCGTCCAATCGACAATATATTATGTACCGCACCGATTTTAAACGGCGAGGTAGGTAGGTACATGTATTTTATTTCTATTCACAGTATAATAATAATTTACACTTGAGAGTTTAACTTTTGTTACTTTTTTAGGGTTCCGTACCCAAAGGGTAAAAACGGGACTCTATTACTAAGATTTATGGGTCTATTGCCTGAATTAAACGATTATTATTATTAAGACTTCGATGTCTGTCTGTCCGTCTATCTGTCAGCAGGCTGTATCTCAAGAACCGCTATAGATAGATTTCTGATATTTTCACAGATTGTGTTACATAATATCTGTTGCCGCTATAACAACAAATACTAAAAACAAAATTAAATATTTAAGAGGGGCTGCCCTACAACAAACATATTTTTTTCCTTTTTTATGCTCAATATCAATAATGGCAATAGGTAGGCACTTGAAATGTTCACAAAATACTCAATTGTATTTATACTTTAATAATTAGTAATAAAATTTAAATTAAATAAATAATTAAGGTGGGCTTCCATACAAAAAAAACACATTTTTTTACCTAAGTTTGCTCTTTAATGGTAGGGAACCCTTCGTGCTCGAGTCCAACTCGCACTTGGCCGATTTTTTAAATAAATATATTATATTCGCCTCCGTGGTCTAGTTTAAGGTTTAAGGCTCGGCTCTTGGGCCTTGGCTCGGAGGTGGTGGGTTCGATTCCCGCGTTGGTAATATGTTATTTGTTTGGTTAGGACAATGCTGTGATATAAAAAGTCGATCCTGTGCTGCGTCTGATCTCTCGCCAGTCGTGTCGGTCTTCCGTCCCACTTAGTTATGAGAGTAAAGGAACAGAGAGTGCTCTTGTCCGACGAACGAAGAGTTCCGTACTGTTATAGAGCAAAAATACACCAAAGTTTGTGTTTTTTGTATGGGAGCCCCCTTAATTTTTTATTTTATTTATATTATTATTATTAATTATTAAAGTACGCATATACTTTCAATTTCAATAACCACCAGATAGCTAGTTCGTTCAGTAGAGAAAATGCCATTAGAGGCGGCTCTTTAATATTAATTAGAAATAATTTAAAATTTAAGGAACGTAAAGATATTGTGAGTCTCTCTATTGAACGAACAATTGAAGTAGCCTGCATTGAGCTAAGTCATCTTATTATTGTGGGTGTATACAGGCCTGCTTCGGGGTTATTTGATACCTTTGAACAAACTATGGAACAAATATTGACAAAAATATGTGCATCTAACAAAAGGGTTATTATATGTGGAGACTTTAAGGGCCAACCCACACGTACCACAACCACCCGACATCGCAACGACAAAATGTCGTCGAGCTGTGGTTACTGGGGATATTTCGTTACAAGTAATCAATGCATTGATACTATTTATTCGCTTTCGATTTTTAGGGTAACTTCCCTAGAGTTTAAAAAGAAAAAAGGTCAGCTGACGTAACATTGTAATGACGTGCAATTATTAAGATCAGAATTTGTTTATTACGCTTAGAATTGTTTATCAGTAAAAGCAAATCGTTAAATAATTCGTATCGGTCATATTTACAATAAATATGTAATCGTAACTGAAAAAAGTTCAATTGTGCAGTTATAACAAAACGAAAATATTTATTTTTTATGTATGTCGCTATAAGGTCACCTGGTACAATTTTGATGAACTGTCAAATGTGGCCTATTAAAATGTCCCGACTATACATTATACATATTATACAAGTTTGGTCTCTTTTAGCATAGTTGATCAACATGTCGAGATCAAGAAGGTTAAATGTTAAAAGTTTGATTTGGAACACTACACAAATTATAACATGGTAGGGGTGTTTTAACTTTTAGAAAATAATCCGTTTACAGATTGTGTTGTGCAGCAGTGGTTTATTTTTAAACAAGCATTATAGCTTGCTATTAGTTGCTATATTTGCTATTTTGTGTGGCTACCAGCCATAAAAACTCTTCAATGTGATCTTATAGGTGTGTTAAGGACATGGACCTACAAAGAAAGCATACCTAGAAGAAAGAATACAGAAATTGGTGTATGTTTCACAAAATAATTGTGTTCACATGGCAAACATGCTATAAGATTAGCAAATCAAATGGTTCTAATAATATCACTAGTACTGACCCCTAAGACACTCCAGACAGCAATTCACCGCTTCAATTTACCGTTTAACATAGAGCGCCTGAGGTCATATAATTAGTCGGACTATGTACCTAAATGAGATACTTGACTTGAAGACATTTAAATTGATTAGGGGAATACATACAGCATCCATACTCATATTAAATGCGAAATTGTCTGTCTCTCTGTTACCTCTTCACATCCTCCATCTTTGTCAAGTTTGGTGTTGAGATACTAGAAAAAGTTTTCTATGTCCCGGGAAAGGACATAGGATACATTTTATCCCAGAAAAATGTATGGTTCTCACGTGGTAAGCAGATTTGGCGTAACGGAGTTGCAGGTATCATCTAGTTTGGTTAACAAAACACTTTAAAAATGGTAGTCCAGTTTAGCATTATATAATTAATTGTCTAGGATAAACCTTATGCTACCATTTTTGTCACACATTTGTTACTTCTTATCTCTTTGTTTTATATTTATTTAATGCTTCAAGCCATAAGTGGTCACCAGAGACGGCAATAACAATAGAAAGGCTATTTATTGTGTCCCGTTTTACCATGATTGAGGGATTAATTTTTAAATTAATCCTTCAGGCCCCGCGCGAACACCGGTGATGGCGACAACAATAGAATACAATAGCAATTCCTGGAAATTCCGACTGAAGCATTAATATTAAAAATTATTGTACTTCTTAACTTAGGCAATATTATGAAGAGGAAATATTAGCTACTCGTGTGTGTAGTGGTTTGTTTGCACCGAACAGGCACCAAAACTAATAGGCAGGTAAAATATAAATTTGTCCATAATAATAAGTACTACAGGGAAGACAATAGGCTACTTTTATATGATTCCCTTTAGTATACAGCCATGATAAACATCAGGTACTTTGGTTATAGATTTATTTGTTTTTGTATAGCAGTATGATAATTATAACATGCTTAACACTAAAGATATATTATATCTTTTGTGTTATGCGTGTTATAATTATTTAATATTTTTATGGTAAGGACATGGTCATAAAGATATAGAATTAATTATTTATCCACAAACTGTACTTTCAGTTTGGAATGGTAAAAAGTTTAAATCAGTGGACAGAAAGTCGGTTTCCAGTTTCAAGTTATCACATAAAAATCCACAAAAGTTACATATTATTATGTTTAGGATCTTCTTTCGTGTCATTATTTTCAACTTATAAATAAAAGCATGTGCAAGTAAATTACAAAATTAATTAAATTGTCGATCTCAAATAATGAAAAGCAGCCCGCACCTAAACGATCGCCAATTAGAAATGACTGACAGTAGGCGTGATTCACAGTTTACGATAAATAGTCAGAAATACATGTGCACGACTGAATTATAATAAGAATAAGAAGACTTACCGTAAATATCCATAATTTCGTTGTTGGTACCATCATTATCACAATGAACGCACAAGATAAATACAATAAAAATGGCTCCTAGCGTGTATGAAATATACATTTTTAAAACACAGTTCACACGATATCCGTGCACGAATACTGTCTAAATAATGTTCCCGAAACACATTTTCACTTTATTATTACATGTAGTCGAATAAATTCATATTATCTTCTAATTTATTTCCTTTATACATACAATCAGGATACCATTGAGCCAAGAATCAAGACCCCGCCGTCTGTCACTTGTCTTGTCAATAAACAACAAATGTTGCTATTGCAAAAAACTAGTAACTTTTTTTAAATGAAGCAAAAAATCATCGGTATTCGGCGGCTAGTTGACTCTCTAGAGCAGGGTTTCATACAGGGCTTCATAACGTTATCGAATAACAGAAAAAATATCGTTACGTACCGTTATTTTCATAATGGTAGCCAGATAACGTTACTTTTTTAACGATATTTAGTAAAATAACGTTATATTTACCGTTATTATTATAACGATATTTTTTCGATAAGTATAAACGAAAAAATATCGTTATGATAATAACGGTAAATATAACGTTATTTTCTGGTATCAGGTATGCGATCGTGCACGGTACACTAAATCTCACTCGCAGCCCACTTTTTTTGCGAGATTTGTGTGAAAATACAAAGAAAAAATAGACCTTATAAGCGTCATTACGTTTAGAAAATTTTCCCGCTTGTCATGACTTTCTTGACGGACTATAACGTTATCAAAGAACATATATTTACCGTTATAAATCCTATATAACGTTATAACATTAACCGCTATTAATATCAATTTTTAACGTTATTTTTAATATCGGTTAAATTTTCATAACGTTATCTATGCCCTTGAAGCAGTAACATTATGAAAAAATAACGTTATTTGAAGCCCTGCCGCGTAGGCGAGTTTGACAGCTGTCAAACTCGTATGCAGCTACTTCACTTCGTGTGAATTTGACAGTTTTGACGGTTCGCAGCAAACCGTCAAATTTGACACGTGGGCTTAGCGCTGCCAATTTAACAAATATCTGCCATTTTGCCTTATAAATTATAATATAAGGAAAAATATTTATTGTATTAAATTTAACGCAAAACTTAACTCTTACGGCTCCAGTCTTTACTTTTAAAATAATTGGGGTTTTAGAATAGAATAGATTTTTTTTATTTGTACAAAAACTAAACTACAGAAGAAACACGCTAAAAGAATCCGTACAAAATATAGGCGGTCTTACCGCTAAATTGTTTTTTTTTTACATAATTTTTTGATCTCTAATGCATGCGCTCTTTGTCTCCACATACGAATTTGTGATTTTTTTACTTGGACATTTCTCGAAATTTGTTTTTAGTTATTAGTATAAGCTGTGCTTTTGATTATTCTTCTTGAATAGTTAATTAATATTT